>OX422223.1:447698485-448378328 GCA_949130495.1 Sambucus nigra | reverse complement strand
GAGGAAATTTTACAAGGCTGAGAAGGTTAAAGAAAAGCAGTTTTCAAGAAAACACAGAAGAGATGAACAATGGGAAATATACCATGAACAAGGAAAATTAAAGAAGAAAATGCCACAGTTTTCAGGGACTAATGCAAATACATTATGCTACATTATGATGGGGATTTTGTTTTGCATTTTTTTTATTTTATTCTATTTTTATTTTCTAACTAAGTAGACAAAACAATTATGGACGCTGCACTTTGTGAAGAGGCGCACGACGAAATTAACCATGCTTCAATTCATTGAGTGAAAGAAACTTGTGATACTTGGTCAAGAGGCGTATGAGCACTTGTTTATTTATGGGGATATTATTAATAGATCCTATTTACAATTTTTCCCCTAATAAGTCCCTTAGCCATGTATATTCCCTAATAGATCCCACGATTAGAAGAGGATTTTTTTTCCTGCATTTGTTGAAAACTTTACCCTTCCTGTTTTAAGTTGTTTGACAGGAGGCTGCTAGGGTTTTGTTGGGCTGTGGGCTAGGGTGTAGGTTCTTGTTTTCTTGGGGATTAGGGTTTGGGTAAAAATGAATATGGAGGGTGGTGGTTGTGTGGCGGTAGAAGGTAGAGGTAGAAGAGGGTAGTGGTAGAAATGGAGGGTGGAGGTGGCCAAAAAGGTTGGTATCCCTCCTTTTTAATGGTGATGGAATTTAGGGTTTACATCCACCCGATTCCTATTTGGACATTTATCAATCTTTCAATTGAAGGGTTGTTGTAGTTGGAATTACAGCTCGTGACCCGCTTCATGCAACCCGATGAACATCAAGAACAAACCGAGCTCTGATACAAATTTAATGTAAATCTTCAAATGCGGAAGCGTTATTCTTACACTACACAACAACAACAACTAACTAAACTAATGAAATGGGTTATTACTCTCTCAATTCTCAATATTTAAGGTTAACTAAAAATGAGGGCTAAGGGGCTTATTTATAGGAAAGGTTAGCTTGCTAGACAAGCTAATACCTAAAATGACTAAAAAAGACACTAATAACTAAAAATGACATACTAGTCCCAAACATGCTTGGAAACTAATTAAACACTAAAAATAAAGGGAAAATGACAATAAACCCTAAACTAAAAATAGAAAATAAAGGTAGTCGTCTCCCAGAGGCACAACCACGCGCCACGTGTGACTAATAAGGCTATACACATCATTCCCACTTTCTTCGAAAAAGCTCATCCTCGATCTTGGAGGGTGCCTCATCAATGCCAAAATGTACATGTGTCGGTCCATGTGTTAACTTCCAAAGTAAAAACTCAAATCAAATTCAACACACAAATGGACCGGTCGAACTCCTGCTAGACCCATATGTATCTTAAACAATTTGGCCTAATATACCCAAATCTCAATGACACCCGCCTACGAAATCCAAGAAACAAAAAACTAACAATCATATCTGCCTTCACAACACTACAAGAACATAGTTGCAACTTGTCTTGGTGGACCCTTGAATCTGACCGGACGGTAATGTGGACGACTGCACCTTTGTGAGTATGATGGTGAGACAAGTGGATGGAAGAAAGTGACATCCCAGAAAGCCGAGCCTCAAAATGGCGAATAGTAAAAAAAATTATCCCTGGTGGCTACATTTCTTATAGAAGTCATACGTTGTGTCTAAAATTGACTAGATTAGAGGTTAATAGGGAGGGTGAGATCAGCTCAAAATAGGGTAGCCCTATTCAAAAATATAGTTTTTAAATAATAAACATTATCTAGAATAGCCCATCTATAACAGTACATAATCTCAGGAATTCCTATACGAGTTCCATGAGTTTGATTTAACCTATGCACCCCATTAACTATTCTCCATGTGTTGGGGACTATTTTTGCAGGAACAACATCAAAATGATGACAGAACTCTAAGCACAAAGGGTTTGGTGGAAAAGAAAATCCACATTCAGCAATAAAGAGGCTGGGGAACCAATGTCCCTCAGCCAAACGAAAGTAATTTGAAGGCTCAGAAAGATCCTCCAAAGTTACCCAAGAAGGAATAGAGAAATCAGAACGGAATTTCTCAAGAGATTCAATAATATAAACCATGATGAATAAAAGAAGAAGGAAGAAGAGCTTACAGGGAAGAAAGGAGATCTGTTGACAACGAACGAAAACAAGGATGAACGCACAAGAGAAAGAAAGGCTATGGAAAACTCGAAAGCAGAAAATTGGAAAAGGTAGAAGACGGTATGATTGCCTAAGAAGCTTAAATACTTTGCCTTGGGAAACGGCGAAAGAAATGATTACAAAAAAGAAACTATTACGCCACCGGCGGCTAAAAGGACAAAAAGTGCACAAAGATCGAAGCACTTATAAAAATTCAAAAAGGCAGATTCTGCGAATTTGGAAAGAAATTCAAATACGAAGAAAATGCTCCTAAAACCCAGGAAGGTCATTTAATATTGCCATACACCGAGAAAGAATGTTCCATACTCCTCAAAGTTCGAAATATAAAACATTGGGGGCTTCTGTTGATACCAAAATTAGTATCCTGATATGGACGAATAATAAGAAGACACGTGTCAATCTACATGGCATAATAACAACGAGGGAGTTCATTTCCCCGACCAAGTTATGTATACTCCGAGGAACTACAATACTCCGAGGAACTCCAGCGCTCCGAGGAACTCCAGTTCTCCGAGGAACTCCTGAACGACGAGCAACTAAGGCGGTTCGAGCTGCATCTCGATCACAGCATTAATTGCCAGATAATCAACAGTTCAACTATTCATTGACTGCTCATCATCTTGACGTACACGCTTGAAGAGCATTAAACGAGTTACCCTTTCATATGTATATCATTTAATGTATCACCCTTTCAGATTATAGTCTCAAGGCTATAAATACATTGTATTACCCTCATTCAAAGGGACCGGAATTTCTTGATAGAGCTTGTAATCGAGAATTCCCAAAACACTCAGCAATAACATAACAGTGGACGTAGGCCATTCTTATAAGGCTGAACCACTTTAAAAACATTTGTCTCATTTTATTTATCTGTGATTGAATAATTAGAGCGATCTAATTTTTTACATCAACATGGACCTTAAACAATTGGTCCTAATATACCCAAATATCAGCGATGCCCGCTTACGAAGTCCAAGCAACTAAAAATTGATAATGATATCTGCCTTCTCAACACTATAAGAACATGGTTGCAACTTGTCTTGGTGGACCCTTGAATCTGACCGGACGGTAACATTGGTGATCGCACCTTTGTGAGTATGATGGGGAGATAAGTGGGTTGAAGACAGTGACATCCCAAAAAGACGGGCCTCAAAATGGTGAATAGTAAAAAAATTTATCCCTGATGGGTAAATTTCTTATAGAAGTCATATGTTGTGTCAGAAATTGACTGCATTAGAGGTCAATAGGGAGGGTGACTATTTTGGGTCGAATTTCATTTGGTTTGTCATAGATGAGTGGGAAAAGGGGAAAATTAGGGTTATAAGGGGTTGGGGCTATTTTCTTGGAAGTTCATTGAAGGTGATGGGGTTGGATTATTATTTGTGGGAAAGAAAAGGTTGGGAGGACAAACCCTAGGAGTGGGTTGCCTAGGGTAAGGGGAAGTTTGTTCGGGTAAAGAAATTGGGTTTAGGAGGTGTTGAGGCAAATCGGGGTAGGGGAGGCTACTGGGTGGTTTTGGGGGTGTTTATAGGGAAAAGGGGGTCGGATCGGAGGGTTTACTGGTCGAATTGCATCGTGTTGGAAGTGGGCTATTTTAATAGGGATTTCTAACAAGGTTGAAGTTGATTTCGGCCTCTTATGACTGTTATTAGGTCAACCCAATAATTTCGATGGTTTTTCGATAGCCTGGTTTGCTTCGGGGGTCTTGGGAAGTTGTGTCAGCACCGAAATGGGTCCATAGGGTGGCCAGTGGGCGACAGTAGGGTAGGGAAGCAGCGGGGTTAAATCGAGGGAAAAAGGGTTCAATTGTGGGAAAATATGGCCGTCCTACCTCTGTTTGGCATGAGGCTGTTTTGATAGGGATGAGCTAAGGTTTTGTTAGGTTCTTGTATAGGGTTTGTAGGTTCTTATTTTCTTGGGGATTTGGGTTAGGGTTTGGGTAAAAATGAAGATGGAGATTCATGTAAAATGGGGTGGTAGTTTTGTGGCGGTAGGAGGTGGAGGAGTTTGGTGGTGGATATTGAAGGTAAAGATGGCCAAAAGGGTTGGTATCCCCTATTTTTAATAATGATCGAATTTAGAGTTTCCATCCTCCCGATTCCCATTTGGACATTTATCAATCTTTTGATTGAAAGGTTATCGGAGTTGGAATCACAACTCGTGACCCGCTTCACGCACCCTAATGAATATTAAGAATAAACCGAGCTCTGATACCAATTTGATGTAAATCTTCAAATGCAGAAGCATTATTATTACACTACACAACAATTACACTACACAACAATAACAACAACTAACTAAACTAATGAAATGAGTTATTTTTCTCTTTATTCTCAATTCTCAGTATTTAAAGTTAAGTGCAAATGAGGGCTAAGGGGCTTATTTATAGGAAAGGTTAGCTTGCTAGATGAGCTATTGCCCAAATCGACTAAAAAGGGTAACAAATAACTAAAAACGACATATTAGTCCCAAACATGCTTCGAAACTAATTAAGCACTAAACATAAAGGGAAAATGACAATAAACTCTAGACTAAAAATAGAAAATAAAAGGTAGTCATCTCCCGGAGGTACAACCACGCGCCACGTGTCACTAATAATCCAATAAACATCATTCTCCCTTTCTTCGAAAAATCTCATCCTCGAGCTTGGAGGGTGCCTCATCAATGCCTAAATGTACACGTATTGGTCCATGTGTTAACTTATAAAGTAAAAAAAAAATCAAATCCAACACGCAAATAGATCGGCCAAACTTCTGCTAGACCTATATGGACCTTAAATAATTGGGCCTAATATACCCAAATCTCAACGATGCCCGCCTACAGAATCCAAGAAACCAAAAACTAACATTCTATCCGCCTTCTCAACACTACAAGAACATGGTTGCAACTTGGCTTGGTGGACCCTTTAATCTGACCTGATGGTAACACTGACGATCGCACCTTTATGAGTATGATGGTGAGGCAAGTGGACTGAAGATATTGACATCCCGAAAATCCGAGGCTCAAAATGGCAAACATTCCAAAAATGTATCCCTGGTGGGTACATTTCTTATGGAAGTCATACGTTATGTAAAAAATTAACTAGATTAAAGATCAATGGGGACGGCGAGATCGTCTCAAAATAGGGCAGGCCTGTTTTGGGTCAAATTTGATTTGGTTAGGCATAAATGAGTGGTAATAGAGGTAAATTAGGGTTATAAGGGGTTGGGGATGTTTTCTTGGGAGTTTCTTGAAGGTGATGGGGTTGGATTATTATTTGTGGGAAAGAAAAAGTTAGGAGGACAAACACTAGGACTGGGCTGCCCTAGGGTAAGAGGAAGATTTTCCGGTTAAAAAAATTATATTTGGGAGGTGTTGTTTCGATGGGAAAGGGGGTCGGATCGGAGGGTTTATTGGTGGGACTGCATCGTGGTTGAAGTGGGATATTTTAGTAGGAATTTTTTATAAGGCTGGAGTTGATTTCGGCCTCTTATGACTGTTATTGGGTCGCCCTAGTAATTTTGGTGGTTTTTCGACAGCCTGGGTTATTTTGGGGGGACTTGGGAAGTTGTGTCGGCACTGAAATGGGTCCATGGGGTGGCTAGTGGGTGGCAGTAGGGTTGGGAAGCAGCGGGCTTAAATTGAGGGAAAAAGGTTCATTAGGGGGAAATTTTGGCCGGACTTCCTTTTTTTTGGCATGAGGTTGTTTTGATAGGGGTGAGCTAAGGTTTTGTTAGGTTCTTGGCTATATTTTGTAGGTTCTTGTTTTCGTGGGTATTAGGGTTAGGGTTTGGGTAAAACTGAAGACAGAGATTCATGTAAAATGGGGTGTAGTTGTGTGCTGGTAGGAGGTGGAGGTGGAGGAGGGTGGTGGTGGAGATTGAGGGTGGAGGTGGAAAAAAGGGCTGGTATCCCCCCCCCCCCCCCCTTTAGCGATGATCGAATTTAGAGTTTCCCTCCTCCCGATTCTCATTTGGACATTTTTTAATCTTTTGATTAAAGGGTTGTCGGAGTTGGAATCACAACCCATGACCCGCTTCATGTACCCCAACGAACACCAAGAACACACCAAGCTCTAATACTAATTTGATGTAAATCTTCAAATGAGAAAGCATTATCATTACACTACACAATGACAACAACAACAACTAAACTAAACTAATGAAATGGGTTATTTCTCTCTCTATTCTCAATTTTCAGTATTCAAGGTTTAGTACAAATGAGGGCCAGGGGCCCTATTTATAAGAAAGGTTAGGTTGCTAGCCAAGCTAATACCTAAAAAGACTAAAAAGGGTAAGTAATGACTAAAAATGACATATTAGTCCCAAACATGCTTGGAAACTAATTAAGCAATAAAAATAAAAGGAAAATGACAATAAACGCTAAACTAAAAATAGAAAATAAAATATTTTCATCTCTCGGATGCATAACCATACGCCACGTGTCGCTAGGAGTCTCATACACATCATTCTCAAAAATATGTTGGCTCTTAGTAGAATCACATTATTAACGTGCACGTTCGCAAATGCCACATAGTCATTAATACGTGTGTGTATTCACTATTAGTACTTGTATAAAGGGTGGTATTGTTGTGTATTAAAATAGAATAAAATGAATATACTCTGGAATATAAATTTTTTGTTGCTTTACTTAAGAAAAACTTACATTTTTCTGTATTTGACACATGTCGTGAAGATTCAAATTTATGAGATTACTTGAAACTTATTTATGGAATCCTTGAAATATTTTTTAATTCTACATAATTATGGTGGAATATTCAAAATATTGATGTAGTGAATTTCCACTTTATTAATAACACATGTTTTTACTTTCAATCATTTGCCCGTATTTGTTAAAATTTGTAAAAAATCATTACACTAAATATAGTATATATTTACTTTACACTGAGAATAAAAAGTGATTATTCACTTTATCCTATGAATATTGCATTGAATTTACCATATTTGGCCATATTTACAACAATTCGTGAACATTCATTACACTACATATAGTGAATATTCACTTCACTCATATAATGAAAACTGATTATTCACTCTATCCTTTGAAATTTACATTGAATTTACACATTTGGTCGTATTTGTAACATTTTGTGAAAATTCATTACACTAGATATAGTGAATATTCACTTTACTAAGAGAATAAACAATGATTATTCACTCAATAATTTGAATATTACATACATTGAATGTTTCATGGTGCATATTAAATGTTTTTTACTATCTTCAAATAATATTATGATTTAATACAAATATTGTCCTCTTATTGCAGATAGTTAAGAGTACAAAAAGGACGACGAAAGCATTAAATGAGGATGATGGTCTCGATATACTAGACCAACGAGAACAAAAGGTTCAATACAAGTGTAATATATATGGTTTAGTGAAGCTACTATAACAAATTAAATTGAATTTTAGGGCAGAAGTTTTTATTGGGATGACTCCTTTTCTGCATTATTCTCATCATAAATTGCAAATGATTGTGACATTATATTTGTCATTTTGTATGAGAATAATTTTGAGACCATCATAAGATCGTATGACCCGATGAGGAGAAAGTTCAAAATTGAGGTAAATTTTCTTACATTTACCCCGATGGATGTTGAGATTATATTTAGTATACTTTCAATGATGAAGATGTCAACATTCTTTCTTATGCCACTAAGACAACACCATGATTCATTAATAGGCGATTTAGAGATGTCATTGGAATGGTGTCCACAAACATAATTAGGAATGAGGCCATTAAAGTCGCATCAGAAGATTCCTTTGAAGGTGATATGGATGTTTGTAAACTAATATGCATTTATACAATTGGCGCTCTATTGTTCCCCACTCGAGGTGTAAAAATCAAGTGGGCATTCTTCAACTCCGTTGAAGATTTTGAATCTATGGGAAAGTACAACAAGCCTACTATCATTTGCAACACATTGATTGACTCCATTCATTCGTCGTACATTAACCCCGAATCATTTATAGGATGTGTCATTAGTCTGTTGGTTAGCAGTTTAAACTTTTATATAAATACGAATAGTATACCATTATTGCATTATTCGTAGTATCTCAATTATCTTGTTTATTTTGGTTTTTGTTCATAATAGTATTGGTTGTGTTACCACACAACAATCATCCAACCCAATTAATGTCGTGCGCCGTTCCTAAGATACCAGAAATGGTGTTTAACCAAAATTAGTGAAAAACTCCGACAAAACATTAATGAAGAGACTCCTGTGGAATTTGAGGTAATATGCATTTGCTTTCACTCTTTATTATAGTATTAATGTTTAATAATGTATATTCACTACATAGTGAATATTCACTGTATGCATTAATTCTTTACACATGAATATTCACAAGGTTATTCTTCATTATTTTAAGTGTGACTTGAGTAATCACAACATAGTGAATATTAACTGTTTGAACAGTTTGGCAAGTGTAATGTTCACACTTTGAAAAATTGGCAATTGTTAACATTCACTGTATGCTTTGATTCACTACACAATGAATATTGACATTCACTATATGCTTAGACTGCTGAGAACTTGGGAATATTCAGATGACAATATTATTGAGTAATGAATCAGAGCATACAATGAATGTTAACAATTGCCAAGTGTTCAAATAGTGAGTTTTACCCTTGCCAAGTGTTCAAACAATTAATATTCATTATGTTGGGACTACTTAAGTCACACTTAAAAAAGTGTAGAATAAGACTGTGAGTATTCATATATAATGAATTATTGTATATGTAGTGAATATATATTATTAAACATTAATACTATAATAGAAAGTGAAAGAAATGTATATTACTTCAAATTCCACAAAACTCTTCTTAATTAATGTTTTGTGGGAGTTTTTCAATATGTTTGGTTAGAGGCGATTCCGGGTATCTTGGGAACGATCCACGATATTCATCGGGTTGGATGATTATTGTGTGCTCACAGAACCAACACTATTATGAACAAAAAACAAGACAAGTGAGATACTACGAATAACAGAATAATAAAAGGTATGGTATTCATATTCATATAAAAGTTTGAACTACTAGCCAAGAGACTAATGACACATCCTGTAACTAATCTGGGGTTAGTGTACGAGGAATGAATGGAGACAATCAATGTGTTGCAAATGACAGTAGGTCAATTGCACTTTCCCATAGATTCAAAATCTTCAACGTAGTTGATTAAAGCCCACTTGATTTTTGCACCTCGAGTGTGGAAGTATAAAGCAACAATTATGTAAAGGCATATTAGTCTATAAACATCCATATCACCTTCAAGGGAATCCTCCGATGCGGCTTTAATGGCCTCATTCCTAATTATGTTTGTGGATACCATTCCTGACACATATTTGAACTGCCTATTAATGAATGATGTTTTTGGCTTAGTGGCGTAAGAATGAATTTTGACATTTTCTTCACCGAAAGGTATACCAAAATAATTGCAACATCCATCGGGATAAATGTCAAAAAATTTCTCCCAATTTTGAACTCTCTCCTTATTGGGGGCGTGCGATCTTATGATGGTGTTAATATTATTCTCAAACTTTATGACAAAGATACTATCAAAATCATTTGCAATTGATTATGAGAATAATGTAGAAAAATAAGTCATCACTATAAAAGCTTATGCCCTATAACTCAATTTGATATGTTTTAGTAGCTTCACTAAACCATATATATTACAATTGTATTGAAACTTTTGTTCTTGTTGGTCTGGTATATCGAGACCATCATCCTCACTCAATGTTGTCGCCACCCTCTTTGTACTCTTAACCATCTGCAATAAGGGGATAATATTTGTATTAAGGCATAATATTCTTTTAAGATAGTAAAAAACATTTAATACACACCATGAAAATTTTAATGTATGTAATATCCAAAGGATAGAGTGAATAATAACTATTTATTCTCTGAGTAAAGTGAATATTCACTATATCTTGTGTAATGAATTTTCACTAATTGTTGCAAATTCGGCCAAATGTGTTTAAACTCAACGTATTATTCAAAGGATAGAGTGAATAATCAATGTTTCTTATATGAGTGAAGTGAATGTTCACTACATCTAGTGGAATGAATTTTCACAAATTGTTGCAAATACAGCCAAATGTGTGTAAATTTAATGTAACAACCGAAGGATAAAGTAAATGATCATTTTTTATTCTATTCACTATATCTAGGGTAATTAATTTTCATAAATTTTTGTAAATACGGCCAAAGAAGTGAAAGTAAAAACATGTGTTATTAATAAAGTGAAAATTCACTACATCATTGTTGTGAATATTCCACCATAATTATGTAGAATCAAAAAATATTTCAAGGATTCCATATACAAAATTCAAGTAATCTAACAAAGTTGAATCTTCACCACATGTGTCAAATATGGAAAAATGTATGTTGTTCTTAAGTAAAGCAAGAAAAAAATTATATTCCAAACTATATTCATTATATTCTATGTTAATACACAACAATACCCAAGTATTAATAGTGAATACAAACATATATTGATGACTACGTGACATTTCTTAACATGCACATCAATAATGTGATTCCACTGAGAGCCAACACATTCGAGAATCTTCAAATGGAAACAAAAACACAAATATTCACTACATATGTGGTTAATAGTCATCGACTGCATAGAAAAAACCCTAATAGGTTCTAAAACTTCAAATATTTGAACCACACAAAGTAAAAAAGATAAAATGTCATAACATTTTGTTGCTTCGATCGTAAGATGAACAATAGGGCTTGGACGTTATAGTTTGATGCTTCGAATGGGATGGATATCAAGAGATGAGATGGAAAAATAAAGTGTTGTCGGAGATGAACAACGGGAAAAGATTGAAACCGCCGAACGTCTATTTCATGATGGAGAGAGACATGAGAGAGAAAATTTTGTGCTAATTGTTGAAGTGCTTTCCACAAAGGGAGGGAATGGAAACGTGTGCATGTGGTATACTTGAAAATAGGAAGGGTGGAGTTGTCAAATAATTTGGGGGAAAATGCCTCTTCTAATAGGGGGAATTATTAGGGAAGATACATGATTAAAGGAATTATTAGGGGAGAAAGTATAAATAGGACCTATTATCTTATTACTCTATTAAATATGACTGATCGGTAAAAATCCCTATTATTAAATGGGTCATTTGGCATTTGGTCCCCTTTCATTGTGCTCAATATATTTTTGATTGACAAAGTTTAAAATATTATCATTGTGGGTACTGTTTCGTTGTTTTACTATTTTCTCTTTTTACGTTCATGCGACTTTTTCCAACACAAATGTCGTAAAAAATACTCATAAAATTATGTTCCAAAAATTAAAACGGTAGCTGAAGCTATAATTCGTTAACTTGGACACCAAATATGACCCCGTGTAATAAATGGGAACGAAAAGTCAAATGATCTAAAGTTGACACCAAATGATCTCGTATAATAGACGAAGACCAAAAGTCAAATCACCTTTACGAAATTTTATGTGGAGACTTGCTAAAAAGTTTTTTTATTCTTCAAATGCTAAGTCCAACCCATTGTGTGTGTGGTCATTTGCTAAAAGATTATATACCAATGTTGTCTTTGTTATGCTAAGGCTGCATTTGATGCACTGTATAAGAGGGTCGTATTGAATAAAATTATCCTATCCAATATTTGGTGTAATTTATCATGGGATGTGAGATGAAATAAGCTATCCAAAGTGGGCTCCTTATCCCACAAGGAGTGGGATAAAAAAATTCAACCTCCAAGTTTGTATAAAATTATACGGTATCAAAATTTAATTGAAAATTACTAGTCTACCCTTATTAAGTTAAAAAAAACTCATGCAACTTGCTCTATCTCATGTATTAGATAGCAGTCAACATTCTCTTTTATTCATATAACTCTCTATTCATATTTTTCATCACGGTAGGTAATCTCCTCCTCTTGTTTTTTATTTTTTGCTTTATCATGACTACTATTTTGTTTTAAATCGATGCAAATATTATGTTAACTCACCTATTAGACAAGTTGAAAATTATTTGTTGTTAATTCACCCCTAATATTTTAATACACATATTATCTTTTTTATGTATTGTTATATGCTAGACAAGTTGAAAGTTGTGTACAATTCAATTTATTTATTTTCATATGTTTCAGAGGCTATCTGGGAAAAATTAATATTACCCAGTTGTGTCTTCAAGCAATTTTAGCAACTGGTTTGTTTTGAATTGAAAGAGGACATAGTAAGCAAACGGTTATACTATCTCATTATTTCTAGATGCTGGTTCATGTACACGTGATTTTTGTATATGTGTGAGTGATTACTAGTGGTTGGATGTATACAAATTATAAATACAAATACAAATACATAATTTCATATCATTATTATCATCTCATAATTTTCCTTTTTTAACATCCCACGTGGGATTAAATACTATGCTATTGAGTTAAAATATGTGATAACAATATATTTTTGTATTTTTTGATTATTAAATAAAAAATAAGGGTATTTTTGGAAAACTAGAGACAAATTAATCATATTCGGAGAATTTCAAACACAAGATTGTATTATAATATCCCATATCGTCTTTTTATCTGGAACTCTTCCAAATGCATTATTAGAATAAGCCTTATAGGACTCATCCTTATCATATCCTATCGGTACCCCTTATACGACCAATCAAATGAGGCCTAAATGTTTATCCACATTAAAAAACTCAATTAGGGATGAAATTCTATTATAATGTTATGCTAAATGTATTCAACATATCATTGTTGGCTACAATTATTCAAGTGATTGTTCTATGAACCCAACCCTACATATCCATAACATTTAATTTAGAACCATTACCTAGACAACATTTGTTTACTATAGTAGTGAAGATTGAAAACTCTCTCATCTTTCCATATCTTTTTAAACAAAAAAAATGCCAATGGTGGTTGTCCTTTCTTGCAAAAAAAACATCTCTAGTATGGAATGTGTAAGTTTATTTGTCCTTTATTCTAACAATAATTGTAGGCTGACTCAAAAACGCGACAGAGATTGGTGTGACACACTGATATTTCGCACCCGCAATAACTTGTGTCTGGGCTCCACTACTATTAGATCCTGACACGAGTCCATACGGGTGTGATACACTGTGTATAGCAACGAATGTGTTGTGTTTGTGAATCGACGTAGAATGACTTATACTAATGAAACCATAATAATTGAGTTACTTTGGTTGTTAACATATTATATATTAAAAAAATCTTTTTTGCATTTTTAAAATTGAAAAATTCATTTTAATGGAAATAACTAAACAAAAATCTAGTCTCGACCATCCTTGTTTATCTTTTTCAAACCCTTATTTTCATTTTGGATTGTCTTGAGTTGCCCAGAATATAAGTAAGGGGATACACAATTTGACCACTTGTAAAGTGGTGTATAATGCGAGTGCGAGTCAAAGCGAGCAAGAACGACAATATTAAAAATACCGTAATATTATAGTGACACATTTTTGTGCGATGCTGACGTATTGCACCCTCATTGACTTGTGTTTGGGTGCCATTATTGTTCCACCCGGGTACAAGCCAATGAGGAAATGACATGTCACACTAAATGTGTCGGCGTGGTACTCTTATATATATATTTAAGCTTTGGAGATACTATCACAAGTCACACTATATTGAAATATATTTATGTTCGTATTAAATTGATCATTTGGCATTTGGTCCCAATTTGTTCTGTCGTATATCACGTTAGTTGTCAAAGTTTAACATATTATCACTTTGGGTACCATTTTCGTGTTTACCCTTTTTGTAATTTATTTTTGCGACCTAAATTTTCAAAATGTGCCGCAAAAAGTAAAAAAGGTACCCAAAGGTGTGATGAGTCAACTTTGACACCAAAAGTGATTTACCATGTAACCAACGAGACCAAGAGCCAAATGACCTCTATTGAATTTAGGTGGACACTTGCTATTTTTTGTTATGCTTTTAAACGCTAAATCCAACCAATTGAGACACTTCTAAAAGATTATCCAATAATTTTTTCTTTGTTATGCTAAAAGTTAATCAATGTATAAATGTCAACCGGGGATTTGCTTATTATATTTCTATTCCCCCTCCTATATTACATTCCCTCACTCCACCTTTATATTAAATGACTATAATACCCTTGAAATCCACAAACTCTTTTCACTCATTCAAAACTCATCCCTCACTTTAATTAATTTAAGACAAAAAGGGAGAAAAAACCATATATATATATATATATATATATATATATATATATATATATATGACAACAGTTTCTTTATTTTTTAATTTTTTTATAAAAATTAAAAACTACTTTGATTATAAAAAAAATATTTATTATAGAAAACTGTTTTTCAAAAAAATTGTATAAAAAACTGTTTCAACTTTTTCTAACTATTTAAAAAAACATGTCAACTTTTTTTTTAAGTTTTAATGGTTGTTTTTAAAAATTGTTTATAAAATTAAAACAATGATCTACATAATATAAAAAACTGTACATTTTATTTAAAACTGTTTTATAAAAAAAATTAACATTGTTTTCTATAAATATAAATAAAACACTAGAAAAACAGTGAATGTTTTTTTTTTTACAAAAAGTCCCGTTAAGAAAATGTTTTCGCTAAAAAATACGAAAAACATTTCAATTGTATTTTTAAATTTCATTGTTGTTTTTAATTTTTTTTATAAAAACTAAAACAACGGTCTATACAATACATAATCTATTTTTTACAAAAATAATTTTTTTTAACTATTTTCTAGTATTTTATTTATATTTATAAAAAAAAGTGTTAATTGTTTTATAAAATGTACACACTTTTTTATATAAAAGATAGATTTTTAACAGTTAAAAACGTTTAAGTTTTATAATCAGTGTTTAGAAGCAATAGTTGAATTAAAAAAAATTGAAATGCTTTTTGTTATTTTTTAATGAAAATAGTTTTTTAACATGACTCTTTTGTAAAAAAAACATTTTAATTGTTTTTTTAGTGTTTTATTTATATTTATTGAAAATAGTGTTATTTTTTTATAAAATAGTTTCAAATCAAATGTAACGTTGTTTATATAAAAGATGTATTTTTAACATTTAAAACAGTTTACTTTTGTAAAAAATAGTTTTTTATATTATATAGAACGTTGTTTTAGTCTTTATAAGAAGTTTTTAGAAAATGGACTTCGTAAATTTAGGGCCTATTATAATATGCATTATGAAAATAGGACAAAAAACATTTTATTTATAATTTTTGTCTATATTTTTTTAATAAGCCGCTGGCGTCGTCCCAGTCAACCAATCATAGCACGCCACGTTAATCGATAATTTAAAAATAGGGATTAAAAGTGCAAACCAAATGTTTGTTATCCTATATTAAAATTGATATTATTTTAGGCCCTAAAATATATAGACTATTTTAAAAACTACAATTGAAAGTTTTTTTTTAAAAAAGAGTTGAAATGTTTTGTAACAGTTTTAAAAAGTTAAAACAATTTTTAAACAAAATTTTAAAAAATATATTTTTGTATAATAAATATTTTTTTATAATCAAAACAATTTTCAATTTATATAAAACTTTTTTTAATCAATAAATACGCTGTTGTTTATACATATACATGTATGAATTTTTCTCCCTTTTTATCTTACACTAAAAAAAGTGAGGATTGGGTTTTGGATGAGTAAAAAGAGTTTGTGAATTTTAAGGGTAATATAGTCATTTAATATAAAGGTAGAGTGGAGGAATGCTGTAGAGGAGTGAGAATAGTGGGACTCTATATTTAAAGTGCCTAATATTAGTGATTTTTGCTATTGTAGGGACTAATGTCAGAATCCCCTCAAATTCATACAATATTTCATTATTGACTATGATCATTCAAGTGATTGTAATATAAAAACCCATCCCTACATATACATAACATTCCATTCAGTACCTGGACAGTAAATGGTAGCTGTAACGGTGAAAATTACAAATTCTCTTGTCTTATCATGTCTCTTTAAACAAGCAAAAATTCTGGTTGTTGCTCTTGTTTGCAATACATGCAATATGAAATGTGTAAGCTTGTTTGTCATATATCTCAATGAAACCTCTATAACTAAAAGACGAATAACAATAAAAATCTCTAATATAAAATAAGAGCCACTACTGATATTCTATAAGTGCCTACTTAGCCAAACCCACAAATACAAGCTCCATTTCGCCCCATCCGATGGCCTCCCTCACAGCCACAACTACCAAGTACAAATACAACAAATCTAATATCATGGAATGCAGAAATTCGAAAGGTTAAACAATTGTTCCGGTATTCTACGATGTGAGTCCGTCAGTCGTGTGGAAACAGACAGGCAGCTTTGCTGAAGCTTTTGCGAAACATGAAGTGGATTATTATCATAACATGAAGAAGTGAAAAACTGGAGGGAAGCTTTAGTTGAAGCAGCAAACAAATCAGCAAACAAAACATGAGGTGGATTATTATGACAACATGTATTTTGGTGAGTCAATCCTGCTAAAGAGAAAATCCAAATGGCTAACACTACAATGATATAATCAAATTTGAATACTCAAAAGTTTTCACATTTCCTTTTCATTATTCATTTAGTAGATTGCTAAAATCAATGATCTCAAGCTAAACGAGTCATTCAACGAAAGAAGCAATTTGATGAGCGTGTTAGTGAAGAGGTGGAACTATCACCTGAAAAATTATTTCGAATCAATTACTTTTTACATGTAGCGGATCAGGCTATTTCTTCACTCAAGAGTAGGTTTGAACAATTCCAATGTTATGAAGGATTTTTTATGTTTTTGTTTGATTTGAAGAAGCTCAAGTCCATGGATGATGATAGTTTGAAGACTCAGTGTGACAACCTTGAAGAAAAACTCAAACATGGAAGCCATTATGATATTAATGGTAAGGATTTATTTTTCGAGTTAAAATTGTTGAGAGAATACTTGCCAAAGGAAGCGAAAAAAGCCGTTGATGTGTTGAATTATTTGCATACAATGGATGGGACTTTTCCAAATGCCTGGATAGCTTACAGAATATTATTGACTATTCCAGTCACCGTTGCAACTGCAGAAAGAAACTTTTCAAAGTTGATATTGATCAAATCTCTTCGATCAACAATGTCACAAGAGGGGTTGACTGGACTAGCATTATCATCCATTGAAAAGGATATAGTGAAAAAAATTGATTATTCAAGCTTGATTAGTGATTTTGCAACAAAAAAGGCGAGAAGATCCCATTTTAATTAATATTTTCAGTTTATTATCCTTGATTTTTTTTTATTTTGTTTTTTGGGAGGGAGGAGGAAGAGTTCTTGAGTGCTAATTGTAGGTCTTTTGGCCAGGATAGGTTGTTTAAAAAGAACACATTATGTTTATCATTGGTATTCTAGCCGCCTACAAATTTTGTTCATTTCCTATTATCTTGTAAAAATACATAAATATATATTTTGCCAAAAAAATTATTATATAAATGGCCCCACTTTACCAGTTTGCCTTGAACCCCAAAATCTTAGAGGCCGTCCCTATCAAGCTTCACAGTGATCACTTTTTTTTTAATAATCTAAAGTGTGGGGCCCACAATTTCCACCAGTAAGGTGAAAGAGATGATCAAAAGTTGGAGGGAAAATATATTTCAAATTGAAGCTAAAAGATGTTGTGGTCTACTAGTTTGCTTATTTAAAAAGGTTTGATTATTGATAAGGGTTATTGGCTAAAGGTTGTTAACTTTTGAGTATGTCATTGGAGAGGATTTATGGACTCAATGATGTTAACTTTAGCCATCTTTAAAATTTGATTATACCATTGGAGATACTGGTAACATTGTTTTGTGTTGGTTTCACCATTGTGTAATTAGTAAGGTATGAGATGCAAATAGTTATATTTCTTAAATGCTGAGATAAAGTACACAAATATTCCTCATTTGATTAACTGCTATGCCTGCGCTTCCTCAAAAATTTACGCCTTTGCAAACACCCGCAAAAACTTTTACAAGCTCGGCCCCCTTACAAAAATTACGACCCCCAAACTTCCAGTATAATCACTCAACCCACCCCTCTAGTTTTGAAAATTATTTTGAACCCCTCTCAACTTTTGAAATTTACATTTTAGCTCCCAAACTTTCTGAACTTTCTTACTGAGCCCCTAAAGTTTTCCAAAAACACAACCCAAGCCCAACTTCATTTCTTGACAACTCTCCCATTTTGATTTGTTGTGGAACAGCGGCGGTGATATCTAGTATAGGATATATATGGAGGCTTGCGTAGAATTTGAGACGATGAGCCGTGACATCCAATGTTTTAAAAAGCACGTTATTGCAAACGCAATATCACGCTGTTGCAAAAAGCGACTGCAAAATGCCATGCTATTGGCAATGCTAAACGGGATACCCATTTTGCGTGCGATGTTAAAGGCTAAAGTGCACAAAAGTACGCTAAGTTACGCAACAGCTGAGCGAGATTTTTTTTTTTTTAAAAACACCGTGTAGACAGAATGACGTCGTTTTGTTAAGTAAAAAAAATACGAGAAAAGAACCTCAATTCATCGTAAATGCCTAAAGTTTGACAACCCTAACTTTGACAACCCTCATTTCTCCTCCTTCTTTTCTCTTCCTAACTTTGACAGCCCCTCATTTCTCTGCCTTCCCTACTCCGGTCTAAATTCCGTCCATAAAAAAATAAAAAATCATTTCAGCAAAATATCTTCACTTCTGGCTATATATATATATATATATATATATATATATATATATATATATATATTATAAAAAAAACTCAGATCACTAGAATATTTTCAGTGGAATCAAAAAACTCTTTTCTCGCCCTAACTGTAGTAAGAATGTTTGACAGTTCTTTTATTTATTTTTTATGTTAGTTTTTTTTTTTTGTCTCAAGTTCTTCTTTTTTTATTTTTTTTGAAATTTGAGTTGGTTGTCAAAATAATATCTACTAAGAAGGATTTTGGGTGGAAATCTGATTATGAAAAAGAAGGGGAAAGTGGAGTCTTACGTGTTTTATTTGGAATGTTGCAGTATTTTTTGGCTTTATAACTATATTTGAAATGATTTGGAGTGATTGCTTGAGCTTATTTATTTCTTTATATTTTTTTACGGGTCTTTCAAATTAAAAAAATTGAAATGCACAAATTACTTGCACAATGTAATTTCGAAGCCAAAATGCAAAACACTCAACGCGATCGCAATTAAAACATTGGCCCCACCATCAAAGAACTCGAAGATGGACTTGATTGTTGGACTCATGCAAGAGGGTTTTTATATTGTTCTCCAAGTGCACTGTACAATGCCTGGTAGACATAGCAGGTTGTGGCTTCCTAAGGACATTTGCCATGTATTGACGGAAAATGTGGTCAGCGGCTTTGTTGCTAAAAGTTTATCTGAATACAGAAAATATTACTATATACAAACCAAAAATTCTATTTGTACATAAGAATCTGTCCAAAATCGTCTGTAAAGACTAACGTGTTGTGTTTGTATTGATCTGTGCTTTAAGTGGGCCCAGACACGGATCAATACAGGCACGACATGTCAATCTATAAGACAATTCTGTATGAATCCTCTGTACGTATAGAATCACTCATATACAAACGTAGGCGTGTGTTAGGAGACGGGGGTTGTTGAAGGCATTGTCATGGAGTTGCCTAAACCAAAAGGCCTAAACATGCTATGTCTACAAGGCATTGAATATCTTCAGTAATGAAGCCTTTAAACAAGTTAATAGACTAAGGCTACTCAAAGTCCATTATGCATGCGGTTCTAAAGGCATTGAATATCTTCCAAATGAGTTAAAGTGGCTTGATTGGGATGGATACCCTTAAAAATCATTGCCAGTGAGTTTCCAGGCATCAAAACTCGTTGGACTTGTAATGTGATACAGTCCCACTGTACAAGTTTGGAAGGGAGTAAATCTACGATTGTTAGTATAATTCCATTGTAAAATGACATTTTCTAACATTTCTTTAGCCCCCTTTGATTGTCTCAAAATTGTAAATTGAATCATTAATAAATTGATCCATTTACAAATTGACCCATTAATTGTGTTTGGTTTCATTAATGAAAGGATTCATTAATTGCCTCATTTTAGCTCATTTGCAAAATTTGAAATTGAATCCTTTCACAAAAAATTTGAAATGAATCCATTTGAAATAGGAGTCACATAAAGTACATGTCCCCTCTCCCTCTCCCTCTCCCCTTCCCCCTCCTCCTCTCCCTCTCTCTTTCCCTCCCCTCTCCCTCTTGATTTGTTTTGTCTTTTTTTTTATAGAACCTTAACATCAATTTCAAATTACCAAACATTGTGTAAAATTGGATTTAACTCATTTCAAATTCACTCATTTACAATTCACTAATTCACAATGAACCAATTTACATAATCAAACAATTTGCGCAATTAAACTGGGCCTTAATGTTTGCCAAAGCTTTTAGATAAATTAAAGTTCATCAACCTTAGTCATCCCCAAAATCTAATCATGATGCCAGGTATTAGTAGTTTCCAAAATGTTGAGAGACTATATCTTGGAGGTTGTACAAGTTTGGTAGAGATCCACCCATCTATTACACAAGAAGATTAATTTCTTCAACTTTAAAGACGGCAAATATCTTAAGATTCTTCCAAATATTATTCTTTTGGAGTCTCTTGAGATATTTATTCTCTGGGGTTGTGTCAAACTCAACAAATTTCTAAAAATCCGAGGTAGTATGGAACGACTATAGAAACTTTATCTGGATGGAACTGCAATAAAAGGGTTACCCTCTTCCATTGAACACCTGAATAGCCTCATTTTAATTGATATGGCAAACTGTATAAACCTAACTTGTCGGTCAAACAACATCTATAGTTTGAGTTGTTTAAAATTTCTTACCTTATCTGGTTGCGCAAAACTTGACAAATTGTTACAGAAGCTTGGAAATGTAGAATGCTTAGAGGAGCTTCGAGCAGATAAAATTGCTAAGATAAGCACCATCATCCATTGTACTCATAAAGAACATCAAAGTCTTATCTTTCAGTGCATGCAAGGGAGAAACATCTCAGCCACGATGCTCTCCCTGTTTGTCTCAGCTATTTCCAAGGAGATACCACGATTCTGTAAGTATGGTAATACTTTATGTAAAGGGTTTATGGAAGCTAACAAAACTAGATTTTAGTGATTGCATACTTTTCGCTGGAGGGATTCCTGATGATCTTGGTTGCCTATCCTCCTCTTTGAAAGAGTTAAATCTAAGTGGAAACACTTTTCTTAATGTACCAGGCAGAATCAGTCAACTGTTTCAGCTTGAAATCCTTGAGTTGATAGGATGCAAGAGGCTAGAAGCATTGCCACAACTTCCATTGCGCATAGCTGAATTGTTAGTAGATGATTGTATATCGTTATAAGACATTATAAATCTAGTGCACAAGTACAAAAAGTTGAGGACTGTCTCACTCACCAATTGTTTTTACCTGATTGACAATATGGTGATATATTATGGAAATTTATAGCTCAATTTTTATCCACCAATGTGCTTCATGTTCTCTCTCTTCCCCCCCCCCCCTCTCCAAAACACACACACACACACACACACACACACAGACACACACCCTTCCACCTCTTTCTCCATCTTATTATGTGTATTATCCTTATATATTATACTGGACACAATTTCTTAGTACAGGGACTCCAAAAAGATGACATTATCCCCAAAATTAGTATTCCAATTCCTGGAACAAAAATTCCAGAGTGTTTCGAGGATCAGGGCATAGGGCCTTTAATTTCAGTGAAGCTCCCTCAACAGTGGTATAATAATAAATTCATAAGGTTTGCTATATGTGCTACTTTTGAATCAAAAGTCTCCTATCGGAGGATACAATTTTACTTATCTACAAAACATCCCATATATATTTATATCACTGACATTTATAACCCATGATCATAAAGAGCATGGCTATAGGACTGCCATCAGCTCGTTGGGCACATACACAAATGTTTACTTGAAACATGTGTTCCTGGGCTACTTGGACTTTGATTACATATGGAAGTCATATTGTGCAGACATTGATAACCCAAACATGATTTGTAAAATTAAGGCTTTTTTTCCTCATACAGTTGAGTACTTTGTGATGAAGTGGGGATTCCGATTGGTGTACGCAGAAGATGTTAAACATGAGCGTCAAGTGATGGTGATCCAATCTCTTTCTCGAGTGTGCAAGTCTTCGTATACTCCACATTACGTTAGAATAAGATGCTACACTTAAGAGAAGACGATATATCGACGACAATGAAGAAGGAACCAGTGGAAATGTCTACTGTGATGATGACGATGACTACACAAAATAGAAGGAAGAGTACATGATGTTTTGGGAATTAGGCTTATCAGCTTTTGTCCCAAAAAAATAACATGGGATCTTAACTTTTTGGATGCAAACATCTTTCATTACACTATTTGTTAGTTTTATTTGAGTAATATTCAGATTTATTGTGTGTTGTCTCTCTTTTGTTATCAGTGCAAATGATAGTGGACTCCATCCAAAGATCCAAGGGCGGAATCGAAAAAATAAAAAGGGTTATTTGAATTTTTGGCTCCACTAGTCATTCGTAATATATGAGGTTGGGGCCCGTTGTATTTACTATGGCACTTTGGGGTCCAAGTGACACATTTTCAGAATTTTGGTGACACTTTTTTTTTGTCAAAAGGTTTCGCAAGAAATTCTAAAGGACCTCAAAGCGGAATAGTGAAAATTAGTAAAGGCAAATTAGCGGGTTGGGTTAAATATGGACAAATTAAATGTGGGTTGGATCAAATATGGGCGGGCCAAATATGGATTGTACCAAACAATTGAGCGGGTTTGGGTTGGGCCAACCCATTTTTTTCAACAACACATAGAGAGATTTTTGATGATGTTCATTTTTTTAGAACTTTAATGTTCATTTTTTTTATTAGATAGATATTATGGCTTAAGTCCTGCGTGAGATACATAAAATAAGAATGGATCCCATGTTTTTTTTGTTTTGTCATTAGTCCCATAATTGGAAGTTACAGCAGTTACTCATTTTCTGATTTTGAACGTGGGGTGAATTACTCTTGCTTCTCATTGGTTGTATTTGTATTAAGAGGACTTGCAGCAAAAAATTAAAATCATTGAGATCGGCAACTAATAACTTTTTACAAATGGGACTAAACCCCAACAGTCCCTTTTTGAGAACTATGTTTGGGAGGTATTGGGGCTGATCAGGTTAGGGGGAAACTATTTTGGGTTAATAAGAATGGGCTAGGGTTTGGTAATTAGGGTACCGGGACAGATTGAGGTAGGCGGGGTTGGAGCACAGGTTGGGCGGAGGTCTTGGTAGGGTTCGGTGGGTGTTGGGTTAAATCCGAGTAGAAAAAAAAAAGAGGGGATTGGGCATGATGTAAATGGCCAGAGGGTTAACAAGGTTGGGGAAGGCCGGAACAGCCTATGTATGATTGTGCTGCTGCAGTAGAATAAGGGTTCTGCCCTTTTTGGGCAGTTCCGGCCACTGGGTTATTTCTTGGTTTGGTAGGGTTGTATTTTAGAGGTGTGGTGGGCAGATCAGGGGAAAGAGGAGTGGATCGGAGGAGTAGAAGGGGTGTCAGCCATGGTTGGCAGGAAAAAAAAGGGGGGGTTCTGATTGATGGCTGTAGGTGGTAGGGTTTTTGAGGTTTGGTCAGAAATGGGGCCAGAGGTGATTGGAGAGGGTAGGGTGGTCGGCGGTGGTATTTTAACAAGAGGGGTAGTCTAGAAGTGAGGTAGGGGTGGGGGAAGGTAGATCGGGGTTGTCGGGGCTGCTATAGAGGGTTTTTTTTTTTTGGGGGGGGGGGGAGGCGCTGCTGTTATAGGGGGCTGTTTGGCAGGGGGTTTCCGATCAGATCTGGGGTTTTTCCGACCAGTGGGTAGGTTGGGTTTGAGTAGGGCTAAGGTTTCTTGGAGTTAGGGTTAGGGTTTGAATTTTGGGGGTGGTGGGTTTTTTCGAATTAGGGTTTAGAAAAAAATTTGAAGACGGAGATTTATGTAAACGGAGTGGTGGTTGTGTGATGGTAGGAGGTGGAGATGGAGGATGGTGGTGGTGGAGATGGAGGTGGAAGAGCTAAAAGAGGTGGTATCCCCTCTTTTAGTGGTGATGGAATTTAGGGTTTTCATGCACCCGATTCTCTTTTCGACATTTATCAATCTTTCGATTGAAGGGTTGCCGGAGTTGAAATCTCCATTCGTGACCCACTTCACGCACCCCGACGAACACCAATAACAAATTGAGCTCTGATACCAATTTGATGTAAATCTTCAAGTGCGGAAGCGTTATTGTTACACTACACAACTATTACCTACACAACAACTACACTACAGAGCAACAACAACAAAAACTAAACTAAAGAAATGGGTTTCTTTCTCTCTATTCTTAATTCTCAGTATTAAATGAGGGTCAATGGGCCAATTTATAGGAGAAGTTAGCTTGTTAATCAACCTATTACCCATAATGACTAAAAGGGGCAACTACTAACTAATAAATGACATATTAGTCCCAAACATTCTTGGAAACTAATTAGACACTAAAAATAAAGGGAAGATTACAATTAAACCCTAAACTAAAAATGCAAAATAAAAGATAGTCTTCTCCCGTAGTCACAACCACGCGCCACGTGTCGCTAGAGAACCCATACACATCAGTTACTATATATATAGGGAAAACTAAATAATGATTGACATTGGTGTGATGAAGTTGTCAATAAATGAATTTCCCAACTCATCAACACTCATGTATATGTGTTCCTCGTGCCTAAAGGCACGGTTCAAACTTTGTAAAAATTATAACATTCTTGCGACATGTATGGTATAAGCACACCACGTGTCAAAGTAGTTTTTTAACGAATACAAATCCAAAAAACTGCATCACTAAGACTTGTAATCATAGAATTTATTATAAAACACAAAAATATATCGACGATTTAGAAAATTTGGGCAAATTTTTCTCTATTTATAGGACTATCCTGAATATTTAGAAAAATAAGACATTGATATATAAAAATTGAAATAGTATTAATACAAACATATTTTAAATGTTGTACAATGTTGCATCAATATTTCATTTGAAAACCAAAAAGTATGTGAAACATGTAAGATTAGATTGTAAATGTTTTCCCCTTTAGCAACAAATATAATCCAAGCAAATTAGTGCACAATAAATATTAAAAGATACAATCATAACTCATCTATCTGTGTCACAGTAAATTAGTGCACAATAAATATTAAGAGTACTACCTACATCTGAATCATATTGAACATTATCAAAAAACACTCAATACACTGATTCAAATTCACAATTGAAGAACAAACTATATCTTCTTTAAAAACTATTTAGAAAGATATAAAAATGATATCCATATCTCACAGCTCCACTGTTATTAAGAGAAAGGATCTCAAAACATTGGAAGCAATCATATCATCTGACAAATGTTACAAAAAAAAAAAGTAAAAACATCTATTTTTACAACAGTATTTGAAAAGGGGAAATATACTGGTTTACAATTACTTTAAAACAAAAAGCTAACAAAATGAAATTCCCACTTGATTCTTGCTATAAACTTTTGGAGTGCAAGCTACACCCAACATTTTTTCTGGACTTTCAAAGCTCCATGTAAGCTCCATTTCAAAGCTCCATGTAAACCACAAAGCTCCATGTATGCTGCATTTCAACCACAAACAGTGATAAAAGTTTAGCAGACATTGTAGGATTTTAATAGCAATAAAAATTGATAAAATCTCAACATGGATATATAATATAAGATTATGCTTATGCAAAAACACTACATTTATTTTTTCCTTAATGTACTTGCACCTATATAACCCACACTCCATGCCTACGAATGGTCAGTCATTTTCTATTTTTCAAGAATCAAAATATTAAGGCGCATTGTATACCCAATTCGTATCATCCATGGACCAAAATTAAAATAAAGAAAGAAAATATTGGAATCAACCACACATAAAACATATTTTACATTTCTATAATACACAGTTTAGATGGTTCGATTGATACTTTCGATTAAGACATGAAACGGTTTTGAGTTTTTGACAAAACAAAGATATAGTTTATACCTGATGTCTTCTTAGGTCAACATAGCTCAAGTGAAAAACTGCTTTAACCATGAAGCACCTAAAATTAGCACAAAAAAATATTTATAATCAAATCAGTGAATACTAACATTAAGAAAGAAGAGCTTGTGAAGCACGTGTCAAAATCGCCAACTTATCTTGAGAGGAGAAAATCGTCAGGATAACATTTTGAATGTTGAGTCCTAGATGGGCGCCGTTTAGAGAAATGGCATTATAACCATAAACAGATCCTTAACAGAAGTAAAAGTAATTCAACATCCAGCAACAATACCTCGTCAGCATTCTTGACAGATGGATTGTCTAACCATTCTAGTCGAGGTCACAGCACCTCTCCTGCTTGTGAAAAAATGTGACCCCCTTCACTACAATCCTACTTGCTTGCATCTCCTAGTGAAGGTAAGTTTCAAGATCTCAAAAATGTTCCAAGTAATCCCTAAAAAGGGTGTCACACATCAGTCTTTTCACAAGAACCCTTCTGAAATCAAGCTGAAGGAATGCAAGACAAGATTCACTTGATTTTCCAAAATGTTGAGAGCTTTGGTCTTCAAAAGGGAATATGAAGGTTCAATATCGTGAATCCACAAAGGAATTTGAATCTTAGAAACTTCATTACCACTAGCATTAGCATTAGCATTAGCATAAGAACATGAATCTTAGAAACTTGATTACCAAACAACATTAGCTTAGTACTACAAATAGTATTTTAGGAGGAACTATATTGTTTAATTTAAAAATGCAATTCTAACATTAGCTTATTGAGTACAACATTAACTTAGTTCTTGACTTCTCCACTCAAAACATCAGAACAAAACATCTCCACAAACTCATTTCCATTTCTTTTATAGGAGATGAAAATTACACAAGTACAAAAACATTTAAAGGTGAATTCGACACCCTTAGGGTCTTATTTTATGTCTCCTTAATAGGCTCTCTTGTTGAATTAGCAGCATTTAAAAACCGTGATCTCTTAAGCCGCTCCGATAATTGGCTACCAATCGGTTCCTTGAACAATTTGGTCGCATAAAATGGTGGTGCAGCTACGTTTAGTGCATTCCCATGGGGGACTACTGGTTTTACACCTCTCTTCCCTTAAATAAAACCTGAGTTTGGGTCTATACATACACCATCACAGTGAAAAAGGTCCAATTTTTTAAGTAGCCAAACAACCAGTGTCATTAGCTTAATATGAAAAACCTAAAATATAAAATAAAAAACTCACTGAAATCATGTACAATTAAACAATCTACAATAACTCAGTTAACAAAAAAATACAATGTGAGAAAAGAAAATTAGGATGAGAAAAGAAACAACAAAACTTGGCTAAATTAAACAATCTACTGGTTCGGTTGTCATAAATTATAGCAGAGGTCACAACAGCATTATATTCGATGAGAAAAGAAACAAAACTTGGCTAAATTAGGATAAGACAGCCTCAAACTCTATTTTGAAACTTTATATTTGCAAATACATGATTCTAAAAACTAAACTTTTAAAACTTTTAATGGAGAAAATCTGAACACCCAACACAGACCAAAATCTGAACACCCAACACAGCCAACACAGACACAACATTCAAAAAAACTATATACCTACTATTGAAGCTCCATAAGTCCGGAACGAAGAGGAGCCCTGTTCAAACCACCAAAATCAAAACCGAAAATCTGTAAAATGAACTTTATGTGATGATTAGATCTGTAAAAATATGACAGATCTTTTCTACAAAAATGATTTTTGTTAGAAGGGGTGTGATTTGTAGAGAGGGGACGCACCGAGTTCATTGGAGAGAGAAAATTGAGGGCAAGGTAGTGACTGAGAGAAAATGAGAGATTTCATGGTTGACATGTTAAAAGAGTGAAATCCTTTGTTGATTTTGGCTCTCCTATTTTTTCAGTTTTGGTTTATTTACAAATTTGCCATTTTGGCTCAAATCTATAAATACAAGTGTCATTTCTAGGTTTTGAGAGAGGACAAGTTTGAGAGCTATTTTGTGAGTTATCAAAGCTAAAGAGAGATAGAGCTCCCATTTGAGGGGTGAGTTCTTGTGAGGTTGTGAGTGACTTTCTAAGAGAGATAAATTGTGTGTGTGTATAACCTTTGGGTTCCTCCATTTATCTATAGAAAGAAGAAATCCTCCTTGGTGGATGTAGACCAAATTTGGGTGAACCACGGTATATCGTTGTTGTTTTGCTTGATGATTGCTTGTATGTTCTTATTGTCTCTTCATTGATGCTTGGTTGAATTGATTGGGAGTTTGCACACTAGTTCATTTTGGGAACAAGGTCTTGGGTGTTTTCCGCACACCAAGTGTTTGATAAAATTCCCGAGTGAGTTTTATCGTCTTGGTCGCTAGAGATAGTCTTGCTTTAGCGCAACAAGTGGTATCAGAGCTTTGGTTGCATTGTTTGCCCGGTATTTTTGGTTCGAGGTTGAATCAATTTTGGCAATTTTGGCATAGCTTTTGTTTTTGTTCCAAATGACGGAAAATGTGGAGAGTACTCGAGAATCAACCTCTACGAGCGGAGTCTCTAAGAGATGGGATCCGAGTTATGGATCAAGTGGCTCAATGAAGACGGACATGAAGGCTTTTGATGAGAAGATCAATTTCGGGTTATGGCAAAGACGAATGCGAGGCGTTCTTGTCCAACAGAGGTTGCAATTAGCATTGTTGGGGGTAGAGGGACGACCGGTAGGCATGACCGATGCCGAGTGGATTGACATTGATCAAAGAGCGGCTTCGTGTATTGAGATGCTTATCACGGATGATGTGTTGAATAATGTGATAGCGGAGACCACGGCTAAAGGCATGTGGGATAAGCTTGAAGAGATTTATTTGGGAAAGTCGTTGTCAAATAAATTGTTCCTCAAGAAGAAACTCTTCAAGCTTGAGATGAAGGAGGGTGAGGATATGATGAAGCATATCAACGTTTTTAATGCCTTGATAAATGACTTGAACCGGATAGACGTTCAATTCATTGAGGAGGATCGAGCATTGTTGTTGCTTGCATCATTACCCGATTCATACGAGCATTTTGTGACCACGCTCATGTTTGGGAAGTCTACGCTCCGGTGCAACGAGGTTGTGCAAGATATTCAATCTCATGTCACGATGAGAAAGAAGGAAGGTGGAGGTGACGGGTATTCCCATAATGAAGGCCTTATGGCGAGAGATGGAGGTGGGCAAAATGGCGGGAGGAACTCCAACCGGGGATTTAATGACGGTAGTAGGTCTAGATCGAGAGGTGTTGGTGGTAAAGGGCCGAAATGCTACAAGTGCCGGGAATGGGGTCATATGATCCGAGAATGTCCTTTGTGGAATGACAAGGTTAAGGGCAAGGTTGATTCCGAGAGGGCAACGGTAGCGAGTGCGAATTATGAAGATGAACTTGGAGAACTTCTCACAATCTCCAAGGTTAACTCTCTTTCCCAAGATGATTGGATATTAGATTCGGGATCGTCGGATCACGTTTGCTCCAAGAGGGATTATTTTGAGACTTTCACAGAAAATGGAAAAGGTTCCATGTCTTTGGCTAACGGAGAGAAGGTTTCCGTTGAGGGTGTCGGGACGGTGAAACTCAAGATGTTCGATGGGGTGGAACGCACTTTGGGTGGTGTGGCCTATGTCCCAAAGTTGCGAAAGAATTTGATATCCATTAGCCGTTTGGATTCCAAGGGTTGCCGGGTGTCGGTGGCGGGTAGAGTCTTGAAAGTCACACGCGGTTGTATGGTCCTAGCGAGGGGAGAGGAGAGAGAGGGGTTGTATCGTCTAAATCAAACTTCGAGGAAGATTGGGAAGCGGTGTGCACAAGTGATCGAACGTTCGAGGCATGTCTCGTTTGTGAACAAAGTGGAGACATTGGGTGCTAGCTTTCCAAGAGTAGACGGTAGTGATGGGAGAATACCTACTAGTGGAGGGGATGGATCGAAGTCCCCCTCCAGGGCCAACGGGTGATGTTGACCCGGTTTAGTTGCACACATGCATTGGCCGATTCGAATCGAGGAGGTGTAGGATTGTGATGGATTCGAGGTGTGTGTAGCTAGTTCAAGGAAGGTCGATGAGTTATTGTTTGCGAGCATTGGCAAACGGGAGTTTTTCGTGACAAAGACTTGGTATATCTTTAGAGGGTGAGATTTGGAGGGTGAGAGGTGAGGAATTTTCCCTCTCATCCGTGGTTATTTCTCAATGTGGAAGATGGTGTTGATGTGTTTGAATGTTTCGTGTAAAGAAGGTGTATGCTATATGTATTGTGTGGGGGTGTACTCACCGGGTTACATGAGGAGCGAGCTTCACCGTATGGTTACATGGGAAGCATTCAGGGGAGTTCTTAGTTTAGAACTTGGTTCCTCGGCGGGTGGAGTCGTTTGGAGTCTTGGAGTGAAGACTTGCGGTATCTCACTTCATGGTTGAAGTTTGAGGTGGCTTAGCGTCGGGTGGAGCGTATTGGCTTGTTAGATGTCGGGATGATCTTAGAGCGGATTTGATGTTTGCATTCCGAGTTCGGTTGGATAGTGAGGATCGCCTGGGGGAATCGCATTAGCTTGGTAGATGGTGGGACAGTCTTCAAGCGGGTTCAATTTCAGCATTCTAGAGATTGGTTGGATCGTCAGGATCGCCAAGGTGGAGTTTGTTGATTTTGGCTCTCCTATTTTTTCAGTTTTGGTTTATTTACAAATTTGCCATTTTGGCTCAAATCTATAAATACAAGTGTCATTTCTAGGTTTTGAGAGAGGACAAGTTTGAGAGCTATTTTGTGAGTTATCAAAGCTAAAGAGAGATAGAGCTCCCATTTGAGGGGTGAGTTCTTGTGAGGTTGTGAGTGACTTTCTAAGAGAGATAAATTGTGTGTGTGTATAACCTTTGGGTTCCTCCATTTATCTATAGAAAGAAGAAATCCTCCTTGGTGGATGTAGCCCAAATTTGGGTGAACCACGGTATATCGTTGTTGTTTTGCTTTGATGATTGCTTGTATGTTCTTATTGTCTCTTCATTGATGCTTGGTTGAATTGATTGGGAGTTTGCACACTAGTTCATTTTGGGAACAAGGTCTTGGGTGTTTTCCGCACACCAAGTGTTTGATAAAATTCCCGAGTGAGTTTTATCGTCTTGGTCGCTAGAGATAGTCTTGCTTTAGCGCAACATCCATGTCATTTTAAATAAAGTAAAAGTAGCAGTCATCTTGGGAGGGACTTTTGAGCAGGATAATGGAATTGAAGAAATGATCTGAGCCCTTTATTTTCTTTCAAAGAATCTGAAACGTTATTGTGCTTTTATATTTTTGGATTTCAAAAATCATGCTATCTTATTATATATATATATATATAGAGAGAGAGAGAGAGATCTAATGCAGAGATATATAAGATCTAAATGACAGAGAAAGAGTGTGTTTTCATGGTGTTGGCTTTTTTTAGAATATTGTAATAGAGTTAGAGGGAGTCGATTTTAACAATAGAGTATATATATATGGAGAGAGAGATATAAGAAGAAGAAGAAGAAGAAGAAGAAGAAGAAGAAGAAGAAGAAAAGATATATACATCTGGTGTATAGAGATCAGTCGAGAAGACGGTTGTGTTTTGCAATACAAAAGGGTAACTCTTGATAAAACAATTAGCATCCCGGATTCAACCCGTTTTTCAGTTCTCATCAGCCCACATTTGACCCTCATGTGTTTCATCGTGGACCCCGTTTATTCTTACATGGGCAACAATGGCAGTTACCCAAATATGGGCTGCTTTTTCCGGCTCTAGTGAAAACTTTAGATCCCAATTTCATATTACGAATAACTGGTGGACCTTAAAGTCAAAGAACCCTAAGAAGAATATAGTATCTAAAAAAACTAACAAACTAAATGCAGTCACCAAAAAAATTGAAATATTAGTATTTTATGGTCGGTTGATTTTTCGTAATATGCTTTGGGATCCGTTGTTTTCACTACTTGCACTTTGGGGTCCATTTTCACTTTTTGCGATGCTTTCTAAGACGTTTTGTGACACTTAAGTTTCAAAAAAATGAAAATGAATCCGAAAGTGCAAACAGTGTAAAGTTGCACCCCAAAAAGTATTATGAAGTACTGAACCTTTGAATAAAAATAATCGTAAAGAATTTCAGTGCTCTATTTCTAGCCAATCTCGCATTCACCAAATTATTCAAAGTTTGTATGTAACTGAACTAGTTCAAGATAGAGATAACAAAGATGTACCACAAATTTCACTGTTTGGTTGTAGAAAGTTACAACGTCAGAGAGAAGCCCAATAGCATAGTCTGCTAAATATCTCCTCATTTTTTCATAATCTGCATAGGCATAACCTTTTGCTCAATAAGTTCCTTCTCTAGAGGGTCTATATATAGAAGAGGTTATTAGAAGTTAATTTGATTTATATAATAATAGTGAATCAAACTCCCATGAATCAAAAATTTAAATTGAAAAATGAATCCATTCTACTCTTACCACGAACTGAAGAGAAAGAATAAACAACATATTGCACAATTTATCAAACTGTAATGTACTATGTTATGAAACGACCAACTGATCAATTACAAATATGCCCACCCATCATGTCAGGATACATGAGTCTAGTGGTCGCATGTCTTAGTAAATATCGAACTCTTTGACTGTGTGAAGGTAATACATGTCCATGCAAGTGTCCCTAATTATCGATTCCCTCTTATTCACTATTTCATTTAAAATTAAAATTCTTTTGTCCAGGTCTCCAATTTCCATCTGGAAAAAAAAATGCATCCATAGTCTCCTTTTTTAATATCCTTCTCCACATTTTGGTTACATCCATCTTCTTGCAATAGTTCAACATCAATTCATTCATTCTATCTACATTTATTCTCCTTTTCAGAATAAATGGCATTAAGTGGTATTTCTTTGTGATTATAACACCCATATTTCAACAATAATCACATTTCAAATGCATTCTATGTCAGCTTAGTGATGCAATTCCCCGTGGGAACAGTAGTCTTCATTTTATTTGCAACCATTTTTACCCGAATTGCCCAAGCACCTAACAGGTGAACAACACCTTCAACTATGTTGTATACTGAAGAACATCTTATTTTCTAGAATTTATGGACTCAAGTCCAGATTTGAATATCCAATCATATAATGCATTAACATTCATTATTGTCAATAAGTGGTAGTCAATCATCCACATTTGGTACTTCATTTACAGTGCAACTATTAGCTGTCAGTTTTTTACCTCTGGCACATGACAATTGCAAGTGTCACAAAAAGTTTCACAATTATTGTAAACACCCTTAATAAAGTATTGGAAAAAGTGATTTTGCAATGTAATAAGAGCTAGCAATCCCCCCCCCCCCCCCCCAACCCCCACACACACAAAAAAAAGGGGGGGAGGGGGGGGGGGGGGGAGATATAATGGGCATTTGTGCCCACCAGAACTCCCTCCCACTAGGCCAAGCTCTTCAACACCACATGCTAAGCCACTACGCCAATTCCCACTCCAACCTATATGTAACCAACCACATCCTCAGTATGTATGCCATTTACAAAAGGCTCAGAATATATTTTTATTTAGTTTTTAGCTCAAAAATAATTTTTAGTCCCTAATAGAAACACGAGGATATGATATGAATAGTGCAAAATATAAAAACTCATCACAACCCAAAATAATTATCTTTCTTAGTGATGCATTTATACTCAAAAACTCTTCCACCACAAACTGACTCTCTGAATCCCCGAGTTCTTCCAGACACAGAGATGTGAGAGAGGTCACACTGCTACTCATCTCTTTCAGTGCCATGCTATCAATTTCCCGAGTAGTCAATTCCTTAACAGACGTAAAATGAATTTGGAGCATTCTTAATCTTCTACAGATCAACCAAAGGGGCTTGCCCCAATGGTTACCACCAACCCTTGCTTTGCAAGAGGTTGGGGGTTCAAGTCTCACCCCCTCCCCCTCCCCTCCCCTCCCCAAGACTTGAACCTTAAATAAAAAAATAAAAAAAAATCTTCTACAGATCCAAATGTTCAACACCTCAAGTCAAGGAAACACCAGCGACAGATTATCTACTTTGCATTTTCTGTACACTGAATTCCCTTAGTGCTGGAATTATTACTGTATCGGCTGCACCAGTGCTGCTACTCGCACCATGAGCAACTCTATGATTTCCATAAAATTCGGGCCCGATAAGTCCCACATTCTCCATCCCATTTATCTCAAAAACCTTGAGACACGGAAGGTGCACTCCATCGGTTTAATCTTCACCAAGTTGTGAAGTAAAATTAATGACTGTCTTTCCTTCATCATCCATGTCGCAAAATTGCCACCCTCAAAATTTTCAGTTTTCACATATTTCAAATTTGAGTGAGGTTTAAGGCCTTCCAAGACATGCTGGTCACTGTACTCTCCTTTAAATACGTATTTATTTTCACTTCTGTCAGCTCGGTGAAATTCCATTGTATGGATGTTTGACTTCCTAGATAAATTTGCCTTTCTAGCTTCTCTCATGTTTACCACTTCCTCGAGCCCGTAAATATCTATTTTACCAACAAGGTTTTCTAAGCTTCCCAATTCTGCAATTTGACATCCCTTATCACGACTAAAGACAAATAGAGGTAGTGTCCGAAGACAAGTCAACTGGACTACCCCAATAAACATACAATTCTTACTCATATCAGTATTCTCAATACAGAAATGTCTCAAGTTAATTAAGTTCCTACAAAAATTTGGAATCTTTTTCAGTAGACTCTCTCAAAGTCTTGCCAATTGTAGAGCTTTGTGATGTTGTTTGGCAAAGTACCGATACCGGTCTTTGAGATGTCAAGATGTCTTAAATGTTTTGACTCACCTATCAAACTTGGCAACTCTTTGATATAATTGTTAACCAAAATTAGAACCTGTAAGCATTTGAAGTTAGATTACATGTTGCTAATGAGACCTCCCTTCAAAAATAGTGTTTGCAACCTTTGAAACCTTCTATTTAAAATTTCTGGTACTTCTCCACTTGTAGAGATTAATGATAACTGGACAACCTTAGAGAAATCATCCACAGCAGTGTCTGACTTTGACGTGACACAATAATTCTGAGATGTATTCATTGCAATATATTCATAAAATCATGCATCTTACATCTAGTAATGTTTCTGTACTCCTCTACATCTTGCAGCAAGGAATTCAACAACAATTTTTAAAATAGTTGTTACCCACATCCTCCACCAAATTACTCTCTTTAGGAGGATGAAGCAATCCTAACACCAAATTCTAATGTTGGTATCTTTTGGAAAAATAGAACAGCCAGCAAAACAAGGTTTCAAAGATGGCGTCTCTAAATGGTCATAACCCAACTTCAAGCTGGGTAGGACTTGTATGTTTATGTGTTCAAGTGAGTCCAATTATTGACTCCACTCACATTCATCCATTATAGCTAATGGTAGACCACCACACCTTTTTACAATATATTTACCAATGCCCACCAATTTTTCATTCATTATTGCTCCACCATCTGCAAAGGCTATTTGCTTAAACATGGTCCAACTGTCGTCGTCTGACAGTTTTTTGAATTGATATGTAAGAGAATTTTTCATTGATAAAATAAACTCGTCACTTCGTGTGGTTACCATAATTTTGATTCCCCTAGATCCATCAATTTCTAACAAACAATTTCTCATGAAATCCCATCTCTCTGGGATCTTGTTCCCCACATCATCAAGTACAAATATCTCTTCCCTTTACTTTTTCTTGATGATTTTTTATTACCCCTTCTATATTTGACATTCGGGAATTGGTTTTAGTGAGAGATTCTACCATCGCATTCAGAATCTTTGTGGCATCAAAATCATCAGACACACAGACCCACCCATATTCTGTGATCAAAATGCAAGATCACCTTGTCATTTTTGTAAACTAACTTAGCAAGGGTAGTCTTCCCTTGATCAGGCATACCCACTATGCGGATGATTGATAAATCCCTTTCATCGTTTGAGTTATATAAGATGTCTATTATTTTCGACATGTCATTATCCCATCCCACGACAACTGCATCAACTAGAGATCGGTAAGTTTTTTGGTTAAGGATTTCTTTAGGATCAACCCTACTACTGTAAATCAGCTCCATCACAAGTCCAAATAGAGTTTTTGCCTCTCCAACCTTCCCTCAAGCAATTTTAGCTCATCCTTAAAACCCCACGTAAGGGTACCTTGCTCAGAATTCCTTCAGCAACAAACTCAACAGAGTTTCAGCCATCTTCAATCTTTGCAAATTGAGTTAGATAGATAACCGTATAACGGTAGAACATAAGAACTAACAAGTGCGCACTCGATGTTGTTTGTTATAAGAATTAGTAACAAGCTATCAAACACGTGTGAACCTTATTAATTTAGAAAAAAATATGACCTTATAATGGAATTTACTCAATTTATTTGAAGCATTAATGCAACAACTTCACATCTTTTCCCATTTAGTGGGACCTACCAAACTAAATTCAACCCTTTTACATATATTAAGAAAAAAAGGATACGTATCTGCTTTAATAAAAGTTAGGTCCCTGGAGATAAAGCAGGGGTCAAACTGCCCTATTTAAAAAACAAAGGCCATAACCAGTATTGAGCATGTTTGATTAGCTTACTGCACAACCCTTCCTTTATGGATTTATCTATTTTTGTTAAATTTTTATTCTCCATGATCTTCTTCTAGTTCAGTTTAGGCATGATCTTATTTTGATGTACACAATCAAATGAGTCTATCTAATTTGCTGTGGGTATATTAACTTTCCTTTTTCTCGAGAGTTGGTTCAATTTTCTCCTGATTCAATTTTCTATTGAAAGAATAAACAAACTAACTTAGAGTGTATTTGATCGTGAATGGGTGATAAATTTGGACTGCAGTTGATTTCCCATATATGTTTGTTTATACATTTTTGGTCTCCCCCTCTGTTTTCATCTAAACTAGGAATAAGAGACAATTGCACAAGGAAAAAGATTTAGAAAACCTTTTGATCAAACCAATAAGAAATTTGACTTTACAGCAAAAAAAAAAAGAAAAAAGGAAAGAACAAGGAATTTGACTATTTTAGATTTCTGACTGTAAATTAATAAATTAGGTTTTCAAAATGTTTGGGCAAGATCCACCAGAAATATATAGGTATAAAAGTTGGGGTGTATGGTTGTTGTTGACTGTAAATTAATTCCCTGACATTGTGGTAGAAACCAAACTTGACTAACTAAATCCACATCAATACAACCACTGTTTGGCATATTTGAAAAGAATGGAATGAGGAAGTCCTTGAAAATGGGTGCTAAGAATATATAACTCAAGTGCCAATATCCATATGATAATGCAAATGATCCATTTATTTTAAGCTTTAACTATTTATAAAATTGGAAAAAGAAAATATATAATTTTGTCGACAATAAAAAACGAGGGATACATCCAATTAAGAGCATTACCTTTATGATCCAAATGAGGGAGTCTTGTAATATGAGTTGTAGAGCATTTTCTGGATCATCTTGTATCTTCATCATTTGTTTAGAATATTCTTCCGTAGACATAGGCTTTTGAGCCAAACCACAGCCTTTATGCTACCTTGTGTGTTGTTTCTCATTGATTTCGATTTTGTCATCTCTTCTTTTTCAGTCTTTTTGTCATGACAATGTCATGCTTAAACCAGTGAGATAACACTCTAGATATTCCCCACAAGGCAAAACAAGGCATGCAGGGAAAAGAATCTAGTTGCTCAATGCTTCTTGTGACCAATTTTGCAAAATGTACTAGATTCTCTATCGTAGCCAAAAAGTTGATCTTTTCCAATATTCATATTGCAAATCATAAAAATACTTGTGGCAAACTGATGAAAACCAGGCATGCTAATGGTGCTGACTGGTTACCAATAATCATCACAAGAGCAAACTCTCCCTCTAAAGTGGTGAAAACGGTTTGAGTCTCTCATAATAATCTCCCTTTGAACTAGCTCGGACTCAAATTTCATGAAGTTAAGAAAGTCCACGCAAATACAAATGTTATTAATATTCCTAATAGCGACCCCACTGCCCTTAAACCCACCTATGTCCATCAAAGCGAACACTAAAGCCAATTTTTCACTATGGTAATACAATTGTTCTGCATTGTGCTCTTCTTCTATGTCATGCAGGGACAAACTTGTTTCAGGCACATAACCTAAACCTTTTAATTTCTTAACTATCTCTTCAAGCTTGTCTCGTATGGTTTCTCCTTGCGGGTGTCTATGTCCTCCAGAGGCAAACTCATGCACCCAGTTCCCAATCTTAACCCAACTCAAACCGGGTTGTTTTCTCACTACTAACACTTTCATCTCTCCTCCTAAGTGTTGCTTCACTAAAACTACCAGCTGAGCAGTATATGATTGACATTAACACATACGTTAATGAATTATTCGGATCCAACTCCTTTACTTTTGTGGCGGCTAAATTAGCCAACTGGGTCTGCCCATGTTTCCTACATGCGCCAAGCAAAGCACTCCACACAACAGAATCGGGTTCCATGGGCATTTCTCTTATAAGCTTCTCAGCATCAAATATACGTCCTGCTCACCCAAGAATATCAACCATACATGAAAAGTGATCGAGTTGAGGAATAATGGCATATTTCTCAACCATACTATAAAATATTATTTTCCTTTCTTCTACCATCCCGACATAACTACCTGCCGAGAGATGAGCAACAAAGGTGGTCCCATCAAGTTGAACATTCATTTGACAAAATGTCCTCAAAGCCTCTTTAGCTTTCCCGTGCAAGCCATAAGCTTTCAACATTGAATTCCAAGAAACCGTGTCATGAAACCCCATCTCCTCAAAAACTTGCTTCAACCAGATAATTGAGCCACACCGTGCATAAGCGTGGATTAACGCATTTCCAAGCACAGAGTCATCCTCAAACCCGGATTTGATTACTTGTGAGTGAACAGCCGAGGCATGCCTCTCTGTTACAAGCCCTGCGCAAGCTTTTAATATAATAGAAAACGTATACGGTCTGGATATAAACCCTCTCGACGCAATTGACAAAATAATATGAGTGTTTTGTTCAGGATCTTATTCCGCAAACATTGTAATAATCTCAGTCCACGAAACAACATCTCGACGCCCACTTGTCTCCACAAAGATTTTGTAACAATCATCAACCTCTCCTCCAAGATTTGAGTAAGCTTTTGTTAACGCAATCGCCACTCCAATTTCCGAGATAAACCCAGTTTTCACAACAAGACAATGCATTTAAAAACAACATATAAGACCCAAAAGCCCATCATTAACGCTGACCCTACACAAGGAAGACAATACACTCAACAACGTGGCACGATCAAACCCAACCCCATTACATTGCATACGCGAAAAGAATTTCATAGCTTTATCCCAAAACCCCCGTATCTTAAAACCCGCAATCATCGAATTCCACCTAATAAGAGACCGAAACTCCATACCCTCATTAGCCTCTTCTTTATCATAATCACTACAATACCGAAAACTATTCGCGTACATAGTAATAAGAGCATTCGCAACATAAACACAACCATCAAACGTCGTTTTCATGGCAAGCCCATGCACTTGCCTCCCCTTATCCCCATCACACAAACTCAACACGCTCGCGCACTCATATTCGTTAGGCGGTCAATGTCCCAACATGTCGGAAAACAAACCGAAACACTCGTTCTCCCGACCCTTTTGCGCCTAGCCCGAAATGAGAGCAGTCCATGAAACAACAATTTTGGGGGGCATTTGATCAAAGAGTTGGTGGGCATAGTTTAAAGAGCCACATTTGGCATACATACTGATGAGGTGGTTGGTTACATATAGGTTGGAGTGGGAATTGGGGTAGCGGGTTAGCATGTGGTGGTGAAGAGTTTGGCCTGGTGGGAGGGAGTTCTGGTGGGCACAATCTTGGAAGAGGAGGGTGTAGGTTTGGGGAGGGTGGGGAGTGGGGTGGGTGTAGAAGAGGGTTAAGGCTTATTGTAGGTGGCCAAGTGTGATGAGTTTGTGTAATTGGGTGAAAAGGGAAGTGGGTTCTGAGGTTATGGAGCGGATGAAGGTGAAGGGGGCGTGTGGGTGGCCTTAACAGTAACATTTTACTAACAAGATTTTGAATTTTGTCTCAATGTAAGATGGGTTGTGATTGATGGGGAAAAAAATCTGATGGTCCAAATTAAATGTAACACCAACCGTGATAAAGGGAAAAAACTACCCTAAAATTATCCAGTACTAGAATTTAACCCTGTGCGATTCGCAGGGGTTTTATAGTTCTTGTTTCAACTGAAAAAAATTATTCAATCTTAGTTAAAAATAGGAACAATGTTTATATTAGGCATTTTTAGACTAATGTCATCTTAATATAAAATATGCGGGCAAATAAAAGGTTTAACCCACAAATAAACAATAAATTAAGTTGTTCAAAACATCACAAAAGGTCCAAAAATTAGACACCAAACATTGAGAGTCTTTAATTCGAGTCTTTTAACACTGATAGGTTGTAGTGTTTTATGAGTAAAACTTATACCTTTCCGTCTGCACCGACCGTTTTACAGACAACATGATTAAGGTAATCTCAGTTTTCAAGAAACCATCGCAGAACACGCCACTAACAGGAACTAATGTCCAACTCCAATCGGGTTAAATTACAAAACACTGGAGCAACGCATGGAAATACATTGTTAAAACAAATGGTGCGAGTATGGGTTTTAAAAAATGTTAATTAAATGGGACGAATTCGGGTTTACTATATATAAATAGGACGGGTTACACACACACACACACACACACACACACACACACACACACACATATATATATATATATATATATATATACACACACACACACACACACACAGAGTCAGGCTCTCGTGCGGACCTAGTTTGCGGAGCAGCTATCGTCCAAAAATTATTTGGGGACCACTTTGTCTTTTATATACTATTGTCTTTTTGTAATTTTTTGGGAATATAAATTTCTACCCAATATATTCTAAAGTCTATTAAGCTTATTTTAAAATATATTCTAATCTGAAACCTCAGTGTAGAAGTTTCAGGGCTACTTGTTAGGCTTCTACTGTCACTATCGTACTGGAACTCGGAATAGTGAGGATTATCTATATAAATATTTTCCTTTGGATATTTAGAGATTTCAAGAGGTTTTTGAGGAAAATATTCTAGTCTTAAATACCTTATGCGGTCCTGAGGTTTTATTAATCTTGTTTCTTTATATATTTGATTAACAATATAAATTAGGTTGTCTTCTATAAATTCGTCGTCACCATAGGATGATAAAAATCTACGATACGTTCTAGGGGCAACTGTCTCTATGTTTTTAAGAAGATGACGGATTCTTCATGCTCTAATTAAAGTAGTTTTTGTTTCATCTAACCTTTTGCGTCTAATGTATTTTAATACGTCTATAATATCTTCAAGTATTCTAGTATATTCTTAGTATTTTTCAGGTCTTGAAAGTTCTTCTACGAACTCTTCAGTTCTTAATTCTTGTTTAAAAAGATCACTGATCCCTATTCTAATTATTTCTATTCTAGGTACTTCACATACTAACCACTCAATAGTTTGTCTATATATTTATAAGTACCTCCTGCATATACTAAAGCAGTTTCTATAAGTACTTTATCTGAGGGGTCTATAAAAGTCCACTCTTGGATTTCTCTTGTTAAGTCTAGATTTCTTTTATTAACGAACACTAAAAAGTATGTAGTGATCTGTAGGCTCATGCAAGTTTCTTTGAATTATAACAGTAATATGTAAAATATCTAGGGGTTTGGTTCGAGTTTATACCTTCCTTCTAGTATGCAATATATTTATCTTCTTTCATTCGTCTCTTTATCTTTGTTACTATTTTTCTCCCGTCTGGTCCATTTGCATCTCTCTCTTTATGTATCGCACCTCAATCCACTAAGTTGGCATTGGACTGGTTTCCTGCCTGTACGCCACCACGCCTAACGCCCACCTGGTTAACGGCTCTTGGCAAATTGGCACCTAATGGCGGTTCAGCAATATAACATCTACGTGCTACACCAGAGGTTCCACACAATAGTTCTCTATGAACAGAAAGTTAGATACGGTTGGAGAATAATAACAACTTAACATAAGAGATTTCTGGAAAAAAAAATACGTTTATTGAATAGCATAAGTAGATACAACTCTCCCCTCTCCCCTAACTATAAGAGGTTTACTCACTCATATACAAATTACACTCTCTCTTACTTACTAAGCTCACTCACTCTCTCTCTTTCAGATATTCCCTCTCTTCACTCTCATTCCCTTTTCACACATACTAGACGCTCCCTTTTATAAGCTTCAAGGGCACATACAACTGGCTACCAGAGGATGGAAAGCTAACCAATTTAAAGTTATACCATTATTAAAGTCTACAACATTATGCTTTACATAAAGTAATTCTAACAAACGTGACATGTCTTTGTCTGTATCTAATTCTCTTTTTGAAAAATGAGCCCATCTGATGGCCCACAAGTTAATTCTTTGAAATGAGTCCGACGTCTTATAATAATGCAACGGAAACTTTTGCTTTTTCAAAAGGGTCTAAATAATGGCATCTTTTGTCCTCAATAATTCTTCAGCTAACGAGGGGCCCTTCTTTGTCTCATTTGTGTCTTTTTTTGCCCTGTCTTTGTCTGGTAGAGCATTATTATTGAAGAATTCATCAATGAGGCCCACCACTATGAGGCTGGCTGGCAAAGTTATCCCTACCATTTTCTTTGATTCTTTCTTAAGCCTTCTATTGAATGTCTCATCATCTTGAATAATTAGGTCTTATTATGGTATGTAATGTACCATCTGCCTTCACTTATTAACAACTCCATAATTTATATCGTTTCCATAGCTTGGGCAATCCGGAGTTTGGATTTATCAACAGTTAGGTCTTTAGTCTGACCTTCGAATAGAATCTAAACGTCTTAAAATGAATAATTGAAAAATATAATGAGTCTAATGTAATACCCCGTATTTTTATGACTTTTAATTTTTAGGGATTTATTAAATTTAATTAGAGATATTAATTTAATATTAATTCAGAAAATCATTTAAATACTTACTAGCGTGATGAGAGTTAGTAATTATTGGAATTGTGTTGTAAATTACTTTATGGGTAAAGTACGTGGTGTAATTGAATTCAGTAAAAATTATCACGAGAATCTAATTTGATAATTTTGGAAATTTATTGGGACGCGCTTGTATCGTGTCGGGATTAAATTCGAACTAATAAAAGTGAATAAATTTTAAGTCACCCGTATGGTCATTTTGAGTGCGTCAATGTGTCCGAAAGGGTCGAGATAGTCAAAATAATGTACCCGGAGATTTAGTTTGGGTCTCGGGGAGTTTCTAGGCTTAATTAACATCCCGGGAGGGCGTTTTGGACATTTTAAATTTTTGGGCATGAAAACCCACGAAATTCCTAAGAGTATATCAGATAATAGGAGTTGTCTTCTAGGGTTAGAAGAACTAAAAACCTAAGACGGCCATTGGAAGGGAAGAGGAGAAGCTCTCCAAGGAGTTCAAGGCCAAGAACTCCACCGTTTGCATTGCCGTCGCCGCCAAACTTTAGATCGCGCAACGAGGATCGCAACCACACCAATCTTTTCCACTAATCTGAACCAAGAATTCCCAGGCAAGTATCTATCTTGCTCTATTTCAGTTAATGCTTCAATAATATTAGTGTAGGATTGATTGGGACTAGTTTTTGTGAAAGAAAAACCAATTTTGGAGACTTGGAATTGTATGAGGTATAGGTTATAAACGTATTCTGGAAATCAAATTCACATGTAGAGGTTGAACCACGAAATTACAGTAAATTGAGAGTATGAAATCTGGTAAAAGAATGGGAAGAAACCGAACAAAGAAAATATATATTTTTATGGATTGTGCCTAGTTTAATTCGTTATCCATGGTGAAAATCCGCATGCCTGACGTAGAATATCACTTATTGGAGGATATAACACTTGTAGTATGAATTGTTGGGAGTTTGGGAATCAAAAATATTGGTTTGGATGATTTTGGAAGAAGAAACCCGTAACTGAAAATTCTGCAGGTTCGCCATACCTGCTTGATCGATCGATCGACCTAAGAGCATCGATCGATCGAACACCTGCCATTGATCGATCGACCCCTCCTGGCAGACTTATACTTTCCTTTTTAAATGATTAGATTCAATTTAAGTGAGTAGTAATCTTTGGACATTTCTATTAAAATATTTTGGGATGTAAAGGAGACCAGTAGGACTTTATAAAAATGGAACCTTTAATGTAAGACGAGATTAACATTTAACGGAGGTGTTTTACACATAAGGGACAATGGGAACATGTGTTAAAGGGGGAGACTCGTAAGGGAGTTACGTCGTAAAGTAAAAGAGTACCTACTGAGATTTCACTTATGAAGATAGGGTTTCAAGAGTGTTACGACATAAGTCGGAATAATCCCATAAATAAGAATAAAAGAGAAAACCCGTCACGGGATAATCATATAATGTGCAATAAGAATAAATATCATAAGTATGGGTCATGAGAGTGTACCTAAATTTGATATGGGAATGGTAGTATACATATATGACTGTGTTTATGCATATACTATATACGTGTAAAAATCATGCCCGCGCTACTTGCTATCCTTGAGGTTACCGCACTGGGACAGTCTTATCTTGATGGGACCTTTATGAGGGATATTGACTCGTACCCTAGAACATAGGAATCCTTGGTACAGGCTATCGGATCGATAGTCAGACGGTCCTAAGAGATGTGAGGATATGTGCTGACCTCTTAGTGACTTGGAACTATGCTTCGCCTCAATTTGTATGTGTTTTGTGTTAATACGATTCGAGAGTGATTTCGAACTAGTATTTCCCTTAGTATGGGTGATACGGGGACTGGATAGCAGAGTATTCCAGCACCATAAATATTATGTGGGGTGCCGTTGGTATATATATGTTATGTGAGTAGATAATATATATTTAAACTTGAAATTTGGGAACTACCTACTGTGACTAACGGTAAGTAAGTAATGAATAATTATTTCAACTTGGGAATAAGTGTTTGAAAAGTATGATGCGATACTGAGAAACTTTATAATCAAATGAGGCTTATGTGAGAACCTTGCTTTTTAATAAAAAATAACTTCCTTAACATTTGAGAATGTCGGCATGAAATCTTGTGAGTAACTTAAGATAAGCTAAACTATTGAGAGTATTAGTGCGATAGGTGCGCACATTAGGAGAGAGGTAAGAATTTCTCAAGAGAGTGCCGCATTAATATGTTTGTTGCATTAGCCGGTAAGCATTTTAAATACTTGCTAAACTAATTTTAAATTGTTTTACAATCGGGCTCTGGCCCGTTTCCTATTTTCTCTTCTCTCTTGTATATATATGTATATATTACATGTGCCCAGCTACAGGGGTGTCTTGCATAGGATCCTTTGGAAGGAACGTGCTGCAGCTTAGGTGGAAGTTGCAGGCCTCTTGCTTAGACGACCTCATTATTGATTCCACTTCTAGTTTTACTTTATCCAGTTGGGAATGTGTCGCCCTATTTCATTTGTTCAGTCGGTTTTATCAGGGATTGTGATTCGTTTATTTTCAGTATTTATACTTTGGGATTGTTACTGTTAGGATGTCTTTCCTTTAAAGATTTAATGTTGGAATTATTTAGTTGAATGCTTAAGTTGCTTGGATTATTTTCCAGTCTAATTGTTGTGTGATATTTAAACCATGGATTATTTAAGGTTTTAAATTAAATTGGGAAATTGATGTCTTAAAAATGGTTTTATCACTTAGCTTAATTATTTAGGGTGTTTAATTGGAAAAGTTATTTTTACGACAGTGATGCTAAGAATGAACCAACTGTTCACCTTGATTATAATTTAATAAAGGTCTGATCACTCGATATTTAATTAGGCGGGGTGTCACATATAAATCCTTCAACTCCCATTCCTCTACAAGAACTTGGAGCAATCTGGTAGATCTTGGAAAACAGGGGAAGAAAGTCTTCTACCTTCTTGATGTACTCATGGAATATTTTCCAAGAGTAATAGAGTCTTCTATAGTCTTTATCTGGACGAGTCCAATGAACCCATAGTCTGGTAAAGTTATCTGAGCCATATCTGCCTTTCTAAAAAGATAAATTTTTGGAACGTCTTTGAAGAAACCTCTAATCATTAGGGCATTTCCATTAATCTCGGATAATAATATATTTAAATATTCAATAATGCTATTAGCTTCTTTGTGACAGTGTTCTGAAATTGGAAAATTATTACCCAATGATATAACAATCTTAGTCTTAAAGATCTTTTTCTGATAACAAAAATTATCAGCTGGTCTAATTTTGGAGGATTCTCCAAGAGTCTGATCATACATTTGAGTCTGAGGTCTAGGAGTAGCAGTACTACTAAGTTGAGCAACTACAAGTCTTTGAGTTCTCATGAATCTGGAAACAGCTATCAAATTCTGGTTAAATTCTACGCATAGTATATTCTTTACATTCCACCACCGGGCATCTATACAAGTATTCTCATCATCTGAAAATTCTCATCTAAATTTGATCAAGTTTGGGTATCTTTGGTCCGGTGTATATTGGGGAAAATACGTATTCCCAATGAGTCTATTCTAGGAAACAATTTCATGTCTAGATTTTCCAGGAGGAACTAAAATATCATCAAAGTTCTCCAGGATTGGTCTTTCTTGAGAGTTTTGAATGTGAGTTTGTTTTTGCGTTACATCAACATTTGGTCTTACGCATTTAAGATATTCTGCAACGTCTTCTTTGTTTATTCTATTTGTTCTAGAGGAACTCATTGCATCTAAGTCTTCTATTTTCAACATAAAATATGAAATCATATTAGTGTTAGTAAATATTTGTTATCTTGATATGATGTCTGGAATGGTATTTTTATTTTCCTTATGTATAACAGATAAGTCATAGCCACTAAGCAATTGTTGCCATCTAATAAGTCTATTAGTCCTTGATTTGGACAAATCTAAATCTCTAAATTTTACTACATAAGAAGAGTCAGTATAAACAATAAAATGTTTAGGTCTAAGAAAAAGTATATATTTTTTTATAGCCCTTACTACTACTAGTACTTCTTTTTCATGGGTTGTATATCTTGTTTCTGGATTCGTAAAGGTTCTAGAACTATATCTACAAATTTTTTTTCTTTTTAGTCTGATGATCAATGGAAAAGTATATTGCTCCCTATTATTTTTCAGAGGAATCTGTTTCTACTATAAATTGATCTTCAGCATTAGGCAGTTCAAGTAAAGGGATGTTCTTGACTGCTTCTTTAATCTGTCTTATAGCTTCAAAATCATCTTCAGTACAATTAAAAAGGTTGTCTATTCCTTTTAATTTGGATGTTAGGCTTTGTCTTTTTGAAGAAGGGTCTTTAATAAAGTCTACAACATAATTAAGCAATCCTAAAAATGATTGTAATTATTTTCTATCTTTAAGTTGGTCTTGAAACTCAAGAATCCTTTTAGTTATGTATTCTGCTAAGGATATTTTTCCCTTATTAATATGAATTCCCACAAAATATATTTCAGTCTAAAATAATTGCATTTTCTTTTCAGAAATAGCAATACCGTGTTTATCTAATTCTTAAATAATCTTCTTAAGATGGTCCACATGTTTTATCTCAGTCTTGCTAGCTACAAGAATATCATCTATGTAAATAAGACAAAATTCTGAATAAGGTCTAAATATATTATCCATCCTTATTTGAAATACTTGAGGAACATTAAAGTATCCAAATGGCATAACTAACCATTCATATTTTCCTTGGGGCACACTAAAGGTTGTCCAAGTTATACTATCTGGATGCGTCTTTATTTGCTAGAAGTCTGATTTACAATCAAATTTTCTGAATATAATTATGTCTTCAATTAGATTAATTAGGTTATTCTTGTCTGGTATCTTATAAGAGTCAAACTCACAATTCTGATTAAGGTTTCTATAATCTATAACCATACGTCTTTTTCCTCTCTTTCATTCAAACTCATTTTGAACATAGAAGGCAAGGCTATTATGTCTACTTTTGCTTTCTCTAATAATGTTGTGCTTAAGAATTTCATCTGTCTTTTTTGAATTATTCTCTAACTTCTTGTGAATATCCTTTCTTATAGGTTCCACCATTAATAGTGGCACCTGGGTTAATAAGGATAATTTCACAATAGCTTTGGTCTTTATCCCACTTAGCAATGGGATTTTCTCATAAAGTAGGCTCTGCTAATTACCTAATCTTTTCTTTTTCTACTTTATATCCATCTTCTTTTGTTTGGATATAGCTTGTACCTTTAATAAGGTTTGTTGGGATTGATCTAAAATGTCTTCTTGTATAAGCGTTATTTGCTTATAACACTTTTGGTATGGACACTTACATTCTTTTTGTAAGGGTTTAGTTATTTCTAAGTCTTCTTGTTAGTTTGTATGTCTAGGTGCACCACGCTCTGTTGAAGAATTCTGATGGTTTGTTAGCTTAATATTAGGTTTGACCTGCATAAGGTCAAAAGCAGTTTTGTGATCTATTAGAGGGGAAGTAATATTAAACTCCTCTTTGTTACTAAGTAATATCTTATCATTATACTGAGTATAAGGATGATATTTACTAATAAAGTCTTGTCCTAAAATGATGTTTCCTGTGAAACTAGGACGAGGATCCATTATCCAAAATCGATGATTAACAGTTTTGTTAGTCTGATTTCCTAATTTAAAATAAATAGGAATAGTCTAAAAATATAAGATAAATGGTTCTCCATTAGCTACCTTACCATGGATCTCTTGATTACTGTCTAGAAAATAATCTTAAGGAAAGGCATTAGCCTTACAAATACTCTGTGAGCATCATGTATCTATAAAGGCTGAAAGTCTTTTAGGATAATATTTATGTTGTATGAATAATTCTACAAAATAAGCATGTGGTTTAGTAGATATTCCTAAATTATTATTTTCTAGAATAGATATTCCTTTTTGAGGTTTATCTATGGATTCTAATTGTGTTATGTCTTCTAAACTACTATTAGAGCAGTTATCTTCTACATAATAGGAAATTCCCTTTCCTTTTAAGTCTTCATTTTCTTGTAATCTATTGGATACATTTCTATCAATGTCTTGATAACATGTTTTAGTATCTTGGTCTTTTTGAGCATCATACTGGGTAGTATACATTGCTCTAAATCTAATGCTCCAATAGTTTTCATGGTAGTGTAATTGACAAATAACACAAACCATAAATAATTATGTTTGTATAGTCTCAAAGAATTCTACACATCTAAAGTCTTTCTTTCTATATTTCATTTCAAATGTGCAATAATGTTTTTCATCTAGGTATATATGTTAGTGACTCAGGATTACAAACTGTCAATCTTTTCTTTAAAAAGGGGCTTAATATATATTTATATCAAGCTTCTTTAAAGTCTATATATTCATCATCTCCATAATCTTGATTAATTTGCATCATATAAAAATCTATAGTATCTTGAAAGTCTTCATACTCATCAGTGTCACTATTATAATCTTCTGAATCATTGTCTCTGTATGCACTATAGATACTAGTGTTACCATCATTTTCTATGTCTGACAATTCTATAGCATATAGAATACCTAATTCTTCTTGATCTGCAAAGTCTAGTATTGTATTAATAATCTTAATATTTTCTTTTCCTTTCTTGTTAGGATAGTCTTTAGCAAAGTGTTGTTCTTTGCCACAAGTCCAACGTTCTTTAGTAGCAGTCTTAGATTGAGCCATTTCTTTTTCCTTCCTATAATTAAGAACCTTCTTATGTTTATTAGTATTTTCCTTAAAATATCTTCTTTGGTTAAATCTATTTTTCTTAGCTCTAGAGTTCCTTTCTCTAAAGGTAGTAGATGGTCTGAATCTATATTTCTTTGGAAAACCTAAAGGTCTAGCCTTAAACTTCTTTTGTTTCCAATCTAGCTTCCTTGTGAATTTCTTAGATTCACTACCACATCCCCATTGGATTGGAGCAATGTCTCTTTAATCTTTAATTGGAGGAATCTATTTGAAAGTCTCTTCTATTAACTTTCCTTGAGTTATATCTCATCTTTTAGATGTGATATAATCTTTGGCAAAATTGATTCTTTCACCAAGGGAGTTATTCTTAATTCCAGCTACTTCTGGCCAATTACTATAGTCATTAATTAGGATTTGTCCTATGGATGGTATCTTTCTAAAATATTCATCTTCTAAGGTTTCTCCAAATTATTTAATTTGGTAATATAGTTGTTGATAATTATTGTTATATTATTTGATCTTATCTATATTGCAAATACTAAGAATAACTAACTTAGTTTTTGCTAAGTCTTGTTCATTAATTTGAGCTAAATGTCCATCTCCAATGAATTTTGATGTAAATAATTGAATATATTCTTCAGTTGATCTTTCTTCTAGGTTTTATTTCATTTTCTCAATCTTACCTAGGGATTCTTCATCTGTTGCCTTTCTTAAACTGTCTAAATAATCTTTTGCAATACCTCTAATGGATTGCTCAACGTATTGCTTACATGAAGTTGCATCCCAGTATTCATTAGATGCAAAACACATATTCATTTTATTACGCCATTCATCTAATGCCTCCTTTCTATCTTGGACATTGTCTAAGTTAAGGTATATCCCAACTAGATTTATAGCTTGACTTGCCATAGTCTTAACTGGAGTAAAAATATTGTCATTAGTTGGAAAGTCTTTTATATAATCTTGTTTGGTCATTACCAATGTATTTGAGTATATAGGAATATTTATTCCTATTGGTTTACTAAAAAGTCTATGAGCAATATCTAGCCTACTACTAGTTCATATCTCTTGTTTATTAGGACCTACTTGTGTAGCTGGCATTAATCTTTCTTCTCCTTCTTCCATTAGACTTAGGTTTTTAAGAAGGTATTTGTTATTCTTAGATTATTTTAATTTTAATATATAGTCTTGGGCTATCATGTTAAATCTATCTCTATCTTGGATCCTAACAGAATGACTTCTATTAAGATGTTCTTTAAATGTCTTCATGTCCAATTCTCAGGGTTCATGTCCAAAGTTCTGGATTCTAGATTTTTCTCTAACTAAGTCTTTTTGTTCAAATGATCTTCGAGGTCTAATTATAGGATCTTGTCTTAAACAACAAAAGTTATCATTGCTACTACATTCTCCTTTTGAAGGATCATTGATTATGGATTCTCCCATATTTCTAAATCTAATTTCTTCAGTGTGGATATTTTTAATGATCATCTTATGGGGACCAAACTGGATAGTAACATTTCTAGTGATATCATCTTGATTAATAAACAAAGGTTTATTCTGTATAGTCTTAGTTTCTTGAAATTCTAGCAATTGCCAAAGGGTCTTACCTTTTTCTTTCATAGGTCCTGTATTCCTAATACTGTAAGTCTGATTGTAGTCTGAATTAATTGTTCTAACTAATATTTCTTCATTAAGTCTACCTCTTCCGATTGCATTCCTTCATAGGGGAATTGGGAGAGTTTCACATAGCTTTGGAATTCTATATTTATATTAGCATCTCGGATAATATAGTCTTCATATCCACTACCATATAAGATTAACTTAAAATTTTATAGTTGTGTCTACGTTTACTGTAAATGCCAGAATGACATTAAAGTATCCTATATTGTCTGACATTTCTAATCGGGTTATCCCAATAAGGCTTTTCTCGAAATCTTTCCATCTTTGATCTATTAAACAACATAATATGTTGATATGATTTTGAGGTATATGCAATCCTTGGATTCTTGCTTGAAAGAGTCCAAAGGTTAGGAACTAGAACTTCCTATTAGTTCCTCTTGATCTTAGCCATTCTGAGTCAAAAACTTGAAGCTCAGTATAGGACTTGTCTAAAATAAGATTTCTATAATGATAAGTCATGTTATAATTAGGAGTCTTAGGATTGGTTCCTTTTTTTAACAATTATATGTATCTAACTACTGGAAGTTCTCCATTATGTATGGAGTCTTCTATAATTTTTCAGTCAACTTCACCCCATTCTTTCGACTGGAGAGGAGTGGCGAATTTCTCTCCTTCCACCATATTCTAACATTATAGGATGAATCTTTATGTCTTTGGAGAAAAAAATTACTATGTCCAATATTTGGGATATGGCTAACTATCTTACTCGTCTTATCTAATCCATCATTTATGATTCTTCAAGCTATGGTATTTTCTTCCTTAGTTTCTATATAAGGAGATTCTCTAAATTTACAAGTGGTAACCTATTTTTGTTTTAGTCTTTTTTCAATTCTTTCTAAAGAGTCTAAATAATATTTCTATCTCTTTATCTGACTAAGGATTTCTTCTTTAAAGGTCTTATTCTCTTTTCTTGCATTATTATTAATATTTTCATTATGTTTACTCAACCTAAATCCATTATGCTTGCGAAGTGTTTTCCCACACTTATCTTGATGGATTACAGGTACAAGACTAGTTGACCTAACATGCCACGAGATTGAGATGGTTAGCACGAAATCAACTAGCAGGAAATTTTACAATGCATTTTATTTTTATCCTCATATAAGGAAGAAAAATTTTCATCGACATTATCTTATTTGAGGATGCTTTATGATCCTTGCAAACATACCTCAAGTAATGATTGTAGACCGTAAACAAAGTTGCATCAATGACATTCACAGAGTTTTCCCTCGAGTTAATAGGATGTTTTGCCTATTCCGCATTAACAAGAATGTGAAATGAATTGTAAGAAGTTACATGGGTATAGATGACAAGAAAGCCCTTTATGCAGGAGTGGTCTCTTATAGTTGCGCAAGAGACACTAATTTAATTTCTCGATGTATGTGCCCAATTTAAAATCAACCACATGGCATTCCTTAAAGTGGTTGACTACATTGAAAAGACTTTTCTATTGGATCGTGAAGAGTTCAATCTACCATGGATAAATGGGATTAAGAAATATGGAAATCACACTACGAATAGAGCAGAGGGTGCTCATGCTCAGTTAAAAAAGATGCTTAGATCATCTAATTGCTGATTTGTCAAGTTTTGGAAGGAATCTCACATACTTTTTACCGCTCATGTGACATAAATAGAGTTTGATTTTGAGAGATTTCGTAGTCATAATATACACACACACAATATTCCCCACTTAAACACTACGCGCTTGACTTAGTTGTAAGGGAGATATGTCTAGTTAGCATTTTGGGTGTTAATGAACATGCAAGTGGTTATGTACTGTATTCGGTATTGTCTTACCATGTGTCCATAGGATTACGTTAAATGATCTTCAAGAAGCAATACATATCCATCTAGGTGCGGTAGATGAGCATTGGCAAAAGCTTAACATTAAGCCGAATTTGCCTAAATACAACGAGATCTACTTCGAGTCAAAGATGATTATTTTTTTATAAAGATTTTAGGAGTCGACAAAGGATAAACATATTGTACTTGTCTTTGAGCTCGGTGATCTTGATAGTCCATCCGATAGCGGTTTTATAAGCCAAAACGAATTAATCCTAAGGGAAGGTCGTGTGGTAAAATAATGGCAAAGGAGAAAAAGCATGGTGCATCAACCAAGCATGATTCATGTGCTTGGGAAACACCCAATTCACAAAATGACTTAGTTATGGAGGCTAGATTCCACACTCTAAAATAAAAAGAAATCAAATGCGACTTACGTTGTCAAATGCAACTTGAAACACATTCCTGCCTTTTTTCAACCTTTTGTGAAAAACGTGATGGGCATCAAGGGTGATAGAAATTGTGGGTATGGGGTTATAGCACTTGGACTTGGTTGGGGTAGTCCAAGGGATGATCAATGGAAAGTATTTTAGGATTAACTACCCAAGAAAACTTTTGTTATGTAAAACCCCATAATTCTGAGGACTTAGAATTTAATTATTTTGGGGAGAAATAGAACTTAATTAATTTACAGAATTCAAATTTATGAACTGGAGAATTTATTTAAGTCGGAGGAATTATTTAAATTGGTGAATTGACATTTAATTAATTCGAAGCATCTTTAGATTTTGCATGTGTCTCATTTTGAGGTTTAACTTAGAAAATGTTATAAAGTATTTCAGATGTCAATTCTGAGTGCACGGTTGAGTCCGGATAGGTCGAGATAGTCTGAAAAGTGTACCCGAGGGTGGTAAATGGGTCACGGGGTATTTTTATGCATGACCGGGCTCACACGGGAGTATTTGGGCTATTTTAATTAGGCCCATAAGAGGAAAAACGGGATTAGCACTTTATAACCTAAAAGTGAGAGTTGGGGGCAACCATAACTCATTTTAGAATACCTAAATATATAGAGGGGAGAAAAAGGGATAATTTGAGGAGCTTTTGGGGAGTCAGTTTGGAGGAAGACTTGGGTGCTTGTGTTCAAAGGATTCAAACTCTACGAATTTATAACGCAAGTGGTTAAATTGCTTCAATGTAAATTGGTGATATTCAATTCATATCATAGTAGGTGTTACACAAATGATTTTTGGATTGGGTTAATATAACTTGGGTTTTGATTTGGGGAAGTTACGAATCAAGTTTTTAGGGACTGTTATGATAAGGGCTTATGAATTCTATGCTGTGAAGAAATTATAAGTTAATTAGAAAAATTTATGGATTGCAAGTTGGGGAACAATCGTATGTATTCATATCTTTATTATCAATTGGAGATAGAAATTGGAAATTAAGATATTGGGACTTGTTTTTATTTGTAAGAATTACTGTGTAAAAAGCTTCACATAAGCTGTTAATAGCGATTACGTGTGCTCATAAATACGGTAGTGTGATAGTATATATATATATATATACGATAGTGTGATAGTGTATATATATTTTGTTCTCATAAATATCGGTGGCTAGGTATTTATTTAGAATTATATTCTCTAGTGCAATCGGGGGTGGTTGCGCGATGTGGGTGAATCCCCTAGCTTGAGGATTAGGGAGAGTATATCCCGAGGTCATAGTGTACAAATAGAGGTGGGCATTGAGATGATTGTATTCACACTCGGGGTAAAATGATCGCCTCCAATACGTTTATATTTCTATGTTCTGATTCAGCGGTGGCTAGCTGTCTCAGAAATCCAGGTGGGAATGAATAGACCTGGGATGATAGCACTTTAGAGAATGCATCCGGTGAGGTATTACTTAGAAGGATGGTTTTAATTATATTCAACATATGTGTGATTGTGGAATATAATTCTTCGTATATAATGGAGTAGATAATTATACAGGTAATTAAATACATGAAAAGAATTTGTATTACTTATATAACTAGTGAATGTTATATGGCTTTTAAGAGCAGTTTTATTTATATTCAACATATGTATAATTGTGAAATATAGTTCTACGTATATAATGGAGTAGATAATTATATACGGGTAATTAAATACATAACGAGAATTTGTATTACTTATATAACTAGTGAATGTTATATGGCTTTTAAGAAAATGTTTAATTAAGTTAATGCGATAAATAACTTATGAAGTAAAGATACAAATTACTCTTGTTAGAGTAGAGTTCAAGGAGTTTCATGACATGGCTAGTTAGACGGGGTATTGTAACTAGGAGGGTCACGAAGAAAGCGTTAGGTGTGCACTTTAGAGGAGGGGTGAGATGTATCTCAAGGGAGTGCGACACTAACTTAAATATGAAGAGCATTCATACATTTTAATTGTTGCATTTTAATTCATCTGTAAAATATTTTCAAAAGGACTTTGGGCTCTGACCCATACTTGCAAAATATTTTCCAAACCTTTTAGGTATCCAGCCACAGGGATGCGTAGCTGCAACAGGTGTGGATGTTTCAGGATTTGGACATAGACGTTTCAGTCATTTCATTCCTAGAGTAAGATGCAGCTTGGTATTTCTTTCGAGCATGTTGCCCCATTTATTTTCGTTTCAGTTAGACTTTGTACTGGTTACTATTCTTTGTTAGATTATATTAGTGGCTGTTGGTTTTCTGTTGATGGCTTATTCGGACGGTCATTTATTGATTTACTCAGTATTACTTTAAATTCGTGGTTTGTGTGAATGGTTCGTATTGATATTTATATGGTTATTGTTGTTAAATTAAAAGATTAAAATTTTGACATCAACTTTTGAATACTAGGTGGTTAGTTGGTTTTAAAAAAAATTCGATAGTGATGCTAAGAATGAACCAGATGAGATTCCTATTTTAATTTGATATTAGACTGATCAACCAGTATTTTATTGGGCGGGGTATCACAGATGGTATCAGAGCATCAGGTTCTAGTGTCCTTAGGATGTGTGCGGTTTTTTACGTTTCAGTGTAACACTCTTTTATGTAGAGCCTTATTGTAGGATTGTTGTATTCCTTTATGTACGTTCATTTACATTCTCCTACAATTGAGTATAGTTGATGTGATTCATATACGAGTTCGGTTGGGCTTTGTACACTAAACATTCTTTGGGATGACCAACGAGGGTCGTAAGAGGATTACAGGAGGAGAGGCTCTGCAGAAGACATGGAGTATTCTTGAAATGGTGATCGTGTTAGGAGTCACCATGATTGTTATTTAGATAAGTGATGATGGAATAATCACTCGAGTGCGATAGTCTTCCAAAGCACTGTTGTAGATAATGGTGGTGCTATTTCAGACTCACCCAGCGTAGTCAGTAAGGGGTGGGGAAATTCGAAAGGACCCTTTTGGAAGGGCCATCTACAAGGATTCGAGTGGCAGAGGATGTGATAAGCCAATGGAAGGAGATAACCCAAAGAAAATTGTGTAGGGTGGCGTGGAGCGTCACCCAAGACTAAATTTCAGGCAAAATTTTTGGCTCAACGGGGCGGTGTTGTAGTGGTAGGAGTTAGTCACCAAAACCATGGAGAGATTACCATGAATAATAAGGAATTTGGGTGTGGCTAGATCGCTAATCTTCTCATCAGCTATTTAACCAGAGAGGCAAAGGATATTTCAATACTTGTTTCGAAAATCAAGGGGCCACAAAGTGGTCGGCCATGAAGGAGAACTGACGTGTTTAGCGAACTTGGTACCCGATAAAGGGGTACGAAGAATCAAGAAGGTCTGTAAGTTAATGATGGACTCACGGGTAATATACAAGCATGGATGAGAAATCCTTATACAATGACTAGTGCTATAGTCGTCAAGGTAGTATAGTTATGATTTGAGATCAATACTTCTGTGAGAAGGAAGTCATGGGAGGTGGATAATTTGACCAAAAGACAAGATCGTATTTAGCAGTGTAAGTGAGGCACCACAAGGGGGGATACCCAGTCAAGGAACCCATTTATATGATTTAGATCAGTGAAATTCCTATCGTGTGACGGTGGATTCAATCAGGGTTGTTGAGGCCAGCAATAAGTCCCATGGGGCCAGTGAAGCCAAAGGGACAATGGGGGTAGCAATCAGGGTAAAGTCTACCAAGTACGCGAGAAGTACAACCCCGACATGGACAGTGGGGCCAGAGACAGGGGATTAACACATGGAATTGTCTTATGTGTGGAAAGTAGGACCACAATAATTGATTATGTCCACATTGAGTCAGGGGATAGGAGCGGGATGCCCAGGAGGGACAACGGTTAAGAAGTTTTTGGTTCAGTTTGGATGAGAATATTATGTCCAGGAACCATTTGGGCCCCCGATGTGTAGGTAAGTAGAAGTATGAGTTTTTATCCTCAGATAGATGGGAGGAATTTTGTGTGACATAAATGGTCACAGTATTCTTGCTAACATTATATTTGCGTGGGAGACGAGTTTAGTGGATGTATCGTAGTGTTACTATGGTATATATATTTATCGCGGGGTAATGGGGATCTCTTTAGTTTTATCTGCATGGGAGCAGGTGCGAACACTGAGAGGGTGTATTTTACAATGGCAACTAATTTTGAGAGGTGTTATGAGAGTATGATTTTTCCTGGATACGGACTGGTTAGCGATGGGTAAGCGATGGTGGGAGGTTACACAAGACTATCGTATTCGCGGTTCCAGGGCAGGATGCATATTCTTTTGCGATGACCCACTTGAAAGAGGGTCGAGCTCGCTTATATATTTTCATTAAATAGACTCGAGAGGGCATAGTGGTCTATGGATATTGGATCCCGGTGCGTAGGAACCTTTACGGATGTTATTCCAGGAATATCGGATTTACCATGGAGAGGAGAGATTTAGCTCATTGTTGTTTATACGCTGAGAACTTAGTGATAGTGACAGTGTTGTATCATGTAATGCCTTAAGAGACATCGACATAGGTGATTTGATTTATGTGTCGGGAGATAAAATTTGTGATATCTTAGTGTGTGTTATGGACACACGGATTTTGATGATCGACAATGCTAGGGAATAGTGCAGTGGAAAACGTTCTTTGAGTTTAGTTGTGAAATGTTATACGCATGGACCTTAATAAACTTTAAAAGTAGTGATACATTGTGGGATACGACTGCATCGGCTTTAAATGTTAAATTATTGGACGTGTAGAGAAAACACCTTAAAATGAGAGATATTTCGATATAGGGCCAGTAGAGCCGGGGTGTGATGTGATAGAAGCACAAAGATAACTTATGTACCACAAGTTCATAGGTGGGGTGGTATCAAGAATAATTAAATTGGAAATTATGGGGTAATCGAGAATACCTGTATTATATAGTCACGCTAAGAGTGCTTAGTTGAGTTTGAGATAAGTATTGTTATGTACTAGACGTTAGTGATATTATCCTGTGATGTTTGCATTACTGGAGAGACTTCTACTTTCGAGAGTTATGAGGGTATAGTGGGATATTTTCCAAGTTTCGGTTGGTTAGCGATGGTTTGGAGCTATAATGGACAGTTATAGTAAGAATTTGTGTTCGTTGTACTAGGTATGGATTATTTTTGCTAGGTATCACCTAAGATATGGTCTAGCTTATATATACAAGTATGTATGTTAAATGTGGCATGAGAGGCTTATGATGATATGCTTATGTTGTTAAATCGATCCCGGGGAGTAGGGACAGTTACTAATGTGATTCAGGGTGGATAAACTTATTTACGAGCGAAGAGTTATAGCTCAGGATTAATTTTGTGCAAGGAAGCTAGTGATAGTAAATGCGCGGTTTTTTCTGTTATCTTTTGTATCATAAGAGTGGGCATGTATACTTTTATGCCAAGAGGCGGGTATTTGAGGGTATGTGATATGGACGGGGGGTTGAACGAATCTCATCGATCGACAATGTTAGGTAGTAGTGTATCGGGGGGTTCCTTAATTGGATTTCGCATTGTGAGACGTCCCACACATGAATCTTAGCGCAACTTTGGAAGTGGGGAGATGTTTGGTCATTTGTACATGGGTTGGGTACCTCAGTTATTTTACATGTATGTAGTTATAACTTCAATTTGAAAGTTATATTAGGGATTAAGGCTAGTATAGCCGGGTAACAATTGTGCGGTCAAGCACGGGTAAAGGGTGTATGGGCACCTTGGTTAACTAAAGTTATTTTAGCATAGTTCATGATCAGACGTGGGAGAGATAGGTGTAGCCATCTTAGAGGGATGGGATTTGAGAGATATTCATACATTCGAGCAGTAAGCTTATCTTAATTTCGAGAATGAAATTCCTTTGTAAGGGGGGAAGTATGTAACACCCCATAATTCTGAGGACTTAGAATTTAATTATTTTTGGGAGAAATAGAACTTAATTAACTTGGAGAATTCAAATTTATGAATTCGAGAATTTATTTAAGTCGGAGGAATTATTTAAATTGGTGAATTGACATTTAATCAATTCGGAGCATCTTTAGATTTTGCATGTGTCGCATTTTGAGGTTTAAATTTGAGAATGTTATAAAGTATTTCAGATGTCAATTCTGAGTACACGGTTGAGTCCGGATAGGTCGAGATAGTCAGAAAAGTGTACCCGAGGGTGGTAAATGGGTCACGGGGTATTTTTATGCATGACCGGGCTCACACAGGAGTATTGGGGCTATTTTAATTAGGCCCATAAGAGGAAAAACGAGATTAGCACTTTATAACCTAAAAGTGAGAGTTGGGGCAACCATAACTCATTTTAGAATAAGTAAATCTGTAGAGGGGAGAAAAGGGGATAATTTGAGGAGCTTTTGGGGAGTTAATTTGGAGGAAGATTTGGGTGCTTGTGTTCAAAGGATCCAGACTCTATGAATTTATAACGCAAGTGGTTAAATTGCTTCAATGTAAATTGATGATATTCAATTCATATCATAGTAGGTGTTAAATAAATGATTTTTGGATTGGGTTAATACAAATTGGGTTTTGATCTGGCAAAGTTATGAATCAAGTTTTTGGGAATGTTATGATAAGGGCTTATGAATTCTATGCTGTGAAGAAATTATAAGTTAATTAAAAAAATTTACTGATTGCAAGTTGGTGAACAATCGTATGTATTCATATCTTTATTATCAATTGTAAATAGAAATTGAGAATTAAGATATTGGGACTTGTTTTGATTCATAAGAATTACTGTGTAAATTCTGTGTAAAAAGCTTCACAGAAGCTGTTAATAGAGATTATGTCTGCTTTGCCTTGTAAAAAATGGCGTTTTCTAACCTTTTTTCTCTAATACGTTTTTTCCAAAACGGCCCCAAAATTCCCCAAAACGTCATTTTAAAAATCTGGGCAAATTGAGTAAATTAATAACCTCAGATTAATAATTGTGCAAAATTTATTGAGGAGAATTTGAATAATTAATTGGGGATATTGTATTATGTACCAAGGGGGTGTCCCGATATTTTAGCTGAGTGACGCCATGATAATAGATTAATTAATGGGGGATTAATTAATTAAAGCTTATAGCTGGAATAATTTATTATAGGCTGATATAATAAATTGTTAAATATTATTTAATTAGGAGCGTTCTCTTTATAATGGAATTTTGAGGAGTACGTTCTAAGAGATGGAAATTCGGGCCAGGTGAACGAGTCTGGGTACATTGGTTGTGTGACACCAAGGAGATAATAAGTTAATTAATGGTCATATTAATTAAATTAGAGTCGGACCATAGACTTGGGGAGACATTAAATTAATTAATGGGTAAATTAATTAAATTAGAGTCGGACCATAGACTCGAGAATATGTTGGCTAGTGTTAAGGACTTTGTACACGGTAAACCTAAGATTAATATATATATATATATATACACACACACACGCACACACACACACACGGTAGTGTGATAGTATAGATATATATTGTGTGCTCATAAATACCGGTGGCAAGGTATTTATTTAGAATGATATGCTCTAGTGCTATCGGGGAAGGTTGGGTGATGTGGGTGAATCCCCTAGCTTGAGGAGTAGGGCGAGTATATCCCCAGGTCATAGCGTCCAAATAGAGGTGGGCATTGAGATGATTGTCTTCACACTCAGGGGAATATGAACGCCTCCAATACGTTTATATTTCTATGTTCTGATTCGGCGGTGGCTAGCTGTCTCAGAAATCCAGGTGGGACTGAGTAGACCTAGGATGATAGCACTTTAGAGAATGCATCTGGTGAGGTATTACTCGGAAGGATGGTTTTGATTATATTCAACATATGTGTGATTCTGGAATATAGTTCTACGTATATAATAGAGTAGATAATTATACATGGGTAATTAAATACATGAAGAGAATTTGTATTACTTATATAACTAGTGAATGTTATATGGATTTAAGAGAGGTTTTATTTATATTCAACATATGTATAATTGTGGAATATAGTTCTATGTATATAATGGAGTAGATAATTATATATGGGTAATTAAATACATGAAGAGAATTTGTACTACTTATATAACTAGTGAATGTTTTATGGCTTTTAAGAAAATGTTTAATTAAGTTAATGCGATAAATAACTTATCAAGTAGAGATACAAATTACTCGGGTTATAGTAGAGTTCAAGGAGTTTCATGACATGGCTAGTTAGACGGGGTATTGTAACTAGGAGGGTCACGAAGAAAACGTTAGGTGTGCACTTTATAGGAGGGGTGAGATGTATCTCAATGGAGTGCGACACTAACTTAAACATGAAGAGAATTCATACATTTTAATTGTTTCATTTTAATTCACTTGAAAAATATTTTCAAAAGGACTTTGGGCTCTAACCCGTACTTGCAAAATATTTTCAAAACCTTTTAGGTATCCAACCATAGGGATGCCAAACATAAAGATCTGTTCCAGGGATGCGTAGATGCAAAAGGTGTGAATGTTTCAGGATTTGGACATAGAGGCTTCAGTCATTTCATTCCTAGAGTAGGATGCAATTTGGTATTTCTTTCGATCATATTGCCCCAGCTATTTTCATTTCAGTGGGACTTTATACTGGTTACTATTCTTTGTTGGATTATATTAGTGGATGTTGGTTTTCTATCGATGGTTTATTCGGCCGATCATTTATTGATTTATTCAGTATTGCTTTAAATTCATGGTTTGTGTGAATGGTTCCTATTGATATTTATATGGTTGTTGTTGTTAAATAAAAAGATTTAAATTTTGACATCATCTTTTGAATACTAGGTGGTTAGTAAGTTTTAAAAGTTTTCGAAAGTGATGCTTAGAATGAACCAGATGAGATTCCTGTTTTAATTTGATATAGGACTGATCACCCGGTATTTTATTGGGCGGGGTGTCACATATTACTCTTTGTTTCTCAGAGGCATTAGGACAAAATTTGAGTTTTTAGCAACCTTGTAATGTGAGAAATCATCATGCGTGTGTGTAGGGTTGGTTTATGGTGCCTGCTATGGTGTACTTGGATTCGCAAATATACAACCGTGTCACTGTTGCACTAAGAAAATCATCGTGCCTCAAATTTCTTCCTTTTTATAATCCTTTACCGCAAGATGAAAGGAAAATTATAACGATACTAAATGTCATTAATGTGCACTATGCGCATGTGGAACTGAAGGAAAATAGCCCAACCCCACCGATGCCATATATTTGGAATGACCACCATAAGAATCAATTTGTCGGATGTGAACTACTATTTTGTGATTGGATTAGCCTTTAGAACTCCATGTGGCTGGATAATGTGACTACACGGGATATGTCGATCGGTATAAATTATAGATGAAGGATGGATGATGTTTAACTATGCACTCATGATTGTATGATTTTGATATGTGGGGTTTTAACTTGAATTTTTTGGAAGTATGACCTTGAACTTATGTGGGGTTTTAAATTATATTTTGGGGACTTAACTTGTGAATTTCAGGGTGAACTTGTAAATGGGGACTTAATTTGGGGAATGTAAAGTGGAATGATGAATCAACCATGAATGTTCAATTATTTAATAGAATGTTGAATTTTTAATTCTATCTTTGAATTAAATGTTGGTTGATGGAAAAAATAAAATGTGGAATGTGGAATTATATCCTTGTATTATTTAATATAATATGCTTTCGACCCCCCACTGCTAAGGAAACAAACCACCTTCGGAGCCATATTTCCAAGTGATGTCCGACACCTACAAAATCATTAAAATGTTATTCCAGGAACCACATGATGTAAAGTAATCATATTCGTTCATAAAATTTTGAAAGACTTATTTTGGCATCTAGAAACCGACCAAACATGTGTGACTCAGAATCTAACCACTGAGAGATATTATTTGGCAACAAGATTCCAACTAGTATGACTGGATGGAAAACACTCAGCATTGGGGTGCCGACACGAGGGAAATATAAAGAATAATTAATTTAAATTTGGTTATTTCTGACCGAATCGATATTTTAATTTTGAAAAATATACTCTGTAGTCTTATATCGAATAACATCATTAGGAAAATATATCACTAATATGTATACAACTATCGGTTGTAAATGACCGACTCAAGGCATTCAACACCAAGGTACTAACCATTATGACTGGTTGGAAAAAAATGCCATTGGGGTGCCAATTCTTGTCTTGTATGTCATTGGTATTCTGCTTAATAAACTCACTAAGCATTGTCTCATTTTTGTTAAGCACATTATTGATTAACACATTCGTGAAATTAACAACCATTCATTAATTAGTTATAGGTGCAAAATATTGAACATAACACATTTATGAAATTAACCATCATTCATTAACTAGTTATAAGCACTATATATTGAACATAACACGTTCATGCAATCCGAGGAAATTAACCACCATTCAAACAATATCTTTCAAACTCCATAAAAATTCATCCATTTCATAATGAATATTAAATAAACCTATCACACAACAATCAAACCTACCAAACCAATAACCACCAAAATTCTCTACAACATATATAAACAACCACCACCAATATAATTCAACAACATTGGTATGGAATTAGATGGGTCATTGCTTCTTTCGGTTTTTTCCTTTCCCCGATGACTTTGGATTCTCTCCGACTACCATATTGTCATGTACCCATTTAAACCTTATCTTGCGTGTTACGAGACGACGCTGGACAACTTTTTTTCCCTTACCAACCCATGTGAACCAATAGCGATATATAGTGTTTGATATACCTCTTGTTACAAGTCCAAGGATCCCTTTGGGCAATCTAGTAATCAATACTCCACATATATTTACATATTCTAATCAATTTCATGAACATAATTTAATAATCATACAAGCTTACCTGTTGAATAACTGGATGTTTAGTATTTTTACTTCATTCCAAGCTAACGTTGAGGATGTTGGATAACTGGGTGAGAATTGACAAGAAACATTCCACGTAACCCAACTTGCACTCCTATGGATCATCACCTTAGGGATGGATCGATTCCTATCGGCCAGTAAGTGGTTCACCCAATTATCATGGCTCCACTTTCTCAAATTATCAAATTTTAACTTGTATTGAGTATGGATACTACCTAATTTTTCAATTGATGATTTCATCAGTGGGCGTGGAACAGTCTGAACACAAGAAAATTTCCTTAACACACTCTCAACTTAATACATCTCGGTGAAGTCATATCATATTAGAAGGCTCGTATACCATGTAACCCCCTCAACTAGCTAAGCATCTTTTTTGTTCTTTTACGAATCCCATGTACCCTAGATTATAAGAATATACAATTTTATAGTGACAATTTTAAAACTATATCAAATAATAGCAAGAATAATATTTTATTTTATATTAATTACTCACATCGACATACATAAGTTCATCCAATTACTCCCATAGCTGAAATAGTTGAAGATCGGGATGCTTATCAACCATTCGTGATTTTCATCTACATAACCGAGCTTCGATCTCATTACATTCTATGTTCAAAACCCTGAGTCTAGTGTTAAAATGGTCGTATATCCATCCCTAAAGTAGCAATAAGTAACCAATAACTTGTTTTATGTCCACCCTAAATGCCAAGCCCAACTATCGGTATACACGAGCAAGCATGCCAGAACCCCGTGAAGTCCCCCAGACCCTAGACAAGTTTTTCAAATTTGGAGTTGTCAAATTTATATCTTATGGTCTCTCTTTTCTGGTAGAACCATACAACCCAATAGAAAAGAGAGATACCCACTAACATATTGTCTAATCTATACTCTTGTTGCTGTCTCGTTTAATGATTTTCCCTTGAACTTTGTCTATACCCAATCCAACCACATAACCTTACTATCACGTCACTCAGACCATAACTCAGTGATACTAATATACAAACACTCAAAAATCATTCGCAAAGCGACATCCTTTGTGGTCGACCCCGGATCTTTACCTCTATATATAGGATGCCCCATTACGGAAATTCAAAGAATATAAGACTCATCATCTAACGTTATGGTCATCTCGTAAAAAGGTATCTTTGATTGTCATCTCTCTACAAAAGTACTTATGGATACTTAGTCAATTAATCAATGAGTCACTTTCAATAAATGGACCAATCCTGACTTTTTGATGAGTTTTTTTTTAACTTGGACGTGTTCTTTGGTCCAGTCCCACTACCCCCATTTTTCTTAAATAATGTTGGGTTTCTAAACAAACACAATCATGGAAATAAAATAGGGTTTGAACTATTTTATAAAAACATAGTATAAAAACTTATGACAATTAACTACAAGAAAACAAAAAATACTTACAACTCCACGACATACGAAATATGCTACATGGTCATTGAAATGCTTCAAACTTTCCTTATCCTTTAGCCCACCGTCATCTTCAACTAACTTTCCCTTACCGTCCTTCATGGATATTGACTCACCCTTCTTGCCCTTCCCTATGTATGCCTCATCTACTCTCTCAAGTTCACTACCACCCTCGCTCTCATGGTCATTTGCTTCCTCTACTTTTTCATGTTCACTCTTCTCTTCAATCTCACTTTCACTAGTTTCAACATCATTCTTACCCCTCTCTTCCACAACCCTATATTCTACATCCTGTCTTTCGTAACTCCCACTTGCCTCATATACTATATAACGTATAGATTCATCAGAACCAACAATTTTTTCCTCATTTATGTTTTTCCTAAAAACACTAAGGTGTTGTTTGTTTTTACCTCTTCAGTCTCAATTTGAACCGTTCAGACTAAGAGGTACAAAAAAATGTTTGTTTTTTTAAATTATTAAGAGGTTAACGGATATATTTGGCTCTTAATGATTAAGAGGTAAAGTTACATATGAGGTCTGAGTCTGAAGTTTGAGTCACTCTAAATACATTCATTCAGAGGTACATTCAGATATAAAAACAAACATATTTTTCAGATTCAAATTTCAGACTCTAAATTTAGTCTTCAGATTTCAGATTCAGACTTCAGATTCGGATGAAAAATCAAACTCAACCTAACAGTTTTCTCCCATTGTTTTCGATATGAAGTCGTCGGTGGTTTCCTCTTTGTGACTTTTGACTTGGACTTTGTAGGCACAACGTTATCATTTTAGACACCCTAGTCAATTTTTAATTCGCAATACATATGTAATGTGTTGGTAGGCTTCCATATTGATTGACTTGGTAGGAGAGTACATAAATAACAAACGAATATTGGTAAAGTGATGTGGAGTCATTAATAAGGGGCGAAATTCAGTGTTAATCACCCGAATGGAATTTATATAGTAAATGCCATTTTTGGCAGGGTAAATTACACCCAACCCATTTTCAACAAATGTTAGACATTTTTTATGCATAAAATCATGTTTTGAATTTTTTTTTATGAAAAGGGGTTGGGCGTGAAAAGTCAATAGTTCAGGAGGGTTTGGTGTAATTTGCCCTTTTTGGCATCATATAATGATGTATATAGCCGACATCATAGTATCAAAAACATGTTATATTTTTGACACTATGGTGTCGAGCTTGCAATTACGGAGGTGCATAAAAAATGCATATTTCATTCAAAACTCGTTCAAACATGCTTTTATTCAAAACATATCGTAGGTTCAAATATGTTATTAACTATCCATTCATTAGAATTAGGGTTTAAATACAATTAGGGTTTTGTTGGGGATTGAATAGAGTTTGTATGTATTGACCTTTTCAAATGTGTGGAGAGTTTTGTTGATTTTTTTCATGAGAAGCTTATTGATTTTATTGATAAGAGTTTGGAGAGTTAGGGTTTCATTGGAGAGTTTAGATTTTATTAATTGGAGTTCGGTCTACAGTTAGAAAGACAACGATGAGTGAAAAAAATATTTTTTGGGTCAAAAGTTGGTTATATACCTTTCATCATGTGGTTGTTTGATTTTATAGTGCAAGGTATAACTTTTGGTGACTTATGTGGTGTTTTGGTAGGTAATATCTAGTATAAGTTCTAGAGTAAGCTTTCAAACCACTCATAGATAAAAGACACCAACCCTCTTTTAGTACATGATAATATTTCCTATTGATAGTGTTTAGGGTTAAATAATTGAACCATTTAATCAAAGGGTTGGGATAAGTTATTATTAGGTAACTAATTTACCCAATAAACCCAGAAGATAAATCCTATTTTGCCCCACTCCAAATCTGTGTGTGTGTGTGTGTGTGTGTGTGTGTGTGTGTGTGTGTATAAGATCTTGCCAGATTATTGTTAATTCTTGTTGGATTCATAGAAAATTTGTTATTATCTCTTAAACCTTAGTGATATGCTTTTTCAAAACATTGGGGCGGGGGGGGGGGGGGGGGGGGGGGTAAACGATAATTTTTTGAAATTTGGGTGATAAAAAGTATATTATATATAAATTTGGGGTTAAACTCTAATTTGCTGAAATTTTGGGTTTAAATTGTAACTTGCTAACATTTAGGTTAAACTATAATTTCCTAAAATATGGGGTTAAATTATAATTTATAGAAATTTGGGATGTAAATTATATTTTTCATAAGGGAGTTAAACTCTCATTTTCTAAAAGTTGGGGCAAATTGTAACTTTTTTAAAATTTGGGTTTCGACATGTAATTTGCTTTAGGTGTGAAAATTTAAGTTATTGAAATTTGCGGTGAAAATCTAATTTTCTAAAATTTAGGGTGAAACGGTAATTTGTTGAATTTTGTGGAGTAAAAAATAATTTTCTAAAATTTAGGGGTTAAATGATCATTTATACTTAATTTTAGGGGGTTAAATTCTCATTTTCTTAAAATTTGGTGTTCAAAATGTAATTTTCTCAATTTTGAGGATATAATTGTATATTGTAAAAATCTAGCGGTTAAATTGTCTTTTCTTTAAGCTGGTCGTAAAGTGTAATGTTTTGAGAAAAAAATACTGGGATGATTAAAATTAGTTGTGATTGCTAATGATTTATCTAAAGCACTCTCTATTTGGCACAAATTTTCATTACATCCAATCAAATTTGGACATTTGAATAATTATATTAAAAAAAATACAATTTTTTAGCTGAACTTTATGGCTGATAATTTTTTATATTTTAGTCCACTAACATATTTTTGTGCACTAATGTCCCTATACCTAAATGTATATCCGATTTTTAGTAATATATACAATAAATTTTGTAAAGTATTCATGAATCTTTTTATTTATTTTTGGAAAAAAATGGCATTTATATATGGAATTGTATTATGTACATATGAATTATTAGGGATAATAGGTTTCAAGTCTCATCGACTTGGTTAATGATGTAAGAGATACTTTGATTGGGTTAATGGTGTCAAAGATCGTATTTTGTCAACTAAGTGCATTAAAATGACCAACATACTTCCAAAATATCTTTGACAGCTAACTACTTCGTCTTTCAGAAAAAATCCTATCAAATCTCTATAAGTCCATAACTTGAAATCTACAAATCCAAAATTCATAAATTTATATACTCGGAATCTACTCTTCAAGATCTATCGAACAACACCCATATTCTAGTTTTTTGACAAACAAATAAAGAGATAAATTTACTATATTTGGAAAATCTCCAATTTTTCGGCTAAAAGCTCCATTTTTTCTCGCGAAAGACCTTATTTTCCAGTTCCGACAATGGTGTTATTGGTGTGGACCTGGGCCAGAAAAAGGAAAGAAATAAGAGAGAGAGAGAGAGAGAGAGAGAGAGAGAGAGAGAGAGAGAGAGAGAGACTCAGACAACGTTGTCCGGCGGCCTCCGATGAGCTAATAGAAATTTCTACCCCAATAATTTCATGAGTCTTAAGCTTATTTTTAACGTCTAAATTAATCTGGGAGTCTAAGAGAAGTTTCAGAGATGCTACTTCTCCGACTTCTTCCATTACCATCGTACTGAAATTCTGAATAGTGGAGATTATCGATGTAAATATTTTCCTCAGGGAGTCTGGAAATTACAAGCAGTTTTGATGGAAAATATTATAGTCTTAAATACCTTATACGGTATTGCAGTTTTATCAGCTTAGTTTCTTTATATATCTGATTAACAATGTCAATTGCATCGTTATTTATAAATTCATCTAAATTATTATCACCATAGGATGAAAAAATCTACGATATGTTTTAGGGGCAATTGTTTCTACGTTTTTAAGGAGAAGACGAATTCCTCCGGCTCTAATTAAAATAACCTTGGTTTCTGCTAGCCTTTTTCGTCTAATAAATTTTAATACGTCTATGCTGTCTTCAAGTATTCTAGTGTATTCTTGATATTTTTTCGATCTTGAAAGTTCTTCTACGAATTCTACAGTTCTTATCTTTTGTTTAAAGAGATCTCGAATCCCTGTTCTAATTATTTCTATTCTAGGTACTTCCCATACTAACCACTCAATAACCTGGTCTATATATTTAAAAGTGCCACCTGCATATGTTAAAGAAGATTTTATAAGTTCTTTATTTTTAGGGTCCGTAAGAGTCCAATCTTGGATTTCTCTAGTTAAGTCTAAATTTGTTTGATTAACAAATGCTAAAAGTCTGGAGTGATATTTAGGCTCATGCAAGTTTCTTTTAAATAAATAATATGTAAAATAGTTAAGGGTTTGGTTCGAGTTATACCTTACTTCTAGTATGCAATATCTTTCTCTTCCTTCCTTCTTCTCTTCAGCTTTGTTACTATTCTTCTCCGATCTGGGCCTCCCACAACTCTCTCTTTATGTATAGCACCTCAATCCACTAGTTTGGCATTGTACACATTTCCTGTATGTACGCCTTCATGCCTAACGCCCACCTGGCTAACGGCTCACGGAAAATTGGCACCTGATGGCGGTTCAATAGTATAACACCTTGTGTGCTACACTAGAGGTTCCACACAATAGTTCTTTATGAACCTAAAGTTAGAGACAATTTGGAAAATAATAACAACTCAACATAAGAGATTTCTGAAAAAGAAAATACTTTTATTGCATAACATAAGTAAATACAACTCTCCCCTCTCCCCTAACTATGAGAGGTTTACTCACTCATGTACATATTACTCTCTCTAAGCTTAGACACTCTCTCGCACTTCTTATCTTCGATACTTAACAAACAACCTTAGCCGTCCCCTTTATAGCACAAGGGAGCTTACAATATGACTGGAAACTGGAGGCTAAAAGCTAACCGATTGAAACCATACAATAATTAAAGTGAAATACAATAACTAAAGGTCTACAACTTTGGCATCTTTTGAGTCTTCATGTTTTTCCTTTTCAAAAAGAAATCTTGGCATCTTGTGATAATTGTGAAACTAACATCTTTGTGGTTAAAGAAGTTGTCTGGGGCCCATATGGGGCAGGTCTGAACTTTCTTCATCTTCATACTGCAAGGGAATCATCGGTCTAAATATTGGAGTCTTCGGTCTTTAATAATTAGTTGAGTAAGGTGGGGCCCTTCTATGTTCTATCTTCGTCTTTTTCCGCCTCGTCTTTGTCTTCATCTGGTAGAGCATTATTGTTGAAGAATTCATTAATAAGTCCTACCACTCTAAGGCTAGCTGGCAAAGCGATATCCACAATTTCCTTAGATTCTTTCTTAAGTCTTCCATTAAATTGATCATCAGCCTGGATAATGAGGTCTTCTTTATGGTATGCAGTGTACCATCTGTCTTCACTTGTTAACAGTTCCATGATTTCTATCGTCTCCATAGGTTGGGCAATCTGGAGCTAAGAATTATTAACAATTAAATCTGGTAGATCCTGGCAAACAGGGGAAGGAAGTCTTCGACCTTGTTAACATACTCGTGGATAATTTTTCCAAGAGTAATATGTGACACCCCGACTAATTAAATACCGGGTAGCTACTCCTTTATTAAATCAATACAAAATGCCAAGTTGGTTCAGTTAATAGCATCACTGTCGAAAACATTTTAATGATTACTAAACACCTAGTATTTAAAAAGTGAGTTGCCAAATTTTAAATTAAATCTGATTAACATGCAATAAATGAATTATAGAATTGTAGCACAACCATTCACGATAAAGTCTCAATAGAGTAACCAACAAATAATAATGAGTCTGGAGGAAATACTCCTCACAACAATCCCAATGAACTGAAATAAATAAAACAGTGTATCCTGAATTAATTACAAACCAAAGTCTGAATAACTGAAATATAAAATGTCTCTAATAGAAATGGGCGACATGCCCTACAAATGATGAAAACTGAATAGAGTCAAGACAAAAGAAGCATCTACTAGCAAGGCCCTGTAACTTCCACAAACAGCAACAGCTCGTCACCTGAATGGAAATCCTATGCATGGTGTCCTTGTGGCTGGGCACCTAAAAGGTTTGTACAAAAAATAGATTTGAAAGCAAACGGGTCAGAGCCCGAAAGTGGAGAGTATTTTAAAAATAGCAAGTGCTTTAATAACATTAAAACAATGAATGCAAAGTACATGTTAGGACATGCTCTCACATGAAATACTCACCTCTTGACTAATTGTGCACTCCTAACGTACCGTACCCATCTAAATGACATTCATATCTAACTAACCCGTCATAAGTTCTACCCCTTTCTACTCGATTCCCATTATACATTCTAACGTTATCAATTAAATAGAGGCTTTACTTAAACTCGGATTCTCAATTATTAGCAATACAATTCACTACAGGTTATCCCTTTTTATTTTCTCAAAGTGTTACCATAATTATACTCACAATACCAACATAAAAGTTCTCATTATTTAAGCGTATATTATTCACGTCGTGAATATACAATACAAGCACCCGAGACTAAACTGCGGTGCACACATACTCTACTATCCATCCCGGTACATCACGTACATAAGGATTACAAATTCCGAATCTCTCAGGAATTGTTAGAATAAGCACAACACACGAAAATGGAGCCGAACATAATTCAACATATCCATGGGTCACGTACATACCTACGCTCCATAGTCAGCTGACTTATTAACTCACAAATAAGTCATTCTAGTATTATGTTCTTAAGGTACCAATCTAAATCCCCCCGTAGGCACACAAAGATTAGATGGTCCTAAACGAATGCAAATCTCCCGTGATAGCAAGTATGGTAGGTATGTCATACACATAAAATCATACATACTAAGCATGCACACATATTACTAATTACCATATTTTATTAGTAGTATACTTCTCATTCTTATACCAACTGTTAATGTCACACAAATTATATGCCCCCGGTTTATATGCATTTAAGTCATTAATTATCCTCGCATCATGATTAGTCGCACGCGTCCTAATCCACAAATACCATTTGGTTCAAATCATTCTTCTATATTTTACTCCTCAATATATCCGGAATATCCCAACTATATCAATTAGTCATCAAGGTAATGTTATCTCTACAATTAAACAAGGTTACGGGACACTAGAAATCAAACGAGGCCAAAAAAGCCAATCTGTCAACTCGTTAGAAGTCTCGTTCGAACGAGGTCGTTCGAACGAGAGTTTGTTCGAACGAAGTGGGCATCTAACGAGATCTCGTTCGAACGAAAGGCATCGAACGAACATCCAACTCGTTAGAAGTAAAACTGTCAACTCGTTAGAAGCTCGTTCGAACGAGCTCGTTCGAACGACCTGGGCAGGCCTTCTAACGAGGTGACAGTTTCGAGCCCAGAATTCTCCTATCTCGTTTTTCCCAATTTTCTTCACCTCAAATCTCATCTAAACATCATTCCAACAGTAGTTCAAGGTTTCTAATCATTCCTAAACATACTTAGGTCGTATTTTAACATATATATGGGGTCTAATCCCCCTAAACAACACCCAATTATCAAATCTCCCAATTTTCCCCCAAACCTTATGAGTATGAACCCTAGAAAATTAAAGCCATCAATATCCATAATTAAATCCGTTTTTGTAACATGAAAGTTATATTTCCAACAATATAATCATCCAAACACAATTCTACATACAATCTCTTTATCAAAACATGAGTTTCTAATTCCAATTTTATGGGTTTTTGTCATTCTCCCAAAACAATGCAATTATATAAAATTTCTACGCATGGAAGAAGCATTCATTGTAAATAACGTAATTAAACCACCTGCCTTGGATTGTTCTCTGAATTTGATGTTGGATGTTGGATGTTGCTCTCTTTTCCTCTACAATTTCTCCCAAGGTTGAAGGTTGAAGATGATGGTTATGGTTTTTCTCTTTTGGGAACCTCTCCTAACTTCTCCTATAACTCCCGTAGCCCTCTAATTAGTTAAGTGCTGATAATGGCTTAGTGGGTCACTAAATATCCTAATATTTAACTCCCAAAATTCGTTGGTTAATTATCCTAAAATTTCAAAATTACCAAAATACCCTTTTAAGTTGCCGGTGTGGCCCAAAGATGCCCCGGGACCCAAACTAAACCCTCGGCTAGTGTTTTCTGACTATTTCGACCCTTCCGGACTCGTTGGCGCACTCAAAATGACCATACGGTTGATAAAAATAAAATTCACTTTTTAATTAAAATAATTACATTTCTGACGCGACTGTCACACACGTCCCAACAAAATTTCCCAAATTGCCGTATTTAAATCTCGCGACAATTTCAATATTTCCAATATTCATATATTGCCATATATACACATTATAATCAAATACCAACTCACATCTCGTTAGTATTTTATCCTGATTAATTCTCAGTTAATTCACATTTAATTTAATTAATCCCATAAATAAATATCGATAAAAATGCGAGGTATTACATACTTCCCCCCTAATAACAAAATTTCGTCCCGAAATTCGGAACTAAAAAGTACCTGGTAAAAACAACTCTGGATAACATTCGCGCATCTTATCCTCGCGCTCCCATGTGGACTCCTCGGCATTATGATGCCGCCACTGAACACATACCAACGGAACTATCTTTGACCACAATTTCTGCTCACTTTGGTCCAAAATAACAATCGGCCCCTCCTCGTAGGAGCTATCAGGCTGGAGATCGATGTCCTCCAAAGCAATGTGAGAATGAGCCAAATTGTCCCTAAGATATTTCCTTAGCGAGGAAATATGAAATACATCATGAATCCGGTGTAAATGCTCCGGTAATCCAAGTCTATATGCAACAGACCCAATCCGGTCGATGATAGGGAATGGCCCCACATATCTCGGTGCCAACTTTCCCTTCTTCCCAAATCACATAATCCCCTTCATAGGAGATACTCTGAGTAAAACTTGGTCCCCCACTTGGAACTCCCTGAAGAATCTCTTCGCATCAGCGTAGCTCTTCTGCCGATCCTGAGCTACCCGAATGCGACTCCGTATCAATTCTATCCTCGCCGAAGTATCCTGAATCACTTCCGGCCCAAGTAGTTTGTTGTCCCCCACCTCCAACCAACATGTTGGGGAACGACAAGGTCTACCGTACAACGCCTCAAATGGAGCCATGCCAATGGTGAACTGGTAGGATTTGTTGTAAGCAAACTCCACCAGTGGAAGATACTGATCCCATCCACCCCCAAAATCAATGATGCACATACGCAACATGTCCTCTAACATCTGATTTGTACGCTCGGTTTGCCCATCGGTCTGCGGATGATAAGCCGTACTCAAACGTAATTCCGTGCCCATGGCCTCCTGAAAACTCTCCCAAAACCGTGAAATAAATATCTTGTCTCGGTTGGACACGATATTTAGGGGCACACCGTGAAGTCTCACTATTTCTTCAATAAAAAGCTGGGCATATTGTCCCGTAGTGTAGTTTGTCCTTACGGGTAGAAAATGAGCAACTTTGGTCAACCTGTCCACAATTACCCAAATGGAGTCGTGACCCCTCTGTCCCCACTCCCTCACCGCGGATACCTTTCCCGGATCAACAGATATCCCCTGGTCAGAAATAATATGCCCCAAAAACTGAACCTCCTTCAGCCAAAACCCTCACTTCTCATATTTTGCATACAGCTCGTTCTGACGTAGCGTCTGCAAAACCTGCCTCAAATGCTCGGCGTGCTCTTCCTCTGTCTGGGAGTAAACCAGAATATCATCAATGAAGATAATGACGAACTGATCTAGGAATTCTCTGAACACCCTATTCATCAAATCCATAAACACGGCTGGAGCATTGGTCAAACCAAAAGGCATAACCCGAAACTCGTAGGAACCATATCTCGTTAAGAAAGCAGTCTTCGAGACATCCTCCTCCCTAATACGCAACTGATGGTATCCCGATCGCAAATCAATCTTTGAGAAGAAATAAGCTCCTCTCAGCTGGTCGAATAAGTCATCGATTCGGGGCAACGGATACTTATTCTGTATCGTGACCTTATTCAACTCCCGGTAATCTACACACAACCTCAATGATCCATCCCTCTTCTTCACGAACAATACAGGGGCACCCCACGGCGAAGTACTCCTCCGTATGAACCCCTGACCCAACAACTGCTTAATCTGATCCTGTAACTCTCTCATCTCAGCTGGAGCCATACGGTAAGGTGCGCGGGCAATAGGCCGAGTGCCCGGCGTCAAGTCGATCACAAAATCTATTTCTCTACTCGGAGGTAATCCAGGTATATCCTGAAATACATCGACAAACTCTCGAACCACCGGAATCGAATCAAGTGGTATCACCACTTCCTTAGAGGTCTCCTCCTCTATATAGTACAAGTGAGTGGACGATCCTCCCTCAGGATGAGGCATCGCCACTAAAAACATCTCCTGCCCGGGAATGGCAAAGATAATACTCCTACTAAAGCAGTCAATCATGGCTCGGTACGCAACAAGCCAATTCATACCAATAATGGCATCATACTCGGTCATCTCTAACACTAACATATCCGCGGGTAAAGTAAACCTCCCGATATCTATACTCACGCCTCTACATACAAGGGAAATCACGGAACCCCTACTCAACGGCGAATCTACACAAGTAACCCTACTCTCGGCGGTGTCTAACAACCCAATGGTGCGTGCAAATCTCATAGCAATGAAACAATGTGTAGCCCCCGTGTCAAATAAAATACGCCCCAGAGTCCCCTGAATAGAGAACATACCCTCAATGGCTGGTGGATCCTGTGGGGCTGCGACCTGGTGGAGCTAATACACTCTCCCATACTGAAGCTGTCCCTGCTGAACTGGGATTACTGGAATGGGTGGTAATGCTGCCATCTGTGGTGCTGGGAGGGCGGCGGGAAACATAGGCCTCTGTGGCTCGTGTCGAGCACCCTGCTGCTGCTGCTGTGGGGCCTTGCCCTTATCAGGACAATCCTGACGTTTGTGGCCAATCTTACCACAAATAAAACACTTTCCCTGGAAGTTTCTCCCTCGCTGCCCCTGCTGACCACGGCCCTGGTGACCGTTACCATTTCTGCCCTGGCCTTGCTAGCCCTGGTGAAACTGCTGCTGTTGACCATTTTGACCCTGCTGGCCCTGATGGCCGTTCTGACCCTGCTGGCCATTCCAGAATCCTCCCTGACCGTTCCTGAAACCCCCTGATCGGAATCTCTTAGAATCCCCCTGCTGGGAACCCTGATCACCCTGCCTATACTGACCCTGATCTGACTGTGCCCCGCTGGCACTATTTCCCCCTGTCCTGCCCTGATGGCTGGACTCTCCTGATCTCTTCCCCTCTGTCAAGTGAAAGCGGTGGTCCTGGCAATGGAGCAGTGCAGCGTTAACCACGTCAAAATAAGTGGCCAACGAGAGGTTCCCCAACAAATACTGATGGATCCTCCATGTCAATCCATCGGTGAACTTCTGGATCTTCTTCTCCTCTGTCGGTATTTCATCTGGAACAATATTTAGTAGATTTGTGAATTCGGCCTCATACTCGGCCACAATCTTACCCTCCTGCCTGAGATTCATTAGCTTCCTCCTCATTTCCGTGTGAACAGCTGACGGAAAATACTTGCGGTCGAACCGCACCCAAAACTCCTGTATCGTGAGAGTATCTCTCTCCTCCACGGTGGTAATAGACTCCCACCACTACAGTGTAGATCCCACTAGCTTGAAAGTATCTAGTATCTGCTTTTGAACATCGGTGCATTCATACATCCTCAAGTGCCTCTGAATATCTTTCCTCCACTGACTTGAAACCATAACATCGGAGCTACCTGCGAACTCCGGTGGGTGTGCTTTCTGAAAAGCATCACGTACGCGTTCCCAAGCAGACGGGAATGCATGTGCCTAAACCGGCGCGGCTACTGGCACCTGAGGTGGTGCCTGCTGTACAACGGCAAGAGCGGCATTTACCGCTTGGGCTAGAATGGCTGCAACCTCGGCGGCATTCATGGTGCCCTGTACTGGTGCTGGCTGTGGCTCTGGCTGTGCATTCCTAGGAACTCGCTGCGCACGTCGTGGAGGCATCTGAAATGAGAGTAAAGTCTCATAAGTTTGCAGTTATTATCACAAAATAGCTGAAGAGCGTAGCATATACAAAAGAATACAACAGTCCTAAAATATAGGGCTCTACATCAAAGAAAGCTCAGCGAAAACATAATAAGCCGTACAGATCCTAAAGGACACTAGAACCTGATGCTCTGATACCACCTGTGACACCCCGACTAATTAAATACCGGGTAGCTACTCCTTTATTAAATCAATACAAAATGCCAAGTTGGTTCAGTTAATAGCATCACTGTCGAAAACATTTTAATGATTACTAACCACCTAGTATTTAAAAAGTGAGTTGCCAAATTTTAAATTAAATCTGATTAACATGCAATAAATGAATTATAGAAATGTAGCACAACCATTCACGATAAAGTCTCAATAGAGTAACCAACAAATAATAATGAGTCTGGAGGAAATACTCCTCACAACAATCCCAATGAACTGAAATAAATAAAACAGTGTATCCTGAATTAATTACAAACCAAAGTCTGAATAACTGAAATATAAAATGTCTCTAATAGAAATGGGCGACATGCCCTACAAATGATGAAAACTGAATAGAGTCAAGACAAAAGAAGCGTCTACTAGCAAGGCCCTGTAACTTCCATAAACAGCTACAGCTCATCACCTGAATGGAAATCCTATGCATGGTGTCCTTGTGGCTGGGCACCTAAAAGGTTTGTACAAAAAAATAGATTTGAAAGCAAACGGGTCAGAGCCCGAAAGTGGAGAGTATTTTAAAAACAGCAAGTGCTTTAATAACATTAAAACAATGAATGCAAAGTACATGTTAGGACGTGCTCTCACATGAAATACTCACCTCTTGACTAATTGTGCACACCTAACATACCGTACCCATCTAAATGACATTCATATCTAACTAACCCGTCATAAGTTCTACCCCTTTCTACTCGATTCCCATTATACATTCTAACGTTATCAATTAAATAGAGGCTTTACTTAAACTCGGATTCTCAATTATTAGCAATACAATTCACTACAGGTTATCCCTTTTTATTTTCTCAAAGCGTTACCATAATTATACTCACAATACCAACATGAAAGTTCTCATTATTTAAGCGTATATTATTCACGTCATGAATATACAATACAAGCACCCTAGACTAAACTGCGGTGCACACATACTCTGCTATCCATCCCAGTACATCACGTACACAAGGATTACAAATTCCGAATCTCTCAGGAATTGTTAGAATAAGCACAACACACGAAAATGGAGGCGAACATAATTCAACATATCCATGGGTCACGTACATACCTACGCTCCATAGTCAGCTGACTTATTATCTCACAAATAAGTCATTCTAGTATTATGTTCTTAAGGTACCAATCTAAATCCCCCCCGTAGGCACACAAAGATTAGATGGTCCTAAACGAATGCAAACCTCCCGTGATAGCAAGTACGGTAGGTATGTCATACACATAGAATCATACATACTAAGCGTGCACACATCTTAGTAATTACCATATTTTATTAGTAGTATACTTCTCATTCTTATACCAACTGTTAATGTCACACAAATTATATGCCCCCAGTTTATATGCATTTAAGTCATTAATTATCCTCGCATCATGATTAGTCGCACGCGTCCTAATCCACAAATACCATTTGGTTCAAATCATTCTTCTATATTTTACTCCTCAATATATCCTGAATATCCCAACTATATCAATTAGTCATCAAGGTAATGTTATCTCTACAATTAAACAAGGTTACGGGACACTAGAAATCAAACGAGGCCAAAAAGGCCAATCTGTCAACTCGTTAGAAGTCTCGTTCGAACGAGGTCGTTCGAACGAGAGTTCGTTCGAACGAAGTGGGCATCTAACGAGATCTCATTTGAATGAAAGGCATCGAACGAACATCCAACTCATTAGAAGTCAAACTGTCAACTCGTTAGAAGCTCGTTCGAACGAGCTCGTTCGAACGACCTGGGCAGGCCTTCTAACGAGGTGACAGTTTCGAGCCCAAAATTCTCCTATCTCGTTTTTCCCAATTTTCTTCACCTAAAATCTCATCTAAATATCATTCCAACAGTATTTCAAGGTTTCTAATCATTCCTGAACATACTTAGGTCGTATTTTAACATATATATTGGGTCTAATCCCCCTAAACAACACCCAATTATCAAATCTTCCAATTTTCCCCCAAACCTTATCAGTATGAACCCTAGAAAATTAAAGTCATCAATATCCATAATTAAATCCATTTTTGTAACATGAAATTTATATTTCCAACAGTATAATCATCCAAACACAATTCTACATACAATCTCTTTATCAAAACATGAGTTTCTAATTCCAATTTCATGGGTTTTTGTCATTCTCCCAAAACAATGCAATTATATAAAATTTCTACGCATGGAAGACGCATTCGTTGTAAATAACGTAATTAAACCACTTGCCTTGGATTGTTCTCTGAATTTGATGTTGGATGTTGGATGTTGCTCTCTTTTCCTCTATAATTTCTCCCAAGGTTAAAGGTTGAAGATGATGGTTATGGTTTTTCTCTTTTGGGAACCTCTCCTAACTTCTCCTATAACTCCCGTAGCCCTCTAATTAGTTAAGTGCTGATAATGGCTTAGTGGGTCACTAAATATCCTAATATTTAACTCCCAAAATTCGTTGGTTAATTATCCTAAAATTTCAAAATTACCAAAATACCCTTTTAAGTTGCCGGTGGGGCCCAAAGATGCCCCGGGACCCAAACTAAACCCTCGGCTAGTGTTTTCTGACTATTTCGACCCTTCCGGACTCGTTGGCGCACTCAAAATGACCATACGGTTGATAAAAATAAAATTCACTTTTTAATTAAAATAATTACATTTCTGACGCGACTGCCACACGCGTCCCAACAAAATTTCCCAAATTGCCGTATTTAAATCTCGCGACAATTTCAATATTTCCAATATTCATATATTGCCATATATACACATTATAATCAAATACCAACTCACATCTCGTTAGTATTTTATCCGGATTAATTCTCAGTTAATTCACATTTAATTTAATTAATCCCATAAATAAATATCGATAAAAATGCGGGGTATTACATAATAGAGTCTTCTACAGTCTTTATCTAGATGAGTCCAATGAACTCATAGTTTTCTAAGGTGATCTAGGATATGTCTACCGTTCCAAAAAGATAAATTTTTGAAACATCTTTAAAGAAACCTCTAAACATTAAGGCATCACCATTAATTTTGGATAATAACATATTAAAATGTTCAATAATGTTATTAACGACTTTCTGATATTGGAAGATTATTATGACCAAAAGGTATAACAATCTTAGTCTTAAAAGTCTTTTTCTGATAACAAAAATTATCAACAGGTCTGGTTTTGGAGGATTCTCCAAGAGTCTGAGCATAAGTCTGAGTATGCGGTTTAGGAATAGCAGTACCACTAAGTTTGATAACTGCAAGTCGTTGAGTTCTCATAAATCTGGCAATAGCTACCAAATTTTGTTTGAATTCTATTCACAATCTATTCTTCACGTTCCACCACATAGCGTCTATAAGAGTATTTTCATCATCTGAAAATTCTCGTCTAAATTTGATCAAGTCTGGATATCTTTGATTAGGTCTATATTGGGGGAAATACATCTTCCCAATGAGTCTATTCTGAGAAACAATCTCATGTCTAGATTTTCCAAGAGGAACTAAGATATCATCAAAATTCTCTAGGACTGGTCTTTCTTGAGAGTCTTGAATATGAGTATGTCCTTGCGTTATACCAGTATTTGGTCTTACGCATCTAAGATAGTCTGCAACGTCTTTTTTGTTTAGTCTATTTGTTCAAGAGGAACTCATGTTGTCTAGGTCTTCTATTTGCAACATAAAACATGAAATCATATTAGTGTTAACAAACATTAGTTCTCTTGATATAATGTCTGGAATGGTATTTTTACTTCCCTTAATATATATAACAGAGAAGTCATAACCATTAAGCAATATTTTCCATCTAATAAGTCTATTAGTACTTGATTTGGACTAGTCTAAATCTCTGAATTTTACTACATAAGAAGAGTCGGTATACACAGTAAAATGTTTAGGTCTAAGAAAAAGCATATATTTTTCTATTGCCCTTTCTATGGCTAAAACTTCTTTTTTCATGGGCATTGTATCTTGTTTTTGGATCTCTAAAGGTTCCAAAACTATATCTACAAAGTTTCTTCTTTTTTGTCTGATGATCAATAGCAAAGTATACGACTCCCCATTATTTATCAGATACATCTATCTCTACTATAAGTTAGTCTTCGGCATTAGGCAGTTCAAGTAGTTTGATATTTTGGACTGCTTCTTTAATTTGTCTTATGACTTCAAAATCATCTTTAGTGCAATAAAAAGGGTTAGTCTTGTCTGTTCCTTTTAATTTGGAATTTAGGTTTTGTCTTTTTGAAGTAAGGTCTTTAATAAAGTCTGCAGCACAATTAAGCAATCTTAAAAATGATTGTAATTATTTTCTTTCTTTAAGCTGGTTTGGGAACTCAAGAATCTTTTTGGTTATGTGTTCAGCTAAGGATATTTTCCCTTTATTAATATGCATTCCTAAAAAATCTATTTCAGTCAGAAACAATTGCATTTTCTTTTCCGAAATAACAATACCATGTTTATCTAATACTAAAATAATCTTTTTAAGATTGTCTACATGATCTATCTCAGTCTTACTGGCTACAAGAATATCATCTATGTAAACAAGACAAAAATCTAAATAAGATCTAAATATATTATCCATTCTTCTTTGGAATACTTGAGGAGCATTCAAGTATCCAAAAGGCATTAGTAGCCATTCGTATTTTCCATGGGGCACACTAAAGGTTGTTCAAGTAATACTGGGTGCATCTTAATTTTCTAGAAACCTGACTTATAATCAAACATGTTGAATATAATTCTGTCTTCAATAAAATTGATTAGATTATTCTTATCTGGTTTCTTATAAGAATCAAATTCTCAATTCTTATTTGGTTGTCTATAATCTATAACCATACGTCTTTTTCCTCTTTTTCGTTCAGATTAATTTTGAACGCAAAAGTCAAGGCTATTATGTCTACGTTTACTTTCTCTAATAATATCTAACTTAAGCATTTCATCTATGTCTTTTTTAAATTCTTTTCCGTCTTCTTGTGAATATCCTTTCTTATAGGTTCCACCATTAATAGTGGCGTCTCGATTAATAGGGATAATTTCACAATAACTTTGGTCTTTATCCCATTTAGCAATGGGATTTTATCCTAAAGTAGGCTCTGCTAATTGCCTAATCTTTTCCTTTTCTACTTCTATATCCATTTTCTTGTGTTTGGATATGGCTTGAACCTTTAATAAGATTTATTGGGCTTGATCTAAAATGTCTTGTTGTATAAGCGCTATTTGCTTATAACACTTTTGATCTGGACACTTACATTCCTTTTTGTAAGGGTTTACTTATTTCTAAGGCTTATTGTTGGTTTGTAGGTCTAGGTCCACCATGCTCAGCTGAAGAACTATGATGTTTTATGGGTCTATAATTGGGATTGACCTGCATAAGGTCAAAGGCCATCTTGTGATCTATTAGAGGGGATTTAATATTAAATTCCTCTTTATCACTAATTAATATCTTATCGTTATACTGAGTATAAGGATGATATTTACTAATGTCCTAAAATAATATTTCCTGTGAAACTAGGACGAGGATCCATTATCTAAAACTGATGATATACAGTTTTGTTAGTCTGATTTCCTAATTTAAAATAAATAGGAATATTCTAAAAGTATAAGGTAAATGGTTATCCATTAGCTACCTTGCCATGGATCTCCTTCTTACTATCTAGAAAATATTCTTCAGGGACGGCATTAGCCTTACAAATACTCTGAGAGCATCCTGTATCTACAAAAGCTAAAAGACTTTTAAGATAATCTTTATGTTGTATAAAGATTTCTTCAAAACAAGCATGTGGTTTAGTAGAAATTCCTAAATTATTCTTTTCTAAAATAGATATTCCTTTCTGAAGTTTATCTATAAAATCTAATTGTATTAGGTCTTTTGAACTACTATTAGAGCGGTTATCTTCTAAGTTATAGGAAATTTCGTTTCCTTTTATATCTTCATTTTCTTGTAATCTTTTAGCTATATTTCTATCAATGTCTTGATAATATGTTTTAATGTCTTGGTCTATTTGAGCATTATACGGGCTAGTATAAATTTCTCTAAATCTAGTTCTCCAACAGTTGCATGGTAGTGTAATTGACAAATAACACAAACCATAAATAATTTTGTTTGTATAGTCTCAAAGCATTCTACACATCTAAAGTCTTTCTTGCTACATTTCATTTCAAATTTTCAATAATGTCTTTCATCAAAGTAACATCTAGGTATATATGTTAGTAATTCAGGCTTACTAACTTTCCATTTCTTCTTTAGAAAGGGGCTTAATATACATTTATACCAAGCTTCTTCAAAGTATATATAATCTTCTTCTTGATCTTATTGGTCAATTTGCATCATATATAGGTCTAGGGTATCCTGAGAGTCTTCATACTCGTTAATGTCACTATTATAATCTTCTGAATCACTATCTGTGTATGCACTATAAATACTAGTATTATCACCATCTTATATGTATGATATTTCAATAACATATAGAATATATAATTCTTCTTGATTTGCATAGTCTAATATTGTATCAATAATCTTAATACCTTCTTTATCTTTCTTATTAGGGCAGTCTTTAGCAAAGTGTCCTTCTTTTCCGCATGTCCAACATTCTTTCATGACAGTCTTAGATTGAGCTACTTATTTTTCCTTCCTATAATTAGGAACCTTTTTATATTTACTAGTGTTCTTAAAATATCTTCTTTGGTTAAATCTATTTTTCTTAGTCTTAGAGTTCTTTTCTCTAAAGGTAGTAGATGGTCTAAATTTATATTTCTTTGGAAATCCTAAAGGTCTAGTCTAAAACTTCCTATGTTTCCAATCTAATTTCTTTTTGAATTTCTTAGATTCCCTTCCACATCCCCATTGGATTGGAGCGATGTCTCTTTCGTCTTTGATTGGAGGGATCTGTTTGAAAATTTCTCCTATTAACTTTCCTTGAGTTATATCATGTCTCTTAGATATGATATAGTCTTTGGCAAAATTAATTCTTTCACCAAGGGAGTTATTCTTAACTCCAGCTACTCCTGGCCAATTCCTATATTCATTAATTAGGATTTTCCTATGGCTGGTATTTTTCTAAAATACTCGTCTTTTAAGGTCTCTCCAAATTCTTTAATTTGGTAATATAGTTGTTCATAATTATTTATATATTCATTCATCTTATCTAGTTTACAAATGCTAAGGAGGGCTAACTTAGTTTTTGCTAAGTCGTGTTCATTGATTTGAGCTAGATGTCCATCTCCAATGAATTCTGATGTAAACAATTGAATATATTCTTCGATTGATCTTTCTTCTAGGCTCTCTTTCATTTTCTCACTCTTAGCTAAGGAGTCTTCATCTGTGGCCTTTCTTAAACTATTTAAATAATCTTTTGCAATACCCCTAATGGATTGCTCAGCGTATTGCTTACATGAAGTTGCATCCCATTGTTCATTAGACGCAAAGCACTTGTTCATCTGATTACACTAGTCGTCTAAAGCTTTCTTTCTATCTTGGACGTTGTCTAAGTTAAGGTATATCCCAACTGGATTTATGGCTTGACTCTCCATGGTCTTAACAGGAGTGAAACTCTTGTCACTAGTTGGAGAGTCTTTGATATAATCAGGTTTAGTCTTTACCAACGTATTTGAATAAATGGGAATGTTTATTCCTATTGGTTTACTAAAAAGTCTAGGAGCATCGTTTAACCTACTACTACTTCCTATCTCTTGTTTATTAGGACCTACTTGTGTAGATGGCATTAATCTTTCTTCTCCTACTTCTATTAGTCTTTGATTTCTAAGAAGTTCTTTAGTATTATTAGATTATTTTAATTTAAATATATGGTCTTGGGCTATCATGTTGAATCTATCTCTTTCTTGGAAGCTAACATAATGGTTTCTGTTAAGATGTTCTTTAAATGTCTTCATGTCCAATTCTGAGGGATTATGTCCAAAGTTTTGGATTCTAGCATTTTCTCTAACTTAGTCCTTTTGTTCAAATGATCTTCTAGGTCTAATTACTGGAGCTTGTCTTAGTAAACTACATCTAGCTTTACTAATGTCGTCTCCTTCTAAAGGATCACTGATTATGGATTCTCCCATATTCCTATATCTAACTTCTTCAGTCTGGATATTCTTATTGATAGTCTTAGGAGGACCAAACTGGAGAGTAACATTTCCAGTGACATCATCTTTATTAATAAATAGAGGTTTATTCCGTATAATCTTAGTTTCTTGGAATTCTGGCAATTGCCAGAGAGTCTTGGCTTTTTCTTTCATAGGTCTAGTATTCCTAATACTGAGTATGATTGTAGTCTGAATTATTGGTTCTAACTAGTATTTCTTTATTAAGTCTACCGCTAGGAATTACCGATTGCATTCCTTCATAAGGGAATTGGGAGAATTTTGCATATCTTTGAAATTCTATATTTATATTGGCATTTCAGATAATATAGTATTCATAGCCACTATCATATAAGATTAACTTAAAATGTTTGGTTGTGTCTACGATTACTGTAAATGGCGAAATGACATTAAAGTATCATATATTGTCTGACATTTCTAATTGGGCCATCTCAATAAGGCTTTTCTCAAAATCTTTCCATATTTTATCTATTAAACAACATAATATGTTGATATTATTTTGAGGTCTATGTAATCCTTGGATTCTTGTTTGAAAGAGTCCAAAGGTTAAGAATTGGAACTTCCTATCAGTTCCTCTTGCTCTTAACCATTCTGAGTCAAAAACTTGAAGCTCAATATAGGATTTATCTAACACATGATTCCTACAATGATAAGTCATGGTGTAATTAGGAGTCTTAGGAGTGGCACCTTCTTTAAATAAGTCTATATATCTAATGGCTGGAAGTTGTCCATTATGAATGGAATCTTCAAAAATCTTCCAGTCAACTTCACCCCATTCTTTCCATTGGAGATGATTAGTGAAATTTTTCTCCTTCCACCAAGTTTTAACATTGGAGGTTGAATCTTTAAGGCTTTGGAGCATACAATTACTATGTCCAATATTTGGGATAGGGCTAACTATCTTACTAGTCTTATCTATTCCATCATTTATAATTCTTCTAGTTATAGTCTTTCCTTCCTTAGTTTCTGTAAAAGGATATTCTCTAAATTTATAGTTATTTTTCTATTTTTATTCAAGTCTTTTTTCAATTCTTTCTAAAGAGTCTGAATAATATTTTTGTCATTTTATCTGGTTAAGGATTTGTTCCTTAAAAGTCTTATTCTCATTTCTTGCATTACTGTTAATATCTTCATTATGTTTATCAAGAGTATTAAAAGGAGAATTAGCAACCTTATTAATATAGTTTTTTACCTCATCATCTTTTTCTTATTTTTGCACAGATTTTTGTGCCATTCTAGCTTCTATAGTTTCTACAGTTTTTTATATTTTATCTAATCAAGTTAAAATAAATGGAGAGTCTAATTCTGCTTGGGAAGGTTTATTATATATAAACTTAATTCCCTTCATAATTTCTTCGTATTTTTCTTCTACTTGGGCCATGTCTCATCTAAGTTCATTAATAATATTATCCATTTTGGATTGGTTATAGCCTTCAATATTATTAAGATAATTTGCTAAATTTTGTTGAAATTTAATAAAGTCTGTGTAGAAGGGGTTAATACTTTTGTCTTAGCTTTCAAATATAATTGTAAGTCTTTAATAAAGTTACTGTTATAGTCTTGAGTAGTTTCTATAGATGTAGAAATTAAATTTAATCGTTCTAATATGAGTCTAGTTGCTTTAGCAGCGTTGGCAATCTCATTTTCATTTATCTGATAATAAAATCTTTCATCATTTATCTTTTCTAAAATTCTTTGGTAAAAGTCTGCTACGGTTTGAATAGAGAGGTTTCCAGTAACCTCATTCCAATCTGATCTAACTATTTCCATTAGGAAGATAACTATCTAATCTAGGGATAAGCTTAGCTTGTTCTTTAGTGAGTTTAATTAGCTCATTGTCTTTATTTTTTTGTCAAAGTTCTAATTTCTAAAATGTCTTTGTTAAGGACTTATATATGATTAGTCTTAATATTTATTTCTTGTAATACTTATACAAGGTCTATTGGGATTTAACTATCTATTTATAGTATTCTTTTAGAGATATTTTTTATCTCTGTTTCTAGGGATAGAGTGTCTTTTATTAATTGACTTAAAATAAGGAGTATACACTTATTTTGGTCTATTATGCTATTGATACCACTAGCAGTAACTTGTCTACAATCTGCATATTTGGCTTGGATGTGTTCAATGTGTGAACAACCGTCTATGTGAGAGGTTAAATAACCTACTGGGTCTAAATCAGTTATGGGTAAAGGGTGGTAATCTGGATTGTTTCCAAAAATATCTTTATAAATACGAGGGATAAATCCCAAGGGCATTAAAGTCTTTTTACTATAAGTCGAAAAGTAGTGTCCTGGCTCTAATACCAGAATTAGGGATTGCGTCAGAATTTGGCAGGATTCTAAACTTCTTAAAGGTCTGATACCAATTTTGGGTCTAAAATATAATTCTAATAATTATATAGTCCTGAAATAAGGATTTACAATAAGACAAGAGGGGACCATTTAAGAAAAATAAGAAAAAATCTTTGGGACCACGAGGGGACCATGTGAGGATAAGCACAAAAGTCCATTAATCCGTTCTTTAAGAAGTCCGCTTAAGAGAATATATAGCTATATATATACAGATAGAGAGAAAGAGAGAGCGAGAGGTTATGAGTTTGTTTTTAGGGGAGAGAAAGAGAGTGAGTTTAAAATGGGTATGGGTGATGGATACACTTGTCTAAATATCTGTTAAATACTAAAAAAAGAACTTGGTGCATTAAAGAAAGATCAATGAAATTTTATACATTTTTTACTTCATCAATAGTCTTTACCCATCATAATGGCATTTTTTTAATATACACATGTTAAGTTTTTCTACACCTCAAATTATAATGTGTACGTTAAGGAATGTGGGGCCTTAGTGCTGAAAAAATATATAAGTGAACTAAAGCTAAAAAAAATATCAAACAATGACTGAAATGTAAAACTACCTAAAAAAATAACATGAAAACAACTAAAAATAAAAATTACAAAATAAATAAATTAAAATTCAACAATATTTATTTTAGAAGTGAAAATTCAAAAAATAATGGGAAAAAGAACTTAAAATTATAGAAAATTACTAACAATAATTTGAATTCTTTGTCTCAATACAAGAAGGATTATGATCGAGAAATAAAAACATCTGATGGTCCAAATTATGTGTTATTAATAAGAATTTGTCTTAAGTACTCGCCTCTCTCTCTCTCTCTCTCTCTCTCTCTCTACTCGTATCTATGGCGTGGACATCGTGAACACAAAAATTTACGCATTACAAACACTAAATGACATGTGTGTGTGTGTATATATAGATATTGTATAATTATGACTTAATATATTAGGGATTATGTGTTTAGGACAGTGAATATTTTTTTGGTAAGAATGAGCCCTATATTTGAATTTTTCTTTATACCAGCCTTAATATGTTTTGTAGAAATGGTCCCTATTTTTTAGGTTTTGGGGAATAAAAGTGAAATGAAAACACTATTTGCCCTATATATATAAGTGTAAAAAAGTTAAGGACTCCCAGATACATAAAGACCAAAATACTCTTGTCACTGATCTCTATTTTGTATTTTTATGTTAAAGCTTTAAAATGAAATATTTTTAAAAATATAAGTTCATTTGGAATGAAACCTATATAATTAGAAAATTCTCAACGAAATCTATCAAAAGAGATCCATGTAATACGCTTAAATTACAATTCTGAAATTTGGAATTTCCTAATGCAATATTTGATGTATTTTTTCGGTTGTGAGATTTTGAACTGTTATTTCAAGGTAATTAATTTTAGCTTTTACTAAAATTTTGTTGATAGACTTGTTCACTTGTTATTATGCTTGAATTTTGTGAATTATTGTAATGATATTTATCAATTGAATATAACTTAGATGGGAATTTTAAAGAAAAAATTACATGTGAAATTTGTAGTGAAAAATTGGAATTTGAAACTTCATGCAAAACCCACATTGCAAATCTGCAATGTGAAATATTTATAGTCGTAAAATGTTTAAAGTGAAATTCATATGGACTGGACAAGTCTCTATAAACTCCCTCGCTAAAAATATCAATACAAAATTTTTCCCTTCAACTTTATGACTGTAAAAATATCAAATTCCAAATTTGAACTGGGAAATTTTTCATTATATTTTCTCGTTGTGAGTGTCACAACCTGCACATTCTAATATCGGTATTTATCAAGTCCAAATATTAGAATATATAAATTGTTATGATTTAAAATATAATTTTTAGCATGTGACATAAATATGAGACGGTTTAAAACTTTTTCAACAATATAAGTTGCTAGAGATAAAAATATGAACAATCACCGATAATAAAGTCCAACTGTGACAAACTGCCTAATCAAATACCGGGCGATCACTCCTATATCAAATTAAAACAAGAGTCGCATATGGATCATTCTTAGCATCCCTGTCGAAAATCCATTTTAATTACTAATAACCTATTATGCTGGCGTCAAAATTTTACTTAACTAATATTTTTAAACAACTACACAATTAAAACATCCACACAGTTTATATAAATGAAACTGGAAAAAGATATAATAACCGAACACTCAGTTCAAATATGATACAACCAAATCGAATGCCGCACAGAAAGGCGGTAAAAGAATAAATAAATACAATTTGGGCTTTCGGCCCGAAAGTAACTATAATTCTTCCTATCTAGATCACAAGAATAAAAGCATCTAAAAATAAACTTGCATGCATCCACAGCTGCTGCAGCAGACGTCTGACTCGAAAGGATCATCATTCAGGCGTCCCTGTGTCTAGACACCTATATATATATATATATATATATATATATATATATATATATATATAATATAGCAAGAGGGAAATATATAGAAACGGGTCAAAGCCCGAGTTGTGAAAATATTTTGCAAGTTCATAAATGCAATATTTTTGAAAATGTGTTTTGTCTCATATTTAAATTGGTATCGCACTCCCATGAGATACCCCTCACCTCTCTTCAAATCGTGCACACCTAGCGCATCCCTCTAAACATCCTAGTCAAACCACACTGCCTAACTAATCCCTCACCCCCAAGCTATAGAAATCCTAAACAACCCAAGTACTAAGGGCTCAACATCTCCCTAATCTCAACGCTATGCCATATTCGTGCGTGGGGTGTCTTGCAAAGCGAAATCCAAATAAGGACCCCCCCCGATACACTACTACTTGGCAAGGTCGATCGTCGATATCCATTAGACCCTTAGTACAAAACGAATATCTAAACATACTTATATAATACTATACATATCATACTCACTCTCATATACTTCTTACAATATACATCCGGATAATATCTCCCGGATTGAGGTTTACTCTATATTCATTTTTATAATGCACATCCGGATAGAATCCCCCGGACTGAGATTTACTCTATATTCACTTTTATAATTCACATCCGGATAGAATCCCCCGAACTGAGAATTTATCCTTTTTCATTTTATCTCTTTACTCTAATATATATATATATATATATATATATATATATATATATATATATATATATATATATATATATATATATATATATATATTACCTTGTTCTCATGCACAAGTAATATACTATACACACAAGTATAATAACCCTCCCACCGAGCTATAACTCTAGGATGCGGTCTCTCAATGCTATCATCTTCCAATGCCTCACTCATGTAGCATCCTGGGGACCACCGGTAGGACTAAATGACACCTACTTCGTGGTAAAAAATATATCACAACGTCCGGGAAGCTGTCATAGTTCCTCGCCGGCAATGAGACGAAACATACCCACCACGTCTCATCCCTAATAAAAATCACATAATATCATAATGGACGCTATGACCTGGGGAATATCCACACCCTACTCCTCGAGCCAGGGTGCTCACCCTCATCGCGCAACTTCCCATTGATAGCATTAGAGGGGGTATGTTTCACATATATATATACCATCCACCCATATATATATATATATCCACACAGTTCTTTAAACAAATATAAATGGCCATAATTGCCAAACACACATAACGATAACCACTAGCCCCAAATTTCATCCTAATCACATTCTCGGATTTTCTCGATTTTATTTGGCCCATATTCATTCTAATCGCATCGATATATCAATACACGCCTGCCGAAAGTTTTTCCCGAATATCTCTTATCCGAAACCATTAATTAAATCCATACCCCGGAGCATACTCTAAATTAATGTGAGGTTTACTTATCCTTCTCAAATCATCATCTATGAGTCCTAACATCCCATTTAAAAACCCTATAATAATATCCAAAACCATAATTTAAGTATCCCTAAACTTAAAAGGAGAAAACCTCAAAATTTTGCCAGGACCGAATCGATTCGACCTGTTCGAATCGATTCGTTGGTTACCGAATCGATTTGGCCTGTCCGAATCGATTCAAAATGGTTATACTTTCTTACTGTCTCATACCGAATCGATTTGGCTTGTCCGAATCAATTCGGCTGGTTCGAAATCCCCAAATCTACTTAGGTTTTATATATAACCCAAAAACCCAAAATTCAATCCATTCTCCATTTAAATTATAACTTGGATTTATTCCTACAAACCCAAAGTTTTCATATCTCCTAAAGTCCTTTATAGTTCCTAACACTCTATTTGAGAACCCCTAAGATTTATCTCCAATTAATTCTAACCTTAATTTCTGACTAACGATTTCGATCTCGGACAGCTTTTCGTAGAAAAATCACTATAAATCCAAAAAAAATCAGAAAAATACTCCGTCAGCGCCCACGCGACCATATCGAAAAGATATACAAATTTCATTTTTTGACCAAGAGCTGAATCGATTCGCCCTGGCCGAATCAATTCGGATAATACGCAAGTCACTATTCACCTTCTTCTCCAAAAATCCAAACCTCCATTTTTCTCCATTTTTATCGTTCCTAAACTCATCCAATAACTTTATAAACATCTAATCTATGTTTTACAACTAACACATCAATTAATTTGGGGTATTAAACCATTTCTCTTAAATTTAAACCCTAAAACCATAAAAACCCCAACTTATAATTTTAACCCATTTAAATCAATTTATTCACTTCATTTACATGGATTTAACACTAGAAATCATTGAGAGTTTACATTACATCAATATGTAAACTCATATTCAAATTTTACCAAATTTATTTTAAGGGTTCTAACCCAAAATCATATAGTTTACCAACTATAATATGAAATAAATGCACAAAATGAAATAAAGCAAGTATACACTTGCTTGGAGGATGAAATCCGACGACCTCGAGTCGAATCTGACGGAGTTTGGATGAAATTCCCCATTTCTCTCTTCTTTTCTCCTCTTCCTTCTTTCTCTCTTCCTTTTCTTTCTTTTCTTTCTTCTCTTTCTCTCTCTCTCGTGACCTTCTAAGAGAAGAAAAGGGTTTATCCCTTAATAAACCCAAAAATGACTCGTTTACTCAATTGCGAGTTCCTATTAATCCAAAAAACCCTGAAACTCAATTTCGACACCCGAATACTCCATTCTGACTATTTCGGCCATTTCGAGACTCACCACGCACTCGAAATCTCCATCCGAGGCACTTGACCGCAACTCACTAATTTAACTCACACAACTTAATGCGGTATTCCCGTTAAGATATTATTCTTTGTCACTTTACCCAGTTGCGACATATAATCACTACACCAAATCCTGCGAATGGTCACGCCCAGTGGGTCACGGTCCAAGTCCACGACCAGCTGGTCGCGGACTTGGGCCGTGACCATATCATTTTTTGGCGTGACCATATTCATTACCCAACTGAGTCATGGATGCTCTGGAAGTGGTCACGGCCCAAATCCCTGACCACTGTGGGTCACGGCCCAAGTCCGTGACCAGGTCGTGACCATCTTCGCGCCAAAATTCCCTCCAAGCTTGGTCGTGGATGGGTCACGGACTTTGTCCATGACCATAGGCGTGACGAAGCACAAAACACACATATAGTGGGTCACGGCTAGAGGCCGTGACCATTTATTAGCATGGGTCACGGCTATGGGCCGTGACCAATAGGTGGTGACCACACAACTTAGCTTCATTGACGGGTCGCAGTTGATGGGTCACGGCTCTTGGCCGTGACCATTGTCAACCCTAAAAAAAACATGCGCTTCATATTTTCATTTCCCCGCTAATATCTTATTTCTTTCTTCCCCAAACGCTGGTATGGAAGCGATAGAGATTTCGGGGGTAGAAGGTGCGATATTGATAGAGATTTCGTGGGTAGCAGGTGCGATATTGGTTATGGAGTAAGGAGATTTCGTGGGTAGCAGGTGAGATTTCGTGGGGACGAGCAGCGGCGGCCCTTTGCTTCTCAGATAGAGATTTCGTGGGTACGAGCAGGTGAGATTGCACGGTGTTCCACTTTGCGTCTCAGATCATGGCGTCGTTTCTCGCTCCATCTCCTCCTCTCTCCGCCTCCGCTCCGGCATGGGCCTCCCCGTCGGCAAACACATCGTCCCCGACAAACCCGTAAGCCCCCCACAATCCTTGAATCAATCACTTGTTTTGTCCACATAAATTTAAATCATTAATAAAATAAAAAGGTCCCAATTTCAGACCTGACGTTTTTTACAAACTTTCAAAAACCCATTTTTTCAACTTGTGCAGATAAACTCATCGATTTTGATTTTTAATATATATAGAGTGTAATTTTTAGGTGCACTAATTAATCATTGTTGTTGAATTACTGTGATAAATTTCTACATGGCAAAGACTTGAGAGTTAAAAGGTCTTTTTGACTTTGTTATTGTTTCAGTGTGGAGAAATATGGTATATTCAGAGACTGTCTCCCTGTACCTGTACAAATATAGATGTTGTGTTTTCCTAATTCACATACAAAATAATAATATCTTAATTTATTAATTATCCTCATTGCTTGTCTTCTTAGGAAAATGTTAAATTCATTGTGGGTTTATCCATCGATCTTCATCATCTTTTGCTACATCAATGTACTTATTCTGTGTCATCTCATTGCTTGTCGTCTTAACATTTTTTACTCACAAAATCACAAACAAACAAAGCCCTAACTCTAATTTTTTTCATTTTTTGGTTTGTTTCAGCTTCCTGTAAATGATGAGTTGACGTGGGATGACGGGACTGCATTTACCGAGCCTTGTATTGACCGTATTGCAGATACTGTTGGCAAGGTCTAAACCCAATTTGGTGTTTCTTATATTCAAAATTTCAACATTTCATTATTTTATTACATTGAGGTGGTTTGTGCAATTTTTGGGGTTATGAAAGTGGAAATTTGGGATGTTAATGAATGGAAATTTCTTTGATTTTTGTTTCTAGTTTTTTCTGCGGTTGTGGGGCTAGAGCTTTCCATGTCCAAAGAGCACCACCAATGTAAGTTTGCTTTACCCTCCGCTCTAGTTCTTTTTTATTATTTCGTATTAGCAATTAATTTTAGAGTGTGTTTGGATAACAAAGTTAGGAAAATTGAAAAATAGTTGAATTTTTATTTTCTATCAGAAACTGTGGGAAAATATAGTTACTCAACCAATAATTATTCAATTTTAGGGTGTGCCATGTCATACTGGGTTTTCGTGTGATGTTTAATTTAGTGTGAATTACCTTTTTCTTAATGTTTAATTTGTTCAGAAGATTAGTTATTCAATTTTTTGGCATCAGTTATGTTTCCCCTTTTATCTCGATTTAAGGTTGTTCGCTTTTATAAGATTATGGTTGAGTATTTAATGCTTTATGCTGATCCGATTTGAAATTAGGAAATATAGGTTAATTGTCAGTGTTTCAAACTCCAATCTCATGGAGATTTTGACTTTAGCATCGGATGATGTACGAAGCCTCCTAATACATCCTTACATATGATTTGTTTATGATATGCTATCATTATAGGAAGTGCACAATTTTGCAAAAGTTGAAGGCGACCATATCAACTCTGAATCAAGGAGGTAATAGTGGTTCTATAAGATGAATCCCAAAATGCTCCACACAGGTACTTACTATGCTTCATTTACTTTTCAGTGCGTATTAAGAAATCAATTGTGTTGTAGTTGTTTTAGTATCTGGAAACACAATTTATAGGTTGGTATTAGATGAATCGCACTACGGTTTGGGAATTCGCCATCACATTCACCAGAATGAAATTGTGGAGCTCAAATCATAGAAACCAACGCTCGAAGGTGTATTTTCTGTGAATTCTCCAAACTCTTGTGCATGCTTTTGATCCCATTAGTACGTCTGATCTATTTCAGCTATTTAATTAAAATGTTTATTTCAACTATTTTCAAATAGTATTGATTTGCACACAGTGTGAATTGATACAAAGTAACATATTCAACTAACTTGCTAGCTTTTCATTTACTGTTGATTTTTATTCATTTGAAAGAGGGTGATTTTAAGGAATAAGTTGGCAACTTCAACATTGTAAATTCAATAAGCATATATTATTTTGAATCCTTCTACAGACATAAGACTTGACTTTGTGTCTAATTTCCTTTTTCTATTTTTCATAAAAGGATGTATACTTAAAATAGAGGTCTCTATTTTCAAGAGGAATAGGTCCTGAGCAAAAAAAGATCTCAAAAACATCAATGTCACTGAGTTCAAGACCAGCAGACTTAACTGCTGCGGGAATTGAAACAGTTGGACCAATGGTGTAGCAAAAATCTTCATATTTATTTTGATCCTTCATTATATAGTTCTACGTTTCATTATTTGGAATACTAATGGTGTAGCAAAAATCTACCTTATTTCTATTAATTTATGACCATCTTTATCTTTTAAATTTTAATATATTAAAATTTCAAATATTTAATATAGTGTCCGAGAAGACTTTAAATATTCACTCCCCGTGTATTTGTATCTCATATGGGAAAACTTAATTAGCGGGTGTTTTAAAAGTTAGCTGAATTTGTTTAATGCAGTGGCCGAGATCATACTATGACAACAAGCGTGGCTGCTGCTACCCAAAGACATGGAAGCCTGGAGAAGACTTTAGTATTCACGGGCTGCTGCTCCACATAGTTGGTATGGTGGATACTAGATTAGTTTTGTTATCTTTTTGTTTAATTTACAAAACATGGTCCATATTGACTGTCATAACATTTATGCTTACTGAAAAACTTACTATCATAACACACTCCTTAATCCACTAAATCACCTATATACCAAAACCCCCAAAATGCAACTATATACCAAAACCCCCAAAATGCAGAACATTTAATCAATTAGGAAGCTATGCGGACCACTAATGGATCGATTCAGTTAGGCAGCTAGGTAGAACATAACACACTCGCACATAACTGATGCCAATATAGCAGCTATATATGGCAATATACCAGCTATATATGGCCATATATAGCAGCTATATATGCCCATATATAGCAGCTATATATAGCAGTTATATATGGCTATATAGCAACTATATATGCCCATATATAGCAGCTATATATGGCCATATCTAGAAGCTATATATGCCCATATATAGCAGCTATATATAGCAGTTATATATGGCTATATAGCAACTATATATGGCCATATATAGCAGCTATATATGGCCATATATAGCAGCTATATAGGCTCATATATAGCTGCTATATATGGCAATATATAGCTGCTAGATAGGGCCATATATAGCTGCTATATATGGCCATATATAGCTGCCATATATATTGAAAAGAAGGTGAAGAGGGCGAAACCACGAAACAGCCTCCGTAGGGTCCCGTGAGATCCCCCGAAACAGCCCCCGAACGACCGCGTGGGTGGCACCAACACCTCCCACGGGACCAACGTGACTCGTAGGAACTGATCGTGCAGCCCCGGGACTCCCGGTTTGAGAATATGACGGTAATTTGAATATTTTTAGACTTAGGCTTAAAAATATGGCTTTAAAGGGTGAAAACACAAAATAGCCCCCGAACGGCCACGTGGGTGGCTTCAACACCTCCCACGGGACCAATGTGACTCGTAGGAACTGACCGCGCAGCCGCGGGACTCCCGGTTTGAGAATACGACGGTAATTTGCATATTTCTAGACTTAAACAAAACGTGGCGTCAGAAGGTGAAAACTCGAAACAGCTCCCGAAAGTCCCCGTGGGTGGCACCAACACCTCCCACGGGACCAATGTAACTCGTAACAAATGACCGCGCAACCGTGGGACTCCCGGTTTGAGAATACGACGAATATTTGCATATTTCTAGACTTAGGCTTAAAAACGTGGCTTTAAAGGGTGAAAACAAAAACAGCCCCCGAACGGCCCCGTGGGTGGCACCAACACCTCCCACGGGACCAATGTGACTCGTAGGAACTGACCGCGCAGCCGCGGGACTCCCAGTTTGAGAATACGATGGTAATTTGCATTTTTCTAGACTTAGGGTTAAAAACATGGCGTTAGTGCGTGAAAACTCGAAACAGCCCCCGAACGTTCTCGTGGGTAGCACCAACACCTCCCACGGGACCAAGATAACTCGTAGGAACTGACCCCTTCAGCCGCGGGTCTCCCGATTTGAGAGTACTACGGTAATTTGCGTATTTCTAGACTTAAGCAAAACATGGCATTAGAGGGTGAAAACCCGAAACAGCCCCCGAACGATCCCGTGGGTGGCACTAACACCTCCCACGGGACCAATGTAACTCGTAGGAACTGACCGCGCAGCCACGGGAGTCCCGGTTTGAGAATACGACGGTAATTTGCATATTTCTAGACTTAGGCAAAACATGGCGTTAGTGGGTGAAAACCCGAAACAGCCCCCGAACGATCCGTGGGTGGCACCAACACCTCCCACGGGACCAATGTAACTCGTAACAACTGACCGTGCAATCGCGGGACTCCCGGTTTGAGAATACGACGAATATTTGCATATTTCTAGACTTAGGCTTAAAAACGTGGCTTTAAAGGGTGAAAACCCAAAGCAGCCCCCGAACGGCCCCGTGGGTGGCACCAACACCTCCCACGGGACCAATGTGACTCGTAGGAACTGATCGCGCAGCCGTGGGACTCCCAGTTTGAGAATACGACGGTAATTTGCATATTTCTAGACTTAGGGTTAAAAACATGGCGTTAGTGCATGAAAACTCGAAACAACCCCCGAACGTTCTCGTGGGTAGCACCAACACCTCCCACGGGACCAAGGTAACTCATAGGAAGTGACCCCTTCAGCCGCGGGTCTCCCGGTTTGAGAGTACTACGGTAATTTGCGTATTTCTAGACTTAAGAAAAACATGGAATTAGAGGGTGAAAACCCGAAACAGCCCCCGAACGATCCCGTGGGTGGCACCAACACCTCCCACGGGACCAATGTAACTCGTAGGAACTGACAGCGCAGCCACAGGAGTCCCGGTTTGAGAATACGACGGTAATTTGCATATTTTTAGACTTAGGCAAAACATGGCGTTAGTGGGTGAAAACTCGAAACAACCCCCGAACGGCCCCGTGGGTGGCACCAACACCTCCCATGGGACCAATGCTACTCGTAGGAACTGACCGCGCAGCCGCGGAACTCCCAGTATGAGAGTACGACGGTAATTTGCATATTTCTAGACTTAGGCTTAAAAACATGGCGTTAGAGTGTGAAAACCCGAAACAGCCCCCGAACGATCCCGTGGGTGGCACCAACACCTCTCACGGGACCAATGTAACTCGTAGGAACTGACCGCGCAGCTGCGGGAGTCCCGATTTGAGAATACGACGGTAATTTGCATATTTCTAGACTTAGGCTTAACAACATGGCGTTAGAGGGTGAAAACTCGAAACAACCCCCAAACGGCCCCGTGGGTGGCACCAACCCCTCCCACGGGACCAATGTAACTCGTAGGAACTGACCGCGCAGCCGCGGGAGTTCCGGTATGAGAGTACGATGGTAATTTGTATATTTCTAGACTTAGGCAAAACATGGCGTTAGAGGGTGAAAACCCGAAACAACCCCCGAACGGCCCCGTGGGTGGCACCAACACCTCCCACGGGACCAATGTAACTCGTAGGAACTGACCGCACAGCCGCGGGACTCCCGGTATGAGAGTACGACGGTAATTTGCATATTTCTAGAATTAGGCTTAAAAATATGGCGTTAGAGGGTGAAAACCCGAACCAGTCCCCGAACGATCCCGTGGGTTGCACCAACACCTCCCACGGGACCAATATAACTCGTAGGAACGGACTGCGCAGCTGCGGGAGTCCCGGTTTGAGAATAGGACGGTAATTTGCATATTTCTAGACTTAGGGAAAACATGGCGTTAGAGGGTGAAAACTCGAAACAACCTCCGAACGGCCCCGTGGGTGGCACCAACACCTCCCACGGGACCAATGTAACTCGTAACAACTGACCGCGCAACCGCGAAACTCCCGGTTTGAGAATACGATGAATATTTGCATATTTCTAGACTTAGGCTTAAAAACGTGGCTTTGAAGGGTGAAAACCCAAAACAGCCCCCGAACGGCCCCGTGGGTGGCACCAACACCTCCCACGGGACCAATGTGACTCGTAGGAACTGACCGCGCAGCCGCGGGACTCCCAGTTTGAGAATACGACGGTAATTTGCATATTTCTAGACTTAGGGTTAAAAACATGGCATTAGTGCATGAAAACTCGAAACAGCTCCCCAACGTTCTCGTGGGTAGCACCAACACCTCCCACGGGACCAAGGTAACTCGTAGGAACTGACCCCTTCAGCCGCGGGTCTCCCGGTTTGAGAGTACTACGGTAATTTGTGTATTTCTAGACTTAAGCAAAACACGGCAATAGAGGGTGAAAACCCGAAATAGCCCCCGAATGATCCCGTGGGTGGCACCAACACCTCCCACAGGACCAATATAACTCGTAGGAACTGACCGCGCAGCCGCGGGAGTCCCGGTTTGAGAATACGACGGTAATTTGCATATTTTTAAACTTAGGCAAAACATGGCGTTAGTGGGTGAAAACTCGAAACAACCCCCGAACGGCCCCGAGGGTGGCACCAACACCTCCCACGGGACCAATGTAACTCGTAGGAACTGACTGCACAGCCGCGGGACTCCCGGTATGAGAGTACGATGGTAATTTGCATATTTCTAGAATTAGGCTTAAAAACATGGCGTTAGAGGGTGAAAACCCGAAGCAGCCCCCGAACGATCCCGTGGGTGGCACCAACACCTCCCACGGGACCAATGTAACTCGTAGGAACTGACGGCGCGGCCGCGGGACTCCCGGTTTGAGAGTACGACGGTAATTTTTATATTTCTAGACTTAGGCTAAAAAATATGGCGTTAGAGGTGAAAACTCGAAAAAAACCCCGAATGCCCCCGTGGGTGGCACCAACACCTCCCACGGGATCAATGTAACTCGTAGGAACTGACCACGCAACCGTGGGACTCCCGGTATTAGAGTACGACAGTAATTTGCATATTTCTAGACTTAGGCTTAAAAACAGGGCGTTAGAGGGTGAAAACTCGAAACAACCCCCGAACGGCCCCGTGGGTGGCACCAACAGCTCCCACGGGACCAATGTAACTCGTAGGAACTGACCGCGCGGCCGCGGGACTCCCGGTACGAGAATACGACGGTAATTTACATATTTCTAGACTTAGACTTAAAAACATGGCGTTAGAGGGTGAAAACCCGAAACAGCTCCGGAACGATCCCGTGGGTGGCACCAGCACCTCCCACGGGACCAATGTAACTCGTAGGAACTGACCGCGCAGCCGCGGGACTCCCGGTTTGAGAGTATGACGGTAATTTGTATATTTTTATACTTAGGCTTAAAAACATGGTGTTAGAGGGTGAAAACTCGAAACAACCCCCGAACGGCCCCGTGGGTGGCACCAACACCTCCCACGGGACTAATGTAACTCGTAGGAACTGACTGCGTAGCCACGGGAATTCTGGTATGAGAGTACGATGGTAATTTTCATATTTCTATACTTAGGCTTAAAAACATGGCGTTAGAGGGTGAAAACCCGAAACAGCCCCCGAACGATCACGTGGGTGGCACCAACACCTCCCACGGGACCAATGTAACTCGTAGGAACTGACCGCGCAGCCGCGGGAGTCCCGTTTTGAGAATACGTCGATAATTTACATATTTCTAGACTTAGGCAAAACATGGCGTTAGAGGGTGAAAACTCGAAACAATCCCCGAACGGCCCCGTGGGTGGCACCAACACCTCCCACGGGACCAATGTAACTCATAGGAACTGACCGCGCAGCCGCGGGAGTCCCGGTTTGAGAATACCACGGTAATTTACATATTTCTAGACTTTCGCTTAACATGGCGTTTGAGGGTGGAAACTCGAAACAACCCCCGAACGGCCCCGTGGGTGGCATCAACACCTCCCACGGGACCAATGTAACTCGTAGGAACTGACCGCGCAGCCGCGGGACTCCCGGTATGAGAGTACGACGGTAATTTGCATATTTCTAGACTTAGGCTTAAAAACAAGGCGTTAGAGGGTGAAAACTCGAAACAACCACCGAACGGCCCCGTGGGTGGCACCAACACCTCCCACGGGACCAATGTAACTCATAGGAACTGACTGCGCAGCCGCAGGAGTTCCGGTATGAGAGTACGACGATAATTTGTATATTTCTAGAATTAGGCTTAAAAACATGGCGTTAGAGGGTGAAAACTCGAAACAACCCCCGAATGATCCCGTGGGTGGCACCAACACCTCCAACGGGACCAATGAAACTCGTAGGAACTGACCGCGCAGCCGCGGGACTCCCGGTTTGAGAGTATGACGGTAATTTGTATATTTATATACTTAGGCTTAAAAACATGGCGTTAGAGGGTGAAAACTCGAAACAACCCCCGAACGGCCCCGTGGGTGGCACCAACAACTCCCACGGGACCAATGTAACTCGTAGGAACTGATCGCACAGCCGCGGGACTCCCGGTATGAGAGTACGACGGTAATTTGCATATTTATAGAATTAGGCTTAAAAACACGGCGTTAGAGGGTGAAAACTCGAAACAGCCCCCGAACGATCCCGTGGGTGGCACCAGCACCTCCCACGTGACGAATGTAACTCGTAGGAACTGACCGCGCAACCGCGGGACTCCCGGTATGAGAGTACGACGGTAATTTTCATATTTATAGACTTAGGATTAAAAACATGGCGTTAGAGGGTGAAAACCCGAAACAGCTCCCGAACGATCCCGTGGGTGGCACCAGCACCTCCCACGGGACCAATGTAACTCGTAGGAACTGACCGCGCAGCCGCGGGAGTCACGGTTTGAGAATACAACGGTAATTTGCATATATCTAGACTTAGGCAAAACATAGCGTTAGAGGGTGAAAAGTCAAAACAACCCCCGAACGGCCCCGTGGGTGGCACCAACACCTCCCATGGGACCAATGTAACTCGTAAGAACTGACCGCGCAGTCGCGGGACTCCCAGTATGAGAGTACGACGGTAATTTGCATATTTCTAGACTTAGGCTTAAAAACATGGCGTTAGAGGGTGAAAACTCGAAACAACCCCCGAACGACCCCGTGGGTGGCACCAACACCTCCCACGGGACCAATGTAACTCGTAGGAACTGACCGCGCAACCGCGGGACTCTCGGTATGAGAGTACGACGGTAATTTGCATATTTCTAGGCTTAGCCTTAAAAACATGGCTTTAGAGGGTGAAAACTCGAAACAGCCCCCGAACGATCACGTGGGTGGCACCAACACCTCCCACGGGACCAATGTAACTCGTAGGAACTGACCGCGCAGCCGCGGGAGTCCCGGTTTGAGAATACGTCGATAATTTACATATTTCTAGACTTAGGCAAAACATGGCGTTAGAGGGTGAAAACTCGAAACAATCCCCGAACGGCCCCGTGGGTGGCACCAACACCTCCCACGGGACCAATGTAACTCATAGGAACTGACCGCGCAGCCGTGGGAGTCCCGGTTTGAGAATACCACGGTAATTTGCATATTTCTAGACTTTCGCTTAACATGGCGTTAGAGGGTGGAAACTCGAAACAACCCCCGAACGGCCCCGTGGGTGGCACCAACACCTCCCACGGGACCAATGTAACTCGTAGGAACTGACCGCGCAGCCGCGGGACTCCCGGTATGAGAGTACGACGGTAATTTGCATATTTCTAGACTTAGGCTTAAAAACAAGGCGTTAGAGGGTGAAAACTCGAAACAACCACCGAACGGCCCCGTGGGTGGCACCAACACCTCCCACGGGACCAATGTAACTCATAGGAACTGACTGCGCAGCCGCAGGAGTTCCGGTATGAGAGTACGACGGTAATTTGTATATTTCTAGAATTAGGCTTAAAAACATGGCGTTAGAGGGTGAAAACTCGAAACAACCCCCGAATGATCCCGTGGGTGGCACCAACACCTCCAACGGGACCAATGTAACTCGTAGGAACTGACCGCGCAGCCGCGGGACTCCCGGTTTGAGAGTATGACGGTAATTTGTATATTTCTATACTTAGGCTTAAAAGCATGGCGTTAGAGGGTGAAAACTCGAAACAACCCCCGAACGGCCCCGTGGGTGGCACCAACACCTCCCACGGGACCAATGTAACTCGTAGGAACTGATCGCACAGCCGCGGGACTCCCGGTATGAGAGTACGACGGTAATTTGCATATTTATGGAATTAGGCTTAAAAGCATGGCGTTAGAGGGTGAAAACCCGAAACAGCACCCGAACGATCCCGTGGGTGGCACCAGCACCTCCCACGGGACCAATGTAACTCGTAGGAACTGACCGCGCAGCCGCGGGACTCCCGGTATGAGAGTACGACGGTAATTTGCATATTTATAGACTTAGGTTTAAAAACATGGCGTTAGAGGGTGAAAACCCGAAACAGCTCCCGAACGATCCCGTGGGTGGCACCAGCACCTCCCACGGGACCAATGTAACTCGCAGGAACTGACCGCGCAGCCGCGGGAGTCCCGGTTTGAGAATACAACGGTAATTTGCATATATCTAGACTTAGGCAAAACATAGCGTTAGAGGGTGAAAACTCGAAACAACCCCCGAACGGCCCCGTGGGTGGCACCAACACCTCCCACGGTACCAATGTAACTCGTAAGAACTGACCGCGCAGCCGCGGGACTCCCGGTATGACAGTACGACGGTAATTTACATATTTCTAGACTTAGGCTTAAAAACATGGCGTTAGAGGGTGAAAACTCGAAACAACCCCCGAACGACCCCGTGGGTGGCACCAACACCTCCCACGGGAACAATGTAACTCGTAGGAACTGACCGCGCAACCGCGGGACTCTCGGTATGAGAGTACGACGGTAATTTGCATATTTCTAGGCTTAGGCTTAAAAACATGGCTTTAGAGGGTGAAAACTCGAAACAGCCCCCGAACGATCACGTGGGTGGCACCAACACCTCCCACGGGACCAATATAACTCGTAGGAACTGACCGCGCAGCCGCGGGAGTCCCGGTTTGAGAATACCACGGTAATTTGTATATTTCTAGACTTTCGCTTAACATGGCGTTAGAGGGTGGAAACTCGAAACAACCCCCGAACGGCCCCGTGGGTGGCATCAACACCTACCACGGGACCAATGTAACTCGTAGGAACTGAACGCGCAGCCGCGGGACTCCCGGTATGAGAGTACGACGGTAATTTGCATATTTCTAGACTTAGGCTTAAAAACAAGGCGTTAGAGGGTGAAAACTCGAAACAACCACCGAACGGCCCCGTGGGTGGCACCAACACCTCCCACGGGACCAATGTAACTCATAGTAACTGACTGCGCAGCCGCAGGAGTTCCGGTATGAGAGTACGACGGTAATTTGTATATTTCTAGAATTAGGCTTAAAAACATGGCGTTAGAGGGTGAAAACTCGAAACAACCCCCGAATGATCCCGTGGGTGGCACCAACACCTCCAACGGGACCAATGTAACTCGTAGGAACTGACCGCGCAGCCGCGGGACTCCCGGTTTGAGAGTATGACGGTAATTTGTATATTTCTATACTTAGGCTTAAAAACATGGCGTTAGAGGGTGAAAACTCGAAACAACCCCCGAACGGCCCCGTGGGTGGCACCAACACCTCCCACGGGACCAATGTAACTCGTAGGAACTGATCGCACAGCCGCGGGACTCCCGGTATGAGAGTACGACGGTAATTTGCATATTTATAGAATTAGGCTTAAAAACATGGCGTTAGAGGGTGAAAACCTGAAACAGCCCCCGAACGATCCCGTGGGTGGCACCAGCACCTCCCACGGGACGAATGTAACTCGTAGGAACTGACCGCACAGCCGCGGGACTCCCGGTATGAGAGTACGACGGTAATTTGCATATTTATAGACTTAGGCTTAAAAACATGGCGTTAGAGGGTGAAAACCCGAAACAGCTCCCGAACGATCACGTGGGTGGCACCAGCACCTCCCACGGGACCAATGTAACTCGTAGGAACTGACCGCGCAGCCGCGGGAGTCCCGGTTTGAGAATACAACAGTAATTTGCATATATCTAGACTTAGGCAAAACATGGCGTTAGAGGGTGAAAACTCGAAACAACCCCCGAACGACCCCGTGGGTGGCACCAACACCTCCCACGGGACCAATGTAACTCGTAAGAACTGACCGCGCAGCCGCGGGACTCCCGGTATGAGAGTACGATGGTAATTTGTATATTTCTAGACTTAGGCTTAAAAAGATGGCGTTAGAGGGTGAAAACTCGAAACAACCCCCGAACGACCCCGTGGGTGGCACCAACACCTCCCACGGGACCAATGTAACTCGTAGGAACTGACCGCGCAACCGCGGGACTCTCGGTATGAGAGTACGACGGTAATTTGCATATTTCTGGGCTTAGGCTTAAAAACATGGCTTTAGAGGGTGAAAACTCGAAACATCCCCCGAACGATCCCGTGGGTGGCACCAACACCTCCCACGGGACCAATGTAACTCGTAGGAACTGACCGCGCAACCGCGGGACTCCCGGTTTGAGAGTACGACGGTAATTTGTATATTTCTAGATTTAGGTTTAAAAACATGGCGTTAGAGGGTGAAAACTCGAAACAACCCCCGAACGTCCCCATGGGTGGCACCAACACCTCCCACGGGACCAATGTAACTCGTAGGAACTGATCGCACAGCCGCGGGACTCCCGGTATGAGAGTACGACGGTAATTTGCTTATTTCTAGAATTTGGCTTAAAAACATGGCGTTAGAGGGTGAAAACCCGAAATAGCCCCCGAACGATCCCGTGGGTGGCACCAGCACCTCCCACGAGACCAATGTAACTCGTAGGAACTGACCGCACAGCCGCGGGAGTCCCGGTTTGAGAATACGACGGTAATTTGCATATTTCTAGACTTAGGCAAAACATGGCGTTAGAGGATGAAAACTCGAAACAACCCCCGAACGGCCTCGTGGGTGGCACCAACACCTCCCATGGGACCAATGTAACTCTCAGGAACTGACCGCGCAGCCGCGGGACTCCCGGTATGAGAGTACGACGGTAATTTGCATATTTCTAGACTTAGGCTTAAAAACATGGCGTTAGAGGGGGAAAACTCGAAACAACCCCCGAACGGCCCCGTGGGTGGCACCAACACCTCCCACGTGACCAATGTAACTCGTAGGAACTGACCGCGCAGTCGCGGAACTCCCGGTTTGAGAGTACGACGGTAATTTGTATATTTCTAGACTTAGGCTTAAAAACGTGACGTTAGAGGGTAAAAACTCGAAAGAACCCCCGAACGGCCCCGTGGGTGGCACCAACACCTCCCACGGGGCCAATGTAACTCGTAGGAACTGACCCCGTGGCCACGGGACTTCCAGTATGAGAGTACGATGGTAATTTGCATATTTCTATACTTAGGCTTAAAAACATGGCGTTAGAGGGTGAAAACCCGAAACAGCCCCCGGACGATCCTGTGGGTGGCTCCAACACCTCCCACGGGACCAATGTAACTCATTGGAACTGACGGCGCAGCCGCGGGAGTCCCGGTTTGAGAATACGATGGTAATTTGCATATTTTTAGACTTAGGCAAAACATGGCGTTAGAGGGTGAAAACTCGAAACAACCCCCGAACGGCCCCGTGGGTGGCACCAACACCTCCCACGGGACCAATGTAACTCGTAGGAACTGACCGCGCAGCCGCGGGACTCCCAGTATGAGAGTACGACGGTAATTTGCATATTTCTAGACTTAGGCTTAAAAACATGGCATTAGAGGGTGAAAACTCGAAACAACCCCCGAACGGCCCCGTGGGTGGTACCAACACCTCCCACGGGACCAATGTAACTCGTAGGAACTGACCGCGCAACCGCGGGACTCTCGGTATGAGAGTACGACGGTAATTTGCATATTTCTAGACTTAGGCTTAAAAACATGGCGTTAGAGGGTGAAAACTCGAAACAACCCCCGAACGGCCCCGTGGGTGGCACCAACACCTCCCACGGGACCAATGTAACTCGTAGAAACTGACCGCGCAGCCGCGGGTGTCCCGGTTTGAGAATACGACGGTAATTTGCATATTTCTAGACTTAGGCAAAACATTGCGTTATAGGGTGAAAACTCGAAACAACCCCCGAACGGCCCCGTGGGTGGCACCAACACCTCCCACGGGACCAATGTAACTCGTAACAACTGACCGCGCAACCGCGAAACTCCCGGTTTGAGAATACGACGAATATTTGCATATTTCTAGACTTAGGCTTAAAAACGTGGCTTTGAAGGGTGAAAACCCAAAACAGCCCCCGAATGGCCCCGTGGGTGGCACCAACACCTCCCACGGACCAATGTGACTCGTAGGAACTGACCGCGCAGCCGCGGGACTCCCAGTTTGAGAATACGACGGTAATTTGCATATTTCTAGACTTAGGCAAAACATGGCGTTAGAGGGTGAAAACTCGAAACAATCCCCGAACAGCCCCGTGGGTGGCACCAACACCTCCCACGGGACCAATGTAACTCGTAGGAACTGACGGCGCGGCCGCGGGACTCCCGGTTTGAGAGTACGACGGTAATTTTTATATTTCTAGACTTAGGCTAAAAAATATGGCGTTAGAGGTGAAAACTCGAAAAAAACCCCGAATGCCCCCGTGGGTGGCACCAACACCTCCCACGGGATCAATGTAACTCGTAGGAACTGACCACGCAACCGTGGGACTCCCGGTATTAGAGTACGACAGTAATTTGCATATTTCTAGACTTAGGCTTAAAAACAGGGCGTTAGAGGGTGAAAACTCGAAACAACCCCCGAACGGCCCCGTGGGTGGCACCAACAGCTCCCACGGGACCAATGTAACTCGTAGGAACTGACCGCGCGGCCGCGGGACTCCCGGTACGAGAATACGACGGTAATTTACATATTTCTAGACTTAGACTTAAAAACATGGCGTTAGAGGGTGAAAACCCGAAACAGCTCCGGAACGATCCCGTGGGTGGCACCAGCACCTCCCACGGGACCAATGTAACTCGTAGGAACTGACCGCGCAGCCGCGGGACTCCCGGTTTGAGAGTATGACGGTAATTTGTATATTTTTATACTTAGGCTTAAAAACATGGTGTTAGAGGGTGAAAACTCGAAACAACCCCCGAACGGCCCCGTGGGTGGCACCAACACCTCCCACGGGACTAATGTAACTCGTAGGAACTGACTGCGTAGCCACGGGAATTCTGGTATGAGAGTACGATGGTAATTTTCATATTTCTATACTTAGGCTTAAAAACATGGCGTTAGAGGGTGAAAACCCGAAACAGCCCCCGAACGATCACGTGGGTGGCACCAACACCTCCCACGGGACCAATGTAACTCGTAGGAACTGACCGCGCAGCCGCGGGAGTCCCGTTTTGAGAATACGTCGATAATTTACATATTTCTAGACTTAGGCAAAACATGGCGTTAGAGGGTGAAAACTCGAAACAATCCCCGAACGGCCCCGTGGGTGGCACCAACACCTCCCACGGGACCAATGTAACTCATAGGAACTGACCGCGCAGCCGCGGGAGTCCCGGTTTGAGAATACCACGGTAATTTACATATTTCTAGACTTTCGCTTAACATGGCGTTTGAGGGTGGAAACTCGAAACAACCCCCGAACGGCCCCGTGGGTGGCATCAACACCTCCCACGGGACCAATGTAACTCGTAGGAACTGACCGCGCAGCCGCGGGACTCCCGGTATGAGAGTACGACGGTAATTTGCATATTTCTAGACTTAGGCTTAAAAACAAGGCGTTAGAGGGTGAAAACTCGAAACAACCACCGAACGGCCCCGTGGGTGGCACCAACACCTCCCACGGGACCAATGTAACTCATAGGAACTGACTGCGCAGCCGCAGGAGTTCCGGTATGAGAGTACGACGATAATTTGTATATTTCTAGAATTAGGCTTAAAAACATGGCGTTAGAGGGTGAAAACTCGAAACAACCCCCGAATGATCCCGTGGGTGGCACCAACACCTCCAACGGGACCAATGAAACTCGTAGGAACTGACCGCGCAGCCGCGGGACTCCCGGTTTGAGAGTATGACGGTAATTTGTATATTTATATACTTAGGCTTAAAAACATGGCGTTAGAGGGTGAAAACTCGAAACAACCCCCGAACGGCCCCGTGGGTGGCACCAACACCTCCCACGGGACCAATGTAACTCGTAGGAACTGATCGCACAGCCGCGGGACTCCCGGTATGAGAGTACGACGGTAATTTGCATATTTATAGAATTAGGCTTAAAAACACGGCGTTAGAGGGTGAAAACTCGAAACAGCCCCCGAACGATCCCGTGGGTGGCACCAGCACCTCCCACGTGACGAATGTAACTCGTAGGAACTGACCGCGCAACCGCGGGACTCCCGGTATGAGAGTACGACGGTAATTTTCATATTTATAGACTTAGGATTAAAAACATGGCGTTAGAGGGTGAAAACCCGAAACAGCTCCCGAACGATCCCGTGGGTGGCACCAGCACCTCCCACGGGACCAATGTAACTCGTAGGAACTGACCGCGCAGCCGCGGGAGTCACGGTTTGAGAATACAACGGTAATTTGCATATATCTAGACTTAGGCAAAACATAGCGTTAGAGGGTGAAAACTCAAAACAACCCCCGAACGGCCCCGTGGGTGGCACCAACACCTCCCATGGGACCAATGTAACTCGTAAGAACTGACCGCGCAGCCGCGGGACTCCCAGTATGAGAGTACGACGGTAATTTGCATATTTCTAGACTTAGGCTTAAAAACATGGCGTTAGAGGGTGAAAACTCGAAACAACCCCCGAACGACCCCGTGGGTGGCACCAACACCTCCCACGGGACCAATGTAACTCGTAGGAACTGACCGCGCAACCGCGGGACTCTCGGTATGAGAGTACGACGGTAATTTGCATATTTCTAGGCTTAGCCTTAAAAACATGGCTTTAGAGGGTGAAAACTCGAAACAGCCCCCGAACGATCACGTGGGTGGCACCAACACCTCCCACGGGACCAATGTAACTCGTAGGAACTGACCGCGCAGCCGCGGGAGTCCCGGTTTGAGAATACGTCGATAATTTACATATTTCTAGACTTAGGCAAAACATGGCGTTAGAGGGTGAAAACTCGAAACAATCCCCGAACGGCCCCGTGGGTGGCACCAACACCTCCCACGGGACCAATGTAACTCATAGGAACTGACCGCGCAGCCGTGGGAGTCCCGGTTTGAGAATACCACGGTAATTTGCATATTTCTAGACTTTCGCTTAACATGGCGTTAGAGGGTGGAAACTCGAAACAACCCCCGAACGGCCCCGTGGGTGGCATCAACACCTCCCACGGGACCAATGTAACTCGTAGGAACTGACCGCGCAGCCGCGGGACTCCCGGTATGAGAGTACGACGGTAATTTGCATATTTCTAGACTTAGGCTTAAAAACAAGGCGTTAGAGGGTGAAAACTCGAAACAACCACCGAACGGCCCCGTGGGTGGCACCAACACCTCCCACGGGACCAATGTAACTCATAGGAACTGACTGCGCAGCCGCAGGAGTTCCGGTATGAGAGTACGACGGTAATTTGTATATTTCTAGAATTAGGCTTAAAAACATGGCGTTAGAGGGTGAAAACTCGAAACAACCCCCGAATGATCCCGTGGGTGGCACCAACACCTCCAACGGGACCAATGTAACTCGTAGGAACTGACCGCGCAGCCGCGGGACTCCCGGTTTGAGAGTATGACGGTAATTTGTATATTTCTATACTTAGGCTTAAAAGCATGGCGTTAGAGGGTGAAAACTCGAAACAACCCCCGAACGGCCCCGTGGGTGGCACCAACACCTCCCACGGGACCAATGTAACTCGTAGGAACTGATCGCACAGCCGCGGGACTCCCGGTATGAGAGTACGACGGTAATTTGCATATTTATGGAATTAGGCTTAAAAGCATGGCGTTAGAGGGTGAAAACCCGAAACAACCCCCGAACGATCCCGTGGGTGGCACCAGCACCTCCCACGGGACCAATGTAACTCGTAGGAACTGACCGCGCAGCCGCGGGACTCCCGGTATGAGAGTACGACGGTAATTTGCATATTTATAGACTTAGGTTTAAAAACATGGCGTTAGAGGGTGAAAACCCGAAACAGCTCCCGAACGATCCCGTGGGTGGCACCAGCACCTCCCACGGGACCAATGTAACTCGCAGGAACTGACCGCGCAGCCGCGGGAGTCCCGGTTTGAGAATACAACGGTAATTTGCATATATCTAGACTTAGGCAAAACATAGCGTTAGAGGGTGAAAACTCGAAACAACCCCCGAACGGCCCCGTGGGTGGCACCAACACCTCCCACGGTACCAATGTAACTCGTAAGAACTGACCGCGCAGCCGCGGGACTCCCGGTATGACAGTACGACGGTAATTTGCATATTTCTAGACTTAGGCTTAAAAACATGGCGTTAGAGGGTGAAAACTCGAAACAACCCCCGAACGACCCCGTGGGTGGCACCAACACCTCCCACGGGAACAATGTAACTCGTAGGAACTGACCGCGCAACCGCGGGACTCTCGGTATGAGAGTACGACGGTAATTTGCATATTTCTAGGCTTAGGCTTAAAAACATGGCTTTAGAGGGTGAAAACTCGAAACAGCCCCCGAACGATCACGTGGGTGGCACCAACACCTCCCACGGGACCAATATAACTCGTAGGAACTGACCGCGCAGCCGCGGGAGTCCCGGTTTGAGAATACCACGGTAATTTGTATATTTCTAGACTTTCGCTTAACATGGCGTTAGAGGGTGGAAACTCGAAACAACCCCCGAACGGCCCCGTGGGTGGCATCAACACCTACCACGGGACCAATGTAACTCGTAGGAACTGAACGCGCAGCCGCGGGACTCCCGGTATGAGAGTACGACGGTAATTTGCATATTTCTAGACTTAGGCTTAAAAACAAGGCGTTAGAGGGTGAAAACTCGAAACAACCACCGAACGGCCCCGTGGGTGGCACCAACACCTCCCACGGGACCAATGTAACTCATAGTAACTGACTGCGCAGCCGCAGGAGTTCCGGTATGAGAGTACGACGGTAATTTGTATATTTCTAGAATTAGGCTTAAAAACATGGCGTTAGAGGGTGAAAACTCGAAACAACCCCCGAATGATCCCGTGGGTGGCACCAACACCTCCAACGGGACCAATGTAACTCGTAGGAACTGACCGCGCAGCCGCGGGACTCCCGGTTTGAGAGTATGACGGTAATTTGTATATTTCTATACTTAGGCTTAAAAACATGGCGTTAGAGGGTGAAAACTCGAAACAACCCCCGAACGGCCCCGTGGGTGGCACCAACACCTCCCACGGGACCAATGTAACTCGTAGGAACTGATCGCACAGCCGCGGGACTCCCGGTATGAGAGTACGACGGTAATTTGCATATTTATAGAATTAGGCTTAAAAACATGGCGTTAGAGGGTGAAAACCTGAAACAGCCCCCGAACGATCCCGTGGGTGGCACCAGCACCTCCCACGGGACGAATGTAACTCGTAGGAACTGACCGCACAGCCGCGGGACTCCCGGTATGAGAGTACGACGGTAATTTGCATATTTATAGACTTAGGCTTAAAAACATGGCGTTAGAGGGTGAAAACCCGAAACAGCTCCCGAACGATCACGTGGGTGGCACCAGCACCTCCCACGGGACCAATGTAACTCGTAGGAACTGACCGCGCAGCCGCGGGAGTCCCGGTTTGAGAATACAACAGTAATTTGCATATATCTAGACTTAGGCAAAACATGGCGTTAGAGGGTGAAAACTCGAAACAACCCCCGAACGACCCCGTGGGTGGCACCAACACCTCCCACGGGACCAATGTAACTCGTAAGAACTGACCGCGCAGCCGCGGGACTCCCGGTATGAGAGTACGATGGTAATTTGTATATTTCTAGACTTAGGCTTAAAAAGATGGCGTTAGAGGGTGAAAACTCGAAACAACCCCCGAACGACCCCGTGGGTGGCACCAACACCTCCCACGGGACCAATGTAACTCGTAGGAACTGACCGCGCAACCGCGGGACTCTCGGTATGAGAGTACGACGGTAATTTGCATATTTCTGGGCTTAGGCTTAAAAACATGGCTTTAGAGGGTGAAAACTCGAAACATCCCCCGAACGATCCCGTGGGTGGCACCAACACCTCCCACGGGACCAATGTAACTCGTAGGAACTGACCGCGCAACCGCGGGACTCCCGGTTTGAGAGTACGACGGTAATTTGTATATTTCTAGATTTAGGTTTAAAAACATGGCGTTAGAGGGTGAAAACTCGAAACAACCCCCGAACGTCCCCATGGGTGGCACCAACACCTCCCACGGGACCAATGTAACTCGTAGGAACTGATCGCACAGCCGCGGGACTCCCGGTATGAGAGTACGACGGTAATTTGCTTATTTCTAGAATTTGGCTTAAAAACATGGCGTTAGAGGGTGAAAACCCGAAATAGCCCCCGAACGATCCCGTGGGTGGCACCAGCACCTCCCACGAGACCAATGTAACTCGTAGGAACTGACCGCACAGCCGCGGGAGTCCCGGTTTGAGAATACGACGGTAATTTGCATATTTCTAGACTTAGGCAAAACATGGCGTTAGAGGATGAAAACTCGAAACAACCCCCGAACGGCCTCGTGGGTGGCACCAACACCTCCCATGGGACCAATGTAACTCTCAGGAACTGACCGCGCAGCCGCGGGACTCCCGGTATGAGAGTACGACGGTAATTTGCATATTTCTAGACTTAGGCTTAAAAACATGGCGTTAGAGGGGGAAAACTCGAAACAACCCCCGAACGGCCCCGTGGGTGGCACCAACACCTCCCACGTGACCAATGTAACTCGTAGGAACTGACCGCGCAGTCGCGGAACTCCCGGTTTGAGAGTACGACGGTAATTTGTATATTTCTAGACTTAGGCTTAAAAACGTGACGTTAGAGGGTAAAAACTCGAAAGAACCCCCGAACGGCCCCGTGGGTGGCACCAACACCTCCCACGGGGCCAATGTAACTCGTAGGAACTGACCCCGTGGCCACGGGACTTCCAGTATGAGAGTACGATGGTAATTTGCATATTTCTATACTTAGGCTTAAAAACATGGCGTTAGAGGGTGAAAACCCGAAACAGCCCCCGGACGATCCTGTGGGTGGCTCCAACACCTCCCACGGGACCAATGTAACTCATTGGAACTGACGGCGCAGCCGCGGGAGTCCCGGTTTGAGAATACGATGGTAATTTGCATATTTTTAGACTTAGGCAAAACATGGCGTTAGAGGGTGAAAACTCGAAACAACCCCCGAACGGCCCCGTGGGTGGCACCAACACCTCCCACGGGACCAATGTAACTCGTAGGAACTGACCGCGCAGCCGCGGGACTCCCAGTATGAGAGTACGACGGTAATTTGCATATTTCTAGACTTAGGCTTAAAAACATGGCATTAGAGGGTGAAAACTCGAAACAACCCCCGAACGGCCCCGTGGGTGGTACCAACACCTCCCACGGGACCAATGTAACTCGTAGGAACTGACCGCGCAACCGCGGGACTCTCGGTATGAGAGTACGACGGTAATTTGCATATTTCTAGACTTAGGCTTAAAAACATGGCGTTAGAGGGTGAAAACTCGAAACAACCCCCGAACGGCCCCGTGGGTGGCACCAACACCTCCCACGGGACCAATGTAACTCGTAGAAACTGACCGCGCAGCCGCGGGTGTCCCGGTTTGAGAATACGACGGTAATTTGCATATTTCTAGACTTAGGCAAAACATTGCGTTATAGGGTGAAAACTCGAAACAACCCCCGAACGGCCCCGTGGGTGGCACCAACACCTCCCACGGGACCAATGTAACTCGTAACAACTGACCGCGCAACCGCGAAACTCCCGGTTTGAGAATACGACGAATATTTGCATATTTCTAGACTTAGGCTTAAAAACGTGGCTTTGAAGGGTGAAAACCCAAAACAGCCCCCGAATGGCCCCGTGGGTGGCACCAACACCTCCCACGGACCAATGTGACTCGTAGGAACTGACCGCGCAGCCGCGGGACTCCCAGTTTGAGAATACGACGGTAATTTGCATATTTCTAGACTTAGGCAAAACATGGCGTTAGAGGGTGAAAACTCGAAACAATCCCCGAACAGCCCCGTGGGTGGCACCAACACCTCCCACGGGACCAATGTAACTCGTAGGAACTGACCGCGCAGCCGCGGGACTCTCGGTATGAGGGTACGACGGTAATTTGCATATTTCTAGACTTTCGCTTAAAAACATTGATATGTTGATAATTTGAACTCATATGTGCAATTTTTCAGGTTGATTAAATTTTTTGTATTATTACTTGGTTACTGATATTTTTGTTTTTTGTATCCTATCATTTGTAGGATTTTTGCACGTGGAACAAATGAAGGAGGCAATGGTTTAAAACATGAAGATTGTTTATATGTTGTGGACATTCAGGATAATGTTTTTTATGTGTTATAGCCGTACAGGCTTTTATTGTTTAGTTTTATGGCCGTGCAGGCTTTTATAATTTGATTCTTGAATTTTATAGCCGTGCGGGCTTTATAATAAGCAGGTTTTTCATTTACAGGGTTTGGAATGTTAAGAAAATAGAGGAAACTCTGCCCAATTTTTTTTTGGTCTGTGAATTATTAAGACGTGTAATATTTTTAAGTTTGTATATAAATTTGTTTATTAACAACATTCTCAATTCGCAATTTGTGATTTTTTTTATTGTTTTGCCTATAATAAATATTTGTAACACCTCGTAGCAACCGACGGTGCACTCACAGGACCCCCAATTTTAGGATTGGACAAAAAAAATACTTTTTTTTTAAATTATAGATAAATATGGTGTCCATGACCATTTTTATTTTTTTTGTCGCGCTTAAAAATGGTCGCGGCCAAAGTCCGCGACCATTTTTTTTATTTTTTTGTCACGGTTATGGGTCGCGGACTAGGGCCGCGACCAATTTTTTTTAATTTTTTTTGTCATGGACGTGGGTCGCGGACTTTGGCCGCGACCAATTTGTCACGGTTGTGGGTCACGGATGAGGGCCGCGACCAATTTTTTTTGTCGCGGACTTTGGCCGTGACCAATTTGTCACGGTTCTGGGTCACAAATAAGGGCCGCGACCAATTTTTTTATTTTTTATTTGTCACGGACGTGGGTCGCGGACTTTGGCCGCGACCAATTTGTCATGGTTGTGGGTCACGGATGAGGGTCGCGACCCGTCACGGCATGGGTCACGGCCAAAGTCCGCGACCATCTGCCGTGACCCCTCTTGGCCGTGACCATTTTTTGGTCACGGACTTGGGCCGCGACCCACGAAAATGGTCACGCCCGAAATGGTCACGGCCCAAGTCCGCGACCCACAGTTTTGGTCAGGGATTTTGGCCGTGACCAATCGCCAGTTTTGGTGTAGTAAATTAAATTACTCCGACTTATTTACGTAACCCCAAAAGTAAATATAACACCCATTAAGAATCATTAAATCCTTGAAAACCTCAAAAATTACTATTCATGATAATTTCTTAAATTCCCAATTTGCACTTAATTATTAAATTTAATTTGCCATAAAAGTACGGGTTATTACATACTCCCCCCCTTACAACGGAATTTCGTCCTCGAAATTCAGATATAACCGATACTACCAACACTAACCTAGGATCGTGAATCACTCCACATCCTAATACCTCAAAGTGGAATGGTACTAACCAATAGCTCTTAACCGTACTCAATAAGCACTCACCTTTAACAAGGTTTATACTATACTATAATACAATCTCGGCATAATCTTCAACTCTATGTACTACGTCCCTTCCATCTCAGGTGGTATATAAAACTAACTTACTAAGGTGCCCATACACCCTTTTTAACCCGTGCCTCTCCGTACACTAACACATCAATTAATTTTGGGGTATTAAACCATTTCTCTTAAATTTAAACCTTAAAACCATAAAAACCCCAACTTATCATTTTAACCCATTGAAATCAATTTCTTCACTCCATTTACATGGATTTAACACTAGAAATCATTAAGAGTTTACATTACATCAATATGTAAACTCATATTCAAATTTTAACAAATTTATTTTAAGGCATCTAACCCAAAATCATATAGTTTTACCAACTATAATATGAAATAAATGCACGAAATGAAATAAAGCAAGTATACACTTGCCTGGAGGATGCAATTCTGAGGACCTCGAGTCAAATCCGACGGAGTTTGGATGAAATCCCCCATTTCTCTCTTCTTTTCTCCTCTTCCTTCTTTCTCTATTCATTTTCTTTCTTTTCTTTCTTCTCTTTCTCTCTTTCATGACCTTATAAGGGAAGAAAAGGGTTTATCCCTTAATAAACCCAAAAATGACTCGTGTACTCAATTGCGAATCCCTATTAATATAAAAATTCCTGAAACTCAATTTCGACACCTGGATACTCAATTCTGACTATCTCGGCCATTCCGAGACTCACCGCGCACTCGAAATCTCCATCTGAGGCACTTGACCGCAACTCACTAATTTAACTCACACAACTTAATGCGGTATTCCCGTTAAAATATTATCCTTTGTCACTTTACCCAGCTGCGACATATAATTAAAATACTCCGACTTATTTACTTAACCCCAAAAGTAAATATAACACCCATTGAGAATCATTAAATCCTTGAAAACCTCAAAAATTACTATTCATGATAATTTCTTAAATTCCCAATTTGCACTTAATTATTAAATTTAATTTTCCATAAAAGTGCAAGTTATTACACCAACATACATCAACTCCAATTAATCGAACACCATATAAAACTAATCTCAAATAATATCCCAACTATAATTGTGAAGTCGTAAGTAGCCCATCAATTCAAACGTTGCCTCATATGAAATACACGACGGAAATGAAACTACATCATACTTAAAATAACTCTCTAAAGTTCCAGTCTATTCTCTAAGATCCAACCGTTACTAGAATCTCAATTCTAACATAAGAGGTTAATAAAAAACATTGAGTCAAGCCCATTGCAAAAATTCTAGCTAGCTACCCAATTAAGGTAATATAACCCACTTTGAAGTACTAAATGAAAAAATACAGCTGTAAAATCTTTTAGATAACAATAAAATTTAATCTTGGAATATTTATTAATGTTCACCATAAAATAAAATCAACTATTTGAATAACAATGGGGTCTCACATTGTTTCATATAATATCAAGAGTATAAAGAGTTATCCGATTAGTAACATGGTTTAACAACTAACAACATAATATCGGATCAGTCACATCTATTTAATCATTTACCATTATTAATAACATCACTTTATAAGGATGGATATCAACAACTATCGGTTTATCAACCGATACTAACAACAACATAATCTTTAACTCAAAATATCATTTAAAGACTTTTGTCCTCTTCCACTTTAATAATCAATTAATTACACCATTTTATTTTTCATTAGTTGTCATTTCATATTTATTTTTATTATATCCAAATGACCTTTCTAAATTAGCATTTTTATCCACATATTATCCAATTATCATTTTCGTATCTTATTTATCATCTTTATCTCGATAACTGTATTATACTTAACAAGACTCTTATATGGCCTCGAACATAGTTTAGTATACCCCACATTATATTCATCATTATAACAACTACAATCTAATGGATTCTCTCACAACGTTGCACATCACATAGTATACTAGAAGTACCATTCTACAAAAATTAATAACCAAGTTCAACACACATAACTCTATTAATCCCATAATATATTAAATTTGTCTCGCTCATGCAAGTGGACATATTCGTAAGGTCAATCAAGTCCATTTAAACTGTTATTATCGTTAAACCATCTAGGCCCTGCATATACAATATTCCTATAGCAAGCCAATATGAAACCTGCACCAATAGCAATACACAACCATCAATACCTATCAAAGTAGTCAGTTACTATAGGTCTTGCACACATGATACTCCATAGCTAGTCTACACTATACAGTACCTGCAGATGTATCTATCTTAACTTTTTACCTGAAATTTAAATATCTTAAATTTCCAAAATCCAACCATCCCTAGACTCCATGCGTGCAAAATCTCATAAATGAAATCCAAACAAGAAAATCTTACCCATTTATATACTTTTGTTTAGGCCAGGTGGCTGTTAAGACTCTAAATTAATCATATATATCCTAAACACCGACTTATGAGCCATTATACAACTTACATTTCCTAAGCTCACAACTCCTAGTCTTCTATAGACCCATGCATGGGACGTCTGATAAATGAAATCTAAACTTAAATACCTATACATGACCCATCGACTAATGTGAACGCCTAACGTTAGAGAGTGTGCAACACTAACTTAAATATGAAGAGCATATAACATACCTATAGATGTCACCCCTCGACTAATGTGCACGCGTAACGTACCTATACACGACCCATCTAGTTATCTACCCCGTAACTAGCCTTGTCATATATATATATATATATATATATATATATATATATATATATATATATATATATATATATACACACATCTTACTCTTCCCACAACTCTATCCCGAATGAGTTTAGTATACGTTCTATAAGTTATTCATCACACTAACTTATTTAAATCATTTCTCATTCGATACAATATAACATTCTCACAAGTTATATAATTAATACATTTCACATCATGTATTCACCCCTATATAAATATTCACCATATATACGTATCATTATATTGCAACATTCACACACATGTCGTAGATATATAATTATCCACCCGAATAGGCACTCATCGGGTATTCTCTAAATGTTGTTACAACCGTGTAGGAGGTGGCCATAGTTCCCTCCGAAAGTGACCGTCCCATACCAAAGACGACTCACCCCTATAAACAGACGTTATGACCTGGGGATTATACTCCCCCTGCATTCTCTATCCAGTTGATTCACCCACATCGTGCAACCTCCTAAATAACATTAGAGTGGGATTGCTTTCTTATAAATATTATTCACATAAATATTTATAAATCATATATATATACTACACATCATCGCATATATATATATATATATATATATATTAAATCCAGGCTACCGGTGTACAAAGTCCGTAACACTAGCCTAACCTTTCCAAGTCTATGTACCGACTTGATATCTAAATAATTTCAAACAATTATTTATTTATTACTCAAGTTTTGTCACCCAACTAAATTACCCGGACTTATACCGTCAACTCGAAATCTCATCATGTTGAACTTATTCCTCAATCTCAGATATTATGATTAACACCCTTTTTATATTCGAATACTCCTTAATTTATTATATACACTTATAATAAATTAACTCGAGTAGTCGTGCCTAAACACTCGTAGCACTAGTCCAAATTTCGCCTGAGTCCATATCCCAACTCAAAATTTAATTAGACATACCTTAATTAATTTATTGAAAGGGTGACACTCTACCAAAATGCTCAAAACCACTCCTTGGACCCGTGATCCAATTTCATCTGAAATTTCCATTTGATTTCGTTAAAATCTTTTCGAGTGTTCCTTGTCCTAAACACTTTAAATCCATACCCCGAACTCCTTACCATCAAATTACAATGTAGAAGTACTGTTCCTGAATATTTTTCAGAGTCCTACACTCACCTATAGTCATCCCTAAGTAATCCAAATTAGATTTCTCACAAAGGATTTCAATTTCGAACACCCTTCAGTAATAAAATCATAACTAATTCAAAGAAATCAACAAAATACGAAATTAACGGCCATGCATTCGTAACGAGATAGAATCTCATTTGAACGAGTTGTATTGTCGTTCAAATGAGACACCAGATCATTCGACCGATCCTGGTGTTCTCTCCCCTCCATCGTTGCCCAAAAAACCCATTTTCTCCATTACAGTTTTAAACCTTCATTTCTGCACAAATTTTACCCCTAAACCTTCCAAGATTCATCCTAAATACACCCATTTGATTCTCTCAATCTAACTACATCATCTACACAAATTGGGGAATAAAAATCCAAATATTCTTATCATCTCTACAAATTTTTAAATCACAAACATGAAATCCCCAAATGAAATGTAGGACTAACCCAAAAATATTAATCAATTCACACCTTCTTTAATATGAATAGGAAAAATGCGATTAATCAAATGCATGTTAAGCCACTTGCCTTAGGGTTTGTAGAGTCAAATCCTTTTATGAAGATGATGGGTTGATTCAATTGTCTCCTCTCATGTTCTTTGATTAATCTCCCAAAGACTCCTCTAGTTGCTCTATTCTTTGGCTGTCCTCAATTTAGTCTTCTAAAAATGAATTAAAGTTCCTTCACCCTTTCACAATTAGGGTTATTAAGTCCAATCCCGTTTTTGGGCTTATGGGCCTTCCAAAAAAGGGTCCAAACAAATGTGTCTAGAAAGGTCCCGAAACCCATATTATACATATGAACACTCTTTTAGGACTATTTTGACTCTACAGGACTCAACTGTGCACTCCAAATTACAATCCGAATTAATCTATAACATTCTCCAAAATTTTTTGACCTCAAAATGCGACTCAAAATAGTCAAAATAATTAATCCTCAATTTGCGAAATCAATAAATTCCTTAAATTGAAAAATTTCCCAATTCATGAATTTAATTGCTCCCAATAAAATAAATTAGTTTTCTCCCAAATATTGTATTTAGTCAAAGGTCCTTGAATTTACAGGGTGTTACAACGGTACTCTTTTGTCATATTTTATGTTTTATAGTACTTTTAGTTAAATTTGATTGAAATATAACTATTGCTTCCTCTTTCGATTTCACCGTTCCTCGAGCGATACATTTTCCCATTTACGCGAGTTATCGTTATCATAGTTAGATGTTCCAAGTTAGTTGTTTCCAACGTATAAAACTCGGGATTTCTATTATTTTTTTAGTTTTCTCGATCTAATCATGTTTTTTCCTTTATATATTTTATGTTTCTTTGCTCATAGCAACCCCGGTTTCGAACCAAAGAAATTCTAGTTGGCAGCCCTGTTGTTGATATTAAAATTAAATAATATCCAATCCTACACTATCATGAGGAAAGCAGGTTATAGAACAATATACAATAATTGCAACTATGTTTCTAGTCCAAAGTAAGTTTCGAACCCGAGAATAAATCATATCCAACAGTCTAGCAGACCATTTATAGTTATTGAATTTGTATAGAAGAATAGGGAGGGTGACCAATTTGATAAGATGGGCTATACCAGTAATGGATATGGGGTGCCATTTCCATCTTTCTAACTTGATTTTGGCCTTATCATAAGAGGCTACGAGTGAGCATCAGAAAGGTTGTCTTTGAAAATTAACTCACATGTATAGAAAAGAGGGGTTAAACTTCAATCTCATTTGCCTTTTATGAATAGCTCATTTGCCTACAAAGAATATGCATGGACTTAAATCTCGGATTTCTAAATAAATCATCATGAGCATGAACTTCACTATCATACAAGGAGTCATTATGACCATTAGTATCAATCTTTATTTGGGTGTTTTGGAGGTGCTGTGTAGCCTCCTCCACTCTACCATTGATACTTCAAAAACAAGTTGAGTTCTAAATCTTGATCACAACCTCTATCTTTGTGAGCTTAGCCTTCAAAATAAACATGGTGTAGCCCTGAATGAGGGGGTTCTTCTAATTATGTTTGATAAGATAAAAAAACTCGAGGTGGTCCACTTTGGGGGAAATGAATTTCAACGGTTTAGGGCCTCCAATAAAGTTGGAATAGGCATTGATGAGGAGTACAATTATGTGCAAAGAGTCAACAATAATAGTATCATATAAATCCATCCAGGTAATGTTTCTACCCGTCTCCTTCCTAAGGGGGTCCCTGCTTCCCTAATCTAAAATGCCTGCACTGCCGCTGGCAGTGTTGGACCTGAAATCCTCTCTTATCTCCTTATAATCTTATTCTTCTTACGTTTTTTTCTTCAAGTGGCAATGTAGATATCATAATACAACATGCACACATACACGAGGTATATAACCTTGCGATTATTTATTCAAACTTATTTATAATTTTACACAATTGGAACATTCATAAGTTAGTTTCAAACCTGACAATAGTCATAACATGTATAGCTCCTAAAAAAGTCACGAACAGGTATATAACTTATTTATATATTTCCAGTTCTATCGGTTTTTAGTGGGATTGGCAACATAGCTATATCAGTTTTTAGTGGAACTGGAAATATGTCTAGTCATAAGATGTATGGCTCTTAGATAACCATAACATGTATATAGTTCATTCCTGTTATTTGTCTTGCACTCTTGAATCCATTTTTCTTCACTAGACAAGTCTTCTCTCAACAGTTATGTCTAATATGAGAGATATTTCCATCCAACTATCAAACTATACAAAAAATCTTCTACCATATTTAAGATGCAATTGAATCTATTCATTCTTATTGTTTGTGTTGTTTAGATAACATGAATTTTTTAATAGATATTGCTTTGCTAATAAGTAATGATGATGTCATTTGGTAATTCAATGTCCGATGTTATAAAACTTACTTCGAGCAAGATTGAGTTGAGATAGAGTAGGCTGATGTGCTTATGAACTTTTTCTTCCAATGTTCACAAAGCAAAATGCAAGTGACGTGATAGAGGTGTGACTAAACAATGACATGTATTGGAGTTGGAGATGATAAATGTTATGGGCACATTACAATGGTGTGTGTTGGCGACACTAATTCAATTTTCCATTTTCGTATGCAATAGTCACTATCATTTGTATTTATGATGAGTGAGCGCCGAGTAATGTTTCCTTCATTCATGATATTACTAAACAATCACAATGACACTTTTTTTTTTAATTATTGCAACAGGTGGATTCAAGTGCTTCCAAGAATAATCTATTCAAACTTTCGTCAATCAACTTACTCATATTTCAACAGGCGGAGCAATGGGAAATTGCCTATGTTTATTTCCCAAAACCTAAAACCTTCAGCAGGCAACTCGATAATTCTTGGGCTTCCTTGAAATTTTAAATTGGTAAATTTACATACAACATCTCATCATCCATGTCAAGAGAAAAACACATGTCAAGAATAAATTTACATTCTTGAAATGTCATGGTTTAATTTACATTCTTAAATGGTGTATATCACCTATTTACTGAAATGTCATGGTTTAATGTTAATATGAGAAGCTTACGAGCTCATTTCGCCTCAACATCACGCATACATAAAAAATATCTTTTTCTCATTTGATAGTTGTTTACCCACGAAGTTATATCTTCCATTGCTTTCCAATCAGTTGCTGAAATTTCTCATAAATAACAAATTGTATACAATAGCAGTTCATTTACCTTTTTTTCATTTTCTAGATTTTTACAGCACAATATATACAGTAGTTGTATATACTGCAGCTGTATATAACAAATTGGGACTGAAATTTTATGAAAATTTCATTTATATAATAATATTTCAGAGTATTACAAGGGTTGTTCATGAAGGATGTTTGTTGTGAGACTGTTTATTGAAACTTAAGCCATTCTTTGTTGTGATGGACTCACAAATTGGATGAAAATGCAGAAGAGTATTACTGTATCATATAGATCGGATAAGGACATTAATAACGACATGTTTTAACACTCTTTCTTACGTTTGTTTTTCATTTTGTTAGAGAAAGATATTGAGTACAAATATTTTGTTGTTCTATTTGTAATATTAAGTTAAAGTAAAGATAATTTTCTGTTTATACTATTCTTAAAGCAGAGTAAAGATCACTAAAGAACTATCTGTTTGTATTATACCCAGTGTAAAGACTTTAGCATTCTATAGGTCTGGCACTTTCACAATAGATGTACAATATGCTAATATGTTTGAATTGTAGGCACCAACCAAGATCACCACATATATGATAACTTTTCTGTGGACATCTTCCATAGTCTATGCAAGCGTGGATGATATAGTTCAACATGTAATTCCTGCTGAAGTTATTCTAAATTCTGATGGACAGATTTTTCCTTTTCAATCCACAAAGAGTGAACGTGAAAAATTGTGAAGAACACAAGATATAGTATACACCGTGCAACCTTCCTTCTAATGTTAGTATACATGAAAACCTTCATATAGTAAACAGAGGTTCACAGAGGCTTAGAATGAAGCATACACTGTGTAGTGTATTGGGAAGAATTTCATCTAGAATTCCACATTTTCGGCCATAAAAAATGGAAAGCCTAATCTCCGTAGGAAGGTCATGTTAACTTTTATCGTCATACAACGTAAACCTTGGCGCCGAAAGGACAGTGTTTTCATGTGTTTCATTGTAACCAATTTGTTAATAGGACTATTAGTATTTTTTTTGGGATAGTTTTTATTTCTTAAACAAAGTGGAAATGCCTATAAACAAAGGAAATGTTGCCCAATATTTATAGTGTTTTAACACATTTGTGTTGAAAAAAAATTGACTTAAATTATTAGTATTGTTGTGCTTGAATTGGTTTTTATTTCTTAAACAGTGTGGATAGTCTTTTAAACAAAGGAGATTCTGCCCAAATTTTATGACTTAAATTATTTACACATTTAATACTTTGGAAAATTTTCTTTGTGCCATCAGGCACGACCAATAAGCTAATGTATATGTGTGTGTGTGTGTGTGTGTGTGTTGAAAAAGGTGACTGAAAACAAAACCACTTTCGGTGGTTTGTTGAGACATCCAGCTTACTTTAATCACGGGTGCTCAGTCCTTTATCAATATAAATAGGAATTGCATTTGGTTGATTCTTAGCATCACTGTCGTAAACCAATTTTAAAGTACTAACCACTTAGGTCAAAATAAGTCGGTGCCAAATTTTACCTTTTTATTGACTTAACAATATGAGGAAAGAAAACTAAAATAAATTAACCATATCATCCACACAATAATAGTTTGAACAATCACATAACAAATATATAAGTAAATAAGACCGAATAAACCATCGGTTCCCAAAACAAATAATCCAACTACATTCTGAAGTAATTAAAATGGAATCTCAACAAAGTATGATAAATAAACTAATGTACTAAAGAGTCTGAAGGGACAACACGCCCAAAAGAAATACTGAAATGAAACTCGTAACTTGGAATGAATAAACTAAAACGTAAGCAAGTCCTGCAAGCCTCCATAATTCTACAGCTGGGCATCCCTGTGGCAGGACACCTAAAAATTTTTTGGAAAATGTTTTTGACATGGGTAGGAGCCCAAAACCATTTGAAAATATTTTGCAAGTAATTAAAATGCAACAATTTAAATACGCATTAACACTTTTCATATTTAAGTGGCTGTCGCACTCTCTTGAGATATTACTCACCCCTCATCTATTGTGCACAACTAACGTTTTCCTTCTAGACCAATTAGTTATACTACCTCACCTAACTAGTCCTGTTACAACCTTTCTATCCCTTTACTCTATCCCGAGTGTTTCCTTCTTTTAAAACCTAAGTTACTTTACCCTTTAACTTAGTAAATCTTTTCCATTTTAATTGATTACATAACATGCACACTAGTTATATAAATACTACATTCACACCTTGTAATTTTAACCCGTATATTATTTGTCTACATTATTATATACGTAAGAATATACTACATCAATAGCACACATGTCACGTATAATAACCATCCTTCCGACTACTAACTCACTAGATGCTTATCTCTAAAATGTTATCATCCCATGCATGCTCACTCTAACCCGGTTACCATAAATCGGTTAACTCACACCGAAATAGGTAAATAAAATCTCAAACGTAGTGGAGGCTATCATATTTCCCCGAGAGTGGGACCAAATCATACCCAAAACATCCCACCTCGAAAATAAATCACACAATAATACCGAACTATATGACCTGGGGACTATACTCTCCCTGCATTCACGAGCTAGGGGGTTCACCAACATCACACAACCTACTATGATAGAACTAGAGGGGTATGTATTCACATAAATATCTATTTATAAATCACACAATTATGTATATATATATATATATATATATATATATATATATATATATATATATATATATATATATATATATATATATATATATATAATATCACATCTTCCGTATATATATAATTAAATTAAATTTGTCTAACCCGTGCCTAACTCGAGTAGCCATAGCCATTAATACCCGAGTCTATTTCCCTGACTCTTATTTTATTTTATTTCACAACCATCAAATAAATTAATATATATATCTATATAATAAGTTAGGGAAGTTTTTGAAATGTCTACACATTTTAACGGTCAAGATGTGTGCCACCTACTTACACATTTTTACACATTTTAAGGGTTCAGATCATCTTTTTTTTTTTTACCAATCTACCCCTTAATTCTTTGATTTCCCCCTCTTTTATACTCACCAAAATTACACTTTCATTCAAATATGAGGGTATTTTGGTAACAGTCTCTCCCTCATACTCTTTCACACGGACACCCTCACCCGTCTCTCTCATTGTCTCGCTCCCCGTCGACCTCATTCTCTTGCACTCACTCCAAACCGTAAAAAGCCCTAGCCGCCGTAAAAAGCCCTAGCCGCTGCCCTCCGCCGCCCACCGTCGTTGCGTTCAGGTAGACTCTCTCTCTCTCTCTCACACACACACACACACACACACATTCACACACATTCACACACATACGCCTCACACGCACACTCAATATTTTTTTTTGTGCCGCCGTAAAAAGCCCTAGCCGCTGCCCTTCGCCCCCCACCGTCGTTGCGTTCAGGTAGCCTCTCTCTCTCTCTCTCACACACACACACACACACATTCACACACATACGCCTCACACGCACACTCAATATTTTTTTTTGTGATTTTGTGATTCAGATGTTACATTTTTTTTTCCTGTTGAAATCAATATTTGGGTTCAAGAGCTGTTTGTTCAATATTTGGGTTCAATGTTTGGATGTTACATTGTGATTTTGGATTTTGTGATTCAGATGTTACATTTTTTTTTTCCTGTTGAAATCAATATTTGGGTTCAAGAGCTGTTTGTTCAATATTTGGGTTCAATGTTTGGATGTTACATTGTGATTTTGGGTTCAGGAACTGTGTGTTCAGGACCTGTGTGATTTTGGGTTCAATAATTGTATTATGTAAAAAATACAAATGTAGGTTTATAAAGTTGTGATTTGTGCGTTTTATTCTAATTCTATACATCTGATTGTAGGTTTACTTTCTAATTCACTTATTATGGAGGTATCTGATTTGGGTTTTTACAGGTATTTACATTGTGGAGGTTCTGCGAAGCATTGGGTATTTACATCCGATTCACTTATTGGAGGTGTATTTACGAATTTAAGGTATTTAAATTCTTAGGTTTACTTATTCACTTATTGTTATGGGTCACATTTGTACGTTTACTTAAATTCTTAGGTTTACATTGTGGAGGTTTTGTGATTTTGGGTTCAGGAACTGTGTGTTCAGGACCTGTGTGATTTTGGGTTCAATAATTGTATTATGTAAACAATACAAATGTAGGTTTATAAAGTTGTGATTTGTGCGTTTTATTCTAATTCTATACATCTGATTGTAGGTTTACTTTCTAATTCGCTTATTATGGAGGTATCTGATTTTTTTTTTCCTGTTGAAATCAATATTTGGGTTCAAGAGCTGTTTGTTCAATATTTGGGTTCAATGTTTGGATGTTACATTGTGATTTTGGATTTTGTGATTCAGATGTTACATTTTTTTTTTCCTGTTGAAATCAATATTTGGGTTCAAGAGCTGTTTGTTCAATATTTGGGTTCAATGTTTGGATGTTACATTGTGATTTTGGGTTCAGGAACTGTGTGTTCAGGACCTGTGTGATTTTGGGTTCAATAATTGTATTATGTAAACAATACAAATGTAGGTTTATAAAGTTGTGATTTGTGCGTTTTATTCTAATTCTATACATCTGATTGTAGGTTTACTTTCTAATTCGCTTATTATGGAGGTATCTGATTTGGGTTTTTACAGGTATTTACGTTGTGGAGGTTCTGTGAAGCATTGGGTATTTACATCCGATTCACTTATTGGAGGTGTATTTACGAATTGAAGGTATTTAAATTCTTAGGTTTACTTATTCACTTATTGTTATGGGTCACATTTGTACGTTTACTTAAATTCTTAGGTTTACATTGTGGAGGTTTTGTGAAGCTTGCCTTTACGTATTTACATTCTTAGGTTTGGGTTTGTACATTCTTACGTATTTACATTTTTTTAATAGGTTGGGTTTCGTGGGTTCTGCTTCTTTTTTTCAGATAACTAAAGTCTGGAAGTGTTCTGACATGTCGAAAGATGTAAGGATACGTCTATTCCTTTCTTAGATGTATAATCTTACATTGTTTCACTTTTAATACATTTTCCCTTTCTTGGCACAGTTTGAAAGTGGAATCTCAAAGTCTGCATTTGCTCAGCGGCGACGACGTGAACGAGAGCAGATTGAACGTGTAGTATCTACACATTCTACTCTTGCTCAATCGTGTCATACACCAACCCTTGCCGATCACATTCGTAGTAATGTAACTCCACTTACATTACATCTGGATGGGGTACGTGAAACACTCAACCTTGCTGATCGCGTTCTATCTCCACATACTAATCTTACTCAAGCGTGTCAAACACCTCGGCTTGCTGATCACGTTCGTAGTAATGTATGTCTCTTTACATCACATCTTTTTAAATTTCTATCGTTATAAATCACATCTTTCTGACATGTTGAATGATGTAAGGATACGTCTATCCCTTTCTTAGATGTATAATCTTACATGTATATTTTGGTTATTGATACTAATTGTTTTTTTGTCATCATAGGTTGAATTTACGCGACGTAGACACCTTGGTGTTATTATTCGAGATGAATCTGAGATAAATACTATTCGAATTGAGGCCCAAAATCCAAACATCGTGGCAAGTTCCGATGTGGGCATAGGACAGCGAAAAGGCAAAGAAAAAGTTATTTCAGATGGGGTATGTTCGAAAAGGCCTTTTCACTTTTTATAAACTGTACTTCGAAAAGGCAAAACATTGTTTCACTTTTAATGCATTTTCTCTTTCTTGGCATAGTTTGAAAGTGGAATCTCAAAGGCTGCATTTGCTCAGCGGCGGGGACGTGAACGAGAGCAGATTGAACGTGTAGTATCTACACATTCTACTCTTGCTCAATCGTGTCAAACACCTACCCACGTTCGTAGTAATGTAACTCCACTTACATTACATCTAGATGGGCTACGTGAAACACCCAGCCTTGATCGCGTTCTATCTCCACATACTAATCTTACTCAAGCGTGTCAAACACCTCGGCTTGCTGATCACGTTCGTAGTAATGTATGTCTCTTTACATCACATCTTTCTAAATTTCTATCGTTATAAATCACATCTTTCTGACATATTGAATGATGTAAGGATACGTCTATTCCTTTCTTAGATGTATAATCTTACATGTATATTTTGGTTATTGATACTAATTGTTTTTTGTCATCATAGGTTGAATTTACGCGACGTAGACACCTTGGTGTTATTATTCGAGATGAATCTGAGATAAATACTATTCGAATTGAGGCCCCAAATCCAAACATCGTGGCAAGTTCCGATGTGGGTATAGGACAGCGAAAAGGCAAAGAAAAAGTTATTTCAGATGGGGTATGTTCGAAAAGGCCTTTTCACTTTTTATAAACTGTACTTCGAACAGGCAAAACATTGTTTCACTTTTAATTCATTTTCTCTTTCTTGGCATAGTTTGAAAGTGGAATCTCAAAGGCTGCATTTGCTCAGCGGAGGCGACGTGAACGAGAGCAGATTGAACGTGTAGTATCTACACATTCTACTCTTGCTCAATCGTGTCAAACACCTACCCACGTTCGTAGTAATGTAACTCCACTTACATTACATCTGGATGGGCTACGTGAAACACCCAGCCTTGATCGCGTTCTATCTCCACATACTAATCTTACTCAAGCGTGTCAAACACCTCGGCTTGCTGATCACGTTCGTAGTCATGTATGTCTCTTTACATCACATCTTTCTAAATTTCTATCGTTATAAATCACATCGTTCTAAAAACATATTGTTATAGGAGCAATCTGAAATTGGAATCTCCAATGCTGCATTTGCGCAACGCCGGAGACGTGAATGGTTTTAGGAGGATTAGATGAGATCCAAAAATACCTTGATGCGAGATACATTGGACCGCCTGAAGCTGCTTGGCGGTTATTTGGTCATCCAATGCATGAAGAAATTCCCAGTGTTGTTCGGTTAGAGCTTCATTTACCGGGAATGCATCGGGTTTCATTCAATCCAAATGATTCTGTGGAGACAATTATGTCTAGAGCTGCTAATCAAAAGACCACTTTGACTGAATTCTTTGCCACATGTGCATCAAATTCATCTGCACGCGGTTTCACGTATTCTGAGTTTCCACAACATTTTGTTTCGAATAAAGAACCGAAGACGTGGACTGCGAGATCTCCAAGATCGCAGGGTTATGCAATTGGTCGAATGTATTTTGCTGCCCCAAATACAGGTGATCTTTTTTATTTACGACTCCTTCTAACAGTGGTAAAAGGACCTCCATCGTATGAAGCGCTTAAGACTGTCAATGATATAACTTACGATTCATTCAAGTTAGCATGTATTGCTTTGGGGCTTTTAGAAGATGACGGTGAATGGGTCCAATGTTTGCAAGAGGCTGCGGTCCTTAAAACCGGGTATCAATTGAGAAGGTTATTCGTTGTTATCCTTACTCAGTGTGTGCCTCTACATCCTGATATATTGTGGAATCAATTTGCGATGCCTATATGCGATGACTTGGCTCATAAGATACGGACTTTGTACGGCATTCAGACTCCTACTGAGATTCAAATTGAAGACTATGGTTTGTATCTGATCAACGAGTTATTGCACGACTTAGGAAAAAGCTTATCTGATTTTCCTCCCATGCCTCTTTCTGTTGGTAATTGGTGTACAACTATAGGTAATAGGCTTATTCGTGAGCATCGTCAATTTCAAAGTGAAGCTGAACAAGGGGAGCCTCAAACTAATGTTGATTGTCTAAATAATGGACAACAGGCTTCATATGAATCCATAACCACTTCGGTTCTAGAAAATAATGGAACTACATTCTTTTTTAATGGTGGTGCGGGCACCGGAAAAACATTTTTGTACAATACTATTGCTACAAAACTTCGCAGCCTCGGACATATTGTTATTACTGTTGCTTCTTCTGGAATTGCATCATTGTTGTTGGTGGGGGGTCGAACTGCACATTCGACCTTTTGTATTCCTTTGGACATTCTTGAAAATTCAGTTTATGGGTTTACAAAGCAGTCGATTCATTCTGAGTTGTTTAAGTTGGCAAAATTAATTATATGGGATGAAGTTCCAATGCAACATCGTTTTTGTGTGGAGGACGTAGATAGGACTTTGAAAGATATTCGTAATTGTAATAAGCCTTTTGGGGGTATCACTGTTGTCTTGGGTGGTGACTTTCGTCAAATTCTACCCGTGATACCAAGGGGCCTTCGTGAGCAAATTGTTGCCGCGTCATTAAGACGTTCATTGTTATGGAAAGATATTCACGTTTTGACTTTGGTTTCCAATATGCGTCTTAATACCGCAGAAACTGAAAGTGTTCCATTTTCAAGCTTCCTATCTGAGGTATAATTTGAATTTTGTAGTCCATCTCTGTTTTCACACATTCCTATACCATTAATAATGTTACTAATTTTCATTTACATATTTATAGATTGGGTCCAACCCCCAAGAAGATGTAGAACTACCTTCAACAATACGCAAGTGCAGTGGTCTTAATGAGTTATTGACGGAGATTTATCCATCGCTGAATGCGATCGGCACTGCCACTCCTAACTACCTTAAAGAACGAACAATTCTTTCTGCGAGGAATGACGATGTCAATATTATAAACAGTTCTGCATTAAATATTCATCCCGGTGACACAATAACATACTTGGCTGCAGATAAGTTGTGCCTGGACGAAACAAGTAGTGACGTAGTTAATCAATATCCAAACGAATATTTGAATTCCCTAAGTCCCTCGGGGTTGCCTTTGTTCAAGTTGGAACTTAAAATTGGTTGTCCTATTATGTTGCTGAGAAATATTTCACCTAGGGATGGTCTTTGTAATGGCACTAGGCTGATCGTTGTTAATTGTGCTGAACATGTAATTGAAGTTCAAATTTTAACGGGAGATCATAGCGGTAATTTCGCTTTCATTCCAAGAATATCTTTAACACCCTCTTCAGCAGAAGTGCCAATTCAGATGACAAGACGCCAATTCCCGGTTAGATTAGCATATGCAATGACGATGAACAAATCCCAAGGCTAGTCTGTTAAATTTGTTGGAATTGACTTGCGAACACCGGTTTTTAGTCACGGTCAACTATATGTCTCATTTTCAAGATGTACAAGTGCAAATTGTTTAAGTATCCTTCTACCTCGAGATGGTACAAACTCAACGATAAATATTGTGTATCCAGAAGTTTTGTTATAGCAGGTTATTTTTATGTTGCATTTTCTTACTTCTGTTAAATCTTTTGGTTGCTAACATGCCTACTAATTCTCTATGTGTATGTGGCAGTGGCAGTTGCAGTGGCAGTGTCAGTGGCAGTGTATGTGTAGCAGCAGTAGGTATTTGTTTGAGGAAAACATTCTGGTACTTACTGTTGGCTCTAATAGTTATGAACATTTCAGAGATTTTCTTCAGTAATTTTCTATTCAAATGAAATATGGTGCTTATGTTGATTCCAATATGACTTACAATTTATTTATTGTCACTCTTTATTGGAATGAGGTTTACAACTGACATTTTCAAGCTCAGTCTATAAATAATAATTTTATAAATTTTTAAATATATTGTTGGATCTAATAGTTATGATTACACATTTCACACTTTGTTTTCACATTTCATTTGATTAGCTATGTTTTAATGACTTTATGTTCTTTTGTCCCGGTAATAGAGGTTCAGCAGAGGTGGACTCACTCGCTTTCAGGTCTTCAACATCAGCCAATTTCTCACACGCTCAGGTATATCTCATTGTTTTTCTTAGTTAGGTTGCAAGTTATTGAATTCTTAAGTTGAAAATTATTCAGATTTTGATTTGTATTGTATGTGTACAGCTGTTTTTAAACATTACAGTTTGCGAGTAGGATCTTATTTACGAATGCAGCTGTTTCATGTAACTATTTTGCAAAACTTCTTCATGGTAAGATCTCACAAATGTCTTACTTTATTTAGATCTCATCAAATTCCCTCCTTTTTGAGTTTTACATACATACATATACACTGCAGCGAACTTATGGTATGCCATTTAAGGTATGCAGCATACATTATGCATATGCAGTATGCATTTACAACAGCATGTATGGACAATCAAATCTTTTTAGTTGTGTGCATTTACAACAGCAGCATGTATGCCATTTCAGGTATGCATACAGTTGCATATGCATATGTAGTATGCATTTATAGCAGCATTTATAGCAGTATGCCATTTAAGTAATGCAACATACAGATCACAAGCCTCCCAAATTAAAGTCATTTCGTTAATGGATATGAACATTTGTGCTTTACAAAACAAAATGGAATGGATGTATGATATACTTGAATAGTTTCTCCTAATGGATATGAACTTTTTCATGAGTTGAAGATAGCAATTCAATTGCGTTTGAATTAGTATGGAATGAAATCACTAATGAGTTATGATTTCAGAAATTATGCAGAACTGATTCATGAGAGTACATACAAGATACTTGATGCAGAACTGATTTCAGAACTGATTATGCAGAACTAATTTTTCTCATGTTTTTTTTATATAAAATAAAAAATAGAGTTGATGTTGAGATTGTTGTTTTTAGAATGAAGGACACCTCATGTTCATGATTTTTCTCATGTGAGGGTTATGCTTTCTACCATGGACAACTTTTTATCAACTTTATCAGTTTGATGTTTGGGGTAAATTATGTTAATGTAAGTTTGATGTTTCTAACACTTATTTATATTAATTGATGACAAAAGGCCTTTAGGAGAGGACCGAGGAGTTACAAAATATGAAGCTAAATGGCAGGAGGCTTAGCAGACCGAAAAGTCTCTCAAAGGGGTAAGTTATGTTAATGCAAATTTATGATATGGGGTAAATTATGTTAATGAAATTTTAACTTTATATTCTGATTTTATGATATTCTAAGGTTTCATTTTAACGTGGCTCTCCGATAAGATTCCAACGTGCAACCCCCCTCCCATGCAACCCCCCCTCCCACACTACCAATACCCCTCTGCAGCAGCCCCCACCCCCGCAGCAGCCCCTCCCACCCAGCATCACCCCCCCCACGCAGCAGCCCCCTCCCACCCAGCACCCCCCCCCCCCCGCAGCAGCCCCCTGCCCCGCAGCAGCCCCCAAACCCCCACGCATCCCCCACCCCCGCAGCAGCCCCTCCCACCCAGCATCACCCCCCCCACGCAGCAGCCCCCTCCCACCCAGCACCCCCCCCCCCCCCCCCGCAGCAGCCCCCTGCCCCGCAGCAGCCCCCAAACCCCCACGCATCCCCCACCCCCCACGCATCCCCCCTCCCATGCAGTAGCCCCCTCCCACGCAGCCCCCCTCCCACGCAGCCCCCCTCCCCACGCAGCAGCCCCCTCCCATGCAGCCCCCCTCCCACACAGCCGCCCCTCCTGTGCAGCAGCCCCCTCCCGCGCAGTCGCCCCAGGTAATTTCTCCCACGCATAATGTCATTTCGGCTTTTGTAATCTAGGGTATTTTCTCACACTCCACAATTCATCTAACGATTTTTACTTGGATCGTTTCAGGTGGGTTTTCGGAAACTTCCTGTTATGTGGTGTGTTAAATATAAAAATATGTAGTAGTTTGTTTTGGGATATTTTCGAGAAAAATAACTGAGAATGTAAATATTTTTTTTTTTTTTGAAAAAATTTAGAATTTTTTTCCATAAACAATTTAATTGACTAACTATATTTTTTGTTTTGTATCAGGTCACATTTTGAAAACTACGAACAATTGTTTTAGTGGAACATGCGGGACGACTTCAGTTCATGTATATGTGATTGTTTTTACGAAATTTGTTTCATTAAAATATTTGTTAGATTTTACTATTGAGATTATTGAATTTTGTTGGATTGGTTGTAACCCTTTAAGAGGGTGGATAGTCCAATAAACAAAGGAGACTCTGTCCAATTTTTTTTAAATGGACAGTTTGTTTATTTGAGGCACAATGTCAATGCAATGGATTTGTGAATGAAGTGAATATTTTTTATTTCATATTGTATGTAAATGTTGTTGGACAATTTGTTATTGTATGCACTTTGAGTCACTTGAGCAAAGTTAAATTATATGCTTTAGAAAGTTTTGAATTACAATTTTTTTTTATTTCACTTTATTGTCGGGTAACAATTTTTTTTTGCAATTATGTTCTTTTTGTTTTGCAATTACGGACAAAATAAATACGACACGACATGAAATATTATTGTTTACCTATCTCAAACACGACCCAACTTTTTTTTTAACCAAAAACGAACTTTACCAAAATATACCTGACATGGGATTTATTACCAATTGTGAATACTAACGTTATGCATGATAGTCCTATAAATAAAGGATATTATGATCATTTCTTTTAAATTACATTTTTTTTTAAATTACACAGTATTTTTTTTAACAAAAAATGAAGTCGGCAAAAAAAAAACATGGCTCGACATAATGTGACATGACATGACATGAAATATTATTGTTTACTTACCTCGAATTTGACCCAATATTTTTTTTAATAAAAAATGAACTTGACCAAAATAAAATCGAAGTGACACGACAGGAGATTTTACTACCAATCACGAACACGACAGAATATTATGGCAAATTTTTTTAATTACACTTTGGTTTGTCGGGGATTGAAATTTTTGTCGTTTTACATTTACATATTTTTGAATTTTTAGCCGTTTTGCGATTATGTATTTAAAAAAATTATTATTTACATTATACACGTCTTTATACAAAATTATATGTGTGCCTTTAGGCACGGGCATACTTCTAAAAAAATTTACCATTTTGTAATTACTCACTTTGAATTTTTTTTTCGTTTCGCGATTACGAACTTTGAAATTTTTTCGTTGGTTCGCGATTTCGTACTTTGGACAATTTTCGTCGTGCCTTCAGGCACGGGCATACGCTAGTATATATATATATTATCGCATATTTCGTATATATATATATAATTAAATTAAATTTGTTTAACCCATGCCTAACTCGAGTAGCCATAGCCATTAATACCCGAGTCTATTTCCCTGACTCTTATTTTATTTTATTTCACAACCATCAAATAAATTAACGTAGCTTCACTTACTAAGATACACGGACTCACCCAACCGAGCATATTTAAACATTTATGAATTTATAGAACTCAATTCATTATTTATGTTTCTCATCTTTTCTCAACTTCGTAGCCTCACTCATTGTAATACCGATCCCTTTTATTTTATACTCATCATCCTCTTGTAATCGAATTATTTAGTAATATTAATTCATTGCGCTCTATTGTCACGTTGCACGAGTTCGTATGATTATTTATTCGCATTCCCTGTATTATTCTAGAACTATTAGAATTGTGACATGAATAGTACTGACGCGTAGACTGCAACTTGCGCGTATTTTGTAGGACGTTTTACTAGGTTAAAAATGATTTGACCATATTTATGGGATGCTAAAAACAGGCCTAAGAGTGCCATGGGGTCAAAAGTCAAAAAATGAATAAATAAATAAATAAAATATTATTATTTTCGTCAAAAAATAAAAGTGCTCAGAAAATTCTGACCAATTCCATATTTACTTCAAATTTAATTTCGAGGAACTTTCTCTTCTTGGACATCTCAAAAAAATGCCATGTAGACCTGTTTTAGAGCTAATTTTGATTTTAAAATTAGTAAAAATAATTAACATTATAAGAAAGGTTGGTTTTTCACTCATTTTGTTCTTTATCTCCTTATTCCCACTAGCTCAACTTTTGAGCTGGTGCATAATGGCCACCCTTTGAGTGTTATGAAGAGTGGGAAACATCTTTTGGGTTGTCATTAAGGGTGTGAGTTGTGGTTTGATTATAAGAGAGAGGTCAGGTTTATCCACCCTGGCTTGGTCCAGTGGTAAGGAGGGGTTCGCTCTAGACCATAGGCCATGTGTTGGATCCCTCCCCACGGATACCTGCCCTGAGGGTAAAGGCGGGTTCAGAGCCGTGCGGGTATGCCGTAAGGTGTCTGTGTTCGATTCCCCCTCGGGTGCCAGATTTAAATTGGGGTGTGTGTTAGGGTGGCTCCGGCACTTGCACCCCCTGTTTAGCAAACACGAGGGAGTCCAAAAGGCTCATTCATGTGGAGGCTCAGGGCTTCAAAAAAAGGGTGAGGAAGGCCATAAGCAAAATCAACTCCACAGATTTTTCTCTAAGTTTCACTACCTCCTACACACTCTATATTCACCCATACAATCTTCCAAACCCATAACCCCTTTCTATACCCTCCATACAACCACCCAATTACTTTATTTTGAGCATAAAAACACCCTAGAACAACCACATAAGGGTGGAAAAGTTTGAAGAAATCTTTTTCAGCAAGTTTTTAGAGCTTAACATTGGAAGTTTGGAGCTTACTTTGGAGTTATTTTTGGAGCTTATTCTTGGACTTCTTTCTTGATTATATTCATCCTCCATATTATTTAAGCAGGGTTCTCCTCTCAACACTTTTTGAAAGCTCAAAATCATGTGTTAAAGTAGTGAAAATCAAGCTTAAAAATGGAAGTATTTGACTTATTTTGCTTTGTTGAAAATTATTCGTCATGCTAGAAAGTAGTCTTGTAATTGAAATAATTATAATTGATTCTATTAAGTTTATGATGAATCATTATGGCATGAAATGTTATGAAAATAACTATGATGAAAGACTACATAATTATGAGCATGCTAGTGGCATTTTTGGAGGATTTCTTAGGTAGAAATCCATAATACTTGTGTAGAATGTTGTAGTATTCAATTGGTTTACTAATTAAAATGATTAAAGATGGAGTACATTGTTTTTAACATGTTTTTAGAAATATGAAAGATGCAGCCCTATTTTATTAATTTCAGAAATAAAGATTAAAGGCTTAAATATGGCTTTTCTAGCAATTTAAAATGGAAATCAAGTCGATTTATGAAATTTCAAATTTATTACTGAAATTATGTTGGAAATAATCATAAATATACTTTGAGAAGTTATAAATTATTTTTTTGTGAAATTAGTATGTTTAAACCCATTTAAAAGGATAATATTTGTGTGAAACAAATAGTAGTGGCATTGTCGTAAATATAGTGAATAGTATGCTGTCAAGAAAATATTTCGCAATAAATGTATTAATTGAGTTTGGTAAAAGGAGATTAATGATATATTTTTGCTAAGTGAAAATAATGAGTTTCACAGAAATGATATTCGAAAACGGTGTTGCATTTATGGCCTCCTCGGCCGAGTTTAATTGAAGAAATTAAAGACGTGATAAATAATAAAGTGTGACACAAAGTTGAAATGAAAGAATGACGAACTCGAAAATGATGAGAATTATTAAATATGATAGATGTGAAATATGTGGAAAGGATAAGAAAGGATACTTTCATGATTCCAAGAATTAAGCAGGGCATGACGTCCCTAGTGGTGAAAGACCCCAAAGCCTGTACAGATGAGCATATGGCGACTGGAGTCTGGCGGTGTGGATCCCGTTAAATTCCAGGGATATTGGCTAGACTCCAAGACAAAGATTGATAAATCTTGTAAACGGAAATTAAGGATGAGAATGTTCTTAAATTAAAGGCACTTAAGTCAAAGAAATTGTTAAGGACTAAAGGCTAATCAAACAAGTCTCTGGCACGAGACATGAAATGGATTAAGTGTGAGTTTGGGCACCTAGCCCGGGTGCATTGCATATAGTTGCATTCAATTGCATAAATTGAATAAATTGTTTTCTCGAAATATTAAAAGATATTGTATATGTATAGTATTTTGATACAAAATTACTACTTAGTATCTCCCACCCTACTGGGCATTCCGCTCATACCTATTTTCCAAAACCCACAGGTACTTCAGGTAAAGAAGCGAAAGCTTGTATCGGTAAGTTTCCCGAGAGTTTCAGTTGTTGTTAGAGCTCTGATAACCGCCATCCCGTAGCGGCGATATTGGATATTTGAGATTTAACTTTATTTCAGTTGTATTATTTAAATGCAGACATGAACTTGGAACTTTGGTTTGTAATAACACAAAGCATTTTTTAAATTAATTATGTTTGAATGGTATTTTAAAATATTGCTTCCGCAAAATGATTAAGTTTGGTTTTTCAATTTAATGGAATTTAATTAATGTTGAATAATTGGATAATAAATGGTTTTTCTTTAATATGACAATTTTAATAAAAATTTTCTTAAATATATTAAAAGTAATTCCCCCCCCCCCCCCCCCCTTTACCGTCGGACTTGAGTGCGAGTTAAGTTCGACCTTTACTCTAAATTCGGTTCGGGGCATCACAACTTGGTCTTAGAGCATTGGGTTCGACGTTTGTGACAAAAAAAAATTATGTTTTCTATTCTAATACATCTTTCCTCCACTATTATGCCAAACTCACTTTATTCCCTTTAGGATGCCTCCAAAGCGAGCTAGCATTGAAGCCGAGCACAGCGGGCCTAAACGTATGTAAGACGCCATTCATCTTTTGGCTGAAACTTTATACCAACGTGAAAGGGGTAACCACAGTGGTTCTGTCAAAAGTTACATAGTGGCATCCATATTGAAGGAGTTCAGGCGGTTAAAGCCTCATACTTTCAAATGTTCTATTGGGCTCGATGCCACAGAAGAATGGCTCAAGGAAGTTACCCGAGTCATGGATGTTCTTGATGTTCCATCTGGACATAAAGTTAAGTTGGCCACCTTCCAACTCACGGAACAAGCTCAACGATGGTGGGCCACTCACCTTGCCAGTGTCACTCAGACCGTGGAATTTGATAAGTTCAAAACAGTATTCCTTAACCGGTATTTTCCCCAAGCGTATAAGGACGCCAAGAAAGATGAATTCATCGAGCTAATTCAAGGAAGGTTGTCAGTGAACAAATACCAAGACCAATTCGAGAGTCTGGTGAAACATATGAAGTCTGTCAAATCGGATGAAGCTGAAAAGATAAGACTATTTGTGAAAGGGTCGAATCCCCATAACTGTAGACTTGTGGTGGGCTTTGATTAGCTGGACTTCGGGGTAGCAGTGAACAAGTCGATTTGGCTGGAACTCGAGGCCAAAGATTACCGAGTCATTAGAGATAAGAAAAGGACTCCTAATGCGACCTAACCATGGCCAAGTGGTGGATCATCAGCTAATGGGAAGAAATTCAGATACGACAACAGGGTTTTATTGCCAACATCAGATCGGCTGTGGGAGAGAGCAGTAACAACCAGAATCCAACATCCCTATCTCCTAGGGCTTGCTTTATTTATGGTTCTACCGTCCATCTGAAGCTAGAATGCCCATAGTAGAATAGCAGGAAACAATATAGTAGTCATCAGAGTGACAACTTCATACATGTGAGAAATTCTAATTCTGGTCCTTCACATCCCCATCAGCAGCAGCATTCCCCGGGAGAGCGCTAGCAGAGTATGCATAGTTTTGGGATCCCTCGTCCTAATTAGAGCAATTGTTGACAGACTCAGATACACAATGTCCATGTCAACAGGTTCAATCCAGGTCGTGCTTATGCTCTTACCCAACACTCAACACCTCCCTATAATCCTTCAGTCATGGAAGGTATTATTTTATTGTTCAGCGCATGGGTTAAAGCATTATTCAATTTGGGTGCATCTCATTCCTTTATATTGAGTTCTTTAGCATTCTATTTGGGTCTTGACGTAGAGAATTCTAGTCCCCCGATCTTCGTTGGATTACCCGTAGGTAGTGGTGTTATTCTGAACAAGATTTGTAGAAGTTGCGTAGTTGTTACTGGAGATTTTATTCTGGAATATGATTTAATACTGATGGATATGGATGGATTTGAGGTGATACTCGGTATGGATTGGCTGTCATGTTTCGGTGCCATTATTAAGTGCCATCGACATAGTGTCTCAGTACTACTTCCAGACGGATCTCGTTATCGTTTCAACAGTGAACAATGTTTCGACTATCCGTGTAAGTTCTCTATGGTTTGAGAGCAATGACATTTATTTGGTTAGTTGAGTAGTATTGTCGCTTAAGAAGATCCTTGTCGAACGTTATTAGACCTTTTAATTGTCTGAGAATTTCTCGATGTTTTTTCCTGAAGACCTCTCTGGTTTGCCTCTGTGCCGGGAGAGTGATTTCGCCATTGATGTTCATCACGGCGTTTCACCCATTTCTATTCCTCCTTCTAGAATGGCTCCGATAGAGTTGCGGGAATTTAAGACCCAGTTAGAAGATTTATCGAGCAAAGGGTTTATACGGACAAGTGTGTCTCCGTGGGGAGCACAAGTATTATTTGCCAAAAAGAAAGATAATTCTCTTCGACTTTGCATCGATTACAGACAACTGAATAGGGTAACTATAAAGAATAAGTATCATATGCCATGGATTGATGACTTATTTGACCAACTTCGAGGAGCAAGCAGATTTTCTAAGATCGACCTTTGATCTGGTTACCATCAGTTATGAGTCAAGGAAGGAGATATTCCTAAAATAGCTTTTCGTACTCGATATGGTCATTACGAGTTTTTAGTTATGCCTTTTGGCCTAACTAATGCCCCAGCAGCTTTCATGGACCTTATGAACCGTATCTATCATCCGTACTTGGATCGGTTTGTAGTGGTATTTGTTGACGATATTCTAGTGTACTCATCCTCTGATGTCGATCACGAGGAGAATATTACATTACTCTTCAGGTGCTTAGAGTGAATCGGTTATTTGTAAAATTCAGCAAGTGATCGATTTGGATGGATGAAGTCAAATTCCTCGGCCATGTGGTATCTGGAGCAGGAATTTTGGTCGACCCATCCAAGGTTGAAGAAGTTCTTAGTTGGGACAGGCCTAAGTCAGTTACTGAGGTGAGAAGTTTCCTCGTATTAATAGGTTATTATCGGAGATTCATTCACGATTTCTCCAAGATTGCCTTGCCTCTTACTCAGCTGACACAAAAGGATGTTCACTTCGAGTGGTCAGGTGAATATGAAGCTGCCTTTTAGGAGTTGAAAGTTTGACTCACATCGGCACCAATTCTCATTCTTCCCGAGCGAGGGAAAGGCTATACAGTGTATTGTGATGCTTCTAGATCAGGACTTGCTGCAATGCTTATGCAATTGGGTCAAGTAATTGCTTATGCATCCCGATAGCTCAAGACGCATGAAAGAAACTACCCCACCCATGACTTGGAGTTAACAGTTCTAGTGTTTGCTCTCATGATTTGGAGATATTATCTGTATGGTGAACAATTCGAAGTATTCTCAGATCACAAGAGCCTCAAGTACATCTTCACTCAACGGGACCTTAATTTGCAGCAACGTAGATGGATTGAACTCCTATAAGATTATGAATTTACCTTATAGTATCATCCCGGAAAGGCCAAAGTAGTGGCAGATGCTCTTAGCAGGAAGTCAGAACCTTCCTTAGCTGCGATGAAGTGCTATCGACGAAGGATGTACAGTGACCTACAAAATTTTGTATTGCATGCTCAGTGGAGGAGAGATAGGGCCTACTTGTGGGGAATAATATCCAGGCCACTTGCTCATCAGAAAGTCCTCGATGCTCAGTCACTCGATGAGGAGGTTGTGCAGTTGAGGGATCGTATTCGGGTTAGTGGTGAGTTTGATACTCTCACGATGGACAAGGATGGTGGCATACATCATAAGGGTAGGCTGATTGTTACGGCCATTAGAGAACTACGAGAAGAGGTTCTGGTATGATTCCACCAGTCTTGGTTTAGTATATACCCCGTGGCAACAAAGATGTATAATGACCTTTGTAAGGATTTATGGTTGTCCGGTGTGAAGAGAGATGTGGCTGAATTTGTTACAAGGTGTTATACTTGTCAGCAGGTAAAAGCTGAGCACAAGAAACCAACAGGGTTGCTGCAACCACTCCCTATAGACGAGTGGAAATCGGAGCATATCACGATGAACTTTGTCACTGCTCTACCTCGATCTGAATGGGGTCATGATGCAGTTTGGGTTATTACAGACCGTCTCACTAAGTCGGCTCATTTCCCTATGAAAGTTACGGATAATATAGCCAAGTTAGCAAGGTTGTACATTAGAGAGATAATCCGACTTCATGGTATCCCTCAGACGATTGTCTCAGATAGAGACCCATGATTTGTTTCACGATTCTGGAGAAGGGATCAACAAGAGTTGGGAACGGAACTAAATTTGAGTAAGGCATATCATCCAGAAATGAATGGACAGTCGGAATGTACGATTCAAACCTTAGAAGACCTGTTAAGAGCTTGTGCACTGGATTTCCAAGGAAGTTGGGATGAAAATTTGCATCAGGCAGAGTTCTCTTACAACAATAGTTATTAGGCCAGCATTGAGATGGCTCCTTTTGTGGCTTTGTATGGAAGGCCATGTCGTTCTCCCGTATGTTGGGCAGAGGTTGGCGAGAAGCACCTCACTAGTTCTAATCTAATCAAGGAGATGACAGACAAGGTTCAGTTGATTCGACCGAGACTTATCACGGCTCAGGATTGGCAAAAGAATTATGCCGATAATTAATGCATACTTTTGGATTTTTCGGTAGGTGGCCATGTGTTGTTAAAAGTTCGGGCACAGACCAGAAGCGAAAGATTTGGGCAGAATGGTAAACGCGCTCCACGTTTTATTGGTCCTTTTGAGATTCTGGAATGAATTAGGAACGTCCCCTATCGTTTAGCATTACCTCCGTAGTTAGCTCGTGTTTATAATGTATTCCATGTTTCGATGCTGAAGAAGTATCTTCACGACCCACGACATGTCATCAACTGGAATAACATCGAGCCAGAAGAAGACATCATTTTCTTGACACGACCTATATCCATCTTGGATCGTGAGGATAGGGTCCTACGTAACAAGGTCATCCCGTTGGTGAAAGTCCTTTGGGAATCCCATGGTGTCGAAGGATCAACTTGGGTACGAGAAGCCGAAATGGGAGGAGAACATCCTCATCTTTTCGAATAATTTGGTTTTGATTTCGAGGACGAAATCTCCTAAGGAGGGGAGAATGTAATACCCGCCCCTTTTATTTTATACTCATCATCCCGTGGTAATCGAATTATTCGGTAATATTAATTTTTTGCGCTCTATTTTCACATTGCACGAATTCGTATGATTATTTATTCGTATTCCCCGTATTATTCTGGAACTATTAGAATTGTGACATGAATAGTACCGACCCATAAAATGCAACTTGCGCGATTTTTGTAGGACGTTTTATTAGGGTTAAAAATAATTTGATCATATTTATGGGATGCTAAAAATAGGCCTAAGAGTGCCATGGTGTCAAAAGTGAAAAAATGAACAAATAAATAAAATATTATTATTTTCGTCAAAAATTAAAATTGCTCAAAAAATTCTGAAAAATTCCAGATTAAATTACAATTTAATTTAGAGCAACTTTCTCTTATTGGACATCTCCAATAAACGTATTTATACCTATTTTAGAGCTAATTTATGTTTTAAAATTGGTAAAAATAATTAACATTATAAGAAAGGTTGGTTTTCCACTCATTTTGTTCTTTATCTCCTTATTCCCACTAGCTCAACTTTTGAGCTGGTGCATAATGACCACCCTTGGAGTGTTATGAAGAGTGAGAAACATCTTTTGGGTTGTCATTAAGGGTGTGAGTTGTTGTGTGATTATAAGAGATAGGTGAGGGATGCCATAACCAAAATCAACTCAGCAGATTTTTCTCTATGTTTCACTACCACCTACACACTCTCTCTTCACCCATACAAGCTTCCAAACCCGTAACCCCCTTCTCTACCCTCCATAAAACCACGCAAATACTTTATTTTGAGCATATAAACACCCTAGAACAACCACATAAGGGTGAAAAAGCTTGAAGAATTCTTTTTCAGCAAGTTTTTAGAGCTTAATATTTGAAGTTTGGAGCTTACTTTGCAGTTATTTTTGGAGCTTATTCTTGGACTTATTTCTTGATTATATTCATCCTCCATATTATCCAAGTAGGGTTCTCCTCTCAACTCTTTTCTAAAGCTTAAAATCATGTGTTAAAGTAGTGAAAATCATGCTTGAAAATGGAATTATTTTCCTTATTTTGCTTTGTTGAAAATTATTTTTCATGCTAGAAGGTAGTCTTGAAATTGAAATAATTATAATTGATGCTATTAAGTTTGTGATGAATCATTATGTCATGAAATGTTAAGAAAATAACTATGATAAAAGACTACATAATTATGAGCATGCTAGTGGCATTTTTGGAGGATTTCTTATGTAGAAATCCATTATACTTGTGTATAATGTGTAGTATTCAATCGGTTTACTAATTAAAATGATTAAAGATGGGGTATACTGTTTTTAACATGTTTTTAGAAATATGAAAAATGCAGCCCTATTTTATTAGTTTCAGAAATAAAGATTAAAGGCTTAAATATGGGTTTTCTAGCTATTTAAAATGGAAATAAAGTCTATTTACGAGATTTGGAATTTATTAGTGAAATTATATTGGAAATGATCATAAATATACTTTGTGAAGTTATAAATTGGTTTTTGGAGAAATTAGTATGTTTAAACCCATTTAAAAGGATAATATTTGTGTGAAACAAATAGTAGTGACATTGTCGTAAATATAGTGAATAGTATGTGGTCAAGAAAATATTTGGCAAATAAATGTATTAATTGAGTTTGGCAAAAGGAGATTAATGATATATTTTTGCTAAGTGAAAATAATGAGTTTCATGGAAATGATATTCGAAAACGGTGTTGCATTTATGGCCTCTTCGGTCGAGTTTAATTGAAGAAATTAAAGACGTGATAAATAATTAAGTGTCACACAAAGATGAAATGAAAGAATGACGAACTCGAAAATGATGAGAATTATGAAATATGATAGGTGTGAAATATGTGGAAAGGACAAGAAATAATACTTGCATGATGTCAAGAATTAAGCAGGGCATGATGTCCCTAGTGGTGAGAGACCCCAAAGCCTGTACAAAAGAGCATATGGCGACTGGAGTCCGGCGGTGTGGACCCCGTTAAATTCCAGGGATATTGGATAGACTCCAAGACAAAGATTGATAAATCTTGTAAAAGGAAATTAAGGATGAGAATATTCTTAAATTAAAGGCACTTAAGTCAAAGAAATTATTAAGGACTAAAGGCTAATCAAATAAGTCTCTCGCACGAGACATGAAATGGCTTAAGTGTGAGTTTGGGCACCTAGCTCGGGTGCATTGCATATAGTTGCATTCAATTGCTTAAATTGTATAAAAAAATTTCTGGAAACATTAAAAGATACTGTATATGTATAGTATTTTGATACAAAATTACTACTTAGTATCTCCCACCCTACTAGGCATTCCGCTCATACCTATTTTCCAAAACCCACAAGTACTTTAGCTAAAGACGCAAAAGCTTGTATCGGTAAGGTTCCTGAGAGTTTCGGTTGTTGTTACAACTCTTATTACCGCTATCCCGTAGCGGCGATATTCGATATTTGAGATTTAACTTTCTATTAGTTGTATTGTTTAAATTCGTACATGAACTTGGAACTTTAGTTTATAATAACACATGGCATTTTCTGTATTAATTATGTTTGAATGGTATTTTGAAATGATGCTTCCGCAAAATGATTAAATGTGGTTTTTCAATTTAATGGAATTTAATTAATGTTGAATAATTGGATAATAAATCGTTTTTCTTTAATATGACAATTTTAATAAACACTTTCTTATATAAATTAAAAGTAATTTCTCCCTCCCCCTTGACCCTCGGACTTGAGTGAGAGTTAAGTCCGACCTTTATTCTAAATCTGGTTTAGGGCGTCACAATCATATCCACCCATAATCACTAATAATAGGCCCCCTATTTATTTTTCACTAAATAAATAAGCCTATAATTAACCCCAACAAAATTAGAACCCTTAAAATTAAATAAGCAAAATTGCCCAATATTAAGGGTCATCGATCGATCGAACGACTCACGCCAGCCCTCTTCCCCAATCTATTTTCAACCATTTTAAACCTCAAATCTCAAAGAATCCAATCCAGACCTCAACCAAGTAATACCCAGGGTTTATTACACATATAAACAACTTCGAACACTAATATATAACATCAACCATCGCTAATTCGCATTAAATTTATAGAGTTCACAAATTTGGGTTTTCCTCAAATTCATTCAATTTCATATTCAATTCGATTCAAAAATCGGAATTACATGACATTAGCTACTGGATTTCGACTCTAAATCAGGCCCTAAAATCATATGATAGTATCACATCATCAATTTAGCACTAATTTCACATCTAATGCCTAAAATCCCAAAAGCTCATTTTTACATGTGACAACCCTCCCAAAAATTGATTTGTCTATGCCTATTATGATATAAACATGAGTTTTTGCATTTTAAATCAGAAGAAAGTTAATTACTTTCCTTTTTTAGGTTTTTAGAGTTTGATTACGCGTTGTAGGAGATGAATCGCTCCTAAATTTGCCCCAAATTTGGTTCCTTAACATCTCTTATTTCTTCCTTTCTCTCCTATCTCAAATCTAGGGTTTAAAATTTGATGAATGGCTGTCTGTAACTCTAAAACTTAGATTAAATATCCTTAATCCCAAAATTAGGCTAATGGGCCATGCCTAGATGACCCGAATACCCCGAGTGGGCCCGATTATGTCTAAAAAGGCCCTAGGATCCAATTACTACCCATAGGTACACTATTTTTACTATCTCAATCCGTTCATAACAAATCGTGACCTCAAAATTGCCATCCGAGTCACCCTACCATAATTTCTTATCTCAACCTCATGTAGTCTACCCGTGACTCCCGGTCGAGATAAAATATTGTCACGTCACTAACACTAGCTATAACGTAAGATAATTATTTACTTTTCACTAGTAATTATATTCCACAAATATTAATCATTATCTCTCCCGATTAATATTTTAAAAAACACGTAATAATTAATTTAAATAAATTATGTCACACGTCTAATTTAAATTAATCGAATTAATTAAATATTTATTACTCAAAAATACGAGGTGTTACATTTGTTTATTCCTTTTATCTCTCTAATTTTACATATAAAAGGGATATTATTCGAAAGATACAAGACACACCTAACACCAACAACAGAGTTAGATAGATTATATGGCTATACATATTTGTATAGAAAAATAAATGTTGTATTTTTCATTTGGAGTGTAGTTGTGAGAGTTCTCTTTTGTAACCCATTTATTAATTGATTTGAGTTATTAATGGACATAGCCAAATTGACGAATCACTGTAATATCATGTCTTCCTAGTGTGTCTTTATATTCATCATACTTTTATTATGTGTGTGCCATATTATTAATTAGGGTCAAAATCAATTCCATTTATTGACATCCTTCCACACAAAAAATTGGTATCAGGGCTTAGGCCCTCTGATCTAGGCATTTGGATTTTTTGGTAGAGAAATAACCATACATATAGTACTATTCACAACCCTAAAATTTCAAAATTTGAAATTTTCTCGTTTGCATCTAATTGGCAATTGTGACCAATTTGTTTTTTTAATGGAAATTGCAAAATTTAACGTTGAAAATGTGATGGACGAAGAAACTTCTGTGTGTAGAAATGTGAAGTTATAGATGTCTTAGTCCAACAAGAGTTGAAAATTGCTCTTGAAGAGATGCCAAAAGACATGAAGGAGGGCGACTAGAACAAAACCAATCGCAAGGATTGTGGTCAAATTGGTCTTTATCTCGACAAGGATAAAAAATATCCTTATATGTGCAAGACCTAGAAAAAGATATTATGAAAATGACTGAAGGATAAGTACATTCCAAGAGCATTGAAAATTGATTATATTTAAAGAATAAACTCTTCCGGTTCTAGTACGCTAAAATGTATTTCTAGGTATGAGGAATTGAACAATCTTAACAAAATTATTGCTAATATGCAAAATTTGGATGTTGAAATTGACGATGAGGATAAAGCACAGTTAGTGCTTAATTCTCTACCTGATTTATGTGAACATCTCATTGCTATGCTATTATAAGGAAAAGAGAAAAAAATATGATGACGTCTCAAATACATTAATGAATAATGAGGTTCATAAAAATGATAAGAATATTTAAAGAGAATTAACATCTTAAGCGTTGACATTTCGTGGCAAGACAAATGAAAGGAAGAAAGGTAGACATGGAAAGATATATCTCGATCTAAATCAAAAGGTGAATCATCAACTTTGGGTGGGAGAACTCCGACCAAAGATGAATGTGCCTTTTGTCACGAGAAAGAGAATTAATAAAATATTGTCCTAAACTTAAAAAGGACACGAAGAACCCACTCCAAATGTTGCGATCAGTGATGATGAAGATTCTATATTTGCTTCGTTTATTTCACTATTTGGATCCAGTTCCCAAAAATGGATTTTGGATTTGGGTTATTGCCGTCATATGTGTCCCAACATGGAGTGGTTTTCTGGCTTTAAGGAGATAGAATATGGAACTATTTTGATGGGAAATTATCATGTCTATCAGATAAAAGGGATAGGAAAAATACAGTTGAAATTTCCTGGTGAAATAGTGAAAGTGTCGGAAGACGTTCGGTATGCACAAGACCTGAAGAAGAATCTTATCTCACTGGGTACTTTGGCATCAAAAGGTTATGAGATCATGCTGAAAAGCGATGGTCTGAAGGACGCACATGGAGACCTAATTGTGATGAAGGGAACGAAGAAGGGTTACTTATATTTTCTCTATGAAAATGTAGTTACATGTGCAAAAGTTATCTCTGAAAGTTCGGAGGAGGTTGCACTTGATGCTACCAAATTATGGCATATACGATTGGGATATGTGGGAGAGAAGGATTTGTAGGGATTAGTAAAATAAGGTATATTGAAAGGTGCCAAGACCTGTAAACTTGAAATTTATGAACATTGTGTTATAGACACGCAGGCAATAGTCATGTTTTGCACATTAGTATATTATACAGAGGGTGCTCTTGAATATGTTCATATAAATGTTTGGGGACCTACCAAAGTTTCATCTTCGGGAGGCAAGCATAATTTTGTGTCCTTTATGGATGAATTATCTAGAGGAGTATGGTGTACAACATGAGACAAAAAAATGATGTCTTAAAGTGGAAAAAGATGATAGAGATCCAAACTGGCAAAAAAAATTGAAGACTTAGGTCAGACAATGGCCATAAATTAAAGTTAAACCCATTCTTGTAAATATTCCAAGATGAGGGAACTGTGAGACACTTCACAGTCTGGGACACACTATAATAAAATGGGGTGGATGGATTATGAATCGCACTTTGGTGAAAAAGGTGCAATGTATGTTGCTAATGCAAGTTTAGGCAATGTGTTTTGGGTTGAAGCTGTTAGATATGCATGCCACATTATTAATAGGTTTACTACAGCTACAAATAAGGGAAAACTCCTATAAATGTACGGTTGGAACAACCTGCTACAAATTATGATTCGTTATATATTTTAGGATCTCGTGAATATATTAATATTAGGGAAAGCAAGTTGGATCCTAGAGCCAAGAATGACTTATTCTTGAGCTTTAGTGATGGAGTGTAGGGGTATAGACTTTGGTTCCTTGAGACCAAAAAGATCATAACTAGAAGGAACGTTACATTCAATGACTCTTCAATGTTAAAGAGTTCTCCCAGAGAGAACAAACCAAAAGAAGTTTCGTAGCATATGGATCTTGAGGCTCCAATTTTTCCACCCAAACTTGTCACAAATTCAAAAGATGATGATACACATACAAATGAGGTGGAGGATCCTGCCCATGAGTCTCATCAATAAAAATATTTTATTGCATCAAGTAGACCAAGTAGATAAAAGGAAAACCTACATGGTTTACTACTGATATGGTGGCATATGAATTTCCTATGGTGGAGGATACCATTTCATCTTACTACAAAGGATCCGAAAGGAGTTCAAAAGGCATAAATTAAAAGAAGACAATGAATGGAGAGATGCAATCTCTTTATAGTAATTAGATTGGGGAGTTGGTCCATCTTCCAATGGAGAAGAAAGCCATTGGTACAAGTGGGTATATGCAAAAAGGAAGGCTCTTCAAGGAAAGACAATGTAAGATTCAAGTCTAGGTAAGTGGCAAAAGGATACACGCAAAAGGTTCGGACCAATTATAAAGAGTTATTTTCCCTGGTTATGAAATACTCTTCCATTCATATTTTTAGCATTAATTAGGCGGTTTGATCTTGAGTTGGTGTAACTTGACATTAAAACGACACTCTTACATGTACATTTAGAGGAAAAAAGTTATATGACTCAACTAAAAGGGTTTAAAGTTGTTGGTTAAGAGAATTGGTCTTGCAAATTGATAATATCGCTATATGGGTTGAAACAAAGTTCAAGGTAATGGTACAAGCCATCTGATTTATTTGTTTAGGAAGGAATACACAAGGAGTCATTTTAATCACGGTGATCATTTTAGAAAGCTTAGATATGGTTCCTTCATTTATTTTTCCTTATTTGTGGATGACATATTGATTTCTTCTAAGAGCAATGTGGAGATTGACAAACTGAAAAATTAGTCGAGTCAAAAATTTGAAATAAAGGATTTGGATAAAGGTAAAATGATACTTTGTATAGAAATCCAGAGATACAGAGTCAAGGGAACGGTCTTCTTATCATAATAACAGTATTTAAAACAAATAGTATAATGTTTTGGTATGGATCCTAATACCAAACCTATAAGTACTCCATTAGCCTCACACTTCAAGCTAAGTGCCATGGAATCGCCATATAAAAATGAGGAACGGTCATAGATATCCCATGTTCCCTATGTTAATTTAGTGGGAAATTTGATGCATGCAATGGTGTGTAAGAAGACTGACATTTCATAGGCTATTATTATCGTGAGCAGATATATGCATGCTCCATGAAAATGCATTAACAAGCCGCGATATCGAATTTATGGTACATCCATGATATTATATATGTAGGTTGGAAGTTTGAGAATGACTTGGTCCCAGTTATGTGTTTATAGTTATTAGAGAATCGATGTTATTGGAGATCTACGCTATAGTCTATAGGTTATTTGTCTACAACAGAGGCAGATTATATGGCAGCGACATAGGCTGTTAAAGAATCTATTAGGCTTCATGGCTTGATTGCAGGCTTGGGGATTATTCAGGATCACATGGTTGTATTTTGTGATAGTCATAATGCCATCCACTTAGAAATTAACCAGGTTCATTATTTACAGACTAAGCACATCGATGTTTGTTTCCACTTTGTTCGAGAAATTTTGGATGAAGGTACTATTTTCCTTAAAAATATTAAAACTGTGGATAATCCTGTAGATATCCTGACGCAGGTTGTAACTAGGATCAAGTTTTAGCATTGTTTGTAGACCTGTCATGGGTCATGTCGGGTCGGGTTAACGGGTCAAAACATCCTTAACATTTACACGATCCATTAAGACTAATGGTCTAATGAAAATACTCTAACTCAATCCATTAATATTAATGAGTACACGACCTGAATCGTTAGCACCCACTAATATTAAAAAAATCAGTTTAAGTCTAAATGTGTAATACGTTGGGTGACCCTATGGTGCCCGTTAGTCTTTACTAATTTAAAAATAATGGGTTTTAATGGTTATCTTATTGGTATAGGTTGGGTGACCCTATAGTACTTGTTAGTCTTAAAGAATTTAGAAGTGATGGGTTTTAATGGTTATACTTATTAGGTATGGGTTGGGTGATCCTATAGTACCTATTAGTGTTAATGGGTAAAAATGGGTACAAATAAATTTTCAGACCCGAACCATTAGTGTTAACGAGTCTACCATGTTAACCCGTTAATGACTCAAACCCAATAAAGATAAATCCATTAACTTATAATTCCATGTAGGGTCGTGTATTGTTAATGAGTTATCATGTTTTTTGACAGGTTTAATTGTTTGAACTTGATCAATACCCTGTGGATTTGAACATCTTCAGGTGTATGGAACTTACAAGCACTTTTTGAGGCTACTTGGATTATTTTGGCTAATATGTGGTTACGTGTTTAGGTGAATCATTGCATATCTCGTCAAAATGGAATTACCAGATTTTGATTGACAAAAGTTTGATAGGGTGAACTTGATTTTTTTTCCAAGGTGGAGATTGTTGAAAAGGGTGATTTAAAAATAAACTATTTTAAGTGGGTTTTTCCCTTTATTTTCATCTTTTGACCACACTAGCAGTGGTTTTTTATCATCCAATTTCTCCCCTAAAAGGAATATCATTCGTCAGATATAAAGAACGCCAAACACCAACATAGTTGAGTGTAGAGATCTTATTGGGGTATGGACATTTGTATAGAAAAAAATTCACATTGTATTTTTCATTTGGAGTGTATTTGTCATCTGTTAATTTATCTGAGTTATTAATGGACGATGCCAAATTCGTGAACTACTTATATATTATGTCACCCATGTTTGTGTCTTTCTACTCATTATACTTTTATTGTGTGTACACCATATTATTATTTGGGTCACCGTCAATATCATTTGTTGACATGCTTCTGCACAATATATTTATACTAGCGGAATGCCCGTGCCTGAAGGCACGACAAAAATTTCCAAAGTACGTAATCGTAAAACGAAAAAAAAAATCAAAGTGCATAGTTGCAAAACGACAAAAATTTATTCCCCAAAGTATTGAATCTTATATAATCCAGTCTGGAAGTTTATCTTATAACATAAAAAAGTGTAAAAAAAATAATTTTCTTGGGTAGAATTTACTTTTTTTACAGTCCAAGTACACTAGTGGGTTGTAATTAATTCACTAAAATGCGATGAAAAGTTCACAAAGCACATTCTCTAGCTAGAAAAAAGAACAAAAAAAAAAAACAAATTCGCAATGAAATCACATTCTTTGTGCCTCTAACACACCCTTGCAATAAAAAGTACAGTACCAGCAGTATAAAGCCAGGGACCCTGTATGATATCTATATCACAAAGTAGAGTACCAGCAGTACAAACTCCTAAATCAAACCATATATTCAACTACTCAACATAATCTTCATAAAAAATCATCTGCATAATAAATTCCCAAACACGGTAGATTTAAGGAAAAACGAATAATTTATCTCAAATATAAAGGAATATGGGTTTAAAATATCAACTATAAAACATAATAACTAACACAACAATGGGAGACTATATCTAAACTAATTTCACCAAAACTGAGCTCAACTTCACTATCATAGATAAGTGTTGAGACTACGAAAGGCCAACTGGAATTATGGAAGCACTTACTACTCATTAGTAGGGTGTTAACGCAAACAATGATGCACTCTATTCGTGGTTTTGGTGTATCGTCTCGAACATTCACGTCACCTGCAAAAATTAATCAGTTTGCATATGAGGAACTAAAAACGTGATAGCTAAAATCTCAATATCCAAAAATAATAATGGAGCTATAACTCAAAATGAACTCACTAATAACGAATGGGAATTGCAAAAGCTAGGAACCCCCGTTCAATTACGTTTAACGAATGGGACCTGCAAGATAGAAGAGGAATGGTTCAAAGTAAATGTCGAAACAAACAAAAATGGCCTTAAAGAAGAAAAGGGAGGGGGCAGAACATCTCAGAAATGGTTCAAATTCTATAGCTTCATCAAATGCTTAGATGCAAACCAAAAATGTATTCTTTGAAAATATACTGACATCTTGATTTAGACGATGCAGTAGCAGTAGCAACTTATATATCAACTGTATCAAAACAACGAAAAGTGTATGTAGAATAAAAAAGCAGTTCATAGTTTTACCAGATCCGTATCCCCAAACGTGCGGTGAGGTTTTCTTCGCGATAGTCTTCTGTCAATTCGAGGTATTCTACAGCACAGTGCAGATGGGCTACATTTCCTGGGGTGGTTTCAAAGTTCATGCCATAACAGTATTTACCTGTGAGTTTGAATGTCTTTCACCCGCCCGACAAGTTGATAAGGAGTATCTATTATTCTCAACATTTCTATCATGTCAGGCCCAAAACACTACCTATTACATTTCAAAAATAAAAAACATACTAATTAATCAATTATGTAGTGCTCATACTTCAAAAATAAAACTATCTGTACCATTTAGTTCTATGCATTTTTTAAATATGACCGAGTCATGTAGTATGCCTAACTAACAAAAGGATCCAAACAATTACATACACCTCATGGTTATTATTTAAATGTCTATACTCTTAGTTTTTATCTTTGAAAAGGGAACACAAGAAATAATTAGAAAGAAAATCAAATAAAAAAATTAAAACTAAACACCATGCGTGATACGCTGAAAAACTGATTATGAAGATACTAATACTTTCCACTTTCTCAGCTATTAAGAACAGAAAAAATCAGAGCCAAAATTAATTATCCAAATAAAAGGCTATTAAAAACCCGGGTGGGTTCATTCTCCTAAACAATTTCTCATGTCCATAAAAAAAGTACGACACTAACATATGCATTCGAAATAATATAGATCGTACAAATATAAAAAAAACAATTAATAATATAAACAAATAATATTTATTGGAAAAAACAAAAAAAAATAAAACATGAGATTAAACTTGAGAACGTTCTCCTATTCAAACTTTTCTCCCAGTAGACTACTAACTATTGACTATGGCTGGTGAAAACAATCAACAAAATCTTAATAAAAATCAAGGTACATCTTTATCAAATAAATAAATGAAATAAAACAAAACGATGAACTAAATAATAAAAACTGTACCTGAACAAATTCATTTCTAGACATAAGGAGCATAGTACCCAAATAAAAAGAACATATAGAAAACAAGTGATCTTATTCACACCGCAAAAAACTATTTGTCGCCCCCGAATTTTAAACATGACACATTAAAATGATACTTTTAAAAAAGACAACAGCATCCCATTTAGCTCCAATAACGAGCAACAGTACATCATTGAGGTACCAAGACTTTTAGGAATTAAAATAGATTTAGGTACCATACCTTAAGTTCAAACCCAAAAAACTGAATTCACACTAAAAATATAAACCAACAGTTTCATAAAATTCATATATTGAAAGATAGATGGACGCCAACTTTATAAAGGGAAACTCATCCACGACATTCTAACTTATAAATGAGGTCAACTTTATAAATGAGGGAAAAAACAAAAAATACGCAGTCACTAAGCCAATTGTTAACAGTCCCATTATAACTATCTAAATTGTTGCATCTAAATTGTTGCATCCATAGAAATGATTATCGAGAGACACTTTTTAGTACCTTTTTTACAACATTTTGTCATGAGAAAATGTAAAAAATATAAGCCATGAGGTGTTTAAATGTATAAATAAAATATATGCTCAAATGCAACAAAACATTTATATGCATATGATGCTTAAAACATTAGCACAATCCCATATTTTCCATATGTTTAATATGAAGTTTTGTCTTCTAACGCTTTTCTAAATTGAAAATTGTCTACACCAAAACCCAAGCCCAAACAGTAGCATGGGAGAGTTTTAGAGACTATGTACGCATCAAATTATACTTAATTCTGAAAAAATCAATAAAAAATATTAGGTGACTTGACTTCAGCCTCTCTACCATTATGTCCTAATTTCTATTTAGGCACCCTTTACTAATGAAGTGAATAAGGTAGATCTCTCAAAATACATCGGTAGTCTGCACATAACCATTACAATAGTTAACCATTACAATAAAACTCAAAACATGACATAACCATTACAATAGTTAAGAAAATGAAAATAAAAAACATTGAGAAATGAAAATAAAACACACTTGGATTTCTTGAAGAGTAAAATCATCAAAACAGAACTCAAAACGTAACACCTGGAATCCATGCACATGAAAAATATTACCAGAGGCCCAAATGCATTCATGTTTTCACCAAAAGAGAGATAGAGATGGGGTTAGCATCGTTTTGAACATTTCCTGGCAGATCACTAATAATACTTATCAAGCAACGGAAATCTGAAACAACCAAACAGATATAGGCTCACCCGAAATTTGTTATTTTCCGCTCTAAAATAAAAATAAAAAATCTGTAAAATGTAAATTATAAAAAGTCTTGATTCAAACGGTTCAATTACGCGATAAAATATTGAACCCCAAATTGTAAAATCAAAATCACTGCACATTTTGAATCAGAAGCTCTGTATTATCCATAAAGAAACTATTATGGTAACGACGTTTACTTATTCAAGTCCACTTTGTTCTGTTCATCACGAAAAATACCTTAATAAGTGGAGTCAATTGAATTCAGTTTTACATAACGGTTGGCACTTATATAATAGAGTTTGAGCAAACCAAGCTGAACACGAATGGTTATCATCACAAAAATAAAATTATAATTATAATCTTAATGAGCTACTAAAATTATAAAGCATAAAAAAATTTAGAAGGATAGTACAACGAAGAAACAAATCTTATTGGCCACAAAATGTAGAAAATTTAGAATTTACCGTAATAAGATCACGTGTCTGTTGCAAATTTCCATCTTTCTAAAAAGAGAAATCCAGCCCGTCAACTAAATAAAAAGGTTACATATACATTAGATTATACGGTCAATCAAAAGAGAACACTGGCACAATGAAAAACTCAATAACTAATTCATGTAAACCAACACATTCACAACATTGCAATGTCGTATTATAGATTTTTTTATTAAATAAAAATCTATACAAAACACGTATATAAAATGTGGAAACCAACAGATTCACAATAAGGACTGAAAAGTACAAAAAGTGAAAATTGCCAAAAAATATTTTTCATAAAATGATAATTACAAATACTTAAAAATATGAAATGCCGAAAAGTGGCCTTAGTTTACAACAAAAGGTTTATCTATTAAACAAACACCAATTGGAGACTTTGTAACGCCGAATGGGGCAGTTTATAATAGTTCTCACATTGTTTTTGGTTTTAAATTGATTGAATCATAACTACAGCCACAATACACTAATACAATTGATATGACCATAACATAGGAGCTATGGAGCTAAAACCACGAAAAATAGAATGTAATATGCCCTCGCAAAACTGATACCTTTTGTTAACCTTGGTGATATGCCCTTGCAAAACTCAACTAACTAAAATGTAGATCTCACAAACCTGTTAATAAAAAAATAGAGAATACAAACAAACATAATGAAAACCCTAGTCTAAAATCTAGGATCTAAAATTTGAGTAATATATATACTAAATATGTCAAAGCAGAGGAAACTATACATTAAAAAAACACAAAATCCCAAAAAATGTAAAACTGAAATATGAAAAAAAGGAAATATGACTACAATAATTGAAGTGAGATAAATCAACCTCATTTGACCTCACACGATGTATACCAGTTGCAAAAAAGAATATTGTGAGCATATCTTAAAAATCAAAAACCCAGATTTGTGGTTGTGTGGAATTAAAGTGAGATAAATCAACCTCATTTGACCTCACACGGTGTATACCTGATGCAAAAAAAGAATATTTTGAGCATAACTGGAAAAAAATCAAAAACCCAGATCTGTGGTTGTGAGTGTGAAAAAAAGTTATAAACATAGTGTGTGAGGGTGATAGAGAGAGGAGGAGCCGGTGGTGGAGGTGGAGGCAGAGGCGGGAGGGAGGTTGTATGTGGTTGCAAGTGTGTGCATGAGTGTGTGTGTGTGTGTGTGTGTGTGTGTCTGCATGTTTGTATGTGCGTGCATGTGTGCGTAAGAGGGTGGTAGAGAGATACTACCTGAGGGGGATAACTATAGAGGCGGAGGGAGGCGACTGAGGGCGGTGACGGCGGCGGGTTTGTGTTGTGATGGTGCCGAAATCAGAAAGAGATAGAATTAGGAAGAGTCGTAGGGTTTGGCGAGGGTCGGGAAAAGAGAGGGGGAAAGTCTGAACCCTTCGTATGTGAGTGACGTGTTTCAATCCAAGCCTCTCATTAAGTTATCAACTTATGGAATAGTGTCAACTATTCTACTCCTTATGTTTGGGATTAATATTCATTCCTACCATTATGTTTCAATTTGTTCAATGTTTCTTTCAAAGATTGAAACTTATTTATTTATTTATTTATTATTATTATTATTGTTGTTGTTATTATTATTATTATTATTATTATTATTATTATTATTATATGTATTTTTTGGGGGGTTGGGGAGGGGGGTGTTGATATCTTGTATGTGACAACTAGGTTGTCAAAATCATGTTCTCCTGTATGACAACTCGCATGTAAAAATCATAAGATAGACAATTATTTTATGTCATGTTATTATAAAAAATGTATTTCTTTAAAAAAATCTGCAATATATATTGTTTTTTACTTTCATACATTACTATTTTTAGACTTAAATAATTAATGAATTAAAAATTGAAATACTCTCTAAAAATGAAAATAAAAAGAAAAAAACTAAAGAGAAAAACCAATCCCCACCCCACCACCCCCATCGCAGTTCCCCCTCTTCCCCCCCCCCCCCCCCAACACACACACACAACAACAACAACTTGTAGTAGCCCCTAACCAATCCTCTCTCTTGTGACCTCCAACCCCCAATCGAAATCCATCCCGGGAAATCAAACCCCAAAATTGACACCAAATCGAAATTAGAAAAACAAAATCGATTTGTAAACATCAAAAAACAAAATCGATTGAAAGTTAAAATCGATTCAAAATAAAAACCTAAAAATTCCTATTAACCTTAAAATAAAAAAAAAGTTTTGAGAGAGAGAGAATGTGAGGTCGTGGAGATGGAGGTGGGCAGTTGTTGTGGGTATTGGTGTTTTAGAGAGAGAACATGAAACGAAAGTGAGTGGGGTCACCGGGGAGGGGGGTAAAGATGTGTTGTGGTAATGGAGTGGGGGATCTTCTACCAGTGGGTGGTAGGAGTTGGTGGGTGGGGCCTCAGGAGAATGCCTTTCATTTTTTAAAGGGTACTTAGGTTTTGGCCTCCGCTAGTTATTCCCGTTTGGGTTTTAGCTCCCAATTAAAAATTATTGTGTGTTTGACCACCATTTTTAACTTTTAATGACGCTTTTTGGAAAAAATGCGTCACTAAAAACATTAAAAAAAATCAAAAAGCGTCGCTAAAGGTAAAAATTGGAGGAGGGAGGGGGGCAAGCATACAATAGTTTTTAATTTAGGGGAAAAACCTAAATGGGTATAACTAGTGGGGTCAATACATTTTAGTTTTTTTTTTTTTTGTAATTTTAAGAATATTATTGAGGTTTTCAAGGTATTTTTCATTTAAAATTAATTTATTTTTATTCTTTAGTTTTTATTTTTTAGGATTTAAAAAAATAAATTCAACATGACAATTAAATTTTACACTTTTCCTAATGATTTTTGGCAAAGTCTAATTTTAAAATATTATTTAAGTCTATATTAAAAATTAGTAATGTAGTACAATAAAAAAAAGGGATTATTTAGTTAGTTAAAAGAAATATTTTTTTCTGAAACTTATATGTTCATATTATGCAACATAAATATTTTTTTTACTCATACAAAATAAATTCAAGTTACACAATACTAAAAAGAACACCATCTTGGGGTGGGGAGTGTTTGAGAAATTGGGGTAGCAAATTTCAAGGAAGCATAGATTTGTTAAATGGATTCCTCCTAAACTTCTAAATTTGAAGCTTAATGTTGATGGATGTTGCGAAGGCCATCCAGGCCTTACATGGGGAGGGGTGTCCAATGGAATTCAAAAGGTTTATTCTTAAGAGGCTTTGCTTCCTATTTTGGCAAGGGGAATAGTATTCAAGCAGAAGCCTAATGTATTCTTCTAGGTATATAAACATGTCAAGAGCCTCTTTCTTATGAATTGGAGGTAGAATCAGACTCTATAATTATTTTCCAAGTTCTTAATAGTAGGTTTAAATGTTCATGGTGTATTATGCATATCATATCTAGGATTCATCCTAAGACTAAAGAATTTCAGGTAAAATTCATCCGTGCCCTTCGTGAAGGAAAGAAAGGCGCTGATTTTCTGGCTAACTATGAGTGCGCTAATAAATGTCATATGGTTTCGAATTCTTTTGACTCTTTACCAAAAGAGATCATAGGCTTACAGAAAATGGATTCTTTGAGCTTTTCTAATTTTAGGTTTAAGTAGTCTATTTGTTTTCTTACACTTACGTGGATTTTCTATAAGTACATCATTTTTCTCTATCTAATCAACCAGGATGGAGCTAATCAATCCTAATTAAATTAATAAATCTAGGGGGATACGTCCATCTTAGAAGAAATTGTCCTCGATGGAGTAGCAATGTTGTGGGCAGTGCGAGAGAGATGAGATAAGGAAAAAAGGTAAATATTTAATTTTTAAGTAATTAAGGGTTAAATTGTTTAATTATAAAAAAGCAAATGAAACTATTGATTGTGTCCTTTAGAGCATGATAAGCACCCAAAACTATACATTTTATACCCCGAATAGACATATTTTAGTTGCTAATTCTTGACAATTTGGGTCTTATGCACTTTATTATCTATTTTGTAGGTCGAATGCACGTTGCGGTGTTAAAACGCATATTTCAAGGCAATTGTGCGGATTATGGAGCTAATTAGACCTTGTCCCATACCCTACCCGACCCTAAACCTACCTAATCATGTCCCGAACCGTGTGTGTTTAGTTTGTCCCATTTTATTTTATTTGTGTCATTTTATTTTTAGGATTTATTCTGTTATTTTATTTTATTGAGTCATGTATATATTTTTAGGATTTTTATATTTTTTGCGCATCGTGCACTAGTTTTTATATTTTCTTTTATTTTCTTAGTTTTTAATTAGTTTATTAGAATTTCATTTTTTTTTGTTAGTTTTTATTTTTATAGTTTTTATTTTAGTCGTGTTTAGTTTTTTTTAGAATTTGTATAGTGCGTCGTGTTGTGTCATTTTTATTTTAGTTGATTTTTATTTTTAGTTTATTTAAATTTTTATTTTAGGTTAATTTTGTTTTAGTTTATTTTTTAGTTTTAGTTTATTTTGTTTAGGGTCACTAACACAAACACACAACACCCATACACCTAAACACACCCAACCAACCCCCCAACCCTCACCTAACTTACCCTACACCTTCACTACACACAATCACCTCCACCCATCTTCTTCCTCACATCACTCGCCCATTCTCTCTCCTACCTCCATTAACACCCACCTTCCACTCTCTCTCATCCCAACATTACAAAACCAACAAAAAAAACACATCCCAATCAAACAACCTTATCCTCCCTCCGGGCTCACCGTCGGCACCCCCTCACCCAGCTCCCAGCTCCAGTCGGAGCTGCCACCACTCCACCTAACCCAATGTCGCTAGCTGCGGACCCACGCAACTCGATCCTGCTGATCCGACACCAAAACCCAGCATCCTGACCCATTTCGGCGGAGCCCCTACCCACCAACCCGTGACAACCCTTATCAACCCGAGACCCGGGAAGAGAAACCCGACAATCCCCTAACCCGGATACATCCTCAACCCATTTCATCCAAACCCAAGACCATAAACTCATTTCCCCGCTTTAACCCAAATCGTATCTGCATAAGACCAAAAGCCAAAATCCCCAAACAAGCCAAGCAAACATAAAACCCATGTGTCTTATTAAAACCACTTAAAACCCATTTACCCCGATATACACTTAAACCCCCAACTAACCTCTTCTAACCCAATACCCAAAATAAACCCCTCACCCATATCAGATTTTTATTCCCATTCACGTGACCTCACAGCTCTAAAACCTGATGTGCACACATACCATTTCCATGCACACTTACACCAATTACCCAAATTAACCCCTTTGCTCCATGTGCATATAAAAGAAGGTGGAAGACCCCATTTGAGGACTTATCAATCAAGATATATCAAGTAAATAGAGAGAGAAAATTCAAGAGAGAGATAGGTTAGATTAGAAAATAATTAGGAAATTATTGTTGTAAATAGTTTTTTATTTTTTTAGAGAATTGTGAGAAATTAATTGTTGAGTGATTCAAATGAGTGTTTATATGTAATTGAATATTGTGAAAAGCTCAATTTGAATGGATGTTGCTCAATTTCAATGGAGGATTAGAGTCCAATTTTGTAAATCAAGGAGACTTGTTTGAAGATTTGTCCTCTAACCCTTCTACTTTATTTGTTTATAGGCTTGATTATTTGTTCATCATGCTTAAAATTATGTTAGGCTAGATACCCTTTCAAGGGGTGGGGTGACCATTATTTGACGTTAATCTTACTTTAATTAGCTTATTTAAATTAAATATCTCTTTGATGATTAATTTTGTACTCTTACTTTTATATTTACGCCTCGAGAGAGGATAAATGATTTTCGAGAGAAAATCAGAATTCTAGTTATAATACCCATTTTAGATTCGAACTAGAGATATGGGTCTCTCAAGTGCGGTATTATGATTAGAATTTCAACTCTAAAACTTATTTTCTGTGATTTAAACTAGTCTAGTAGATCGATCCTAGCGGGTGATTTATTAAATGATGTTTAGATTTACTTTTCAAGAGTTGTAGGAGTGTTAAATTTAATTAACTAAAATGTTATTATTAAAATTACATTTGCAACGAGATTTGATTTGTGATTTTGATACTAACTTGGGATAATTAATTTTAATGAACTAATTAATTTTGATTAACTAAAATATTATGAGTCATCCTATCCCTTGATTGTTCTCAATTTTATTTCCTCACCATTCTCATATTTTAGATTTTAAGTTGATTAGATTTACTAAATATTTTCATTTACTTTTGTTTACATCTTGATTTAGTTTAGTCTTATTTCACCTCATCTAAAAATATTAGAAAAAGTGAAAAAGCACAAAAAGAAAATAAAATTGAATTACAAATTGAGTTTGTCTCTAGCTTAACCCCTTGATGTGGATTGATACCATTACTTACCGCTATACTTTAGATTGTTATATTTTGTAGGTAATTGAGGTTTTGATTAGAGGAGCTTTTCAAGCAACGACGAAAAGAAAAATATACGCGAAAGTCTCTCTATCAAATGGCGTCGTTGCCATTCTTGGGAACGTGATGTTCAGAGAGGATTTCAACTTGTAGTTCATTTATTTTTCACACTTTGTTGTTTTTAGTACCATTTTTTCTTTATTTCAGAAGGCTTGTATTTATGATTATTATACTCTTGGCTTGTATTGCGGTGCATAGAGACACCTTTATTTTATTTTTCATTTTAAAAATTTGTAATAATCGAATAAAGCTTGATAGGGAAATCGGACAAGGTAGAGAGAGGATGTCGAAAGGCTAGGATTTAGAAGCCTCTCTACCTTGGGTCGGTAGGACTCCCGAGGCCGACTGAGATAGGCGTGATCTCCCCCCAGTCGACTTAAATTTTTCGGCACCCCACGACCTCAAAACCGTGGAAGGTACATCTCTTGAACACTTGCGCCTCTCCTGTTAGCGAGTCAGTTTTGTGTGCTCTTTTGTGATCTTGTGTGATTTTATTCTCACATTTATTTTTCGAATGGTGTGATGAATTAAATTACTAAGACCTATATCCGGTCACTCACGAGAAAGGATTTTATCACCCGACTCACTCGCTTACCAATTGTGTGTTACCCTAGCCATCACTAAATTTAAAATTCATCAACTAGGTAGCCCAATAGGAGCACATGTTGCAAAGGCGATCACTCAGATTTTTGTGATTTTTATCTCCCGCGGAATTAATTAAAATTAGACTACCCCTTTCACTAAATTTAGAAGATAAAATTGGCTATGTGCTAGTTAGGATTTCTCCTTCGCTTGCGTGTGTCCAATTCATTTTTCGGTAGTCGAATTTTAGTTGGTTCATCCAAAATCAAGAGTCCATATTTTCCCCACCTTTTCTTCCAAAAAATCAAAAATTATTTTCTTTCATTTTTATAAAAAAAAAATCCTAAAATATTTTCTTCCTTTATTTTCCAAAAAAAATCCAAAGATATTTTCTTTCTTTCATTTTTCCAAAAACATTTTCTTTCCTTTTGAAAAAAATTAAAAATTCCAAAAAAAAAATACTTCTCTCCTCATGGCCGACGAACATCCCTTACTGGACTACTTTGGCCATTTTCCATTGTCACGCGACACATGCGAGAGTGATCTCGAGCCGTCTCTTTATGATATACTTAGTGGTTTCACCTCTCTCATGAGTACCGTTGACACTCTTGACCAGTCCATGCACGCACCTCATTTTCCATCACCCTCGGTGTCAAGTGTCGACGTGTCTCATCCTTTGTTGTGCACCCACTGTTATTATGCCGATCACATGTCTCATGAGTGTCCGTACTTGTCATATCTGTAATACCCCGTATTTTTGGCAATATTTATTTTTGGGATTAATTAATTAAATGAGAATTAATTGGGAATTAATCCGGATAAAATACTAGCGAGATGTGAATTGATATTTGACTATATTGAGTATATATGATGATATATGAATATTGAATTATGAAATTGTCGTGAGATTAATATACGACAATTTGGACATTTTATTGGGACGCGTGAGACAGTCGCGTCAGGATATAATTATTTTAATTATAAAAGTGAAATTAACTTCTATTAACCGTATGGTCGTTTTGAGTGCACCAACGCGTCCGGAAGGGTCGAGATAGTCAGAAAACACTAGCCGGGGGTTTAGTTTGGGTCCCGGGGTATTTTTAGGCCATACCGGCAACATAAAGGGTAGTTTGGTAATTTTGTATTTTTGGGAATTAAAAGTGACGAAAATTAAGAGTTTTTATCTGATTGGGAATTGACCCACTAAACCCACTAACCAACCCTTAATGACCCAATAAGCTACGGGGGTTATTAGATTAGGTTTCCAAAACTTTCCCAAAGCAAACCCTAGCCACCATTGGAGAAAAGCTTGGAGAGAGAGAGAAGAGGAGAATTCTGCAGAGAGAGAGAGAGAGAACTTCAGCAAATCGTCATCAAAATCAGAGATTGAAACAGGCAAGTGGTTTAATTTCAATTATTATAGAGAATGCTTCTTCCATGCGTAGGAATTTACATAAATCAAATTGTTCTTGAGAGTTTAATAAAAACCCATTTTAATTGGACTTAGAACTTGAATGTTGAGGAGTAATTGCATGTAGAATCGTATAGAAATGATTACCCTGATGTTAATATGTGTTGGATGTAACAAAAACGGATCTAATTTGAGTAAATTGATAATCATAAATTCTAGGGTTTATGTTCTTGAAAATTGGGGAAAAGTGTAGAGAATTGAGGAATTGATGATGATTAGGATGAATTGATTCTTTAAAATACGTTAGTATATAGCCTTGATATGTTTAGGGATGACTAGAGACCTTAAAACATTGTTGGGACGAATTTTAGAGAAGAATTGAGGAGTAGAAATTGGTGAAAAACGAAATAAGGAATTCTGGGCTTGAAACTGGCCACTCGTTAGAAGACCTACCCAGGTCGTTCGAACGATCTTCTAACGAGTTAACCATTGACTTCTAACGAGGGTGAAGTTCGTTCGATGAAATCGTTCGAACGAGATCTCGTTAGAAAGCCCACTTCGTTCGAACGAGATCTCGTTAGAAGACTCAGTTCGTTCGAACGAAGTCCCGTTCGAACAGCCTCGTTCGAACGAGACTTCGAACGAGTTGACAGTTTAGGCTTTTTAGCCTGTTTTGATCCCGAGTGCCCCGTAACCTTGTGTATAGGTAGAGATAGCCTTTCCTTGATGAGTAATTGATATATTTGGGAGGTTTGGGATATAATGAGGAGTCAAACCTAGAAGTGTAGTTTGAACCTAAAGGAAAATATGAGTAGGACGTGAGTGTCTATTACGATGCGAGAACTATTGACGGCCTAGCTTATTATATTAATTGGTAACATATAATTGGTGTAGTATTATATGTCAGTACGAGAAGAAATATGTACCAATATATTATGGTGATTACTAAGACGTGTGCATACTTAGTATATGTATTGATTTTATGTGTATGACATACCTACCATACTTGCTATCACGGGAGGTTTGCGTTCGCTTAGGGCCCTCTAATCCTTGTGTTTCCCGGATTTAGACTGGTTACCTCGATGAGCATAGGTCAGAAAAAGACTTATTGGGATGTTAATAAGTCCACTGATCGTGGGAGCGTAGGTATGTGCGTGACCCATGTGATGTGACTGGGTTCGCCTCCATTATTTGTGATGTTGTTATCAGTGAACTATTCCTGAGAGATTTGGAATATGTGATCCTTATGTACGTGATGTACCGGGATGGATAGCAGAGTATGTGTGCACCACAGCTAGTCTCGGGGTGCTTGTACTGTATATTTATGATGCGAATAATATACACTTAATTAACGGGAACTTTCATTGTTAACATTGTGAATAATATTATGGTATTGTTTTGAGAACATAACGAGTTAACCGATAGTGAACTATATTATTAAATGAGAATCTGAGTTTAAGTGAAGCCCTCTAATTATTTGATAACGTTAGAATGTAATATGGGAATCGATTAGTAAGAGGTAGAACTTATTACGTTTTGGTTAGTTATATGTGTCTTTTAGATGGGTAATGTACGTTAGGAGTGCACATGTAGTCGAGAGGTGAGAATTTCATGTGAGTGCACGTCCTAACATGTACTTTGCATTTAATGTTTTATTGTTATTAAAACACTTGCTGTTTTCAAAATGTTTTCCACTTTCGGGCTCTGACCCATTTGCTTTCAAATCTATTTTTGTAAAAACCATTTTAGCTGCCCAGCCACAAGGACACCATGCATAGGATTCTCATTCAGGTGACGAGCTGTAGCTGTTTGTGGAAGTTACAGGGATTTGCTTTTAGACGCTTCTATCTTTTGGATTCCATGTTCAGTATTCCTCAGTTGTAGGGCATGTTGCCCAAATTCTATTAGAGACATTTCCATTTCAGTTTTTCAGACTTTGGCATGTATTAATTCAGTATTCAGTATTTCGTTACTTATTTCAGTTGTGGCATTTGTTGTGAGGAGTTTTCCTCCGGATTTATTTATATCATGTGATGGTTATTCTATTATTTCGTTATGGTGAATGGTGATATTATTCTTGCCTTAAATCTTTTACTGCATGTTAATCAAACTTAATTTAAAATTTGACAACTTACTTTTTAAATACTAGGTGGTTCGTAATCATTAAAATGTTTTCGACAGTGATGCTATTAACTGGGCCAACTTGGCATTTTGATTTAATTTAATAAAGGAGTAGCTACCCAGTATTTAATTAGTCGGGGTGTCACAGGTGGTATCAGAGCATCAGGTTCTAGTGTCCTTTAGGATCTGAACGGCTTATTATGTTTTCCGCTGAGCTTTCTTTGATATAGAGCCCTAAATATTAGGAATGTTGCATTCATCTCTATACATTGGGAATTCGTACTTCCGCGGTTTGTTTATTTGAATGATGAACTCATCCAAATTTACTTAAATTTTCAGATGGACCGTCAAGAAGAACTAGCTCAAACGGGTAGGGGAATCGATGGGCAAGATCGACTCACACCTCGGGTATCCCCGGAAAGAATATCAACCGCCGAGTTAGCAGGTATCGTGGCACAAGCAGTTACCACTGCAGTTTTACAATACCAAAAACGCAGCATACAACTTAAAGGAGGCAAAAGACCTAGAGTGGTTAGCCAAATGCATGTGAATAAAGCTGACAGATGTGCGAGGACCCCGAAAATTCGACAACAAACTACCCAAGACCGAGTCGGTTCTAATCAACAACGTGGTAAAATGAAGCATTTTCGAAAGAGGAATAAAGTTCCAAGTCTGTAAGGACTATACCGTCAGCAGAAGAGTCAGAGGGGGAGTAACTTCAGAGGCCGATGTTTTGTGTGTGGCACGCATGGCCATAAACGCCAGAATTGCCCAGAGGGTGTTAGGGCTCCCCAGCAGTAGGGTGCCCGTAATGATCCACATGGGACACTTTTTACAATCGCCCTCATAACACCAGCTCAGGTGCTAGCCCTACCAACCTTTCCAGTAGCTCCAGTGCAGCAGGGACAGAATGGTTATCCACAGTTTCAACAGGGCCAGCAATGCCAGGGCAGAAATGATAACGGTCACCAGGGTCGTGGTCAGCATGGACAGCGAGGGGGAAACTTCCAAAGGAAGTGTTTCATTTGTGGTAAGATTGGCCACAAACGTCAGGATTGTCCTGATAGGGGCAGGGCCCCGCAGCAGCAGCAGGGTGCTCGACATGAGCCACAGAGGCCACTTTTTCCACCTGCTCTTCCAGCTTCAGCCCAGGTGCCAGCTCTTCCAGCTATTCCAGCAGTTCCTGTGCAGCAGGGGCAGCTACAGTATGGACGTGTCTATAACGTCCACCAGGCAGCAGTTCCACAGGCACCGCCCGCGATTGAGGGTACGTTTCCTATCCATGGCACTATGGGTCGGGTATTGTTTGATACGGGGGCTACACATTGTAACGCCCCGACCCGGATTTAAAGGTCAATTAAGGATTAACCCGATTCGAACCATACGTTAATAGTGAAGTGCAATGAAACATCCTAATTAATGTTTATAATCCATTCTTATTAGTATTTAACGTTACACTTATTAGCATGCAAGTCCGAATTACAATCACTAAGTGATATGACCCAAGGGAAGTGCTCCCAAGGCCAAGTAAACAGAGCTACTAATCGTAAATGCAGATAGTTACTTACCTGTATAGCGCTCTCAAAGTACGGAATATCATACAACCTGCCGCAACAAAAGAAGGGATGTGAGCCGAATGCTCAGTGGGATCATATACAAATGCAGTATAGAAACGAGCGGCAGAAAGAAGTACTCACACGCTACACTACATGCATGTGAAAATATGTATATTTCTACATATATACCTTTGAAAAATACATATGCCAATGTATTTAACTGTTTATTTCAAAAACATCTTTTAATACCATTTAACTTCCCTGACATTACAAAACAGTCATTTGCATTATCATGCTTAGGACTTATACGTGTTTTCCATTAACTCAAACAGTTTAAATAAACGGCATTTGTTTGGAAAACATTCTTCTTACTTTCAAGGAGATTTACTCCCTAATATTCATTAACTCACGCCAAAGTTACTTAACCATTTCAGGACTTCCATTCAACACACACACATGCCGTGTTTAGAAAAATACTCTTTTCCATTGTAAACCTCATGTAACACACGCTTATGTTTACTTTAATTCAACTGTTCTTAGATAGCTTAATTTCATTAAGTCACCTTATTAAACCATTACATGTTGACACATGAATTTTAAGCATTTAAAGCGTTATTCTTGCATTAGTAAATCAATGAATTAGTGTCATTCATTTATGCATCTTTCATGAATATTCGATTCATTACTTAGCATTATTTCTCTTTGGGATCTGCCAACAAACACTCACGGACTTCGTGGCCTCACACCACCGGTCTCCGCCGCCATATACTACTGCAGTTGGTTTGGGGTCTTTCACCACTAGGGACGTCATGCCCTCCTTAATTATTTTCTCTCGGCATCATCCGACTATCATTATCTTGTCAATGTTTTCAACATTTTCACAGTTGTGCTTCAATTTTCATTCCTTTGGGCCGAAGCCAAAGACTTGGACTTAACCGTCCATTTTCCCATTATACTTGGAAAATCATTACTTCTCTTTAAGTCCTTTGTTCACACACGTGTTAATATTACACAAAAAATGATTCACATTTTAGGACTTAATTCAATTTCATCGTGCTTGGATAAAAACATGCACTTACATTTTTATTTCATAAAAATGTCCCGCTTTAAGTAAGTTATCGATTTACCCTTCTTTTCATCAAAACTCGCAACCTTATTCTTTTTCAAGTGTTATTCACTAAAACACCCTTTTTGAATTCCGTTCTCGACACGTAGGCATTTTCGTCATTAAAACACTTGTTTAACTTCTCACTTTATCAAATTTTACACAGTTTGCATTTTAGCCTCTTTAATATATAAAATCATGCCTTTCACATATTAAAGTCCATGCACTTGATTTTGTGAGTTTAACACTAAAACTCCATTTTAACCAACATTTACACATTTGACACTTTATAATTTCAAACTTGGTGTCACACACTTTCATCATGATTAATTGCATAAAAACCCATACTTAATCATTTCTTTCATACTTAGTCTCCTATATTCTCATTATTTATATTTTTACCCAAAGTTCTCAAAAAGACTATACTTTTGCATATTTACGCTTTTAACCCCAAAACTTAGTTTAAACAAACTAAATAGTACACTTTGTAAATGAAAGTTTATTTGTGCACTTTATAATGATTTATCAACATAAACTCACTATACCAATCTAACAAAAAGGGTACACAAGCTTCAAATGTTCCTTTATCAAAGAAATCATTTATTCACCTTAAAACTTGAAATTTAAACATTTTACTCCATAAAATGTTGTGATTTGGGGCTGAAATTTATCTATTTTAAAAACCCATTAAACCTCTTGTTGTAAGTACCCATTTTCATAGAAAATAGTAAACATGATACTAATAAGGCTATTAGTACATTCAAACCTCATTATTATTTCATAAAAATACTCATCCTTACACAAAATACCAATAGTGTAACTAATAAACCCATAAATTGGTTTTAACCATTTTCTCACACAATTTACACCCAAATGGTGGAAAATACTATTCTGAAATTTTGTCAAATTCAAAACCCATTTAAATCACTTCTTTGAAAACCCACTTGTCCAAGAAATCATAGAAACCCACCCAATGAACTCCATGGATGCAAATCAACACAAATCCTTCATATATTAAAACTAATATATGTAAATAGCAATATGACATTATGCTAAATAATAAACCTACACCAAGGTTAAAGAATCCCACCTCAAAATGTCCTTAAATAATGGTAGAGAAGGTGGGTGACTCCCCCACCTCCAAAGGTGGCCCTAAAGGGAGTCACAATAGCCCCCTCTTCAAGCTCCCAATTAACCTTCAAGCTCTATGAACTACTCTTTCTTCTACTATGGAAAACTCCTTTTAAAATCATCTAACAAGACTTCCTTTGAGCTCCAAAAACTTATCTCAAAATCTCCCATGAGCTGTCCCAACTTTGAGAGGTGTTTTAATGGAGTTTGGGGACCTCCAATGTGGTGTTTTGATGGTGGAAAAGTGGTGGCAAAGGAGGACCACGAATTTGGAAGGAAGAACAACTCTTGCAAGAGCTAGAAGATGGAGATATAATCTGAAAATATTTGAGAGTTTTGGCTCCAAGTATTTACCTCCCATTTATCTTATAATGTAATTATGGAAGCATTCCACCCTTGACCAACAAACCCAAGGTTTTGAATGCCCAAATGGGTGTAATTTGGTTCCCCAAGATCTGCATAATAAGTCTTGAAAGAGACTACACACACACCCAACATGTGACCCCAAAAATTCTTTTGAAAAATGCCCAAAAATACCCACAAAAGTTGATTTGCGTCACTTTTGGTACAAGCCCAAAAAAAAAATCTTTTTTTTTTTTTGAAATTTTTTACTGAAGAATCATATTCCTTGCATTTTTTTAGCTAAAAAATCATATTTACAATAGTCGTTTGGTCTCCCGGATTGTCCTATACAAGGCGCGCAAGAATCGGGACCTTCGTACAAAAGTATTTTTTTTTCGATTTTTCTCTTCATAATAATATTCCTTATATTTTTGTGAGTCAAAAAACATATTCACAATATTTTTTTGACCTCCCGAGACGTCCTAAACAATTTGCACAAGACTGGACTTTCTCTGTGTCGCGCGTCATAAGACAATTAGTACACATGCTTGCGTAACATTCGTTGCTTGTCCGAATCGTACCAAACTTAACCAAAGTGCTTAAAATAATTATATAAACTCAAAATAAAACTCGTGTGAACCATGAAACATAAAACTATCTCGTTTAACACATATTGCCATATTTTGCTTTTCGTACCATTTAAATGTGGCGTCGTATTAACCTTGTCCGTGTCGTATCCGTTCCTTGATATTTTTTCCTCAAACTTAATGGACATACTAGCCAATACTATTAGAGATTAAATATGCATTAATGCGATGCATGCATTGTTGGATTTGTTTTTGTTTAAACCATTTACGTAATATGCCACCTTACGTATTACTCTTCGATTATTTATTCCTCCAATTATTTTTTGGAGAAAACACTTCAAATAACGTTAAATACCTATTTTCTAGGGCGGGGTATTACACACATTGTTTTATAGCTACACATTCCGCGAAGGCTTTAGGGTTGTTAGCCACAGCGGAGAGCACAGTGACGTGTGTCGACTCACCATTGGGGAATGGGTCACTTATTTTCTTTATATGCCGGGGAGTGGGGGTAGAGGTTGGTGGTTTGGTATTACCTGCAGACATGTTGGTATTAGTTATGCATGTGCACGATGTGATTATCGGTATGGATTAGCTCTTAACTTATAGGGCCATGATTGATTGCTTCAGCGGGAGCATTGTTTTTGCCATTACGGGGCAAGAGATGTTTGTAGTGGCGATGCCTCGCCCAGAGGGAGGTTCGACCGCTCATCTGTATTACATAGAGGAGGATACCTCTAAGGAGGTTGTGATTCCTTTAGATTCGATCCCAGTTGTCAGGGAGTATTCGGATGTGTTTCAGGAGATACCAGGCCTACCCCCCAGTCGAGAGATAGACTTTGTTATAGATTTACTGCCAGATACGAGACCTATAGCACGCGCACCGTACCGTATGGCTCCGGCAGAGATGCGAGAGCTACGAGATCAGATAGAGCAGCTGTTAGGTCAGGACTTTATTCGCAGGAGTACCTCACCTTGGGGCGCTCCTGTTTTGTTTGTGAAGAAGAGGGACGGTTCACTAAGATTGTGTGTGGACTACCGGGAGTTGAACAAGGTCACGATACGGAATAAGTATCCGTTGCCTCGAATCGATGACCTATTTGACCAGTTGAGATGAGGTTCTTTCTTCTCGAAGATTGATTTGAGATCGGGATACCATCAGTTGCGTATCAGGGAGGAGGATGTCTCGAAGACTGCGTTCTTAACGAGATATGGATCTTACGAGTTTCGGGTTATGCCTTTTGGTTTGACCAACGCTCCAGCAGTGTTTATGGACTTGATGAATAGGGTGTTCAGAGAGTTCCTTGATCAGTTTGTCATTGTCTTCATTGATGATATTCTGATTTACTCCCAGACAGAGGAGGAGCACGCCGAGCATTTGAGGCAGGTTTTGCAGACGCTGCGTCAGAACGAGCTGTATGCAAAGTTTGAGAAGTGCGGGTTTTGGTTGAAGGAGGTCCAGTTTTTGGGACACATTATTTCCGACCGGGGGATATCTGTTGATCCGGGGAAGGTATCCGCGGTGAGGGAGTGGGGACAGCCCACGACACCAACTGAGATTCGTAGTTCTTGGGCCTAGCAGGATACTACAAGAGGTTCATTCGGGGATTTTCGAAGATAGCGGGTCCTTTGACACATCTGACTCGTAAAGGTGTGCCGCTCATTTGGAGTGATGCCTGTCAGTTGGCATTTGATGAGTTAAAGGGCAAGTTAACCTCAGCACCTGTGTTAGCATTGCCGAGACCGGGAGTTGAGTATTTGGTTTACACCGATGCGTCCCTACAAGGACTTGGAGGTGTATTACAGCAGGAGAGACAGGCCATAGCTTACGCTTCCCGTAAGCTTAAGCCTCACGAGAAGAATTATCCCACTCATGATTTGGAGTTGGCAGCAGTGGTAATTGCCCTACGGATTTGGGAGGCACTATCTTTTGGGGGAGAAGTTACAATTGTTCACGGACCACAAGTCCCTACAGTACCTGTTCACGCAGAAGGAGTTGAACATGCGGCAAAGGAGGTGGCTTGAGTTTGTGAAGGACTACCAGTTCGATATCCAGTACCACCCGGGTAAGGCTAACGTGGTAGCAGACGCGTTGAGACGTAGGCCAGCAGATGAGGTGGCAGGGGTGTGGAAGGCAAAGTGGAAGGAGTTGGGACACCAGGATGCAGTGGCCCGATCTTTCATGTCTGTGATGACCATTACACCGCAGATTGTCACGAAGGTAGTACGGGCACAAGCTAATGACTCGTTTTGTCAGGAGCAGATAGTTCGATTACTATCAGAGGGAGCCGAGTTCTATACCGTCAGCTCAGACGGGGGATTACGCTTCAATGGGAGATTGGTGGTTCTGGAAGGGGAGGAATTGTGACACGAGGTGATGGCAGAGTCGCACGGCTCACGGTTCGCGGTACATCCCGGAGGGGACAAAATGTACCAAGACATGAGACGCCAGTATTGGTGGAGAGGTATGAAGAGAGATATCGCTGTGTTTGTTTCGAAATGCGCCACTTGTCAGCTAGTAAAAGTGGATCATCAGAGACCGACATGACTTCTACAGCCGTTGGAGGTTCCGAGGTGGATGTGGGAGAGCATATCCATGGACTTTATCACGAGGTTGCCTACGTCGCAGAGGGGTCACGACTCCGTTTGGGTAATTGTGGACAGGTTGTCCAAAGTCGCCCATTTTTACCCGTAAGGACTGACAACACTACGGGACAGTATGCCCAGCTCTTCATTTCAGAGATTGTGAGACTTCACGATGTGCCCCTAAATATCGTGTCTGACAGAGACAAGATATTTGTTTCGCGATTTTGGGAGAGTTTCCAGGAGGCCATGGGCACGGAAATGCGGTTGAGTACGGCTTATCATCCGCAGACCGATGAGCAGACCGAGCGCACAAATCAGATGCTGGAGGACATGCTAGGCATGTGCATTATTGACTTTGGAGGTGGATGGGAGCAATACCTTCCACTGGTAGAGTTTGCTTATAATAACTCCTACCAGTTCACTATTGGCATGGCTCCGTTTGAGGCGTTGTACGGTAGGCCTTGTCGTTCCCCAGCATGTTGGTTGGAGGTGGGGGACAACAAACTACTTGGGCCGGAAGTGATTCAGGATACTTCGACAAGGATTGAGTTGATTCGGAGTCGCATTCGGGTAGCTCAAGATCGGCAGAAGAGTTATGCTGATGCGAAGAGATCTTTCAGGGAGTTCCAAGTGGGGGACCAGGTTTTTCTCAGAGTATCTCCTATGAAGGGGATTATACGTTTTGGGAAAAAGGGGAAGTTGGCACCGAGGTATGTGGGGCCGTTTCCTATTATTGAGCGAATTGGACCAGTTGCGTATAGACTCGGGTTACCGGAGCATTTACACCGGATTCACGATGTGTTTCATAATTCCTCACAAAGGAAATATCTCAGAGACGATTTGGCTCATTCTCACATCACTTTGGAGGAGATTGATCTACAGCCTGATAACTCCTACGAGGAGGGGCCGATTGCTATGTTGGACCGAAGTGAGAGGAAGCTGCGGTCAAAGATAGTTCCGTTAGTGCGTGTTCAGTGGCGACATCATAATGTCGAGGAGTCCACATGGGAACGCGAGGATGAGATGCGCGAACGTTATCCAGAGTTGTTTTATCAGGTACTTTCTAGTTCCGAATTTCGGGACGAAATTCTGTTATTAGGGGGGAAGTATGTAATACCCCGTATTTTTGGCAATATTTATTTTTGGGATTAATTAATTAAATGAGAATTAATTGGGAATTAATCCGGATAAAATACTAGCGAGATGTGAATTGATATTTGACTATATTGAGTATATATGATGATATATGAATATTGAATTATGAAATTGTCGTGAGATTAATATACGGCAATTTGGACATTTTATTGGAACGCGTGAGACAGTCGCGTCAGGATATAATTATTTTAATTATAAAAGTGAAATTAACTTCTATTAACCGTATGGTCGTTTTGAGTGCGCCAACGCGTCCGGAAGGGTCGAGATAGTAAGAAAACACTAGCCGGGGGTTTAGTTTGGGTCCCGGGGTATTTTTAGGCCATACCGGCAACATAAAGGGTAGTTTGGTAATTTTGTATTTTTGAGAATTAAAAGTGACGAAAATTAAGAGTTTTTATCTGATTGGGAATTGACCCACTAAACCCACTAACCAACCCTTAATGACCCAATAAGCTACGGGGGTTATTAGATTAGGTTTCCAAAACTTTTCCAAAGCAAACCCTAGCCACCATTGGAGAAAAGCTTGGAGAGAGAGAGAAGAGGAGAATTCTGCAGAGAGAGAGAGAGAGAACTTCAGCAAATCGTCATCAAAATCAGAGATTGAAACAGGCAAGTGGTTTAATTTCAATTATTATAGAGAATGCTTCTTCCATGCGTAGGAATTTACATAAATCAAATTGTTCTTGAGAGTTTAATAAAAACCCATTTTAATTGGACTTAGAACTTGAATGTTGAGGAGTAATTGCATGTAGAATCGTATAGAAATGATTACCCTGATGTTAATATGTGTTGGATGTAACAAAAACGGATCTAATTTGAGTAAATTGATAATCATAAATTCTAGGGTTTATGTTCTTGAAAATTGGGGAAAAGTGTAGAGAATTGAGGAATTGATGATGATTAGGATGAATTGATTCTTTAAAATACGTTAGTATATAGCCTTGATATGTTTAGGGATGATTAGAGACCTTAAAACATTGTTGGGACGAATTTTAGAGAAGAATTGAGGAGTAGAAATTGGTGAAAAACGAAATAAGGAATTCTGGGCTTGAAACTGGCCACTCGTTAGAAGACCTACCCAGGTCGTTCGAACGAGCTTCTAACGAGTTGACCATTGACTTCTAACGAGGGTGAAGTTCATTCGATGAAATCGTTCGAACGAGATCTCGTTAGAAATCCCACTTCGTTCGAACGAGATCTCGTTAGAAGACTCAGTTCGTTCGAACAACCTCGTTCGAACGAGACTTCGAACGAGTTGACAGTTTAGGCTTTTTAGCCTGTTTTGATCCCGAGTTCCCCGTAACCTTGTGTGTAGGTAGAGATAGCCTTTCCTTGATGAGTAATTGATATATTTGGGAGGTTTGGGATATAATGAGGAGTCAAACCTAGAAGTGTAGTTTGAACCTAAAGGAAAATATGAGTAGGACGTGAGTGTCTATTACGATGCGAGAACTATTGACGGCCTAGCTTATTATATTAATTGGTAACATATAATTGGTGTAGTATTATATGTCAGTACGAGAAGAAATATGTACCAATATATTATGGTGATTACTAAGACGTGTGCATACTTAGTATATGTATTGATTTTATGTGTATGACATACCTACCATACTTGTTATCACGGGAGGTTTGCGTTCGCTTAGGGCCCTCTAATCCTTGTGTTGCCCGGATTTAGACTGGTTACCTCGATGAGCATAGGTCAGAGAAAGACTTATTGGGATGTTAATAAGTCCGCTGATCGTGGGAGCGTAGGTATGTGCGTGACCCATGTGATGTGACTGTGTTCGCCTCCATTATTTGTGATGTTGTTATCAGTGAACTATTCCTGAGAGATTTGGAATATGTGATCCTTATGTACGTGATGTACCGGGATGGATAGCAGAGTATGTGTGCACCACGGCTAGTCTCGGGGTGCTTGTAATGTATATTTATGATGCGAATAATATACACTTAATTAACGGGAACTTTCATTGTTAACATTGTGAATAATATTATGGTATTGTTTTGAGAACATAACGAGTTAACCGATAGTGAACTATATTATTAAATGAGAATCTGAGTTTAAGTGAAGCCCTCTAATTATTTGATAACGTTAGAATGTAATATGGGAATCGATTAGTAAGAGGTAGAACTTATTACGTTTTGGTTAGTTATATGTGTCTTTTAGATGGGTAATGTACGTTAGGAGTGCACATGTAGTCGAGAGGTGAGAATTTCATGTGAGTGCACGTCCTAACATGTACTTTGCATTTAATGTTTTATTGTTATTAAAACACTTGCTGTTTTCAAAATGTTTTCCACTTTCGGGCTCTGACCCATTTGCTTTCAAATCTATTTTTGTAAAAACCATTTTAGCTGCCCAGCCACAAGGACACCATGCATAGGATTCTCATTCAGGTGACGAGCTGTAGCTGTTTGTGGAAGTTACAGGGATTTGCTTTTAGACGCTTCTATCTTTTGGATTCCATGTTCAGTATTCCTCAGTTGTAGGGCATGTTGCCCAAATTCTATTAGAGACATTTCCATTTCAGTTTTTCAGACTTTGGCATGTATTAATTCAGTATTCAGTATTTCGTTACTTATTTCAGTTGTGGGATTTGTTGTGAGGAGTTTTCCTCCGGATTTATTTATATCATGTGATGGTTATTCTATTATTTCGTTATGGTGAATGGTGATATTATTCTTGCCTTAAATCTTTTACTGCATGTAAATCAAACTTAATTTAAAATTTGACAACTTACTTTTTAAATACTAGGTGGTTCGTAATCATTAAAATGTTTTCGACAGTGATGCTATTAACTGGGCCAACTTGGCATTTTGATTTAATTTAATAAAGGAGTAGCTACCCGGTATTTAATTAGTCAGGGTGTCACAATATCCATCCGAACCCACCATGGAACATGTGTACCCATATGAAACTGTTTCAGAACCCACCTCTTTCTATTATCCCGATATACCTAATCCCGAGTTGTGTGAGTACCCTAGATATTCGTGGAGGCCTGATCACCCTTTCACGCAATATGAATCACAACCCGATGTTGTGGATCCTCACACTTTCCAACAGTCATCATGGCGACCTTGTGCACCCATTCAAGATCAGTACCCTCACTACGCACCCCATGAGAATCAACCTATTGTCCATCACGAAGGCGATACTTTCGTGTATGATGAACTTGTCCCCACTCCACCCACTTCATACGAGTATTCTCCATATAGTCCTGTCCATAGCGAGTTGTGTCCACCTCAACCACCACCACCACCCGTCACCCAACCACCATCATCCACCTCCGCTCTCGACAGCCTCTTGTAAAAGTTCATACTTGAGCAAAAGCACGCCACTCAACTTCAAAATGAAGCTCTCCAATGGCTTGAACAAAGATTAAATGAAATTGAGTGTGAGCGAGAGTCGGACTTGATCCCAAGTTAACCCATTGTTGCACCCGAGTGTGCTGATGATGTGTCCTCTTGTGACACAGATTTTGAGTGTGACCAACCCTATCCTCCCGAGAATCTCGACGTTGAGACTATCCCATGGTCCGGGCCCCAAATCGACAATTGTGTTGACTTACCTTTCGATAGTGAGCCTGATCCAATCCCACCATGTCCCCCCCACTTGGAGGTTCACAGTCCCTTTCCCGCCGAATCCAAAAAAATGCCTGAGTCTACACCTATTGTGCCCACAATGTGTGTTCCCGAGTAACCACTTCATCCTAGGTTAGCTCCGACTACGAGTGCTCACCATTTTCCCGAGATAGAATCGGTGATAGTTCCTAACTATCCGGATATGGATCCGGTTCCTCCATGCATGACTCCCTTTGATCCCGATATTTCTAGTGATCCCTCTATCTCTGATCTTGGTGCCTCGTCTTACCCACCCACCACATTCACCGATGATACTCTTATGGAGAAGTTGACCACTCCATCTTTAGAAACCACACACCCTTGTGAGTACTCCTTTACTCCTCCCAATGAGTGTGTGTCTCCCACGCTTGAGTTGGATCATCTTCCTCCACCATTTATCCCACCCGACCCACCCATTATCCCGTAACCCCACCACTTGGTTTGGATCTTTATTTTACACAGTTCATGTTTTCATCTACATTTTTAGATCCTCACCTAAAACTATCCCCCACCCACGAGTGTATTTGTCGTTCTACTCTTTACTTTTATGACACCGAGCTTGTTCCTCCATGCACATGGCTTCCTTATGGTGTTGATTTTTCTTCTCAATAGCTCCCTAGCGTGTCACGATGCGACCATTATCATCTCCCATTCATAGAACGGTCGTGTGATTTCTATGATCCCCACCCCATTCCACTTTCTACACCTTTTCGCCTTCCTCACCAGTTAGAGCACCATACTTTTAGGGCCCTCGTTGCCCTCACTTTTAAGCTCAGCAAGGCCCGTGGTCAATACCTCTTCACCCTTTCCACCCTCACCCTTACCCTAATACCCACCCGCCCATGGTCCACCGATGCTTTGCATCGTGTGATTCACTTTCCCATACTAGTGCATTGACCCGTTTTAGCCTCTATCCAACAGGACTGGCGCTTCAGTCTTGTTTGGGGGTGATTCTCATCACCCAATTTTTCTGTCGCCCCATGATTTCATAGATCTTATCTTTCGGGTGAGAATGATTCGGTCTGGCTGAAGACATTAAACTTAGCGCTACCGGGATGCAGCCCGCAGTTTCTTGTATGAGTCTCATCCTATTTGGGGGTGGTGTTTCACATCACCCAATGATATACGATGCTTTGTAGACTTGTACAATTTTGTTATCTTCTCATTTATTCAGGGTTATTCTTGGCTACCTCTGTCCATTTCATTAGCGGTTGATTCTGGTAATCTCTTTCCTACCTTTTTCTCTCAATTTTAAAAATCATTTTACTTAACATCGAGGACGATATTCCTTTTTGTTTGGGGGTGGGGAATTTTATCAAAATTGTACCTCTTTTGAAAAATTTAATTTCTAAACCTGATTTTTAAAATTTCGTGCAGTTTTTTTCATCTCAATCATTGATGTGAATTTTCAATCATCAATCTTTCAAAAGTCTAGGAATCAATCTAGAGAATATTTTTTCTATATAGCTTATGTAATACATAACAAGGCATTTTGCACCATGAATTTCTGGACTTAACAAAATTTGCGCACTTATCACGTCACTATGATTTAGAGTTGAAGAGTACTATAATTCCCAAGAGAACCTTAAGGATCACTAGTAGAGACGTTAACTTGTGAGATTTGTGCCTTTCACCGTTTTAGAGTGTTTTACGCAATCTCCGAGTCACAAGTTAATTCAACTTCATTTTGGTCCGCACTTTAAATTGTTGTATGATCTCATTATTTTTCATAAAATTTTGGCTTGATCACTGAGAACGACATCACTTTCGAGTTGTAAGAAACACGTGTCTTGAAATTTGTCCCGAGTACTAGATTTTCATCCATACACTTACCATTTACCATTCAATCCACCCACTACGTTCCCATATTTTCCTTATCCACATATTCCCCCCACCTATCCATCCATATATCATCCTGAATTTTTGAGAAAAAGTGTGTTGTTTCAAATGTAAAATATCTTCAGTGTTGGTTTGAAAAGAGAAAAAAGAAAAAAGAGAAAAAACAAATAGAAAAATAACAAAAATGAAAAAAATAAGAAAATAAGAAAAAGAAAAAGAAAATTCGAAAAAAAAGAGAAAAGAAAAGAAAGAGTTTGTAGTTTATTTTGTTGTAATAAATACATTTGTTCTTCAAGTATAGAACACTCTTCTATCATATCCATTCATATATCGTCATTCATATCACCATTATATCCTACATACCACATCCATACATCACACATCCATCATAAAACACCTCATACCATCCTTCCCATTTCATTTTCCCCTCACCCATTATCATCCATGTTTCCCTAGGTGTTCGCGCAAATGAGAGTCAACGTGGTGAATAACTCGACGTTCTCGCTATAGTGATTAACATTTCTTTCATGAGATCACTTTTCTTTCAAATTGTACGTTCTTTCTTATATGTGTGTGAGATATTTCAACTTGATTACATTTACTCACCTCCTCACACACAAGAGCGACACACTTACCCAAATCTCGAGAGTTCGTTTAAGAGAGATATATCCAATGAGATTTTGAAGTTAAAGCGTTGATTCCGAAAAGGAAATCTTGGAATAACTCTTATGATACTCGACCCGTTTTAACCGATTCATACCACACACATTGAGTTCTAGGAAGGATGTTCCTTGTGTATTTACTTAGCGAAACTTTTTACACATTCTAGCTTGTATTTCTGAAAATATTTTTCTCCTCATGAATTGTGCGATTATTCTATGTCTAATAAGAAATTGACTGCCTTTCAATAAACCTTTTGCAAATAATTAATTTTGTGGGTATATCCCCTACAAACCATCACGAGATACAACTCGTCCTGTAGGGCAACCTATAGGTCTAAAGGCTTATTGCACATACTAAGTGCAATCGCAAGTGCCCGCGAAAGTGGTACATTTTTTGTTTCTTAACTTTCGATTTCTCTCTATCTTATTACTGAAGGACTAGTAACGCTCTGTTTGGGGGTGGTGTAATAAGTACCCAAAACTGTAAATTTTATACCCCGAATAGACATATTTTAGTTGCTAATTCTCGACAATTTTGATCTAATGCGCTTTATTATCTATTTTTTAGGTCGAATGCACGCTGCGGTATTAAAACGCGTATTTCAAGGCAATTGTGCGAATTATGGCGCTAATTAGACCTTGTCCCGTACCCTAGCCTACCCTAAACCTACCTAATCCTGTCCTGAACCGTGTGTGTTTAGATTATCCCATTTTATTTTATTTGTGTCATTTTATTTTTAGGGTTTATTTTATTATTTTATTTTATTGAGTCATGTATATATTTTTAGGATTTTTATATTTTTAGCCTGTCGTGTATTAGTTTTTATATTTTGTTTTATTTTCTTAGTTTTTAGTTAGTTTATTATTATTTCATTTTGTTTTTATTTTTTTATTTGTTTGTTTTTATTTTTATAATTTTTATTTTAGTCGTATTTTTTTTAGAGTTTGTACAGTGCATCGTGTCGTGTCATTTTCATTTTAGTTGATTTTTATTTTTAGTTTAATTTTGTTTTATTTTATTTTTTAATTTTAGTTTATTTTTTTAGGGTCACCAACACACACACAACACCCATACACCTAAACACACCCAACCAACCCCCTAACCCTCACCTAACTTACCCTACACCTCCACTACACACAATCACCTCCACCCATCTTCTTCCTCGCATCACTCACCCATTCTCTCTCCTACCTCCATTAACACCCACCTTCCACTCTCTGTCATCCCAACAGTACAAAACCAACAAAAAAAAAAAAACCACATCCCAATGAAACAACCTTATCCCACCTGCAGGCCAACCTAAAATCGCAACCTCACCGAGGCCGAAGTTGACCCTTGCGATCTCACATCATACCACCACACCGGCAGCTCCCTGCCGGTGAATCAAAACCGGTGACGAAATCCGGCCAGCCGCCTCAAACCTCGCCGGACGCGACCCTAAACTTGTGTTTCTACCCACAACCCGGATCTCTCTCTCTCTTTTAACCCAGCCAGCAACTCAAACCCCCCTCCAGCCTCACCGCCGGCACCCCCTCGCCCAACTCCCAGCTCCAGTCGGAGCTTCCACCACTCAACCTAACCCGTCGTCGCCAGCTGCAGACCCACGCAACCCGATCCTGCTGATCCGACACCCAAACCTAGCATCCTGACCCATTTCGGCGGAGCCCCTACCCACCAACCCGTGGTAACCCTTATCAACCCGAGACCCGGGTAGAGAAACTCGGCAACCCCCTAACCCGGATACATCCTCAACCCATTTCATCCAAACCCAAGACCATAAACCCATTTCTCCCCTTTAACCCAAATCGTATCTGCATAAGACCAAAAGCCAAAATCCCCAAACAATCCAAGCAAACATAAAACCCATGTGTCTTATTAAAACCACTTAAAAAACCCATTTACCCCAATATACCCTTAAACCCCCAACTAACCTCTTCTAACCCAATACCCAAAATAACCCCTTGCCCAGTTCAGATTTTTATTCCCATTCACATGACCTCACACATCTCAAACCTCATGTGCACACACCCTATTTCCATGCGCACTTACACCAATTACCCAAATTAACCCCTTTGCTCCATGTGCATATAAAAGAAGATGGAAGACCCCATTTGAGGACTTATGAAGTAAATAGAGAGAGATAGGTTAGATTAGAAAATAAATTAGGAAATTATTTTTATAAATAGTTTTTTTTAGAGAATTGTGAGAAATTAATTGTTGAGTGATTCAAATGAGTGTTTATATGTAATTGAATATTGTGGAAAACTCAATTTGAATGGATGTTGCTCAATTTCAATGGAGGATTAGAGTCCAGATTTGCAAATCAAGGGGACTTGTTTGAAGATTAGTCCTCTTACCCTTCTACTTTATTTGTTTATAGCCTTGATAATCTGTTCATCATGATTAAAATTATGTTAGGCTAGATACCCTTTCAAGGGGTGGGGTGACCATTATTTGATATTAATCTTACTTTAATTAGATTATTTAAATTAAATATCTCTTTGAGGATTAATTTTTGCACTCTTACTTTTCTATTTACGCCTCGAGAGAGGGTAAATGATTTTTGAAAGAAAAATCGGAATTCTAGTTATAATACCCATTTTAGATTCGAACTAGAGATAGGGGTATCTTAAGTGCGGTATTATGATTAGAATTTCAACTCTAAAATTTATTTTCTGTGATTTAAACTAGTCTAGTAGATCGATCCTAGCAGGTGATTTAAATGATGTTTAGATTTACTTTTCAAGAGTTGTAGGAGTGTTAAATTTAATTAACTAAAATGTTATTATTAAAATTACATTTGTAACGAGAGTTGATTTGTGATTTTGATACTAACTTGGGATAATTAATTTTAATGAACTAATTAATTTTGATTAACTAAAATATTATGAGTCATCCTATCCCTTGATTGTTCTCAATTTTATTTCCTCACCATTCTCATATTTTAGATTTTTAGTTAATTAGATTTAATAAATATTTTTATTTACTTTTATTTACATCTTGAGTTAGTTTAGTCTTATTTCACCTCATCTAAAAAAATTGTTTTAATATTTTAAAGGCTAAAAAAATTTAGAAAAAGTGAAAAAGCACAAAAAGAAAATAAAATTGAATTACAATTTGAGTTTGTCTCTACTTTACCCCCTCGATGTGGATTGATACCCTTACTTACCCTTACACTTTAGATTGTTATATTTTGTAGGTAATTGAGGTTTTGATTAGAGGAAGTTTTCAAGCAACGACGAAAAGAAAAATATACGTGAAAGTCTCTCTATCAGAAAATCCTATCACGTATGGGATAATGTCAATTTGACATATATTAATTCATTGTGAAATGCATTCTGTTTGAAGTAGAATCAAGTAAGGTGACAACTATTTATTATCTTTAGGACCAAGATCAATATTTTATAAATTTGAATGCCACAATTCTTACTTGAAATGATAAGCACCTAAAAGTGTTAAAATTATGCCCCAAATAGATGCGTTTTAATTGCTAGTTATTAGTAAAATTGTCCCAATGTGTGCATTTGTTTATCTTATAGGTCAATATATATTTATGGTTCCAGAAACGTTATATCAAGGCAATTGTGTCAATAATGTATTCCAAGAAGCCTAAACCAACCTCCTTACTAAACAACTAAGACAAAATCATTTACATGCCCTTTCATAATTTCCCGTGTGTGTATTGTATTTGAATTACTATTTTATTCATAATATTTTGAGGTCTATTACATATTTTTAGTATCTTATTTTTCTGTGTATTATTTTATATATAGTAGTGTTTAGATGTTTTATATTAGTATATTAGTAAGTGTCTTTTTACTACCTAAAAGGAGCCTAAGTGTTTTGGAAAAATGATGTCTATATTAGCCTCATATATTCAAAAATCTCCTTTATACCCTTTATTATTAATTGGACCGATTTATTGTAGCACCCCGTAATTTTATTAATTTTTTTATTAGGAATTAATTGGGATTAATTAAATTATATTTAGAAATTAATCCGGTAAAATAAATATTAATTAGAGAGTTAAGGGTTAATATTTATTTATATTGAATATTAATTAGTGAATGAGTAATAATAATGATAAGAAAATATTATAATTGTCGTGATTGAATAAAATATGGCAGTTACGATAAATTTTGTCGGATGTACGCGTCAGTCATGTCGGGACTCAATTTGGGAAATAAAATATAATTTTCTTTTTAAATTCCATATGGTCATTTTGAGTGCACCAGTGTCCGGAAGGGTTGAAATAGTCAGAAAGGTGTACTCAGGGGTTTAGTTTGGGTCCCGGGGCATTTTTAGGCCAAACCCACACCCGAGAGGGTATCTTGGTCTTTTGTATTTTTGAGGAAAAATGACCCACAAAAATTCTAAGTGTATAACTTCTAGTTGAGTGAGGAAACTAGGGTTAGAAACTTCAAACCCACAGCGAGGCCATAAGAGGAAAAAAAATAGGAGGTTCCAAAGCCATTATACACCATTCTTGCACCACAAGCACCACCATTGCATAGATTGGGAGGAGAGGAATGCAACCATACCATTTTTCTACAGTGAATCAAATCTCCATACTAAGGTAAGTATTTATTTTGCTAAATTTATGAAATATATACCATTCATGTTAGAGTAAGATGGATTATATCGCATATACATGAATGCTGATGTTTATTTGGGAGACTTTAAACCTATTCTTGGGTATAATTCATGCTAGGTGTAATTCCTTACGTAAGTGGAACGAAACAGATGATTTTTCATGTTAAATTTATGAACAAATCTGGGTTTATGGGGAAGTTCTTGAGCAAGATGATATTTTAGGGCATTCTGAAATTTAATGTTGGTTAAATTCTATTTAAAGGTTTTTATTGATGATTTAGGGATGTATTTATGTTAGAAATAATTGGTATATGTGGAGTAATGTTTAGTAAACTTGTTTGGGAGTTTGGGTTTTAATCATGGAGTTTTTTAGGGTTAACAATGGTGTAAAAATCGTAACAACGAAGCAGATGAACCCAGGTACAGCGAACCGCTTCGCATGTAGTCACAAACTGGTTCAACTGTAACTTTGAACCGATCACATGTCCCCTTGAACGGGTTTAGGGGACCTGGAATTTCTGAAATTCATTTTGATTAATTTTTGATGGCTTGAGTTAATGAATTCCTTCCACATGAAGAGAGAGTTTAGAGTAGCAATGCAGGTAATATATTTCATAAGTGATTTCTCCAGTTATGATGGATACGAGTGAACCACGTGGCTTAGTTTAACATTTAAATGTTCATTAGTAAAATAGAATGGGTCACGATAAGTGTAAGTGAATATACGACCGGACCAGCGATGGACGAATGTTTTCATTACTGAAATAACTCCATGGAGTGAGTAGGATTATTCGAGTAGTGGGGAAAATACTCGGTAAAAATATGGCGAATAATTTAATGGAGAATTTAAAATGTGTAGGATATTCGGGTATTACATATACTACGTACGAATTAAATGCTATAGGTTGAGGCTTTACCTATATTGATGATATTAAATATATATACACATAGGATGTACGAAAGCCTATTGTGTGACTTATTATGTGTATGACGTACCTACGTTGCTTGCTATCGCGGGAGGTTTAAAAAGGGGACAATCTTATCCTGATGAGCCATCTTGGGGGATTTTAGTTATGTACCTCAGAACATAGAACTTAGGGATGACTACCGCTTGTGTGAATGAAGGTGTGCCCGGTCATTTGGGTGCGTAGGTATGTTCATAGCCCAAAGGCCTACAACTATGTTCACCTCCAATTATGTGCGAATTGTATATTGGGGTTCGAGACTGATTCCGAACCGATAGTCCTTTATTTAGTACGTGATGTACCGGGACTTGATAGCAGAGTAGGTATGCACCGCCAGTCTCACCCTAAGGGTGCTGTATTAGAATATATATATATATATAGAGAGAGAGAGAGAGAGAGTGTGTGATAAATATATATACTTGTGGTTTATTCTACTGAATGTGGAAACTTAACATCTATTTGGTGAATTCTTAATTGATTTAAATTATATGAGAAAACAAATCAATAACGTATTCTATGGGTAATACGGGTGGGCACCATGAGCAAATATGTGTAGTAAGATGGTGGAGTTGAACTAGTTAGGCGGGGAAGCATAACTAGGACGGGTTAGTAGGATACGTTAGGCGTGCACAATAGTTGAGGGGTGAGGACCTCAAGTGAGAGCACGTGAAACTAACAAGTGTATAATATATATGTAGATTATGTATTTTAAATACTTGCAAATATTTTAACCTATTTTGCTCGGGCTCTGACCCGTTTTCTAAATCTATTTTGTAAAAACCATTTTAGGTGCCCAGCCACAGGGATGCCTAGCTTAGGAGTTCATTCTCATTTGATGTGCTCAAGTTTCTATGGATGATTGCAGGACCTCGGTAGTAGACACCTCCATTACTTTCAGATCATATGCGTCATTTTACCTATCTCAGTTGGGCATGTTACCCCCATCTTCTACTAGTAGTTGTTTCCATAGACATTGTACTTCATTTATTTTCAGCTGTTCGATGCAGTTTTAGATATGGCTTATTGTATTGGAGTCTCATGCTGGAGTGTTTATTTCAGTTATATTTTATTTGATTATGTTATTTCGCTATTTATGATGTTGGTCAATTGGAATGGTGAATGTGGTTTATTTAATTACTTATTTAAGATCATTGCATGTTAGTTTAAAAGTTTAAAATTTGATACAAGCTTAATTAACAAATATAGATGATTAGTAATTAATAGTTTTCGACAGTGATGCTAAGAATGAACCAACAGGATATTATGTTTTAATCTAATAAATGAATGATCACCCGATATTTAATTGGGCAGGGTGTCACAGATGGTATTAGAGCATCATTTTATAGTGTGTTTAGGTTTTGTTAGGCTTACTACGATTTTCAGCGTAGCGTTCTTTGATATAGAGCCCTATTAGGACTATTGTATTCTTTATTATGCATTTACATCTTCAGCTATTTTACAACATATTAAACTGTGGACTGATAGAAAATTCTTTCTTGTTTCAGATGCCTCCTCGATGTGCACCATGATCCACCCCTGAGGCACAGCTAGAGCCTCAGCCAACTCTAGCCCAGGGTACCATGAATGTTGCAGAGGTTGTCGCCATAGTTACCGAGGTGGTTAATGCAGCACTGGATACAGTTGCACAACAAGCACCACCCCTGGCACAAGTCGTGGCATTAACTCAAATGCAGGCGTTCCCTTCTACTTGGGAAAGAGTTAGAGATGCCTTCCAGAAGGCACACCCTCCCGAGTTCTAGGGGAGTTCAGATGTGGTGGTTGCTAGCCAATGGAAGAAATACATCCAGAGGTATTTGAGGATGTACGAGTGCACGGATGTTCATAGGACGGTTCTAGCTATATTTAAGCTAGTTGGAGCGACATTACAGTTGTGGGAGTCTGTCACCACCGCAGAGGAGAGAGACAGTATGCCGATATAGGAGTTTTGGGAGCGGTTTAATCGTAAATACTTCCCATCCTCCATACAGACATATATGAGGCAGAAACTACTAGATCTCACCCAGGAGGGGAACATCGCGACTGAGTATGAGGAAGAATTCACGAGGTTAGCTAACTTCGTTCTAGGAGAGGTACCTACCGAGGAGAAGAGGATACAATTATTTACGGATTGTCTTACTTGCAGGATCCGACAAAATCTATTGCGTAATCCTTCTTTGAAGACATACACGAAGGTGTTGAATGTTGATCTGTTACATTTCCAGGACCACCACTTCCATGTTAAGGGGAATAAACGAGAAGGAGAGTCCAACCAGTAGGGCAAGACTGGGGGTAGCAGTATTGGTGGGGAATAATTGACTCAGGGTCAGCAGAGGCAGAGTGAGTAGGGTCCCCATCAGGGTGATGCTGCTAAGAGGTTCATTATAGGGATTATCGATGGGGACAGGGTGGATTTAGGCAGGGCCAACAGGGTCAGTCAGGCCAGCAGTGATTTCATCAGGGCCAGGGTAGTGATGGTAATGCCCAATAAGGTCGAGGCCAACAGGGCCAAAGGGGAGAAAATTTTACAGACAGGTGTTTCATTTATGGCAGGACCAACCACAAGCAACAGGATTTCCTTGGTAAGGGCAGGGTTCAGCAGCACCAGGTAGGCTGCCAGGAGCCTCAGAGACCTATCTTCCCCGCCACCCTCCCAACACCAGCACCCATACCAACAATACCTGTAGCACTTGTCATTCCACTAGCCCCACCTCAATAGGGACAGTTACAGTACGGGCGCGTGTATCACCTTCCCCAGGTTATTGCTCTACAGGCTCCACCCACTGTTGAGGGTACGTTTCTTATCCATGGAACTTTTGGGCATATTTTATTTGACACTGAGGCTTCACAGTCATTTATAGAAACTAGATTTGCATGGGCCACAGGGTTGTTAGATACGACAGACAATACAGTTACATGTGTAGATTCACCATTGGGTAATGGGACGTTGATATTCTTTATCTGTCGGGGAGAGACTATAGATATTGGGAGATTAGTTTTGCATGTTGATAATATTATATTAGATATGTCAGAGTACGATGTCATCATAGGCATGGATTGGATGGCTAAGTTTAGGGGCATGGTTGACTAATATAATAGGAGTATAGTTTTTGTGATCCCCGACCAGGAGATGTTTTTAGTGGAGATGCCTCGTCCTGAAGGAGGATCGTCCACTCATTTGTACTACATAGAGGAGGAGACCTATCAGGGGGTGGTGATTTCCCTCGATTCAATCCCAGTCATATGTGAGTTTTTCGATGTGTTTCAGGAGATACCGGGACTGCCCCTAGTAGAGAGATTGAGTTCATCATCGATTTGGCACCAGGCACTCTTCCAATAGCTCGTACACTATGTCGTATGGCTCCTATGGATATTATGGAGCTACGATATAAGTTTGAGAAGTTGTTGGGGTAGGGTTTTATACATCGTAGCACGTCGTCGTGGGGTGCCCCGATATTGTTTGTGAAGAAGAGAGGTGGGTCTTTACGCTTGTGTGTGGATTACTGAAATTTGAATAAAGTCACGATATGGAATAAGTATCCGTTTCCCCGAGTCGATGACTTATTCAACCAATTGAGAGGAGTCGTCTACTTATCATAGATGAATTTGAGATCCGGGTATCACCAGCTGCGCATCTGAGAGCAGGACGTGTCTAAGACTACCTTCTTGACGAGATATGGGTCCTAGAGTTTTGGGTTATGCCATTTGGGATAACTAATGGGCTAACTGTATCTATGGACTTGATGAATAGGGTGTTCAGAGATTTCTTGTATCAGTTTGTTATCGTCTTCATTGATGACATTCTGATTTATTCCTGGACTGAGGAGGAGCATGCCGAGCATTTGCGTTGGGTCTTATAGACACTGCGTGAGCATCAGTTGTATGCAAAGTTTGTGAAATGTGGGTTCTGGTTACGTGAGGTGCAATTTTTGGGGCATATCATTTTGGAGTTAGGGATATCAGTGAACCTAAGTAAGGTATCAATGGTGAGGGAGTGGGGACAACCCATGACACCAATAGTGGTGCGTAGTTTCTTGGGGTTAGTTGGGTACTACTGACGGTTTATCAGGGGATTCTTAAAGATTGCGGGTCCATTGACTAATTTGACTCACAAAGTGTACCGTTTGTCTAGGATAATGCTTGTTAGTTGGCTTTTGATGAGCTGAAGGACAAGATGACTTCAGCACCCATACTCTCACTTCTCAGAGCAGGAGTAGAGTATCTCGTTTTCACTGACGAATCCCTGTAGGGACTTGGGGGTGTGTTATAGCAGGATGATCAGGCTATAAAGTATGCTTCTCGCAAGTTCAAGTCTCATGAGAGGAATTACCCCACCCACGACTTAGAACTAGAGGCAGTCGTGTTTGCGTTGGAGATTTGGAAACACTATTTTCTAGGGGAGAGATTTTTCACGCTCATAGATCATAGGTCACTGTAGTACTTGTTCACTCAAAGAGAGATGAATATGCTTCAATGCAGGTGGCCTGAATTTTTGAAAGATTACCATTTTGACATCCAGTATCATTCTAGAAACGCTAATATGGTGGCAAATGCATTCAGTCGTAGGCCAATAAGGGATGTAGCTGAAGTGTGGAATATAAAATGGAAGGAGTTGGGACATCAGGATTCTCTGGCCTGATCACTTATGTCAGTTATGACTGTCACCCCTTATATTGTCATGAGGGTGGTACAGGCACAAGTAGCAGATCCATTTTGTGAGGAGCGAACCAGAAAACTCTTAACTAGGGGAGACAATTCGTACTCCGTTAGTTCAGAGGGAGGTTTACGATTCAACGGGAGATTGATTGTCCCTAAGGGGAAAGATTTACGACACGTAGTGATTGTAGAGGCACACGGGTTGCGATTTGCGGTACATCCTCAAGGGGATAAAATATATCAAGATATGAGATGACAGTACTGGTGGAGTGGGATGAAGAGAGACATCGTCGAGTTTGTTTTGAGGTGTACCACTTGTCAGTTGGTATAAGTGGATCATCAGAAGCCGGTAGGGGTTCTACAATAATTATAGATCCCGATATGGAAATGGGAGATCATTTCCATGGATTTTATTACTGGGTTACCTACTTCACAGAAGGGTACCGATTCCATATGGGTGATAGTGGATCGGTTGACCAAGGTAGGTCACTTCCTGCTAGTTTGGACTGATTATACTACAGGATAGTATGCCCGAATTTTCATTGTTGATATCGTGAGATTGCATGGGGTGCTATTAGATACTGTGTCCTACAGGGATAAGATTTTCGTGTCTCGATTTTGAGAGATTTTCGAGAAGGCTATGGGTACTGAGTTAGGGTTGAGTATGACTTATCACTCGTAGATGGACGGGCATACGGAGAGGACTAATCAGATGTTGGTAGATATGCCATGGATGTGTATCCTCGATTTTAGGGGAGGTTAGGAGCAGTATCTTCCACTGGTGGAGTTCGCGTATAATATCTCATGCCAGTTCACGATTGACATGGAACCATTTGAGGCATTATATAGTAGACCTTATCGTTCTTCTGCTTATTAGTTGGAAGTGGGGGACAACAATCTTCTCGGGACGAAGTTGATTCAGAATACGTCAACCAAGATTGAGTTAATTCATAGCTATATAAGGATAGCCTAAGACCGACAGAAAAGTTATGAAGATGCTAAGTGGTTCTTCCTGGAGTTTAGTGTGGGGGATAGGTGCTACTACGTGTATCTCCTATGAAGGGGATAATAAGATTTGGGAAGAAAGGGAAGTTGGCACCGAGATACGTTGGATCATTCCCTATCATTGAGCGGATTGGGCCAGTTTCATACAGACTTGGGTTGTCGGAGCACCTACATTGAATTCATGATGTCTTTCATATTTCTTCCCTAAGGTGGTATCTCTGGGATGAGTTATCCCACACTCACATCGCTTTGGAGGAGATTTATTTGTAGCCTGATATTTCATATGAGGATAGGTCAATTGCTATCTTAGACCATAGCGAGAGGAGACTGAAGTCGAAGGTAGTTCCACTTGTACGAGTTCAGTGGGAGCATCATAAGGATGACGAGTCCACTTGGGAGGGCGAGGATGAGATGCGCGAAAAGTATCCAGAATTGTTCATACCAGGTAATTCCTTTTTCCAAATTTTGGGACAAAATTCCGTTATTAGGGGTGAAGTATGTAACACCTCGTAATTTTATTGATCTTTTTATTGGGAATTAATTGGGATTAATTAAATCATATTTGGAAATCAATTCGGAAACTAAATATTAATTGGCGTAATAAGGGTTAATATTTATTTATATTTAATATTACTTAGTGAATAATGAAAAATAATGATAAGGAAATATTATAATTGTCGAGAGTGAAAAAATGAGGCAGTTACAGTAAATTTAGTCGGGACGCGCGTGTTATTCGTGTCGGGACTTAATTTGGGAAATAAAATATAATTTTACTTTTGATATTCCATATGGTCATTTTGAGTGCCCCAGTATGTTTGAAAAGGTTGAAATAGTCAAAAAATTATACTCCGGGGTTTAATTTGGGTCCTGGGGCAGTTTTAGGCCAAATCGATACCTCGAGAGGGTATTTTGGTCTTTTGTATTTTTGAGGAAGGAAGACCCACGAAAATTCTAAGTGTGTAACTTCTGGTGGAGTGAGGAAACTAGGGTTAGAAACTTCAAACCCACATAGAGGCCATAGGACGAAGAAAAGAGGAGGTTCCAAATCCATTATACACCATTCTTGCACCACAAGCACAACCGTTGCATTGATCGGGAGGAGAGGAATGCAACCATACCAATTTTCTGTAGAGAATTAGACCTCCATACCAAGGCAAGTATTTATCTTGCTAAATTTATGAAAGATATACTATCCATGTTAGAGTAGGATGAATTATATCTCATAAACACGAATATTGATCTTTATTTGGAGACTTTAATCCTATTCTTGGGCAGAATTTATGCTAGGTGTAATTCCTTACATAAGTAGAATGAAACTAATGATTTAGCATGTTAAATGTATGAAGAAATCTGGGTTTATAGGGAAGTTCTTGAGCAAGATGATATTCTAGGGCTTTCTGAAATTTCATGTTGGTTAAATTCTATTTAAGGATTTTATTGATGATTTAGGGATGTATTTACATTAGAAATCATTGTTATATGTTGGAATAATGTTTGGTAAACTTGTTTGGGAGTTTGGTTTAAATCATGGAGTTTTTTTAGGGTTAATAATGGTGTAAAAATCGTAACAACAAAGGAGATGAACCCAGGTACAACGAACCGGTTCGCATGTACTCCCTAATTGGTTCGGCTGTACCTTCAAATCAGTTTGCATGTCCCCTTGAACCGATTCGGGGAACCTGTCATTTCCGAATTCATTTTTATTGAATTTTGATAGGCTTGAGTTGATGATTTCCTTCCACATGAAGAGAGAGTTTGGAGTAGCAGTGTAGGTAATATATTTCATAAGTGATTTCACGAGTTATGATGGATACTTGTGAACCACGTGGCTTAGTTTAACACTTAAATGTTCGTTAGTAAAATAAAATGGATCACGACAAGTGTTAGCGAATATATGACCGGACCAACGTTGGACGAATATTTTATTTACTGAAATAACTCAATGAAGTGAGTAGGATTATTCGATTAGTCGGGAAAATACTCGAGAAGAATACGATGAATAATTTAATGGAGAATTTAAAATGTGTATGATATGCGGGTATTACATATACTACGTATGAGATATATGTTATAATTTGAGGGTATACCTATATTGATATTGATATATATATATACACACACACACACACACACACACACACACACACACACACACACACACACACACACACACAGAGATACGATGTGCGAAGGCCTATTGTGTGACTTATATTATGTGTATGACATACCAACGCTGCCTTCCATCGAGGGAGATTTAAAAAGGGGACAGTCTTATCCTGATGAGCCATCTTGGGGGATTTTAGACTTGTACCTCCGAATATAGAGCTTAGGGACTTGATAGCAAAGTATGCAGGCACTACAACTCTCAGTCTAGGGGTCCTGTATTAGCTTGTATGTATATATATATATATATATATATATATATATATATATATATATATATATATATATATATATATATATATATATATATATATATACTTGTCGTGTGTCCTATTATGTCTGCTTAGTAGATGACAAAGATAGTGACATCTAAAATGACCTAAGAATGTGGAAACTTAACATCTATTTGGTGAATTCCTAATTGATTTAAATTATATGAGAAAAAAAATCAATAACGTATTATATGGATAATACGGGTGGGCATCACGACTAAATATGTGTAGTAAGATAATGGACTTGAGCTAGTTAGGCGAGATAGCATAACTAGGACGGTGTAGTAGCATACATACAATAGTTAAGGGGTGAAGACCTCAAGTGAGAGCACACGAAACTAACAGGTATATAATATATGAATATTATGCATTTTAAATACTTGCAAATATTTTTAAACTATTTTACTCGGGCTCTAACCCATTTTCCAAATCTTTTTTGTAAAAACCAGTTTAGGTGTCCAGCCACAGGGATGCCCAGCTTTGGAGTTCATTCTCATTTGACGTGCTGCAGTTTCTATGGACGATTGCAGGACCTCAGTAGTAGACGCCTCCATTCTTTTCACATTGTATGCATCATTTTTTATCTATCTCAGTTGGGCATGTTACCCCCATCTTCTACTAGTAGTTGTTTCTAGAGACATTGTTCTTCATTTATTTTCAGCTATTAGATTCAGTTTTAGATATGGATTATTATATTGGATTTTCAGGCTGAAGTGTTTATTTCAGTCATATTTTATCTGATTATGTTATTTCGCCATTTGTGATGTTGGCAATTGGAATGGTGAATGTTGTTTATTTAATTATTTATTTAAGATCATTGCATGTTAATTTAAAAGATTAAAATTTGATACTATGCTTAATTAACTATTGTAGGTAATTAGTAATTAATAGTCTTCGACAGTGATGCTTAGAATGAACCAACTAGATATTCTATTTTAATTATTAAAGGACTGATCACCCGGTATTTAATTGGGCGAGGTGTCATATTTATCTTCCCCTCAAATGCCCCAATGTCATTCAAATCCTCCCCAACACTAAATGAAACACTGTCTTCACCTCCTTACCTTAAAATATAATCCTCCCAATCTCACGCCACTACCACCCATTTCACGTCATTCAATACCTCCTATATTAGATCAAATGATAAAATATTATATCGGAGAAAATGAACGTTGGAGGTTCTGTTTCGGTTTTTTGGTGCAGTGGCGAGGGAGGGGTAATTTTGTAGGGGACACAAGTATTTATAGACCATACATAGGTTGTTGCCGGCAACCTATATCAATCCTCCTATACTAGTGAATAATCTTGTACACATTTCTCCACTTAGATCTCGAGGAGGTAATTTTGTTGACCTTAATTTCCAATTCCCTAACAACGAGATTTGAATCCATCATAGTTCAGCGAATGTTGCCCTCATTTATCAATCCTCTAAACAATATCCTCATTCGAATTCCGTTGCAAACTCAAGTCCACCTTACCAATTGAACAATCTCAGTTGATCAACCTTCACGCCTCTTAATTTTACGATCTCAAGGTCTCATTTAATTCAACACCTATATTTTAAACATTATTTGTTATATGTATGTACTCATGTTATTTTTTTTGTTTTATTTTATAAACAACTTTGGTGACTTTTGGAAAAAAAGAGATTCATTTAGTTGCAATGCCAATTAAGCAGAAGAAGTTTCCGTGTTTCTGGTGCTCTTCGATGCCGGCTGGGTTGTATATTGCTTGTTTAGGGATGTTGAATTTGAGATGTTTGTATATTGTGTTTGATTTAAATCAGACACTTATTGTTGCGAATATGATGAAGTCATTTGAGGATAGTATCAAGGCATTACAGAGTTAGATTGCGAGGGAGATGGATTCGATGCGTGTTTGCTGGATCTCGGGGGAGGTGAAGCAGTATATGGATGATCGAGCGTTGTTGAAGCAGTACATTGAGAGTGATTGTTTTGGGGATAAATGGAAGGTGTTTAAGGTTCAATTGGAGGAGGTTCCTAGGAAATTGGATGGTCAGGAGTGGGTGTTAGGCCGGTTATTAGATTGTCAGAGAAGAATATAGTTTTGACTTTCATTAATCCAAAGGTTAGAATATCTCGTACACATTGTCTCATTTATATGATAAATTATTTTTGTATTCCATATGTGTGTCTTATTGTCTTGTTCGGACTGATACATATATGACATTACATAGGATATAAGTGAAAAACTTGACAGATAAATAGCAAATGCTCAAATTGACTAAGTGGAATGTAACTCTCTCACATGTTTGATGTATAACTGAAACGTATACTTATGCAAGAAGCATAAAACTATGCGATAAATTTTTGTTATACTGTTGTTCTATTTGAACGAAGAAAATGGAAAATTAAAAACAACCGTGTGTTGGTGTTTCATTTTGTGAGGATTGATTTTATGGATTCTATACTAATTTTTGAAGCCTAAAAATTTCTACTTTAATTTATGGGTTTTTGCATTTTCATAGAAACCAAGAGCATAGTCGTCTTCAATATATGTATCAATGTTTTTCAATGAACTTAATTTAAGTGGTATCTATTTTGATTCCAATACCTATAACATTGCATCATTGAACAATGTTTCTTTAATTGATCACATGGCCTTGAGTTTTGTTTGAATAAAATTGCACTTAATCCAAGTTCATGTTGATAATTTTGCAGATATGATTTATGTTTGATAGTGATCATGATCTTTGTTGTTAATTGTAATTGTTTGCAAAGTAAAAACAATTATTTGGTTATTTTTTATATTTTACATTTTCTTCATTTTAATTATACTATTTTTTCTTGATTCAGTTGGTTAAACTTGTTTTTTGTGTGAATTGAATGGAAATAACAATTTTGTTTGAATTTTTTGATAAAAAATTGAGCTCGATGCGTTTGGTTCTAGATATCAATTTGTAGACACATATTTCAGATATAATATTTATCACCGACATGTAAGAGTGATCTCATATAAAGGGACTTGGAACTATAGTTACTTTTCGTGAAATTTGCTGATAATGTAATTTCAATTTCCTTTAAATCGTTCAATATATATAATATTGAACTATTAGTATTTTTTCTATCTATATTTCAAGAAATGGCATTTCCCCATTTGAATAAAAAAGTTAGCTGCCATTTAACTATTCTCTCACATGATATTCAATGATTCTGTTAGGGCTTTAGAATTTGTAGTTTTTCAGGTGCATATCTGAAATTACATTCCAAAAATTAAAATCACCAAATATTGCTTAGACAACATGAACTGTTATAGACGACAAATTAACCACTATTAAAGACACAAAAGTGAACAATGCACTAATAATTTTAAGGCATGAGTTACCTTTTCTTCATTTTATTTACATATGCTAAGATTTTGTTTTCCTTTTCAATTATTCTTTTGATTTATAGTTCAGCAAAACTAAAATTTTTACATAATAAATATTTTCTTTTTTCTAATAATGAAGCCCCAATATTATAACACCACCAATATATGCATATTAAAAAAGGTAGGTAGATAAAAAAGTCAAGAAACAACCATCTAACGATTGTTGAGGACGTCTAACACCTTCTTAGAGCAAGGCACAAACACATTTGCATTCTTCCTAATCTCAGGCATAAATCTTCCTAACTCGTGTCTTGACTTAATAGAAGGCACATGGGTCGTTGGATGAGTATCTGTAGAGCTTGATGTCATTCACTACTCTGTGATGTGAGTGGGACTGAGAGGGATGTCTTAGGACATATATGGTAAGAGGGTTTTGTAATATTTATAAAGTTATATAGTTTAAGGGTTTTTGTAGAATTCTAGATGTTTTGTTGATTTTCCGCATTCTCGGATTTTTATGACTTTCTTCCTACTAAAGTTGTGGACTTAAGTCATTTTCAAACAATATTTATATTCATTTGAACATGAATTTATTTTAACTACAATAATTGTTGATACCAAAATTAATATGCTGATGTGGACGAATAAGATGAAGACACGTGTCAATCTACGTGGCACAATAGCATCGAGGAAGATCATTTCCCGACCAACCATGCTTCTTTCCGAGCAACGAGAATACACCGAGGAACTCTATCACACCGAGGAACTCTATAGCACCGAGGTACTCTAATGCTCCGAGGAACTCCTGATCAGCGAACAGCTATGGCGGTCCGAGCTGCATCTCGGTCGTATCATTAATTGCCAGATAATCAACAGTTCAGATATTCATTGAATGCTTATATTCTTGGCACGCATTCTGCATTAAATGTATTACCCTTTCATATGTATGTCATTTAATGTATCGAACCTTTCATGTACAGCCTCAAGGCTATAAATACCTTGTATCATCCTCATTCAAGGGGAGGGGAATTTCTTGAGAGAACTTGTAATCAAGAATTCCACAAACACTCAGCAATAACATAACAGTGGACGTAGGCTTTATTCCTAGCCGAACCACTTTAAAAATCTCTGTCTTATTTATTTATCTGTGATTAAAAAAATTAGAGCGATCTAGTTTTTTTACATCAACAGATTGGCGCCGTCTGTGGGAAACGACTGTTATTATCGTTTTTCATAAAAATCATTTATCACCAATGGCAGATAATCCAGAATCCAGTAATCTAAATGTTGGAAATACTGGAAATCTTCCAAATCCATCTGCATCCCCAGATCTGGCTGGAATTATGACGAATCTGGCTCAAGGACAAACCGCCATGCAAGAATCTATGAGGCAACTCATTCAAACTCTTCAGGGCGGTGCACCTACCTATTCAGGGCAAAGAAGTGATCATAGGCAATCGCAATCTAGACGTACCGGGTCATATCGCAATGAGGAGTCTAATGATTCTTCTTATCAACCTGGGCGAACTTCATCGATACGGGCTACAGATACAGATCAACGTATTACTCTTTCTCCGGAGAGAACTAGCGCTTTGGAAAGATTAAGCAGGGTGTCTCCTTTCAGTCGGTTAGGACCAAGGAGGAACATGAGTCCACCCAGGGTTCCATCAAGAAGTTTTCGACCACCACCAGGTTTGAGAGAAGGATCTGCACAATCGCGACCAACTACTCGTCGAGATAAATCTCAGGAAGCTACGTCAGAGCAGTCAGTTGCTCGGACTAAGCGGCCCGAGGAAGGGAATGAAGCATGGAAAGGTTCCATTCAACGGTTGGAAGATAGATTGGGAGAAATGGCTAAGGCAAGGAACCCCTTACAGAGAACTTTTGTTCAAGGAACACCTTTTGTGCAAGCCATTGTGGATTTCCCTACACCGTCAAAATTCAAAGCACCCGTAGTGACCCCCAAGTACGATGGAAAGACAGATCCCGTACTTCATATAGAACAATACCAGGCTGCTGCAGATATCTACGCTGTCCCTGACGAGATGAGGTGTAGAGCATTCTCAGGAACTCTTACCGGATCTGCACAGATATGGTACAATAATCTTCCTCGGGGTAAGATTTCAACCTTTGTTCAGTTAGCCGAATTGTTTATTGGCAATTTTTGTTTTGGAGCAAAGCCGGTAAAGCGAGTAGCACACTTGCTAAGTGTTAGACAAAAATCAGGTGAAAGTACTAGAGATTACATAACTCGTTTCAATAACGAGAAGTTGGAAGTCATAGATTATGAAGAAAAGACAGCAATCACTGCTCTGATGAGTGGTTTGCTGCCTAACAAGCTGTACTACACTTTGGCCAAAGATCCACCTAAAAATATGTCGGAGTTGATGGCAAAGGCGGCCAAAATCATGAATGCCGAGGAGGCTATGGCTGCGAAGAAGAATATGGACAAAGAAGTTAAAGTTGAGGTCGACAATTCTAAGAAGAAAGATCAGAAAGGTAATGGTGGTGATAAACATTCCAGGAATAACAGGATGAAGTTGGAAGTCCTAAAGAAGTATGATAATTATACTCCATTGAAAATGGGTATTAATCATGCTTTGGAAGAAATCAGGAATAACGAGGAAATCAAGTGGCCAGAGAAACTGAAGACAAATCCCGACCTGAGGAATAAAGACAAATATTGCGAGTTTCACAAAGATCATGGCCATATGACCAAAAATTGTATAGCCCTTCAGAACGAGATTGAAACACTCATCCGAAGAGGAAAATTATCAAAGTATGTAGATCGCAGAGGTGAAAGGAAGAATGATGATAGAACTAGAGAGAGATCTAGATCTCCTCGTCGTGCAGAGGATAAAAAGAAGAGAGACCATGAAGAGGATCCAGATGATGACCCCGATCTTCCCAAGAAACCGAGGAAACCTGAACGAGAGGTATTTTCCATACGTTTTGGATCACTTGATTGTAATGTTATTACAGGAGGAGATGCAGGAGGAGGAGACCTTATTGCAGAAAGAAAAGCTTACCTCGGAGAGGCTCAAGCTTGTTCATACATTCAACGAATAAACCTGGCCGAGGATGATCGTCCGAGGAAGGTAAACAAAGAGAAGCTAGTGATTGGTTTTTCAAAAAACGACCTGGCAGGTGTTCTTTACCCTCATGATGATCCTTTGGTAATCAAAATGAGGATGAAGGATGTGATCATTTCAAGGGTGTTAGTAGACAATGGTAGTTCGGCAGACATCATGTACTATTCATGCTTTGATAGCTTAAATTTAAAATTATCTCAATTGGAACCTTATCACAGACCCCTTCTGGGTTTTGCTGGCGAGAAAGTTTTTCCACTTGGGACGATCAAGTTGGATATACTTATTGGAACTTGGCCTGCTTGTCGAACAGAAAGAATACGCTTCTTTGTGATGGATAAGAATGTGCAGTCCGCCTACAACATCATCATGGGAAGAGTTGGATTGAAGAAGTTCGAAGCATTTCCATCTACAGTACATCAATGTTTGAAATTTCCAATGAATTTTGGAGTAGGAATTATGAAAGGTGATCAAAAAGTAGCTCGGGAATGCTATTATTCGTCTGCCGAGCAAGAAGAACTTGAAGAATCAAGGAAAAAGACTACTACTTATCAAGTGGAGGAGAGCACAGAAATTGAAACTCTTGACCCTAGGGATGAATCTCAACTCGTAAAAGGGCAGGTTGTGGAATCTACAGAAATTGTTATCCTGGACGACGAGCATCCTGAACGAGTAACTCAGATAGGATCGTCGTTGGATGTTTCAATAAAACAAGATTTGATAACTTTCTTGAGAAATAGGAAGAATACTTTTGCTTGGAGTCATGAAGACATGCCAGGTATAGATCCAAACTTTTTATGTCATGAGCTCAACGTGAATAAGGAGATCAAGCCTGTGAAGCAAAGAAGAAGAGTGTTTAGCCCCGAGAAGAACCAGACCATACAAGAGGAGGTCGAGAAACTCCAGAAAGCCCACTTCATTGAAGATGTGAAATATCCAGATTGGTTGGCAAATGTGGTGATGGTAAAGAAGAAGAACAACAAATGGAGAATGTGTGTTGATTTTACTGATCTCAACAAGGCATGTCCAAAAGATCATTTTCCATTGCCCAGAATTGATCAACTAGTGGATGCTACCTCGGGACACGAGCTACTCAGCTTCATGGATGCTTATTCTGGCTACAATCAGATCAAAATGAAACCTGAAGACAGGGAAAGTACTTCTTTTATTACCCCAAGGGGAACTTATTGTTATAATGTTATGCCTTTTGGTTTAAAAAATGCAGGTGCAACATATCAGCGGTTGATGAACAAGGTTTTTACCGAACAAATCAGCCGCAATATGGAGGTCTATGTCGACGACATGCTCACCAAAAGTAAGAGAGCTGCAGATCATTTGGTTGACTTGAGTCAAACTTTTGATCAACTGGATAAATACCAGATGAAGCTCAACCCGACGAAGTGTACCTTTGGAGTACTAGAAGGAATGTTCCTCGGATACATCGTCAACCAGCGAGGTATTGAGGCAAATCTAGAATAGATCAAGGCTCTTTTAGGGCTGCGATCTCCGACGACGAAGAAAGAAGTGCAGAGTCTTACCGGACGGGTTGCAGCACTCAACAGATTTGTATCCCGAGCAACTGATAAATGCCTCCCATTCTTCAAAACACTGCGAAAAAGTTTTGAGTGGACTGATGAATGTGAGAAAGCCTTTCAAGATTTGAAGAAGTATTTGGGAGCCCCACCATTATTTTCTAGGCCAATAACTGGAGAGACGCTGTACTTGTATTTGGCAGTATCAGAAAATGCAGTTAGCTCGGCATTGATCAGATTGGAGAATGGAATCCAGAAGCCAATTTATTACACAAGCAAGGCCTTCCGAGGTGCGGAAATCAGATACCCAAAGCTGGAAAAATTGGCACTGGCATTAATTGAAGCAAGTAGAAGAATGAGGCCATACTTCCAGGCCCATACCATCATTGTGTATACCGACATGCCGTTAAGACAAGCCCTTCACAAGCCAGAAAAATCAGGAAGATTGATGTACTGGGCAATAGAGCTCAGTGAATATGATATTGTGTATGAACCCAGATCATCGTTGAAGGGGCAAGCCGTGGCAGATTTTATAGCAGAATTCACATACCCTGATACCCCCGAGGAGCAAAAGGTGCTTGCTGACCTACCTGTGGACGATACATGGATCAACAGACACAGATCCAGACCAACCAAGGTTGGTAAAAGGACTTGTGGATGTAGAAAAATCATCATATTCAAACCCCGACCAACTCCGGTTGGTAGAAGGGCGCGAACAAACGACCAACGAGGAACGAAAGATACCCAGGGATGATGAAAGAAAGCCGATGATATTTCACCGAGGAACTCTAACAGATAAGAAATTTGAAGACGAGTTACATACATGGAGATTATATGTAGATGGATCATCTTGCACGGCTGGTTGTGGAGCAGGGATTGTTTTAAACTCTCCAGACGATATTGACATGGAGTATGCCTTGAGATTCCAATTCAAAGCTTCCAATAATGAGGCTGAATATGAGGCTATGATAGCAGGTTTTCATTTGGCGAAAGTTATGGAGGCACGACAAGTAATTGTTTTCAGTGATTCTCAATTAATTGTGAATCAGATGATGGGAATATATGCAGTGAAGGGAGAGTTAATGGTGAAGTACCATGCAAAGGTGATGGAGTTATTAACAGAATTTGATGCTATTCAATTGGTAAGGATACCGAGAATGGAGAATGCTAGAGCAGACGCATTGGCCCGACTAGCGTCAGCTACGCGCACCGAGCTGCGAAGAACAATACCAATTGAAGTATTAGAAAGTCGGAGCATAGAAGAAGATCTGACGGTGAAGATAATTACCCTTGATTTAGGACCGTCTTGGATGGATCCTATCAGAGCATACATTGAAGAAGGAGAATTGCCGGAGGACAAACTAGCTGCCAAGAAATTGAAGTATAAAGTTGCTCGGTATGTGTTAACTAATGGTGTGTTGTACAGACGAGGAATTATGGCAGGTTTGCAGAGATGTGTGCATCCATCAGAAGTCAAAGAATTGATTGAAGAAATTCATGAAGGATCTTGTGGAGCTCATGTAGCAGGTCGGACACTTTTGCAAAGGGTCATGACACAGGGATACTATTGGCCGACGATGAGGGCTGATTGTATAACCTATGCTAAGAAGTGTGACAAATGCCAACGTTTTTCCTCCATCCGAAGAACTCCACAGGCATTGTTGACACCCATAACATCACCTTGGCCATTTGCCATGTGGGGAATTGATCTGGTTGGACCACTACCGACGACCCGAGGAAGGTTCAAGTATCTCGTCGTGGCAGTAGACTATTTTACTAAGTGGGTGGAAGCTGAACCACTAATTGATATGACGTACGAGAAGGTGTATCAGTTCATATGGAAGAATATCATTTGTCGATATGGTCTCCCCCACGCTTTCATCACAGACCATGGAACGCAATTTGATAATGAAGAATTTGCTGCCTATTGTCATCAGTCGAACGTCTTGAAGTTTCATTCAGCACCAGGCCATCCCCAAAGCAATGGACAGACTGAGGTGACGAACAGAACATTACTAAATGGGTTGAAGAAGAGGTTAAGTGAGGCTAAAGCAAATTGGATTAATGAGCTACAGTCAGTTTTGTGGGCTTACCGAACAACTCCCCGAGAAGCAACAGGAGAATCACCATATATGCTAGCATTTGGAAGTGAGGCTGTGATACCTGCCGAGTTGGGCCTACCAACACACAGGGTGTTAAATTTCAATTCTCCGATCAGTGATCTGATGAGAAGGATGGATTTGGATATGCTCGAGGAAGTCAGAGAAGAGGCAGCCATTAGGAATGCTGCTTATCAACAACGAACAACTCTGTTTTACAACAAAAGGGTAAAGAAATGTGATCTAAAAGAGGGGGATTATGTGCTAAAGAAGGTCATTCAGAAGCAGAATAAACTGGAAGCAAACTGGCATGGACCTTACCGAGTTACAGAGGTTGTTCGACCAGGAACTTACAGAATAGTAACTCTAGAAGGAGAGGAATTTAAGAACGCATGGAATGCTGAACACCTGCGCAAGTATTATCAATGATGTCAAATGTAAAGCATTTCTTTCATTATGAATAAAACGAGGATGTTTCGCCATTTTCTTTCTGGTTGAAAATTTTTCGGGGAATACTAGTGTAATACACTACACAACAAAAGTGCTCTAAGGAGCCAACCTCCTTTGGTTAGGAGGACAGCTCTACGGAGCAAAAGTGCTATAAGTAGCCAACCACAGCTCTACGGAGCAAAAGTGCTATAAGTAGCCAACCACAGCTCTACGGAGCAAAAGTGCTATAAGTAGCCAACCTCAGCTCTACGGAGCAAAAGTGCTATAAGTAGCCAACCTCCTTTGGTTAGGAGGACAGCTCTACGGAGCAAAAGTGCTATAAGTAGCCAGCCTCCTTTGGTTAGGAGGACATGCTCTAAGGAGCAAAAGTGCTATAAGTAGCCAACCTCCTTTGGTTAGGAGGACATGCTCTAAGGAGCCAAAAAATGCTCTAAGGAGCCAAAAGCTTTAAGGAGCCAGAAACTGTACACCAGCATGATCAACTACGGTTGGTAAGATAAAAATATACTCTCATATTACAACTTATGTTGGTCGGGAGGTAATATTATTACAATGAGTTCTTTGAAGAACAAAATGTTCAAAAAATACACCAAGTATAGTTGGTCGGGGATAAAAACCCAATAACTGTAGTTGGTCGGCGAGGACAAATTATTGATCTTAGTTGGTCGGACGCAATTTTATAATTAAACCAAGTATAGCTGGTCGAGGATAAAAAACCCATCAGCTGTAATTGGTCGACAAACATTATTCACCCACCTTGGTTGGTTGGAAACAGTTTGAACATTTTTACTCATTACTTTATTATTAAGTGATCGAGAAACATTACTAATACTTGTAACTTTTTATTAAGTTGCTTATTGAACAATAATATTGTTATCTTTTTAACAGATACATAGATACATATGTACAAATATAAAGGTGTTTGATAAACACAAGACTAACAAAATTGGCAAACAGAAAATGAAAATCTTTTCATTAATCTAGAATAAATTACAAGTTACAAGAAGGTACTAAATTGTTACATGGATATTACTATTCTATTGGTTTTTTGCCCTGTGCTTTAGAAACAGGTTCCTCGCCGGCAGGAGGGTCTTCTAGGCAAAGGGGAGAATTGATGAAATTAACATCTCTGAGCATTCTGACGTTCATAACAGAAGGTGTATCCAAAAGATGCTCAGGACGAGATAATTCAACTTGGGAGTGAAGGCTATAATCACCAAGGTATTTTGAAATTAGACTGCGAGGAATGGAACGAGCTGGGATCCATGCCATATCCAATTTGAAAGGTGGTACAGGCAAGTCTAATAATGATGGAGCATGATAGTCCCATAAAAAATGCCCTTGCTCCAACTTTAACACACCCAATGCATTTAACCATCCTTGCTTGTAACCTTCATTGTTAGCATGTTCAATGCGATCATCCAGATGAACGAGAGCTTCATTGTATCCTGCCATCCAGAATTCCCTTGGCTGTTTATGGAATTGGAAGGTTAATCTATCCAATTGTTCATGAAGGCTTTTGGCAAAGAGATCCTTGTTATGCAAGGCAGATTTCGTCGATGCCAGCTGATCTTCCAGAGACAGATTTTTATTGGACATTTCAGTCAGAGCACGGTCTTTTACTTTCAACTGGAATGCTTGAGTTTCCAGAGTAGACTGAGTGCGAGCCTCTTCAACATTTTGGCTGAGGATTCTTCCTCGCCCCCGAGAACCTCTTCCTCGTCCCTGAGCAGTTCCAGAAATGGCAGATCTTCTTAAGTCCTCCAGCTCTTGCCTTAGTTTGGCATTTTCGACCTCTAAGAACGAGAAGCCTTCATCAGTAACTGGTATTAATGCAGTAGAAGATGAAGCAGCAGATTCATATTGAGCCAATTTTTTCTGCAAATTATTATTTTCTTGTTCCAGGATCTCGGCAATTTGTCTGCAGGCTTCAACTTCACCTTTTAGGGTCCTTTCCCTAATATCATATGCAGCGATGATCTTCTTATGGCCTGTTTCAGAAGAAAGTTGTTGGTATCTATTTTCATAATCTTTGTGTAACAAAGCCATTGATTCATTGTGCTGACCTTGGAGATCCTCTAAGGAACAATGCAGTTCTTCAATCAGGTCATAATAAGCGACATTGTTGGCCACAGCTCGGTCGAGTAAATCTTTCAAGTACCGATAAGCCTCAATAGCCTGCTCTGAAGCATCATGACCAAGGATATCAGCAATTTCCGATGTACTAAGGTCTGTATGACCAGCCTTATAGTATTGATGACATTGCTGCATCAGCTCGGTATCATGTGAAGAGATCAATTCCATTCTAGCAACAAACTAAGGACGAGAAAAAGACAACAATCAACAAAAACAAGTTATCAACAACAGAGATGAGCAAAGATATGTTTTATTAGATCATCAAAAATTTACATTGTTCGATTACAAGGAAATACAGAAATGCTACCGAACAACTTCACACCTTTTCCTTGTCTCCCAAGACTTTCTCGGGAGGCTGGGACGAGGAGCTCGGTTGCTCGGAGGTAACAACAGCTTGATCGGTAGGAATCTTCTCGGGAGGAGGAAGCATGGAAGAAACGTCCTCGGTGGCAGAGGGTTGAGAGGCAGAAACTTGATCGCCCATAGCCATAGAAGACTCATCTGAGGCAGGCTCATCTTCTTCTTCTTCCACAATTGGTGGAGGAGGACCAGGGAGATGCCGTTGGAATAGTTCAGAATCGTTTTGGACCTTTAGCTCTTGCAGAGCAGCCACCCAGCCATCATGGAAGTATTTCAACTCCCCATATTGGACTTGGGATGTCATTGCAGCTATCCCTCTCTCCCATCCTTTCTCCCAACCAACACTGAAATGTTTCTTGATTGCAACTTTTCTCCTCGACTTCTCCGAGGAGAGCTTCACCTCCAATTCCTCTTTCTTAACCTTGATATCTCGCAGAGTAGATAATTCTTCTTCTGCCTTCTTCAACTTATCATCAGATTCCTGATGTTTAACCTCCAAACCCTTAATTTTCTCCTCCAAATTCTTGGAGGTCTCAGCCATCCTCATCTTATCAGCCTCAGCCATAGCCAACTTTTTCTCCCAAACAGTTTTCTCCTCGATGTACTGTTGGTGAGATTCCTTCACAGATTGGGCTAAACCAAACAAAGCATCGTCAACATCGGACGAGGAACTGGAAGCTTTAATAACTTGATCTTTCTTCACGATGGTATTGAAGCAGTTCACCAGCTGAAAGATAAGAAAAACAATAAAGTCAACACAAATACAAGAATTCAAGAAAAAGAAAGAAAGACCAAAGGAGTGAGAAATTTACTGAAGAAAGATGACGAGCAGCTAGGGATGTCAGTGTATCCCTTGGAATTTTTTCATCAACCCCGAGAACCTCGGGTATAACTGAGCTCTTGGAAGAACTCGGAAGAATGATGTTTGAAACACTACTACCACCAGCGGGTAGAGAAGATGCAGTTCCAGCAAGATTAACTGAGGATGATTTCCTCAATCTCTTCAAAGGACGGTCGGCAACATCAACCAAGGAAGAAGTCTTGGTCGGAGAGATTGTAATTACATCGGCAGGAGCATTTTTCTTGCTCGGGGCCACTGGGGGCTTCTCGGCAGCTTTGGAGGATCCAGCATCTACTTTTTTAGTCCCTTATGGGACATCAATTTTGCCTTTCTGGGCTCCAACAGCAGAAGAAATTTCACCAAATAGAGCAGGAGGAGCTCTTTTCTTGCCCATTCTCTGAGATAGGGGGATATGAGAATCTGAAGATGAACTTTCTGGTGTTGAAGCTGGTTCAACAGGGCGAGCAGTATAAGAGGTTGTGTAACTCTTATACTGTAGTAAATATGAAGCAGATCTAATATGCTCGTCAGCAATGGTCTTATGCAAATTCCAGATAAGTTTCAAATGCTTGATATTCACTTCTGACTCTTTTGGAGTTTTTCTTTTGCTATCAACTGTAAATAAATACATAATGGAATATCAGTCATACATTTTGTCAAACATGATGAAATCATAATTTCATAAGTAAAATAAAATGAAAAATAAACCTATCCCATTGCCGTATGGGGGGCATCTGGGACCGTTGTATACTTCATTCCCAGATAAAGGCGCATGTTGCCAATTTTTTATGACCAACCCATGCTCAAAATAATCCCTATTTGAGTCAGGGAGATTAACTACAAGAGCCCTATTCAAATACCTAGTTTTTAAATAATAAATATTATCTAGAACAGCCCATTTATAACAAAACATAATTTCAGGGATCCCAATACGAGTCCCATGAGTTAGATTTAATTTATGCACCCCGTTAATTATTCTCCATGAATTGGGGGCTATTTTTGCAGGAACAAGATCAAAATATTGACAAAACTCAAGACATAATGGGTTTGGTGGAAAGGAAAAACCGCATTCAGCAACAAAAAGACTGGGGAACCAATGTCCCTCAGCCAATCGAAAGTAATCTAAAGGCTCAGAAAGAACTTCTAGAGTTACCCACGAAGGAATGGAAAAATCAGAACGGAATTTCTCAATAGACTCCACAATATAAACCATATTGAATAAAAGAGATACAGAAGAAAGAAAGAAGATCTTACAGAAAGAAAGGAGATGTGTTGACAACGAACGGAAACAAGGATGAACGCACAAGAGAAGAAGAGAATAGAAAGCTTGAATGCAGAGAATGAAAAACGTAGACGACGGTATGGTTACCAAAGAAGTTTAAATACTTTGCATTGGGAAGCGGCAAAAGAAATGATTACCAAAAAGAAACTACTAAACTTCCGGCGGCTAAGGGGACAAAATTTGCACGAATATCAAAGCGCTTATAAAAAAGGCGGAAACTGCGAAATAAGAAGGAAATTTGAATACAATGTTCTTGAAACCCGGGAAGGACATTTAATATTGCCATATACCGAGAAAGAATGTTCCATACTCTTCAAAGTTCAAAATATGAAACATTGGGGGCTTCTGTTGATACCAAAATTAATATGCTGATGTGGACGAATAAGATGAAGACACGTGTCAATCTACGTGGCACAATAGCATCGAGGAAGATCATTTCCTGACCAACCATGCTTCTTTCCGAGCAACGAGAATACACCGAGGAACTCTATCACACCGAGGAACTCTATAGCACCGAGGTACTCTAATGCTCCGAGGAACTCCTGATCAGCGAACAGCTATGGCGGTCCGAGCTGCATCTCGGTCGTATCATTAATTGCCAGATAATCAACAGTTCAGATATTCATTGAATGCTTATATTCTTGGCACGCGTTCTGCATTAAATGTATTACCCTTTCATATGTATGTCATTTAATGTATCGAACCTTTCATGTACAGCCTCAAGGCTATAAATACCTTGTATCATCCTCATTCAAGGGGAGGGGAATTTCTTGAGAGAACTTGTAATCAAGAATTCCACAAACACTCAGCAATAACATAACAGTGGACGTAGGCTTTATTCCTAGCCGAACCACTTTAAAAATCTCTGTCTTATTTATTTATCTGTGATTAAAAAAATTAGAGCGATCTAGTTTTTTACATCAACAATAATTTATATGTATTTACCAATAACGCATACAATTTCTTACGAATTATTATGTGCTAATGGATGTGTCTATATATAATGCCTTATTCTCTATTTTTAATGCTTAGATTAACTATCCAGATACGGTCCACAATTGGACAAATTTTTTGAGATTAACTATCCAAATATAGGTTGTCGACCTCATTATCTTCTCCACAATGGGACAAATTTGCTTCACCATCACAAAAAATCATAAAGAATGCTGACATTGTTTCTATTCATGACATCATTAATGGAATCCCATCAACTAAGGAGGTAGTGACTCAATATCTTCGAATACACCTTCGGTTTTTAATATCTTCAATTTCATAATATAATATATAAAAAAATTCACTCCCACATAACCTTTTTTGTTCTTACATCCCTATGATTATGAAAGTTAGAGACAAGGAAAATCCCTGGTACGATGCTTGTAATGTCTACAGCAAGAAAGTCATTGTTGCGAATTGAATTGGAACATGATTAAAGTATGCTTACTCAAATGAAAATTACACCTCCATGTAAAATCGAACAACTCATATTCATTGACAAATATTTGACGTAGCTCACATAGCAAATTTTTCTGACACATTCTTCAACCCAAAATAAGTTAATTACTTCAATTAGTTGTTCAAGATGACGAAGACGAAGAACATATGTCACATTGTTCGAGGAAGCAAAGTGTTTCATTGGCTACAACATTCCAACTTTCATCGCTTATAAAAAAAAGGTAATATCATTCATATTTGAACTTTATGTTCATACATAAGTTCATTACATTCTATAATAATTACATATATTGACTTTTTATATATGTTAATTTTTTCCACAAGGGATGATGAAGTCCGACTACATTCAAAAGTTATATATATGGATTGGCAAAATCTATAAATTTTACATTAAAGGGAAATCGCTTAAAGATTCCGATCGAAAGCTCGCACGTTTTGTCGCTCATAAAGTTGAAGATAAAGAAGATACATTGAACCCTAATAAATGCCAAAAGCAACATATTTGATGATTTTAATTTCCTATCATAGCATTACAATTTGTTATTATCTTATTTCTTCATTAAATAATATTTTACTTCCTCTGCATTTTAATTTTTTATTAATCCAAATTCATTGTCATTAATTTTGGCTAATACATTATTTTAAACGCATCGGTTTCAATTAATTCATTACCTTTAAATACTTTGTTATACGTCTTACGCTTCACCTGAATATTTTTTAAATTCGCAGATAATTATTGATTTATTCATATCATCTAGTTGAATATTGTGGTGATAATTATATTCAACACAAATAGATAAGAGAAGCGCAATCACCAAGTAAAATAAAGAACATAAAATGCCAATCACACAACAGAAGATGTACGTGGTTCAGCAAGAGTGCCTACGTCCACGGTGGTGCAGTCAGTATTATTTCTATGTACTCCGAAGAGTGTTTACAGAGAATACAGTGCATGCCTCTTGCCCCAGGCCTAGGGTTTATTATATACATGTTTATCTTCGGGGAGTGGGGGTGTTGGACTCCCCCACGTCCATCTTTCTCTCCAGGAATATCTCTATACAAGATTCTAGGAAAAGACAAAGTCATAACTGAATTAAGTTAAGGTGCGAAGGGTTTGGACTTTGGGCCGTTTTTATTAGGTTACTCGTCCGGGCCCATGATGGAAAATTCGAGTACCCAAAATTTCCCCTAAATTTGTTGGTCCACAATTTGGGATCAATAAATTTAAATGATTTGTCATAATGGGTCTTTTGCAAATCGTTTAACTCTTCCCAAAGTTTGAGGACTGATTTAGGCGGTAGTTGCTTCGTGTCCTGTGCGCGATGATTGGTAGCATTTAAAAGTTATTTTGAGCAGCGTTTCATAGTTGTCGTTTCAAGCTTCTTAGTGTTCCCCCATCTTCTGTGAGTTTTAGCGATTGTTCCCTCTTCTCCAGGTCTTCATTTTCTTCGCTTTCGACCTCCCTCGTTATCTGGGCTTGTGATCTTGCATCGTCCAAGTAAAACTTTCATCTCGTAACTCTCTTTTGCTTTCTCTCTGTGTTTTCTCTATGTGCTTTCTTTGAATTTGTAGTTAGGGTTTGCAAATGGAAAAGATAGGTAATAGATCAGTGTCCGAGTTTAGGAAGTTTTATAATATCCCAGAGTGGGTAGAGATTGAGTGCGCCTCTCTCCCTAAAAATGTTAGAGAGATAGATGGCGCTCATTGGATTCATGTCTTGTTGCTTTCCCAAAGGGGGGTTACTTTTCCTCCAAACAATTTGTTCTTGCATTTATTTAGTTATTTCAACATTGTCCCTGTGCAGTGTTCGCCCAATGTCTGGAAGATAGTTAATGGTGTCCATAGAATAAATCAACTCTATGGCACTAAATTGGGGCTCGCTGAAGTTTGTTTTTATTATTCCTTTTCTCGAACGAGCACTAGTCTTCTCTACCTCAAGGCCAGGAGTCCTGACAGAGTATTGGTAGTAAATTTACCTGATTCCCACAAGGACTACTGGCAAGATGGCTTCCTTGCTAGGAATTGGCAGTTCTCCTCCCAGACTAAGGGGGCGAGGTCTGATAGATTCACTATTCCCTTTTATGGGGAAGAATATATAGGTAATCTTTACTCTGCTCTTTCAATCTCCTTGTTAATGTGTGATTTTTCTGATACTTTCCTGTTTTCCTTTCAACGAGGACAAAGATCTTGGAACCTGCCCTTAGCGAGGTTCGAGTTACCGAGCTGATTAAAGCTTGGAATATTAGAGAAGCTCTGGTTGACTATGAACATCCTCGGTCCGCTGCTTTCCTGCTTGAGTACAAGAACATCGGATCCAGTTTCATTGTGAAGCCTGTGGACGACATTCCTGATTTAGATATTTCCGAAGAAGCTCCTGCTGATCTCATTCAGTTAGATGAGGAGGAGAGCAGCTCTGAAGGTGACATTAGTGGGGGTGCTGAAGGTGGTTCTGCTGATGCGAGCTCCAGTAATGAGAGTTCATCTAGCTCAGAAGAGGTTTCTAAGCCTCGATAATCTTCGAGTACATCTAGCAGCTCTAGTGAGGAAATGGTTCCCCCCAGTAAGAACCTTATCTGTGATGATGATGATGACGAGGATCATGTGCTTATCGCTCAGAGGTCGAAGAAACAAAAATCCAGCAGTGGGGCTGTTGCCATTGGTTCTCAATATGTCGCTCAGGAGCAGGAAAAGAAGAGAAAAGAAGAAGAACAGTTGAGAGAGAGAGAGAGGAAGAAGGAAGAGGAGAGGAAGAAGGCTAAAGAGAGAAAGAAAGTTGAAGAGGAAGAGTTTAGAGAAGGAGAAGGAGAGGGAGGAGGAGAGGAGGAGAATGGAGGCGAGGGCGAAGGCTGGGCAGGCCTTAGTGCCTGTGTCTGCGTTGTCAGAGGGGGCCTCAGTTGCTATTTCTCCTCAACTGGCCCCTGCGCTGCTCGAGAGAGCAGTCCTTCCTACTGATCGCCAAAGGGCGATTGGGACTGATCAGTTAGCCTTGTAAGCGAGTCAGAGGCTAGCCTTGGTAAGTCCGTTTCTCTTTTCCAATGCTCGTCAAATTCTATCTATTTCCTTCTTCTAATATCTTCTTTTTCTTGCAGTTTGTGACTGACTTTGCTATGCTCTATCGCTCTCGCGACGAGCTGGTGAATAAAACTAGTGAGCTGGAGAAACAAAACGTTGCTCTGAAAGTGAAGAGTACCGAGTTCTAGGCTAGCTTGAAGGCCGCTGATATTGCTAGAACATCTTCTGATCTAGACCTTGTTAAAGTCAATCAAGAGAGAGAGACAGCGGTCAAAGAACTAAATGAATTACAGCAGGCCTATGATTTGGTCTGCTCGAGCAAGCTAGCGGTGGTGGAGGAGAACAAGGTGCTGACGGGGTAGCTGAAGGAGAAGGAGTCTGAGGTAGCCACCATTAAGGAAGATTCATATAACTCCGGGTGGGCTGTCGCATATGAAGATGCTGAGGTTCAGATAGGCTACATCAGCCGTCTGAACTTCAAGAAGGGCTGGAACAAGGCCCTCTTAGCTGTCGGGGTGGATGTTGCCTCTTCTTTGTTCGATGATCACGATCCAGACCCAAAGCCTATTGTAGATGAAGCTCCTACCCCAGCCATCGAAAGTGTTGACCCTGCTTCCCAGTCAGTTCCTGTTGATGCCTTCCTGCTCGGGCGACAGAAGATGTACCCACTGAGGGAGATGCTACTACTACTGTTGACAAGGGGAAGCAGCCAACCTCTTTTGAACAAATCGAGGTCGCTAGTTAATCAACTCTTAGGATTGCTTTTGTATCTTTGTTTGTAATGTTCCTTTTTGATTCTCAATGTACTCTGATCCTTTGTGTATGAATGAAATGAGAAGACTTTCTCCCTCAGTGTACTGAATAATTCAATCTTTTACTCCTCTTTTATGGCTTGTAGTTGATTGATGTAGAAGAGTATATACCTGACACCTCTCAACTAGGAAGGACCCTTTAACCTAACATGAGTCTTCAAGTTTTCCAAGCCTTCGTTAGGATCTGAAAGTCCCTTAGGTCGAGGAATTGGAAGTTTAAGGACCAATCTAAGCTTGTGGCCAAACTAAAGGACAGGCTTCAAGAGATGGACGAAGTCGGTGCCTCAGTCCAGGAAGAGGTGAATACTCTGAGAGCAAGACTCCTCGATGCTACTGAGATTAATCAAGTTGGAGAAGTTCTGCAGCAGGAAAATGAGTCCTTGACGAGGGAAGTGTTGCGCCTCAGGGAGCATTCACCTAGCACCGTGCCTCGTGTTTTAAGGGGTTCCTCCTCATCACGAGTTGGCACAGGACCAACTGATGTTCCTCCGGTCCTGCGAGGTTCTACCCCGTCGACTGTTCCGCGAGCTAGTACAAACGTAAGAATTCTAGCTAGGGAAATGGATGAGCTCCGTGAAGATGTCTGCCGAGCATACGTGATTGCTGCTGGGCTTCAAAGGGGTGTCACACGGCTGAGGCATCTGTTTAAGATAGTACCTCGGTGAGTATGGGCTGATAGTTATGACCAAGGTTGGGCAGATGCTCTAACGAGGCTGACAGAGTTTAAAGAGCTCGCCTTTATCAGGGGATGGTTGAGTGCCTTAAGGGAGCTGCAAGTTCCAAGGAACTCAATACTCTGGTATCGTCACGAGATCTCTCCGTCCACTTTAAGGCCTAACCCCTTCAGGAGGGATGATCAGTGGATCCCTATTGATGCCATCCCTCGGCAGCAATTGGAGTCAGATGTGAATGAGGTCGAGGAGGAACTAGTTCCCCATCCGGATGACAGTCGAAGAGCACAAGTGGTTGATTATCTTGTTCAGAGGCCTTAGCCTCAATAAGATTTTACCATTTGTAACTCTGTATACATATGTAATGAAGTAATGCAATATTAATGTTTTGGGCGATCTCGCCGACTAAACATGAGTTGTATATCTTGTTTGTAATTATGATGAAGTAATATAATATCTATGTTTTAAGCGATCTCGCCGACTAAACATGTGTTCTATATTTTTTACGTTATTTATTCTTCACTTAATAATCTTGGGCTTCTTGTAGCCGACTAGATCGGTAAGCTTGCTTTGTTGAGTAAATGTCCCTCTAGTCTAGTATTCTTATGAGATACCATTCTGCCTCACTTTACCTTTTAGGTCATGTCGTCACACTCCCTTAGGCCTAAGTGTGGCAATTGGCGAGGACACACCTGGTGTTGGATGCTCTATCTGATCAGGATTTTATTAACCAAACATTGTCTGGCGACCAATTTTGACTTGGCCATATTGCCTAAGGATCTCCTGTAGGGCTTCATATATTGCCAGGGGCAATGCTAAGAGGTTACTCATGCTTTATAACGAAAACCTGAGGAGGGTGATTTCCCTGCTGTAGTGTACTGATTAGTGTGCCTGTCACTTGGAAAGGATGTGCAAGTTTATAAAGTTCATATACTAGTTAACTGACACTTCGTGGAATGCAATTGTCAAATAACTTTTATTAACCATAAGTAAATGAGCTTCCAGTTTCATAAATCTGATAAAGGACAAAAGAAGAAACTAGAAATAGAGTTTCTTAAGATTGGATACATTCCATGCTCGGGGTATCTCTCTGCCTTCCAGCGTTTCTAAGTGATAGGCTCCTCACAGATCATCTCTTGTTATCTTGAATGGTCCTTCCCAGTTTGGCCCCAACTTGCCATCTGATGGTCTTACTGCGCTGCCAAGGACTTTCCTTAGGACATAGTCCCCAACTCGGAATGCCCTTGGATTTACCTTCTTGTTATAGTGTTTTGTGAGCTGTTGCTGATAGCTCGCTAGTTTTACTAAGGAAAGTTCTCTGCGTTCGTCTACTAGGTCGAGTTTAGCGAGCAATGCTGCATCATTCTGGCCCTGGTCGATAAGGGTGGTCCTCATAGTTGGTAGGCCTGCTTCCAATGGGATGACCGCTTCCATTCCATATGTTAGTGAGAATGGGGTTTCCCCCGTTGCTCGAAGTAGGGTAGTGCGGTAGGCCCATAAAATATGCGGTAGTGCGGGCTCGCTCTAATCGTTTCTTTAACCCATCGATCATCATTTTGTTGGAAGCCTTGGATTGGCCGTTGCTCTGAGGATAGGCCACTGAGCTGAAATGGCGCCTAATTCCGTGGTCATTATAGAAACTCTGGAAAGAGCTTCTCTCGAACTGTGTTCCATTATCGATGATGATGGTTCTGGGAATCCCAAAATGGGTAATTATATTTTTCCATATGAATCTCATCATATCTGCATCTCGGATGTTCGCCAGTGGTTCTGCTTCGATCCATTTGGTGAAGTAGTCAGTTGTGACCAACAGATACTTGCGATTGTCGGCAGCGGTAAGAAGAGGTCCCATGATGTCCATCCCCATTGGGTGAACGACCATGGGCTAGAAAGTGATCTTAGGTTGCTGGCAGGTTGATGGACCATGGGAGTATGAAGTTGGCATTTCTCGCATTTGCGAACATACACCGCATAATCTCTTTGCATATATGGCCACCAGTAGCCTTCTTTCATTGCTCGAAAATCTAATGACCTTCCTCCAATATGGCTTCCACAAATTACCTCGTGGAGTTCGTGTAGAATTTATTCGACATCCCTTGGGTAAACACATTGAAAGTAAGGACCGGAGAACGACTTTTTATACAGCTTGACTTCAGGAGATAAGTGAAAGTGAGCAACTTTGACTCTTATCTGGTGAGCAATTTTCTTATCGTTTGGAAGTGCGCCATATTATGAAAAGTCCCTTAAAGGGTCCATCCAACTGGGCGCTGACTCAATTTGGAGCACATGCTCCACGCTTGGCAGCTCATTGCTACAATTGATGCTTGGATGGGCGAGGAAGTCGATGGGGATCGTTCTTTTTAAGTCAGAATCGATTGCCAAGCTAAGGGCTTCCAGGGTGTCAGTATGGCTATTCTGCCCTCTGGGAAACTTCTGGACACTAACTTCCTTAAACCTGGCCATCAGCTTCTTTGCCAAGGCGAGGTAGGCTACCATTCTTTTATCCTTTGCGTTGTAGTCCTCACTTATCTGATTGGAGACTAATTGTGATTCGCCGAACACCTATAACTGCTTTTCCCCCAAAGCGTGTGCCTTATGGAGGCCGGCTATCAAAGCCTCATATTCTGATTCATTGTTGGAGGCTTCAAATCCAAGCCCGATTCCCTGTTTAAGGATTGTATATTCTGGAGTGACAAGCACAATGCCTATTCCTGCCCCCTTTGAGTTGGAGGCTCCATCAATAAATAATTTCCAAACTTCCTTTGTTGTGTGATTCTCTCTTTGCTTCATGGATTGAAGTTAGTCGAGAGGATGTTCGCCTGTGAATTCAGCTATGAAATCAGCGAGGACTTGTCCTTTGACTGCATTCCTTGGTTGAAATTGGATGTCAAATCGTTCAAGCTTGACTGACCATTTAATCAATCTGCCCGACAAATCCTCTTTCCTCAAGATTTCTTTAAGGGGGTGCAAGGTAAGGACGATGATATCGTGAGCTTCAAAGTAGTGCTTTAACTTCCTCGAAGTCACTACAAGTGCAAAGGCGAGCTTCTCTAGTGGTGGGTACCACTGCTCAGCTTGTAATAAGGTCTTGCTTGTGTAATAAATGGGGTGCTAGATTCCTGTTTCTTCGCACATCAGTGCAGATCTGACGGCGTGGTTGGAAATAGCGAGGTATAAGTATAAGGAATATCTTTCTTGAGGTATGACAAGCAGGGGTGGTGAGCTAAGGTAAGCCTTGAGCTCTTCCAATGCCTACGAGCAATCTTGATTCCATTCTACTGTCTTGTTTCCCTTCAGGAGCGGGAAGAATGACTTGCACCTTTAGAAGGATTTTGAGATGAAATGGTTCAAGGCAGCGAGCATGCCGGTGAGCTTCTGTACATCCCGTATTATGCGAGGGGGTTGTACCCTCTTAACTACATCTATCTGGTCCGGATTAGCCTCGATGCCTCTCTTACTGACTAAGTACCCAAGAAATTTTCCTGACTGGACACCAAAAGAACACTTGCTCGCGTTAAGTTTCATTCGATACTTCCTGAGGATTTTAAAGGTTCTCGATAGGTCTGAGAGATGGTCTTCTTTGTTCCTTCTTTTGACGAGCATATCGTCGATGTAGACATCCATTGTGTCTCCCATTTGGTCTTTGAACATCTTGGTGACCAGCCGCTGGTAAGTTGCTCCTGCGTTTTTGAGCCCGAGGGGCATGACTTTGTAATAGTATAATACAATAGTTGTGATGAATGCTATCTTGTCCCGGTCTGGTGCGTACAGAGGGATCTGATGATACCCCGAATATGCGTCCAGAAAACTCATTCTCTCGTGAGCTACTGTGGCATCCACTAATTGATCAATTTTTAGGAGAGGGAAACTGTCTTTAGGGCATGCCCTGTTAATGTCAGTGAAGTCAATGAAGACTCTTCATTTTCCATTATTCTTCGGAACTACTACTGGGTTGGACAACCGTTTAGGGAATTGAACTTCTTGAATGGATCCTGCATCCAGCAGTTTTTCAACTTCTTTTTCCACGGCTTTGGCCTTCTCGAACGAAGTTCACCGCGCCTTCTGCATGATAAGTTTGAAAGTGGGCTCAACGTGCAACTGATGGCAAACCACACTGGGATCAATTCCAGGCAGCTCATATGGTTCCCATACGAAAACATCTACGTTGCTTCTCAGCAGAATCGTCAACTCCTTTTTTTCCTGATTTGTGAGAGAAGCTCCAATCAAGAAAATCATGTCATTCTCGCTACCACTAGTTGAAACTTCCTCCAGGTTCTCGACGACCCATTCATAGGGGAGGAGCCTAGTCTCTTCCACTCCAGGTATTCCATACTTTAACTGCTATTTTGAAGGTATCAAACCTTCTTATTCCTCGACTTTCTCTCTGGGCTTTTCGGCCTTCTTCTCTGGTCTTGGGCGAATGGCTGCTATGAAGCACCTTCTTACCATCGCTTGATCGTCATGGATCTCCATTACTCATCGCTCGGTCACATACTTAAGTTTCTAATGATAAGTCGAGGCGACTACCTTCATCACATTTAGCCATCCCCTGCCAAGGATAGCTTGGTATGGGGAGTCAACGTCGACTACCAGAAACTCAATCATTTTGGAGACACTCCCTGCCCTTACTGGAAGCACGATCTTTCCCAATGGCATAGTCACTTTTCCAGCGAAGACAACTAAAGGGACAATGGCTTCCTTTAGGTCGGCGATGCTAAACTTCAATTTTTTGAATAGGTCGAGATACATTACGTCGGATGAGCTTCCTTGGTCGACGAGCAGTTTCTCGACGTCATAGTTGGCTATCCTGAGCGTAATGATCAAGGCGTCATGATGTGGGGTTCTCACTCCCACCAGATCCTCATCTGTTAACACGATGTGTTTGCTATAGTCGACTTCATCTGCTCGCTAATGCTTTCCTGATTGGGTCTTTGTTGGATCGATCTAAAAAGCTTACATTACTGCTGTTTTCTTTTTTACCTCCATCCGAGTTGAATTCCTCTGAATCTGCCTCATATTAGATGCCCCATAAATTATCACAAATTCGTGGCCAACATCGTCTTTAAGTACATTGTCAGATCTTGTTTCTCCATTGGCAGTAACTCTCTCTGCCTTCTTCTCCACAAACTCGTTCAGGTTCCCAGACCGGGCCAGTTCTTCGAGGTGAGACTTAAGAGCTTTGTAGTGCTCAGTCTTATGTCCTCCCTCTTTATGAAAAGCCCATCTCAGTGCATTGTTTCTCTTTGAGGGATATCCTCCCATCTTTTTGGACCACTTTATAAATGGATCGTCTTTGATCTTTGCCAGAATTTTGTAAATTAGTTCTTTGAAGATAGTATTGACTGCCTGAAATGCTTTTGAAACATCGTGCTTGCCTCCATTTTTGGGGCCATTATTGCCCCCATTCTTACTTCCTTTCTTCTAACTCTCATCTTTGTCGTTGCTTTTGGTAGTGAGCTTAGATCGACCGTTTTTCCCTATACTGAAGCGAGTCACATCTTCCACCTTGGCGTACTTTTTGATGCGAGCCATCAGGTCATCGATGGTCATGGCCTCTTTCTTCGTCAGAGATTGGTATAGAAGGTAAGAGCTGGATAGCCCAATTTTGAAGGAAGCCACTGCTACCTGCTTCGAGCAGTCCTCGACCTCATTGAACAACTCCCAGTACCTCTTCACGTAGTCTCGGAGGCTCTCTTAAGGTGTCTTTTTCATTGTTAGTAAGGCATCCATCCTTTTGGGATGGGAGCTACTAGTAATAAAGCGAGCCTTAAAGAGCTCTGCCAGGGACTCAAAACTCCTGATAGACCTGTGAGGGAGCCTTTTGAACCATTTATGCGCTATGTCATGCAGGCTCGAGGAAAAAATCTGACACATCAGTGCATCCCGGTGGTTCCAGAGGGTCATAGCTTGCCTATACCGCCTAACGTGGTCAATTGGATCAATTTTTTCGTCATAAATCTTGAATCTTAGAATAGCAAATTTCTTGGGGGCTTCCTCTTCTTCAATTTCCCTTGAGAAAGGGGATTTCATCTGGGGCTCGAGAGCCCGTTTAGCAAGCTCCCTGGTCGATCTTGTGCCGCGATGTTTCGGGTGCTGGTCCATCTCTCTTCGGACCAAATTTTGTATATTCTCATTGCTGCGAGCTGGGATCCTGTCACGTCGAGCCGGTCGCTGGTGCTCGAGAGAGTCTTTGCTTGACTCGTGCCTCTCACTCTTTTGGGATCCACGCCTAGGGATCCTCCCTCGGCTGCGAGACTTGCTCGCCTGAGGGCTAGGAGTGCGGTATGGACGTCGCCTAGTGCTACGATGGAGCTCTTTCTCCATCCTATCTAATTTCCTTTTGAGGTGAGCATTCTCAGCCTCTTACTTGCGAGTGGACTCCCTATGCTCTTAGAGCCTTGACTCATAGGCATCAATTAGTCTGGAGATTTGCGGGGACCTTGCTGGTCCTTGGCTTTCCTCTGAAGCTGGCCTCTCTGGGCGAGCCGTCTGATCTGAACGCCGAATTTCAGATCTGATCCTGCGAGGAGAAGGTTGTTCTTGGATATCTCCTGCCTGAGGAGCATTACTGTTGTGACCAGACATTTCAAACTTCTTTGTTGGTGTGGCCTTTCTCTGGGAAGATAAGCGTTCCCACAGACGACGCCAATTATGGTGACAATTATATTCAACACAAATAGATAAGAGAAGCGCAATAACCAAGTAAAATAAAGAACATAAAATTCCAATCACACAATAGAAGATGTACGTGGTTCAGCAAGAGTGCCTACGTCCATGGTGGTGCAGTCAGTATTATTTCTATGTACTCCAAGGAGTGTTTACAGAGAATACAGTGCGTGCCTCTTTATTAGGGTTTATTATATATATGTTTATCTTCGGTGAGTGGGGGTGTTGGACTCCTCCACGTCCATCTTTCTCTCCTGGAATATCTCTATACGAGATTCTAGGAAAAGACTAAGTCATAACTGAATTAAGTTAAGGTGCGAAGGGTTTGGACTTTGGGCCGTTTTTATTAGGCTACTCGTCCGGGCCCATGATGGCAAATCCGGATACCCACAAATATATAGACTCGCCCACACGTGCAATGCACGTGGGCACAATGTATATATATATATATATGTGTGTGTGTGTGTGTGTGTGTGTGTGTGTGTGTGTGTATGTGTGCGTGTGTCATTAATATATTTATCTTAATTTTATTTATATTATTACTGTTGTTTTATTAAGTTTATATTTAATTTGTTTATATGAGTCTTTTTATACTTCTATATATGTATGTTTTATTGTTTAATATCAGTATATTTATTTTTTATATTTTTCTATTATTTTTTGTGTTATAAATTTGTGCATATAAATTGTTTACTAACTACATGTAGTTATAGATAATGGTATACACACACACTTATTCCCATTCACTCACACACACCATAAAACCTCCCTCACCTTTCACTCCTTTATCATACACCCACACACTCAACCATCTCCCACACCTCAATCCTAAAAAAACCATCACCATTATCTCTCCCCCTTAACACTTTAAAATACTCAAGCATGTCCCTTTATCTTTCTCCTCCTCCATTAACACCCACAACTCTAAACTACCAAACAAAAAATACAACCAACCAACTACCACCCTCATTTCTCTAAACCTTTTAAAACCAAACCCAATCTTACCCAACACGGTTTAGCACCTGCACAAATGCGCCAGACCACTCCACTCCACCCACCAACTTGCCAGAGACGATCCTATACCCTCCTACCTTAACCCACCTAACTTGAGTTATAAACCGTCCACCTAACACGAGCTCTAAACCGCCTGACCACACCCTTAACCCAGACCCAATGTCGATAAACCTTTAAACATAGAAACCCTGTCTACCCGAAACTTTCCTAGCCCCTTACCCAAACCAAACCAATTTCAGCAGCAACGCAAATGCCTCTCCCGTTTTTCTTTTATCATGTTTATTAAAATAACATTGAACTTCCCTCACACTGCTATTACCTCACAACACATATGCACATGATTGTGTTTTCCAAAATTTCCCTCACTTAAATTCTAATCCTTATATCATTGTTTTCGTGCACCTTTACCCTTACAAATATACCCCCTTACACCATGTAACTACCTATAAAGATAAGACTCAAGCATCATTTTAAGGGATCTAAATTTAGGCAGAAAAGTACAGAGTGAGAAAATTAGTTTTAGAAAATAGTAAGGTTTTTAGTAGATAAATAATTTGAGGATCTTAATTCAATGGAGATGGTTGGATGCTTGTGTAAGAATTAGAATCTTGTATCAACTCAATAAATTGGTTTGATCATTTCGTTCCCTTATTTACACTTGTTTAGTTTATGTATAAATTTAATTGTTTACCTCATGCTTTGTATATTGATTATGGTAGGCTAATCTTCCCAAGTAAGGGATTAAATGAAGCCCTCGCTAATTTAATTAATTTAGTTTCATAGTTTTGTTTTTGTTTAATTTCCTTTTATTAGTAATTTCTAATTCCTACACTTGTTTATATATTAAGAAATGGTAAACCATCTTTAGAAAATATTAAAACTTGGTTTACAATTTTATCCTAAGATTCAATGTAGAGATAGGCTTATCTTTTGATTAAACTTGTAATCTTACTTTCCACTACTATTTTTGTGTTTTTAATGAACTCATATTAGTTACATTAATTTTCCTTAATGGGTGACTCATTGGATTAATTTTAGTATATCTATAGTATAATTTGTAGGAATGAAAATCAACTTTTGAATTAAATAAATATTTTTGAAGTTAATTAAATTTGAAAGTTTCAAACTTATGTTAGTTGTATGAAATGTATGTTGATTTTATTCCTTATCTCTTTCTCACTTTAGTTACATCATTTTCTTTGCCCCTTATTACAATTTCCATTCATTACATAACATACTTTGACTACTTGTTATTTAGTTAATTACCTTTAACCACCTCTTGAGTTGTTTTTAAAAGAAAAAAATAGAAAACAAATAATATATTTGAGAATGAAATTACAATTTTCTTCGCACTTAGTTCTTCACACTTGAAAGTTGGATTGATGTCCCAGTTACCTTTATATTAGGTTTTTGTCACTTTTTGTAGGTATTATTTGTGTTTTGGTTGAAAAGAATTTTTCTACAATGACTACACCTAAGGTTTTCTACCAAATGGCGCCATTACTACACCTAAGATTTCTGCGATGAAAGATATAGTGAGAGATGCAAATTTTAAATTGTTTGATCTTGTTATCATTAACCAATATAAAATAGCCAATGGGTTAGTCCTATTCATGTTATGCTTGGAAATTCTGGCATCACCTTCATAAAATAGTGACAATGAGATTTTGCCAACTCGTATGAAAACCGATTGGCATATTTGTATTGATTATATAAAGCTCAATGCTGTCAGTCGAAAATAACTTTCCCTCTCCTGTTCATTGACTAAATGCTTGAAAGGTTAGAAAACCATACTTACTACTATTTCCTTGACGAATATTCGTTGTATAAAAAAATACCCATTGCCCTCGAAGACAAAGAAAAGTCTACCTTTATGTGCCCATGTGGAACCTTTTTATTACTCTCGCAAGACCTTTGACCTTTTTAATGCACCTGTAACATTTCAAAGGTGTATGACTAGTATCTTTAGTGACATGGTAGAATATTTTCTCTAAGTCTTTGTGGATGATTTCTTCGCCTTTGGATCATCTTTTGATCAATGCATGTCTCACCTCACATTGGTCCTCTAATGATGTCAAAAGATGAAATTGGTCCTCAATTTGGAGAAAGGCCATTTCATGATGAAAAAGGGTATTTATTATGATCACATTGTCTCTAGTGTCGGTATTGAGGTAGATAAAGAAAAAAATTGACTTGATTTCCACGCTTCCTATTCCTAAGTCCATTAAGGAATTCCCCTCCTTCTTAAGCATGTGGGATTCTATCGATGCTTCATTAAGGATTTTTCTAAAATCTCCCAACCTTTAGCAACCTTTTTATCCAAAAACTCCCATTTGTATTTGACAATGTGTGTGTCGCATCCTTTAAGAGCCTTAAAGCAGAGCTCACTTTCACTCATATCATTCAATCTCCCAATTTGTCTCTCCCATTTTATATTATGTGATGCATCTAATTTTTCACTTGGTGCCATGATCGGTTAGACGGTTGAAAAGATCCATCATGTCATCAATTATGTTAGAAAAACCTTCCATGATGCTCAACTTAATTTTACGACCACCGAAAAGGGGTTGTTAACGATAGTGTCTACTCTTGATAAGTTTCAATTGTATTTTGTAGGTACCCTTGTCATCAATTACAATGACCATGCTACCTTGAGGTATATTATTTACAAGAAGTATTCAAAAACACAATTTTTACAGTTGATTATCTTACCTCAAGAGTTTAACCTTGAAATACACAACAAAAAGTTTGCAAAAATGTTGTCGTCGGCCATCTTTTACGCCTTACTGTTGCGTCTGAAACTAATAATGTACCTATTTTCGAGTCATTTCATGACAAAAATCTTTTTTCTTTCTCCACTTTACCTAAGTAAGCTGATATAGTCAATTTTTTTCTACATACCAACTTCCTAATCATTGGTCGAAACAGGATCGCTCCAAATTCGCGGTGAATTTGAAGTATTACTCTTCGGATGACTCGTTACTTTTTAAGTATTGCACTGATCAAGTCATTCGCCGTTGTGTCCTCGAATGTGAAAATTTCTATATTTCCCCCTTTTTCATGACGGTGCCTATGGTGGCCACTTTAGCTCTAAGAAGACTGCCTTAAAATTTTATAAAGTGGTTTATATTATCCCATACTATATCGATATTCCCACCAATATTGTCAATCTTATTCAAAATGCTAACAATCTGGGCGTATATCTCAATGTCACATGATGCCTCTCATACCCGTACTTATCATTAAAGTATTTGGTATGTGGGGTATTGATTTCATGGGCCCATTATCCTAATCTCATGGTTTCCAATATATTCTAGTTGCGATTGACTGTGTCTCCAAATAGATTGAAGAAATTTCATGTCGAAACAATAACCATCGAGTTATGGTCAATTTTTAAGGAGTATATCTTCACCCGTTTTGGTACCCCCAAAGTTATCATTGGTGATGGAGGTAAATATTTTGTAATCGAGTCTTTCAACTTATCAAAAAGGATGGCGTTACCCATAAGGTTAGTCTCTCTTACAATCCTAGAGTAGTGGTGAAGTTGAGTTTTCCAACTGTGAGAGCACAAAAATTCATGATAAAACCATCAATCCTAATAGGAAAAACTTGTCCTTACACTTGAATGATGTATTGCGGGCACACCGTATAATGTATAAGACTCTGATTAGTATGTCTCTTTATCTTTTGGTCTTTGGCAAGCCTTGCCACCTCCTCATCAAGCTTGAACATCATGCATATTAGGCTATCAAAGCCCTTAATTTTGATATTCATGAGGCGGGAGTCCATAAGAAGCTACAACTTAATTAATTAGGGGACATAAAAATTATACCTATGATTTGTCTAAAAATTACAAGGACATGATAATATGGATCCATGAATAATGCATCGTGAGAAAAGAATTCCACCTTAGTAAAAAAGTATTGTTATAGAATTCTCATCTTCATCTCTTTCCTAGGAAATTAAAAACCAGGTGGACAGGATCTTTCCTTGTTGAGTATATCACTCCTTATGGTGCCATCGACATTCAAAATCCAAAGGTTGGTAGCCTCTTTCAATTCATCGATCAACCTTTGATGCCTTTCTTGGAGTTAGGCTCCACTTACATAGAAGAAATTGACCTTGTTGACCCATTTTATGAATATTAACTTTTTAGTCTTATTTGGGGGTGATTCTTATCACCCTCGCTTTTCTGCCACCCCGTTCTATCCTAGTTTCTATGTAGTGTATGTGTGAGTTTCATTCGGTTGAGCTCAATACATTAAAGTTAGCGCTACCGAGGGGCAACCCGCCATGTCTCTTTTCTATGCATAAGTCTTATCATTTTTGGGTTTAGTGTTCTATTCTTCCATCCATTATTTTCATATTCTTTATAGACTTATACATATTTTTGTACCGTCGTTGTTCTACAGGTTCTACCATTGGTTCCATCATGCGATTTATCTTTCATTAGAGTTTGATTATGATAATCTCTTTCATTAAAGGTCAAACAATCCCACATTTCCTTATGTTCTTGCCAAAAAATCTAAACAACTACCTACCATTACCCCTCCATCCTTCCCCCCTTTTATCACCCCCATACTTGTGTGGAGATTATTTAGCTGTTAGACTCATTGATGATATGCATCATGATGTTATCCAAGATTGTATATCTAAGTTCATTATTGGCCAGCTTAGTTTGGCCAAAGGAGATAAGCCATGGAAGTTGGAGGACCTCAAATCTCATCTTTCATCAGTTTGGAAGATTCATAACGACTGGGTACTCACGCATATTGGCAAAGGTTTTTATAACCTTTGTTTCTCTTGCTCCTTTGATATGAATAAGGTATGGTCTTTTCGTAATTCTAAAATGTTTATCGGTTTATTTAAACTATATCAATGGGTTCCTGATTTCCACCCTAATATGCATGTTTCTTTAACTGCTATTGTATGGATTTATTTCATGGGTTTATGTCAGGAATACTAGGACCCGTGCCTCCTCCTTCAAATTCCAAGAGGAGTGGGTACTCCTTTGCGTATTGATAAAGCGACTATTGAAAGAACTTTTGGCAACTTTGCAAGGGTTTTAGTTGAGGTAGTTATGAACTACATACCTCCTAAAAAGTTGCTTGTTGAAAGAAGTGAGGGGAGTTTTTTCGTTAATCTTGTTTGTGAGTGCCTCCCAAGCTTCTGATCTTCTTGTAAGTCTATTGGACACTCGGTGATTGAGTGTAGGAACTTAAAAAAAAATCATGTCTAAAACCCCTTCTCATAATACGCAGTCTACTAAGTTGAACGCTCCTCAAAAAATTATGTCTTTAACAAATCCTCCTGCCATGAATGCTCCTCAAAATCAAAGCAAGGATTTTCGTGGTGAGGTCATGAAAAAACAGGTGGGTGTTCCAATCAGAGGTAACAACTCAAGTGTAAAGTTCCCCAAACAGAACCTAAATATTGTCGAAGATTTTGGAGCAAAATATGAAGTGAATTATACAAATCAAAACCATTTATCAGTTAATATTGAGGAAAACGTGTCAAATTCGGAGATAAGTGGGTTAACAGTTCAGAAATATGAGGCTAGAAACTCGACCAAAATCAATCCTCATCAGGACGTAAGGTCTAACTAAGTCATATAATTCAGGTAACGTAGAAACAAACAAACCTCATGACAAAAAGTCTATAAAGGCAGCCACATTATTCGTACCAAAAGATAAAACTGGTCATAATTTTGACTCAGGTATTCATTTTAGTGACCCCGGAAAATTTATTCATAGGGAAGATAATACAAATGAGAATTTTTCGAAAGGGGTTTTATCTCATAATCAGGAATCAAATGATGATTAGCCAGTTGAAACTGCTATCAACAATCAACATCGTGAATCTTCTGTTGGCAACCTAAAAAGGAAAAAAAACAAAGCTATATACATCACTTAATCCCAAACGATTCCATCGTATTAATAGGAGATAAACTTGTTTTACACAATGATTTATTTGAGACTTTATCTTCTGATGAAGACTCTAAAAGTGATGAAGATATTACTCCTTTAGAGAATACTAATACAGGTGACGAGTTGTCCCAAGTTAATCCTATTAGTGTACAAATTCAATACGACCGCGACATTGATTTATTCATGGATCTCCCCAAACTTGATTCAGCATCTGCGGTGGATTTCGATCTTATCTCGAATGATGTAAATTCTACTGCAAAAAATGACAATTGGAACGTCGTCCGCAAGAGAACGTGTTCAAGAAATCGTAGGACCTAATTGCCTTTTAAATTGGCTTTAGATTGTTGTCTCTTTTTTGCAAGAGTCATGCTTTAGCACTTCTAAGTGCCATTGGAAAGGATTTTTCTCCATCTATTAATAAAATAAATTTCTATAAAAAAAATCTCTTTCCTACCATGTATTTTCAGTTGTAACATAGAATCTTAATATCAAGGACGATGTTCCATTTTGTTCGTAAGTGTAAAATTTATAAAAAATCATACCTCTTTTGAAAAATTATCCGAAATAATTCATTTTAAACTCTTTTTATGAAGCTTATCTCAATTTTGTATGACATGATTTGTCCATCATCCCTCTTTTAGGAGTCTTAGAATACCTTTATTCAAACTTGAAATTACGCTATCTACCATAAAATTAAATAATACCTCACAAGGCATACTTGCACTATGAAGTCCTAAACTCGAAAATTTTAGCACTTATCACATGTTACAATCAAAAGTTGAAGAGTAAAAACATTCTGAAGAGAGGCTTATAAGCTCAGTAGCAGTGACTTAAATTTGTGAACTTTTAAATATTCACCTTTGTGAGGGTTTTCACGTAATATCCAAGTCACAATTTGATTCAACTTTCTTTGAGTACCATGCTAAGTCATTTAATTGTCTCATTATTCATTATTTTTCGTTTAATCACTAAGAATGATGATAAGCACCCAAAAGTGTTGATTTCATACCCCAAATAGGTGCATTTTAGTCGCTCGATCTCAATAAAGTTGGCCTTATGTTTGTATTTATGTATTTTCCAAGTCAATCTTTAGTCGCAACATCAAATAGTGCTAAATCAAGTCAATTGTGACAAAGTAGAGGTCAAATATGTTAAATGAATAACATCAAAGCGGATGCGAACTTAGAAGTCCCATTTGAGCTTGCCCCGATCATAATTAATGCCCCAACCCCAGTCCCATACCAAACATAAGCCTAAACTGAGCCCAAATCATCACTCGAACCTCGTGTGTGTTTAGTTTGTATTTTTAGATTTTTATTTGAGCCGTTTATAATTTTTAGAATTTATTTTATATTTTATTTTGAGTCATGTATATTTATAGGACCTATTTTTGCATATAGTTGTATATATTTACCACCACACACCCTATTGAACTACACTCACCTACACCTTAACATTACACTTCATACACACCCTAACATCCATACACCCTCACACACACAAACACAAACACATCTCCTAACTATTCACCATATTCTACATCCCATACTCTCCCTCCTTAAACCCCCATAACCAAACTCACCACCTCCATTTAAAAACCTCCGAATCCAATTCAATGCCCATCTTCGACCCATATGACCATTGCCAAGAACCCTTGCTGCTATTCCAAAACTCGAAACTGAAATCCAAAACCGGACCTTACTCCTTACCTAACCCATAAAAACCTATCTCTCATCTCCCTCTTACCTGCATAGCTCAAACCCGGGGCTATATAACCAAATCGTTGACTCGGAACGTGATAAACCTCAACCCAGTGATCGCATCCCATGACCCATCTTTTTCCCAACTTCTAACCCAAACCGACCCAACCCGAGACCTACCATAACCCACGCAACCCAATTTGATGTCATATTTTATTGATTGTTGTTTCTTCTAACATGAGAATGTGTGTAATACCTCTCCCTAGAAAAATAAGTATTTAAGTATAATAGAAATAGTTTATTCAAAGGAAAATTTGAAGAATAAATATATAAGGGAATTACACCAAAATGGCACGAAAAGTGACAAATTATGAAAACTAATTAAGGAGAAAAAGAATCCCCATGTTACATGGTTCGCACGGATGCGCAATTAATCCCTAATAGTCTTAGTAAGTATGTTGGTTAAGTTTGATGCAAAAATGCGAATGAATGATTGTGACAGAGTCATGTTTAATATAACGTGACTTTTGTCAGCATGTGTCGCACAGGACCCGAACTTGCGTGATTTTTGTAGGACATTTTATTGAGGTTAAAAATAATTTGACCATATTTATGGGATGCTAAAAATAGGCCTAACAGTGCCATGGGATCAAAAGTCAAAAAATGAATAAATAAATAAAATATTATTATTTTTCGTCAAAAATTGAAAGTGCTCAGAAAATTCTGAAAACTTACAGATTGACTTAAAATTTAATTTTGACAAACTTTCTCTTCTTCTACATCTCCAAAAAACGTCATTTAGACCTATTTTAGAGCTATTTTCAGTTGTAAAAATAGTAAAAATATTAATAAATTTGAGGTTTTGTTTTTTATTTTGGTTTAATCCTAATTCACCCATTGATTCAACCCCTAGTCTATACCTCCCTCACCATCCCCTTTGAATAACCTCACCAACATTGGATGGGTGTAAGATTTTTGGAGTTAATTAATGAATAAACTAATGAATTAATGGGATTATATAATGTATTAACCATGTGGGTTGATACGAGAAGAAAGCAATCAGATTTTGATCACTCCCACAACTCTCAAACACTTGTGAAAATTTGAAACTCTACCTTCCCCTCTCAAAACAACCACCAAAACTTTATATTTGTGACATATTTGCACCCCAAAACAACCATTCAAGAAGTATACAACATAAGGAAATCTTGGAGCTTATATTTTGGAGCTAGAGTTGAAGTTTTGGAGCATTTGTTGGAGCTTGAAGAAGTAGTTCCTAGATCACATAGACATCTCTCATGGAGGATGCATTTGGTAAACCCTTGAGGGCACCTTTGAAGGTGGGGGTTGCTCCTCCTACACAACCATTTTGGAGTCTTAAGAGGTGAAAAAATCTTACTTTGATTGAGGTTTAAAGTTTGATAATTTTTAGAATGATATTTACATATATTAGACTTGATATATGTAGTTTTTTTAGCTAATTACAACTTTATGTTGTTTAGTCATGATATCATCATTTGGTGTGTAAAAATGAGTTTTTAAGAAGTAATTTTGATGGGTTCAAAAGGTGGATAAATTTTAGAATATTAGCCTTGAACATTTTATGAAATAAAATATGTCAAAATGACTTGTCAAAGGTAAATAATGTAATTTCATTTTCAGAAAAATATTGGGCTAATATAGGCCATTTTTACGAAAAAAATGGGACTTTCTTACCAAAATGATGAAGTAGAAGAAGAAATTGGACTTTTACTTAAATGGGTATTTTTGAGATGCATAGAGTCATAATAAGAAATATTTGGGGTTGATATTTACATAATCAAAGTATAAAATGATTACTTTTAAATTGATACTTAAGTGTAATTAAAGAAAGTAAAGAAGGCCAAATGTGTTGATAGTGGCCAAATGGATATTTAAAGTGTGTACAACTTATTTTGGAAACATAAATGGAAATAAAGTCTTTCTATAAAATTTGGAATTTATTATTGAAATTATGTTGGAAATATCAGAAATACACTTTGAGAAGTTATAAATTAGTTTCTGGCGAAATTAATACGTTTAAACCCATTTAAAAGGATAATATCTGTGTGAAACAAATAGTAGTGGCATTATCATAAATATAGTGAATAATATGTTGTCAAGAAAATATTTGCCAATGAAATGTATTAATTAAGTTTGGTAAAAGGAGATTAATGATACATTTTTGCTAAGTGAAAATAATGAGTTTCACCAAAATGATATTCGAAAACGGTGATACATTTATGCTCTCCTTGGCCGAGTTTAATTGAAGAACTTAAAGACGTGATCAATAATCAAGTGTGACATAAAGATGAAATTAAAGAAATGAAGAACTCGAAAATGATGAGAATTATGAAATATGATAGATGTGAAACATATGGAAAAGATAAGAAAGGATACTTGCATGTGACCAAGGATTAAGCAGGGCATGACGTCGATGCAATAAGTCATGAGTTAGATCCCTCCCCACGGATACCTTCCCTAAGGGTGAAGGCGGGCTCTGAGATGTGCGGGTATGTTGTAAGGTGTCAGGGTTCGATTCCGCCTCGGGTGCCAGATTTAAATTGGGGTGTGTGTCAGGGTGGATCTGGCACTTGCAACCCCCATATTTAGCAAACTCGAGGGAGTCCAAAGGGCTCGTTCGTGTGGAGGTTCAGGACTTAAAAAAATAAGACCACAAAGCCTGTACAGATGAGCATATGGTGACTGGAGTCCGGCGGTTAAATTCCAGGGATATTGGCTAGACTTCAAGAAAAAGATTGATAAATCTTGTGATAAGAAAAAGAAGAATGATAATATTCTTGAAATTAATACAACTAAGACTTGCGATTTGTAAAAGGATCAAAAAGGGAAATAAACAAGTTTTCGTGAAACAATAAATATTTTGTGTCGTGTGGTGTATAAGTTTCTCAATGAAAATGAATATTTTCCCAACACGAGGTGTGCGTGTCATAAAGATTGTTTTAATGAGAATATTAAAATAATGAAAAAGTAACTCTAGCGTGAGTGAATGAACGTTGAATAAATGAATGTTTTCAACGAAATAACGGTTTTTCCCATAAATGATTAATCGTGTGCATTAATGGGAAATAATATTATTTTAAAGAAAGATTATCCAAAATGACTATTTTGCGAACAACAAAGATGATGTATGGGGATACATAATATTTTCGGAATGAAGCGGTTTAATACATCGAAGCATGTATTTTCAAAAGTATATATGTAGATATACACATACTTTCATGAGCATATAGTGAGTGAGTATCCTTTTCTGCCATTCGTTTTTTATGTTGCATTTGTACAAATCCCACTGAGCCTTTCGCTCACTCCATCCTCTTTGTTACGGCAGGTTGTATGTGGTTCTGTACTTTGAGAGCATTATACAGGTAATATTTACTGGCATTAACGTTAGTAGCTCTGTTTACTTTGCCTTGGGGGCACTTCCCTTGGGTCCCGCACATAGTTTATTTTATATTGGAATCGCATGCTAAGCAAAGTGTACTCTTATTTAATAATAAAATTGGAATAGTAACATTATTTAGGTTGTTCATTGCACCCCCACACTTGACACTCGGATCGAATTAGGGTCGATCCTATAATAACCCTTAAATCCGGTTTGGAGCATCACAAGGTGTGGCTAAACACCCCGTTCAACGGGTGGGATGAAATCGCCTAGGATGTTAATTTAATTAATCAATTTAGTTGATTGTCATATTTCTAAGAGAATTACTTCTAAATTGTCACAAATTAATTTATGTATCGATAGATAGTAAATTAATTTAGTTTTAATATTAGATTTTGGGAATTTAACTAGAGATAGGTTTTTCCTAAATTTTGAAAATTTAATTCGGTGTTAAAATTCGAGGATTCATATAATTTTTTATTAAATTGATCTTAGTGGGTAATTCATTAAAAATAGTATAAATCTTAGTTTTTTAAAGTGTGACATTTTTAAATTAGTGTTTTGAAAAAGATAGTATTCAATTTATAATTGTAACGAGAGTTAGATTATGAATTTAATATTGTCTCAAAATATTTAAATGCAACAAATTAAGAAATATCCCATCTCTTGTACCTTCTCACATTTATCACACTCGGTTACGTGTCATTTTTACATATTTAGTCACTTCAGATTTTAGCATTAATTAGTTAATTATCCCTTGAAATTGTTTTTAAAAAATCAATAAAAAAATATAAAAAGAGTTTTAATAAAAATATTGAATTACAAGTTTTCACGCTATTTGTTTCACCTTGAAAGTTGGATTGATACCCGTACTTACCACGATACGAGTTATTTAACAAATTTTATAGGTATTTAAAGGATTTTGAGACTAGGATTTTCAAGACAATGACCATATGCAAAAAAGGAGGTTATCAAATGACATCACTTTTGAGCTTTAAGAAACGTGTGTCTTGTAGTTTTTCCAAGGCACTAAACCATTTTTGACCATACACTTATCATTTTTCTATATCACATTACAATTCACTTCACCCAATATCTTTTTCTATATTCCTTGTCCATATATAACCCAGACACCATCCATATATAATTTCCCATCACTACCACAATTTTTAAGAAAAGAGTGTTTGAAATTCTAAATGTAAAATTATCTTCGTTACTATTATCAATGGAAAAGTTCAGCGCAAATAACAAATGCAAAAGCAATTGGAATATATATATATAGAGAGAGATATATAGATATATATTTATATAATAAAGTAGCTTGATTTTTGAAAATATACACATTTTTAACGGTGCAGATTTATGCCACCTCCTTACATATTTTGTCAAAATGAAAGGTTGAGATCACATATCTTTCCTTTTTACCAACTTACCCCTCAACCACTTGATTTCCCCCTCTTTTCTACCTCTCAAACTTGCCCTTTAATTCAAAATTTGGGCATTTTTGGAATACCCTCTCAAATTAGACACCCCACCACTCCCGCTCATACATTCTCTCGAGTCTTGACTCTCTCCCTCACACTCTTACATGCAAACTCACTCGTCTCCCTCTCTCACCCTCCCCTTATCTCACTCGTCGCCCTCTCTCATCCTATAGGTCACTCTCATACACATACACACGCACACACACACACACATAAACACACGCACTTGATTTTGTCTATAGATTTTGTTCCTTTTGTTTTAGATCAGATTATGTGTATGTCTTTGTTGTTTGTTTTGACTTTTACAGGTGACCTGATTGTAATATGGATATTCTATTTAGGGTGATGATTTTTTTCTTATTTTTTGGCCAAGAATGTTCACCATCATCTATGTCGGGGATTATTTAACTACTTAGAACTTTTTCTATCATCCATGAACTTTTAATTTATTTTTGTTGATTTTGAGTTACAGGTAATGTATACACATCCATCCATTTCAATGTTCAATGTTCAGTTAAATAATTCCCTAATCTTAAAAGGGTACTTTTCATTTTCCCACTAATTTCTCTTTCATTCTTTCATTTTTGAAACATGTGAACAATTTTTTGGGGATTTGTAATTTCTTTGTTGATAATCCCTAATACATTAGGCTGATTAACCCAAATTTAACATGTACTCGGGGTTATTGATCTTCTAAGTAATGTAATTGACAAGTAACCATTGGTAATTTTGATGTTGTAATCAAATTATGTTATCATTTCAATGGATTTGACTTGCACAAGTAATAAGTGAGTTCAATTTTTAATTTAGAATGTAAACAGGTGCGTGTATCGGCAAGGATTGCGTGTAAACATGTACGTTTATCATCAAGGACTAAGTTTCTCTCTTTTTGTTTTTTTTCCTTACACAGGGTTCTTTTGTTGATAACTTTAGTATGTATAATAATCTTTCGTTTATTTTCCTTTATGATGTGATTTTATTTGTAATTTACAACTGAATTACTATTATTATTATTATTCCGTTGGAATCATGTTCTCTCTAATTTATTTTGGCCGTATAACTAAATCAATTATGACCTGGCATCAATAATGTATTGTATATAATCAACTTAAATCAGGGGGTGCATCAAATTCCCTCTGAGTTAAACACTGAAAATTTTATGCCTTGATGAATTTTGATGTCATATCCCTCTTGGTATAGTACAATGTTGAGATTCTTTTTTTAATTTTAATATAAAGATATTTTTCCAAGTTGATAGTTAAATGTTAAAAGTTTAAAAACATAAATCATTTATTTTTTATCTAATGGATGACGAGAATGGCCTGCTACAGCAGACCCTTGCAATGTCAAACCAAGAACACGGTGATTATATTTCACCGTACACATTGGTCGGTACCGTCTTTAATACCAGTATATGTTATAACTATGTTTAGGAGCCTTATTGAACTATGACGGTACTAGTTGTGTAAAAGAATGGTAGTTAAATTAGGCATCTAAACCGTTATAACATATGTTCTAAACTACTCAGTTATAACATATGTTCTAAACAATTACAAACATTACAACTCAATTACACTTTATATTACTCTGATTTGCAGGGTATTTGTAGGTGTACGTGATTGATCCAATTGTAGGTGCGGTTGAGATGGGTTGGAGAGATTTTTTTCCGTATTTACAGTGTATTCCAAATAAAATTGAATATTATCACTCGATTGATCACGTATACCAAATAAAATCGACTATTAAGGTGGATCCAGTAGATGTACATTCGAAGAGACGCAGTCGTGAAATCCCTAATAGGTCGATTATTATGAAATGCTTTTTATTTTTTATTTTGGGGTTTAAATCTACACCTCATCCATGTTCTGAACACAATTCATTCTAGCTCCGTAACTTAAATTTCCTTGCATATTGTTAGAAAGAAGCACTTAGAACATTTATAATATTTTTGTCTCTCTTTTTTGGCTTCCTATTTCAGCAATGAATGTAACGGCTAAGGGTATCACTCCAAAACGAGTCATTGAGACAGTTGAGGCATTTAGCAGGGGTAACCAATTGAGATAACCAGTAGTGCATTCGAGCCGTTTTCAATGATGGACATATGGAACCCCCATCAAGGGAAGTACATGGAGTGCAATTTGATGTACCGTGGTGATGTCCTTAAGGAAGTGAATGCGATTGTGACCACCATAAGGAAAAAACATATGGCAATGGAAAATATGATGTCCGATCATAATATGCATATGCAGCAGCGTACAGTCAATCTAATTGTTCCAACTCGAATGTCCGATCACAAGCCCAAATTGTTCTGACTCGCTGTTTGCTTTGCTGAGGTTCGTAGCGCTCAAATATGTTTGGTTGTGTAATTTCTTCGATGGATATTTCATCTAACATGTATGGACATGGTTGTGCGCTCATTTTGATTTATGCATTGTCTATTTGCTAATGCAATAGCAACCATGCAATAAACCCTGCTTTTCTCCATGCAATAGCAGCCCCTGATCTCTTTTTAGCTTTAAAGTTAAATTTTTGGGAAAGGATGCAAGCTTAATTTTGTTCTGAAGAAGATTGCTGTGTAATTGTTTTAATTGTTATGTTTGGTTTGGATGATACATGTTGCTGCATATAGGACATTAGAGTTGCATAGAAGAGAATAGACGCGAGCTGTATTGATTTAATTTGCTAGACTTAGTTTGCTAGATTATAATTCTTCGAATAATATATAAAAACTGCAATTGTTCAGTGATTATGAGTAATCATATTTTGCACTTGCGATTGAACTTAATTTCCTCCGTTTCTTACATGACTGATGTTTTGATTGGTTTATTTTTTAGGAATCCATTGCCTACATCACTATTTCACAATCATTCTCAGTTCAATACAACACAGCCTTTGTTCAAAATATGCTTATCTAACTAGTTGAGTAGATTGGGTATTGAAAATATTCAAAAGGGTACCTCATGATGGTCACATATGATGCACTGTATATATGTTCTTATAGCTGTCCTAACATAGATGCTCTTTTTATATAGTTCAGTATGGTTTTAAAGTGAAATGGTGAAATATTTGTCATATATTCGAGTCGTGATTATTCATGTTTATTTGTTTTGTTTTCTTACAAAAAACGATTTATTTTCTCATTTTTCCAATAATCTCATATGCTTTTTTGTGTTGATGCACATTGTTATTAGGTAACTAGATCTATAGATGATGCATTTTTTAAGAGAGTTGGCTTTTATCTGGATGCATCTTACCCGAGATTCCACCTTCCTAAACTTATCCAACGACCAGTGCTAAGATCCGACATGGGTATATATTTGCATCTATTGAGCCTTAGAACCATATATAAACATATTTGAACTCAATAAACTTTGATAGCTACAGATGGCCCTATGTGAATAAGTTTCCGGTAATGGCCCCAAATAAGTTTCCTTAATATGAAAGCAGTGGTACCTTTAATGTCAACATTATCATAAGGGTAACTCAAGAAATCCCTTATAAGTATGGACACATGCCCTAATGTTTAGTATTAGTCTAATGTTTTCACTTTTATATTTATATTATTAGTCTCATTTATATTAGTCTAATCTAAAAGATTTGATCGAATTAGGGAAGCCAGGTTTTGGATGTTTAGTACCTGTTGTATTTATTAGTGTATTAGTCTATTTTATATTTGTGATAGAAAAAGTTTTTGCATAAGCAATTAGATAATTTATAGATGTTATACCTACTTAGATATTCAAAAATCATTTTTTTCTTTAGTGAGAGAGTTTTTTTTATATTAAAAAATGAGTTTGTTTCATATTACCTTTCCACTACTCGTTGTTGGTACATCTCTCTTCTTACTGGTTAAATATGACATGTATCTCTTTGTTGATGTATATACCAAATGAATGTGAAAATGTGCTACCTCATTTAATGTTATTTTTTAGTTTCTAAATATTCCCAACAGGTTATTAGTCTTATTTTGTACGTATATCGTGATTAGTAGTGAACAATTGCCAGATTGAGGTATACTTCGAGCATTCCTTATGAGTTCTATATGTTTTATTTTCCATGACATTGATTTTTGCGATCTTGGAATATGGATTCAAAAACCAAATTAGAGTTAATGTTCAGAGCACACACACACACACACACAGATATATATATATATATATATATATATATATATCTTCTTTGTCATGTATAGATCGTTATTTGGTTTTGCGTTGCTAATTTGTTATAGTGCACATGTTGCCAGGGTGTCCCGAGTGCATAAGCCAAGTTAGAAGATTGAATGACTTCACTAGGTCAGCAAAAGGCCCAAATATGGACCTTACAGTTCCAGTTCCAGGAAGAGCAGCCAGAAATAGCAGAGGCAAATGAGTGAAACAATACAGTGATGGGTAAAATCAGGTGCGGGATGATTTTTTCTATCAAAATGTTAGAGTAAGTTATAGTAATCGTTATATTCTTGGATCTTCATTTATAAAAGACCAGTAGAAGTGTTTGTTACCAAATTTTTTTAACTGCTTAAGCTTTGAACTACTCACCTGAAATAAGCTTTGAACTGTCAGAACGACGAGTATTGCAGGGTCTTTGGAGGTGGGGTGTGTGGCAGGTTATTGCGATTCATTGTATGTTTATTTAGGATAACATCAGATTGAAAATGAATGTATATTTATTTATCAAAGTTAAATTTAGTTTACAAGGTTGTTTATGTAAGTCAGGCTCAGTGTTTGTTTATATAACTGTTTTATATTACTTTTTTTTAGAGATGTGACATTTTTTTAAAGATTTTTTTATGGTTTTACAGATGACAATTGTGGTTTTGCGCATTCAATACCATTGGATGAAGTTATCAGGTCATTTAGTTTACAAGTATGATTAATAGTAGGGGTTATGGTGTTGAATATTGGTGCTTAATACACGGGGTTTGTTGTTGAAGAAACACGTGTTTGATGCTTACATGCCTAATTATTCTATGTTTTTGTATAAGAGTTTTAAGCTATGTTATTGATGTTCCGAGAATTTTTGGAGCGTCTCAAATCAATCTACTGCTTTTGCAACCAGACGACTACCGCTCAAGGTATATTTTATCTCTATATATGGTTTAATAGTCGGCGTTAGTACACTTTGGTGGTATGTCAGTTGGTTTTCTTGGATGGTGCGTTGGTACGTAAAACTTAATTTGATTAGTTTTAGAATGCCGATGAATGCACAGTCCTTGACAATGAAGAACTGTATATGAGAGTTCCAAAAGATCTCATTGAAATCTCACGGAACTGTGACATATCACAATGCTTATTCCCACTGCTCCTCTCTGATTCATCATTGACCTCAGCTAACTCTGCTTCTCCATTACTGCACTTGGAAGGCGCACATTCACATGAAGAGCAACAACTCCCCCCCCCCCAGCTCGAGATTTTCATTTCATAGTCTTTCATAAAGAAAATATAATACACCGGCAACAAACTCTCGATGGTTGTAGACATCATTTAAATCCCATAAAATTTATCTTTATTTGAATTATGTATACATTATTCATTTACTTGGAATTTATGTTATTGCTACTTGATAAGTATTTTCTCACTTTTTTCATGTGGGTGAGTTTAAACATAAACAAATAGACTCTAATACATTCAGCTATTGTTGATGTTTATTTATTTAACGATTCTTTATGAAGTGGAGAAGGTGATGATTCAAGACACTGTCTGACTGATCCTAGACTATACTACAAAAAGACTTTGGCCTTGAAGTTAATCACTGTTAGTTTATGTGACATGAATAGGCTTAAATTTGACTATTAACACATTTAAATATATTGATAATGGTTATAAATTATCTGTTATATGTGTTTCTTTGTCAATAACTATTTTATGGGTGGATTTTGTCTCCATGTATGCAGAATGCACTAAGAACGTGGTTTGATATGAATCTTCAAGAGCATTGCTGTGAGTAAGTAGTTTGATTATGATATTAGTTTCAAGTTAATTTGTAAATTTATTCAACTTAATTCATTAAGTTAAAACAACTTTCTGATATGTTTAATAAAATGCACTTTTGTTACTAAATACATTACTAATTCATTAAGTTTTGCATATATGACATTTGAGATTGCATTTATTATGATGTATATGACTTAGTATTCTGTGTTTGAAATTTGAATCTCAATTTATTTCGCATTCCTTTATGTTTTTCAGTTCATCTACAATGAATTGAAGTACCAGTTGCCGTTCCCATCTGTCTTCCAAAATGGTCAGGGAGCCAAACTTTTGGTCTGCTAGAAATATTGAGTTTGGTTGTCGCCTCCAACGGCCGAGGGGGGAGACATCATATGATTTGGCTTTGCAAAGTTGCAAGTACACAAGCCTTCATCTTCACTGATGCGTTCTTTGAAATTTAGTTGCTAAGTTTGTAAGTTGGGACTAAGCGTTTATGTTGGGAAGTCTTTATATTTCTTAAGAGAGATTTTAAATTTAGTCAAAATTGTGTAGTTCTAATTTGTTTTAGTAGATTTTTTTTTCTTTATTTTACTTTCTATTTACACTTTAGTTGTGTAATTTATTTTACAACTTAGGCCCATTCATTGAAGTAGTTGTGTAATTTATTTCGTTGAAGTATTTATTAGATGAATTTGGGATTTTTTAATATTGTTAGATTTGTTGTTACCCCTACATAAGGTGGATGGTCCAATAAATAAAGGATACTATGTCCATTTCTCTAAAAATTGACACTGTTTATTTGAGGTACATTGTGACTTAGGTTGATGAATATTGTATTTTCATGTTATATGTGAATTTGTTTGATGAATTGTTTGAATGTTGTTGGACTATTTATTATTGGTTAAGTCGGCTAGATAGTCCTATAAATAAATAATATTGCTGCATTTTTTTAAATTATATTTTGTTTTGACGAGGAAAGAATTTTTTGCCGTTTTGTACTAACGTACTTTTAAATTTTTTTCCATTTTTCGATTATGTATTTTGGTATTTTTCGCTGTGCCTTAAGGCTCGAGCATTCCGCTAGTATATATATACAAAACCAAGAAAGCATGGATATAAAAAATTAGTGAAGTGAAGACATCGGTTCATCAAATTGTACTCCACTCTTCTCAAAACCCCATAATCATCATATTATCTATCATCTCCATATCACTTCTTCCTCATCTATCACTTAATACCTCATTTTTACCCTTTGTAAGGTGTTCGGGTGAACGAGAAATCAATATGGTGAATAACTCAAGATTCTCATCATAGTGGTTAGCATTCCTCCATGAGATTAATTTCTTTCATGTACCCATCATTTCATATAAATGCATGATATGTTTGGCCTTATTTACATTTACTCATCTCCTCCCACGCTAGAGAGATACATTATCCCAATTCTCAGTGAGATGATTCAAAGAGATATATTTAATAAGATTCGAAGTCAAAGCACTGATTCTAAAAGGAAATCTAAGAATAATTCTTATGGTATTTAAGATTGTTTGATAACACACGTTGTGTTTTTAGGAAGGATTATGCCTTGGGTATTAAATAATTTGATTCCGTACCTTAATAGTTGAAAGTTGTATTTTTTGAAGTCTTTATAAATAGTTTGTATCATTTTTCATCGTATAATAAGAGATTTTCAAACAATAAATCATTTTTATTTAATTTAAAATTTTATGGGTATATTCACTATAAACCTGTAACGCCTCGTCCCGAATTTATGGATTACCCGACAGTTAACTCGGTTCGACCCGAACGTTAGGTGTGAAGTGCAATGAGACAACTTAAATAATGTTGTTAGTTCAATTTTATTTAATCAACATTTCACTTGTTTAGCCTGTGGTTCCAATTATATCAAGCAATGTGTAGGACCCTTGGGAAGTGTCCCTAGAATCCTAGCATACAGAGCTACTAACATAAATAAAAAGAATAATTACTTGTATAATTTTGTCATAATACGGAACCGTGTATAAACTGTCATAACAAAGGAGAGACAATGAGCCAAATGCTCAGTGGGAAATAAAACAATGCAATATAGAATCGAACCATAGAAAAGAGACTCTATAATGTACCATCTATGAGCACATGCAAATACCGTATATATATACACATATATATACTAATGCATGAATCCATTTTTATTTTAAAAATGTTACTTAACTTGATTAAATCTCATTAATCTTACGAAATGGCCTTTCTTACTCCCTATTACTTATTGTGGGTACCCGAAATTAGAATGATGGGCCTAGACGAGTAGCCCAATTGTAGCGGCCCAAAGTCCAGACCCCCCACATCTTAATCGGTTAAGATCTGGTCTTCTCCCACGTTCCCGTCAAGAGGGGTTCTAAGAGAAGATGGAAAACGTGGGGGAATCCAACACCCCCACTTATTAAGAATGGATGTGTATATAATAAACCCTAGGTCCGGGGCAAAAGGACACGCGGTATTCTCTGTAAACACTCTCTGGAGTATATAGAAATAATACTGACTGAACCACCGTGGACGTAGGCATTTTTGCTGAACCACGTACATCTCTTGTTGTGTGATTAGCATTTTGTATTCTTTTATTCTGCTTGGTGAGTGCGCTTCTCTTATCTCTTTGTGTTGAATAATAATTGTCACCACAATTGACGCCGTCTGTGGGAAACGTTTATTCTCCCTGAGAAAGCCCACACCAACAAGGAAGTTTAAAATGTCTGGTCACAGTAGTAATGCTCCTCAGGCAACCGGCTCCTCGAAGGATCAGATCTGAAGTTAGGCATTCAGATCAGAGGGCTCGCCTGGAAAGGCCAGCCTCAGAGGAGATCCAAGGACCAGCGAGGTCCACACAAATCTCCAGGAACAAAGGGAGTCTTCTCGCAAGTACGAGGCTGAAAATGCTCGCCTCAAGAGAAGGTTAGAAAGAATGGAGAAAGAGCTCCATCGTGACACCAGTAGACGCCCGTACCGCACTCCTAGCCCTCAGGCGAGCAAATCTCGCAGTCGAGGAAGGAGCCCCAGAAGAGGATCCCAAAAGATTGAGGGAAACGAGTTATAGGATGACCTGCGCGAGCATCTGTGACAAGCTTGCCATTACCAGAGCCCAACTCGCAGCAACGAGAACATACGGAATTTGGTCCAAAGAGAGATGGACCAACACCCTGCGCATCGCGGTGCCAAATCGACCAGAGAGCTCGCTAGACGAGCGCTCCAAACTAAGATAAAATCCCCTTTTTTAAGAGAAATAGAAGAAGCGGAAGCCCCCAAGAAATTTTCTATTCCGAGATTCAAGATTTAAGATGGTAAGACCGATACCATCGATCACATTAGACAGTATAGACAGGTCATGACCCTCTGGAGCCATCGAGACGCACTGATGTGCCGAATCTTTCCCTCAAGCTTGCATGACGTGGCGCAAAAATGGTTCGAAAGGCTCCCACACAGATTTATCAGGACCTTCGAGTCCCTATCCGAGCTTTTTACAACCCACTTCATTACTAGTAGCTCCCATCCCAAAAGGATGGACGCTTTACTCACAATGAATAAGACACCTCAAGAGACCCTCCGAGACTGTGCGAAAAGGTACTGGGAGTTATTCAACGAGGTCGAGGACTGCTCAGAGCAGGTAGCGGTGGCGTCTTTCAAGATCGAGCTACCCCGCTCTTCCCTCCTGTACCAGTCCTTAACAAAGAAAAATGCCACTACCATCGACGACCTGATGGCCCGCATTGAGAAATACGCCAAGGTAGAAGATGTCACTGGCTCCAGCACAGCAGAAAACGGTCGAACCAAGATCGCTGACAAAAGCAGTGATAAAAATGAGAACCAGAAGAAAGGAGGAAAGAATGGGGGAAATAATGGCCCCAACAAAGGTGGAAAGAACGATATGTCGAAGGCGTTCCAGGCAGTCAACACTGTCTTCAAGGAACTCATCTACAAGATTCTCGTAAAAATCAAGGACGTGCCATTTATCAAGTGGCCCAGAAAGATGGGAGGGGATCCCTCAAAGAGAAAAAACGCGCTGAGATGCGCTTTTCATAAAGAGGGGGGACATAAGACCGAGCATGGCAAGGCTCTTAAGTCTCACCTCGAGCAGCTGGCCCAATCCAGGCATTTGAACGAGTTTATGAAGAAGAAGGCAGATAAAGTTGCTGCCAATAGAGAGGCGAGGCCTGACAATGTGCTCGAAGATGATGCTGGACATGAGTTCACGGTAATTCATGGGGCATCTGATGCCAAGCATATCCAAGGAAATTCAGCTCGAATGGAGGTAAAGAAGCTTACAGCAGTGATGCAAGCTTTTCAGATCGATCCAGCAAAATCACAGTCAGGAAAGCGTCGACGAGCAGATGACGTCGACTATAATAAGCATATTGTATTCATAGATGAAGATCTGGTAGGAGTGAGAACCCCACATCACGATGCTTTGATCATTACTCTCAGGATAGCTAACTTTGACGTCGACAAGTTGCTCGTCGACTAAGGAAGCTCCTTAGAGGTAATGTATCCCGACCTATTCAGAAAATTGAAATTAAGCGTCGCCGACCTTAAGGAAGCTACTGTCCCTTTAGTTGGCTTCGCTGGAAAAGTAACTATGCCCCCGGGAAAGATCGTTCTGCTAGTATGCGCAAGAAACGTCTCCAAGATGATTGAGTTTTTGGTAGTTGACATTGACTCTCCATACCAAGCCATCCTCGGCAGGGGATGGCTACATGCGATGAAGGCAGTCTCCTCGACCTACCATCAGAAACTCAAGTATGTAACCGAGCGAGGAGTAATGGAGATCCGTGGCGATCAAGTAATGGCAAGAAGGTGCTTCATAGCGGCCATCCAACCAAGGCCAGAGAAGAAGGCCGACAAGCCAAGCGAGAAAGTTGAAGAAAAAGAAGGTCTGACACCTTCTAAATAGCAGTTAAAGTACGGAAGACCTGGAGTAGAGGAGACCAGGCTCCTCCCCTCTGAACGGGTCGTCGAGTAACTGGTAGAGATTACGGCTGGAGATAGCAATAATGAAAGGTTTTTCTTAATCGGAGCTTCTCTCACAGATCAAGAGAAGAAGGAATTGACCACTCTATTGAGCAGCAACGTAGATCTTTTTGCGTGGGAACCATACGAGTTACCTGGGATCGATCCCAGTGCGGCTTGTCATTGGTTGCATGTCGACCCCACTTTCAAACCTATCACGCAAAAGGCACGGCGAACCGCCCCCGAGAAGGCCAAAGTCGTAGAAAAAGAAGTCGAGAAATTACTGGATGCAGAATCCATACGGGAAGTCAAATTCCCTAAGTGGTTATCCAACCTAGTAGTAGTTCCAAAAAGCAATGGAAAATGTAGAGTCTGCATCGACTTCACTGACCTAAACAGAGCATGCCCTAAAGACAGTTTTCTCCTACCAAAAATTGATCAACTGGTGGATGCCACAGTCGCTCATGAGAGGATGAGCTTTTTGGACGCATACTCAGGGTACCACCAAATCCCTCTATACGCTCCAGACCAGGACAAGACAACTTTCATCACCACGGTTGGGTTATACTGTTACAATGTCATGCCCTTCGAGCTTAAAAATGCAGGGGCAACCTACCAGCGGCTGGTCACCAAGATGTTCAAAAACCAGATGGGAAACACCATGGAGGTCTACATCGACGATATGCTCGTCAAAAGCAAGAAGAAGGACGACCACCTCTCGGACCTATCAAGAACATTCAAAATCCTCAGTAGTTACTGAATGAAACTTAACGCAAGCAAGTGTTCTTGCAGTGTCCAGTCAGGAAAATTTCTTGGGTACTTGGTCAGTAAGAGAGGTATCGAGGTTAATCTAGACCAGATCGATGCAATAAAAAGAGTGCAACCTCCTCACACGATCCGATACGTACAGAAGCTCATCGGCATGCTCGCTTCTTTGAACCGTTTTATCTCAAAATCCTCTGAGAAGTGCAAACCATTCTTCCATCTCCTGAAGGGAAACAAAGCAGTTGAATGGAATCAAGATTGCTCACGTGCGTTGGAGGAACTCAAGACTTGCCTTATCTCACCACCACTGCTCGTCATACCCCAACAAACAGATTTTTTGTACTTATACCTCGCCGTATCCAGCCACATCGTCAGTTCTTCATTGGTGTATGAAAAAGAGGGAATCCAGCACCCCGTGTATTACGCGAGCAAGACCTTATTAGATGCCGAGCAACGGTACCTACCATTGGAGAAGCTCGCTTTTGCACTAGTGATGGCTTCAAGAAAGCTAAAGAACTATTTCGAAGCTCACACTATCTTCGTCCTTACATCGCACCCCCTTAAAGAAATCTTGAGGAAGGCGGATTTGTCGAGCAGACTGTCTAAATGGTCAGTTGAGCTCGGACGATTTGATATCCAATTTCAACCAAGGAGCGCAATCAACGGACAGGTCCTCGCCGATTTCATAGTCGAATTTACAGGCGAACAACCCCTCGACCAACCTCAACCAAGGAAGCAAAGAGAGAACCACGCAACGGAAGGGGTCTGGAAATTATTTTTTATGGAGCCTCTAACTCAAAGGGGGCAGGAGTAGGCATTGTCATTATCACCCCGGAGGATACAATCCTCGAACAGGGTATCAGGCTTGGATTTACAGCCTCCAACAACGAAGAAAAATATGAGGCATTAATAGCCGGACTCCAGAAGGCGCGCACTTAAGGGGCAAAGTATTCACAGGTGTTTGGCAATTTTCAATTAGTCTCCAATTAGATAATCGGAGACTACAATGCAAAAGACGAAAGAATGGTAGCTTACCTCGCCTTAGCAAAAAGGATAATGGCTAGCTTCGAGGAAGTCAATGTCCAGTAGTTTCTCAGAGGGCAGAACAGCCATGCCGATGCCCTAGCAGCCCTGAGTCCAGCAATCGATTCTGACTTAAAAAGAACAATCCCCATCAATTTCCTCGCCCATCCGAGCATTAACCGTAATAGCGAGCCACCAGGCATGGAGCAGGTGCTCGAAATTGAGTCAGCACCCAGCTGGATGGACCCTCTAAGGGACTATTTGAAGGATGGCACACTCCCAGATGATAAGAAGACCGCTCACCAGATAAGAGTCAAAGCTGCTCGCTTTCACTTATCTCCAGAAGGCAAGTTATATAAGAGATCCTTTTCCGGCCCCTACCTGCAATGCGTTCACCCAAGGGATTTCGAGCAAGTTCTACATGATCTTTATGAGGGAATCTGTGGGAGCCATATTGGAGGAAGGTCTCTGGCCTTCCGAGCAATGAAGGAAGGCTATTGGTGGCCATATATGCAAAAGGACTCTGCGTTGTATATTCTCAAGTGCCTAAAATGCCAACTTCACGCTCCCATTGTGCACCAACCTGCTAGCAACCTAAAATCACTTTCCAGCCCATGGTCGTTCGCCCAATGGGGAATGGACATTGTAGGACCACTCCCCACCGCCACTGGCAATCGTAAGTATCTATTGGTCACAACTGACTACTTCACCAAATGGATCGAGGAAGAACCCCTAGCGAACATGCGAGATGCAGATATGATAAGATTCATATGGAGAAATATAGTCACCCATTTTGGCATCCCCAGAACCATCATCACTAATAATGGAACGCAATTCGAAAGAAGCTCCTTTCAGAGTTTCTGTGATGAGCATGGAATCAGACACCACTTCAGCTCAGTGGCCTACCCGCAGAGCAAATGGCCAAGCTTAGGCTTCCAACAAAACAGTGATCGACGGATTAAAGAAATGATTAGAGCGAGCCAAAGGCATATGGGTGAATGAGCTACCACATATTCTATGGGCCTATCGCACTACTCCGCGACGAGCGACAGGGGAAACCCCATTCTCATTGACATATGGAATGGAAGAAATCATCCCCTTGGAAGCAGTCTTGCCTACAATGAGGTCCAGCCTTGTCGATCAGGGAAATAACGATGCAGCATTGCTCACTGAGCTCGACCTAGCCGATGAACACCGCGAGCTAGCCCTAGTAAAACTAGCGAGCTACCAGCAGCAGCTCGCAAGTCACTACAACAAGAAGGTCAATCCAAGGACATTCCGAGTTGGGGACTATGTTCTGAGGAAAGTCCTGGGCAGCGTAGTAAAACCATCAGACGGCAAGCTAGGACTAAACTGGGAAGGACCATTCAGGATAACTAGAGATGATCTGCAGGGAGCCTATCACTTAGAAACGATGGAAGGCAGAGAGATACCCCGAGCGTGGAATGCAACCAACCTTAAGAAATTCTATTTCTAGATTCTCCTTTTCTTTAATTATGAAACTAGAAGTTCATTTCCTTGTCATTAATGAAAAATTGTTTGGCAGTAGCATTCTACGAAGTATCAATTTGCATTTTTACAAGGTGTCAATGTATATACTTTATAACCCACACACATTTTCCAAGTGACAGGCACACTAATCATTACACTATAGCAGGGAAATGACCCTCCTCAGGTTTTCGTTATGAAATATGAAAGACCTCTGAGCATTGCCCCTGGCAATATATGAAGCCCTACAGAAAATCCTTAGGCAATATGTCAAGTTTGACTGGCTGCCAAACTATGTTTGGTTGATAAAATCCTGATCGGATGAAACATCCAACACCAGGTGTGTCCTCGCCAATTGCCACACTTAGGCCTAAGAGAGTGTGACGACACAACCTAAAAGGTAAAGTGGGGCAGAATGGTATCAAGCAAGCATACTGGACTGGAAGGACACTTACTTGATAATGCGAACATAAAAATCTAGTCAGCCAAGATAGGCTCAAGATTTTTAAGCAAAGGGGTGAAAAATATAAGATACTTGTTTAGTCGGCAAATTCGCCCAAAACATAAATTTTATATTAACTCAACACATTTACAGCAAATACAATACATGTTTAGTCGGCGAGCTCGCCCAAAACATTAACATTACATCACTTCAATACAAGATTCACAGAGTCACTACCGGAAAAATCTTAGTGAGGGTGAGGCCTCTGATTGAGATAATCATCCACTTGGGCTCTTCGATCGTCGTCAGGATGAGGCACTAACTCTTCCTCGACTTCATTCACACCCGGCTCTAGTAGCTGTCGAGGGATGGCATCAATGGGGATCCACTGATCATCTCTCCGGAAGGGGTTATGCAATAGAGTAGAAGGGCTGATCTCATGACGATACCAGAGCATCGAGTTCCTCGGGACTTGCAGCTCTCTCAAGGAACTCAACCACCCCCTGATGAAGGCAAGCTCTTCAAACTCTATCAGCCTCGTTGGAGCATCTAGCCAACCCTGATTGTAACCATCAGCCCATACATGTCGAGGACCTCTCCTAAACAGGTGCCTCAGCTGAGTGACGTCCATTTGAAGACCAACAGCAATCACATACGCTCATTGGACATCACCTCGGAGATCTTCCATTTCCCCAGTTGGACTCCTTGCTCGGATACCAGCTTGCGGAGCAGTCGGAGTAGTAGGGCCTCGCAACATCGGAGGAATATCGCTCGGGCCAGTTCCAGCTCGTGATGGGGAGGAACCTGATAACACTGCAGGAGCAATGCTCGATGCATGCTCCCTAAGATGCGAGACCTCTCTCCTTAAAGCCTAATTTTCTTGCTGAAGAACTTCCCCAACCTGGTTGATCTCAAAAGAATCCAGAAGCTTTGCTCTCAGGGTATTCACCTCCTCTTGGACTAAGGCACCAACTTCCTCCATCTCTTGGAGCATGTCCTTCAGTTTAGCAACAAGCTCAGTTTGCTATGAAATGCTTGTTCCTCGTCGCAGTAATTTACAAATCCTCACGAAGGTATGAGGAACTTCGGGGCATGCATCAGGACCCAACATTCTTCCTAATTGAGAAGTGGCTGGTATATAATCATCAACATCAAACAACTACAAACAATAGAAGGGCAATGGAAAGAAAAATAAATCAGTGCACTGAGGAAAATAAACTTTTTCATTTCATTAATAAGGGTCAGAGTACATCGAGAAGTAAAAAGGAAAATTACAAGCAAAGATACAAAAGTAATCCTAGAAGTAAATTAACTGGCAACCTTAGGCTGCCCAAAAGTAGCTGGCTGCTTCCCTTTGTCAGCAGCAATAGAAGCATCCCCCTCCGCAGGGATAACCTCTGTCGCCTGGGCAGGGAGAATATCGGCAGGAATCGTCTGGGAGTCAGGGTCAACGCCTTCGATGGCTGGGGCAGGGGCTTCCTTTACTACTGGCTTCGAACTTGGGTCATGCTTGTCGAACAGAGGAGACGCGACATCGACACCAGTGGTTATGAGGGCCTTGTTTCAACCCTTCTTGAAGTTCAGACGGCTTATGTAGCCTATCTGAACCTCGGCATCCTCATATGCAGCAGCCCACCCGAAGTTATAAGAGTTCTCCTTGATGGTAGCTGCCTGAGAATCCTTTTCTTTCAGCTACTCGATCAGCACCCTATTCTCTTCTACGATGGCCAACTTGCTCGAGCAGAATAGGTCATAAGCCTGCGTCAGCTCGTTTAGCTCCTTGACCGCCGTATCCCACTCTCGGTTAGAATTAACGAGGGCCAAGTCAGAAGAGGCTCGGGCAGCATCGACAATCTTCAGATCAGCCTCCAATTGAGTGCCCCTCACTTTCAAGTCCGCATTTGTTTCTACAGCTCACTGTTCCTACTCACCAGCTCGTCGCGAGAGAGATAGAGCACGGCGAAGTCAGTCACAAACTGCAGAAATAAAGAAGACATCAGGAAAAAGGAAACATCTAAAACTTATTAAAGCATTAGAGAAAGGAAAAGGTCTTACCAAGGCTAGCCTTTGGCTAGCTTGTAGGGCCAATTAATCAGACCCCAACGCCCTTTGGCGATCTGCAGGAAGAACTATCCTCTCGAGCAACGCAGGGGCCAATTGAGGAGAGATGGCAACTGAGGCCCCCTCGGGTAATGCGGACACCGGGACTAAGGCTTGCCCAGCCTTCGTCCTCGATTCCATCTTCCTCCTCTCCTCCTCTTTCTCTTTCTCCACTTTCCTTTTCTCCTCCATCCTCTTCTTCTCCTCCATCTTCTTCCTTTCCTCTTCCTTTTCTCTCTCTCTCTCTCTCTCTCTCTCTCATCTATTCTTCTTCTTTCCTTTTCCTCTCATGCTCCTGAGCAGAAGACCGAGAGACAGTAGCTATAGCCCCAGTGATGGACTTCTGCTTCTTCAACCTCTGAGCAAGGAGCACATGATCATCATCATAATCATCATCTCGAATCAAATTTTTCCTTGGAGGAACCATCTATTCGCTTGAACTGCTGGACGTGCTCGAAGATTCTCGGGCTTCAGAAACTTCCTCCGAGTTAGAAGAACTATCACCACTGGAGCTCCCCTCACCAAAATTGCCTTCAACACCGCCTACGATATCACTCTTAGAACTGCTCTCCTCCTCGTCCAACCGAATAGGATCAGCAACAGTCTCTTCAGAGGTATCAAATTCAGGAATACTATCTACCGGCCTCGCTATAAAGCTCGAACCAACGTTTTTGTACTCGAGCAAGAAAGCAACAGATCGGGGATGCTCGCCGTCTGCTAAGGTCTCCCTGATATTCCAGGCCTTGACCAATTCAGAAAGACGAACCTCGCTGAGAGCAGGCTCCAAATTCTTCAACCTCGCTGAAGTTAAAATAGGAAAAGTCAGAAAGATCACAAATCAGCAAAGAAACTGAAAGAACAGAGTAAAGACTACCTATATATTCTTCCTTATAAAAGGGAACAGAGAACCTATCAGACCTCAACCCCTCAGTCTGGGGGGGAAAACTCCCAATTTCTAGCAAGGAAGCCGTCTTGCCAATAATCCTTATGGGAATCAGGTAGGTTTACTACCAATACCCTATCAGGACTCCTGGCTTTGAGATAGAGGACACCAGAACTAGTTCGAGAAAAAGAGTAGCAAAAGCAGACTTTAGCGAGCCCTAATTTGGTGCCATAGAGCTGATTTATTCTATGCACGCCATTGATTATCTTCCACACATTGGGCGAACACTACGCGGGAACTATGTTGAAATAACCAAAGAAGTGCAAGAATAAATCGTTGGGAGGAAAAGTAAATCCCCCTTGGGAAAGCAACAGGACATGGATCCAATGGACACCCTCTATCTCTCTAATATTTCTAGGGGGAGAGGCGCACTCAATCTCTACCCACTCAGGGATATTGTAAAACTTCCTAAACTCAGAAATCGATCTGCTACCAATCTTTGCCATTGAAAAACCTTAAAAAACTACAAATTCAAAGAAAAAATACAAAGAGAAAGCACAGGGGACTTACAAGGTGAAAGTTCGACTTGAACGATGAAGAATCACAAGCCAAAATGACGAGGAAGATCAAAAGCAATAGGAATAAAGATCGGGAGAAAAGAGTGTGAATTGCTAGAACTCACAGAAAATGGGAAAGAAATGAGAAGCTTGAAACGACGATTGAGAAATGACTGCTCTGGGTAACTTTTGAGTGTTACTAATCATAATGCACAGACTACGAAGCAAATGCCGCCTAAATCAGTCCTCAAACATTGGGAAGAGTTGCACGGTATACAAAGGGGCCATCATGACAAATCATTTAAATTTATTAAACCAAAGTATGTCCCAACAAACTTAGGGGCAATTATGGGTATCCGAAATTAGAATGATGGGCCTAGACGAGTAGCCCAATTGTAGCGGCCCAAAGTCCAGACCCCCCACATCTTAATCGGTTAGGATCTGGTCTTCTCCCACGTTCCCATCAAGAGGGGTTCTAGGAGAAGATGGAAAACGTGGGGGAATCCAACACCCCCACTTCCTAAGAATGGACGTGTATATAATAAACCCTAGGTCCAGGGAAAAAGGACACATGGTATTCGCTGTAAACACTCTCCGGAGTATATAGAAATAATATTGACTAAACCACCGTTGACGTAGGCATTTTTGCTGAACCACGTACATCTCTTGTTGTGTGATTAGCATTTTGTATTCTTTTATTCTGCTTGGTGAGTGCGCTTCTCTTATCTCTTTGTGTTGAATAATAATTGTCCACATTTATCTTAACATTATTTCCCTAATTTAACACACCCGGTTAGATACAAAAACAAATTACCATTTGTCACAAAATCCTCTTGAGTATTTTCCTTGAAAACCACCTTTCATCACACACACAATCGTGTCAGAAAATGTTTATTTTCCTTTAAACCGTTCACAACACACATTTGTGTTAATTAAGGATTAAAACCATCTTAGGCTTCTTTTTTACCCATTAACCATTTCACTCGTGACATTAACGCACGCTTTACATGGACTTAGTCATTTTTAATTTCTTGACCAATTTACCCTTTCAAAATAGGAACATTGATATATTTCATTTCGCAAGGGTTATTCTTTCTCAATTTCTTAGCCCAACCAATTTCTTTATTATGTTCCACTTTTGTGATTATCTTTTCCTCGAAATTTATCATATAACAATGTATGTAGCTCTACACCGCCATTTATGATGCCATATGCTTTGGGAAATGATTTTGGGCCTTTCAGCCTACGACTCTGGGCCCTTCATAATTATTCCTGATTACATCCGAGTCCCTTATCAATGTATTTTAACATTTTACAAATGTTCACATTATTAAACTTTACCATCCAAAGTCAAAATCTCGGGAACTACACCCATTTTTCTGTTACACTTTAAAATAACCATTTCTTGTCCTTTACACATTTACGTTGATGTCATCCCGAAATCACTTTCTTTTAGGACCATTTTGTGAAACACCTTTTCCAACATTTTTACTTCATAAAAATATTCCAATTTACGTAAAATTATCATTTTCTTCATTTAATTCCAAATTTGCATTTTCCTCTCATTGAAAAGTGTTATTTCTCCAAAAGCATTATTGAGTTACACACCTAAACTTCTTAAATGTTTTTAACTCATTAACACTTCTCTAATACCTTGGAATAACATAATTCTCAAGTTGGATATCCTTTTATTTCATTACTTTCTTTATCAAAGAAATCATTGGGCATTTGAAGACTACTTCATAAGAAAAATACCATTTTCCTTTATTATCGTATGTAATCTTGAAACATACACTTATCACATTCCCTACTTTACTTCATCTTAAAACTCATTAAAACATTTACTAAACTTGTTCATATGCTCATTGTCAGATTACCACAAGTTTATATACATGGAAAGTGGGATTTTAAGTCCAAAAAAAAAAAATGAGTCTAACACATGATTTATTCAATAAATTTCATAATACTTGCAACAACATGCTTTTCAAGACTAAAAGACATTTGTTTTTCTTCAAAGCCTGAATAAATGCCTAACTTCATAGAAATTTCATTTTTATAAAAAAAACTTTAATACTTTGTACATAAAATATCTTAAAGAGATATATATAATTTTAAACATTGTATTTTATAAAATGTTTAATAACTAGTCTTCTTGAAAACTTAACATTTTCTCAAAACTTTGAAACCATTTGTAAAACCATTTTACATAAATCACGAGAAATGACTATTTAAACATGCAAAGATTCTACTCTTATGAACTCTAGCTTATTTAACTCATATATTGCAAAATATAGTAATATTAAACTTAACAAAAGTAGATTTTACCACCTCAAAGAAGATCTTAAAATGGATAGATGAATGTAGAAGAAGATTTCAACCTCCCACTTCCTAAGGTGGTCTTAAATAGGTTTCCTAGATCCACTGAGATTGTTTTCTTGACGTCTCCTAGCAAAAAAACCCTTCAACCTCCTTCATTCTTCTTCCATTCTTTTCCAAAAATTCCCAACAACATGTTCATAAATGATGTCTTGCTCAAACATGTGGTGTGTATGGGTTGTTAGGCATAAATGTGGTAAATAAAAGGTAAACATGGTGGTTAATGGTTGAAGAGTGGTGGGCTATGGTGGTGCTTACCCATGAGAGTTCTAAGTGTTTGAGAGAGAGAGAGAGAGAGAGGGAGAAAATATGATGGAAAATGGTTGAGGGGGACCCCAACCCCTTATTTCCTCTATAAATACCAAGGAACCTTAAAATCGATTACCCAAAGGTCCCCCAAAAGTTCCCCCATGATTTGATCTACTCCATTGAGAGCCTAAAACCTCAAATGATCCAAGGGATCTCCAAGTGTCAGCATAATTTATTTTTACAGAAATCTAGTTTTCTACTATCTCATTTGAACGAGACTATACCTCGTTCAAATGACATCGCATCTCGTTCGAACAGGGATCCAACAAGAATCTAATGAGGCTGGAAAGGAGAATAAGTGTTTTCCATTCGATGTTGCTTTAAAGCATTCATTCGAATAACAGAGCTTCCTCGTTCGAACGACCCAGAGCTTCGTTTGAGCGACCCTAAATTTTTTTCAAATTAAATATAGGGCAAAATCTTTATCCAATTAATGCACGAAGGCCGTGATATTATATAATTTGGACCACTATCCATCTCACTAGGTCTAAAGTCTAATTGGGTCACATCAAACCTGTAATTCATATGGGTATAATCAAAACCATGGGGCGGGTGTTACATTATTCCCTCCTTATTGAATTTAAACCATAAAATTCTCAATCCAAAAATTCCTCAAGTTCTTGGAGGTTATCAATTCTTATTCTAAGTTATAGGGATCTTTCAAGGCTAAGTCATCGAAATTCTCAATCACTAAGAAGTCATCATACGTCCTTTCACAACGGATGTCACCAAAGAACTCCACGTGGAACATATTCTAACGCTCACCATATGGCTAGCCATGAAAGTCATATAATAGTCCTCGAGTCTCCACTTACTTAATGATTACACTCAATCATGTCCTAAGTCTTGTTTGTTAACACCCAAGGCATACCGACACAGCTATCGAGGCAACACTCCCTAGTGGTTGACACTCACCCATAGAAAAATGACATACAACTAACAACCGATCCACCATCGTAAATTATTTCAATTCTTATGACTACATATCCAGGGTCTCCTTGAATCCTAGGCCATCACTCCCACACAAATTCAATTAAACTTGATACTAAGCTCGCATCCCTAGTCACTTACTCCGAGGAGAGATATACCAACTAAGTCACAAATCATGCGTCCAACTAATACCTCCACAAGATCGTTTTATGAACCTAAGATCATTCTAGGTGTCCAACTATGGAACATTCATCCCGAGTATTATACCAATCCATTCGGTGTGGTAAAAAAAACTACATGCTATGTTCAATCGAATACTAACACTATATCAAATCCTCAAATCACAATCTCGCTCTTAACAACTAGAGCTTCTACTCGCCATGCCGGCCAATCCATAAGATTTTTAATCTTAGGGAAAGTGGATACTATGAGCAAACCGTGTTGCAGAACGCTCAGCCACATGTACACGAAACTTGTGCAAAAATAAAAGAATACTTTAAATTAGGGTGCACCCATTTATCGAGATGTATTGACCTTTCTAGCTCCAATCGTACTCTCACTAAGCTAAACCAAACTGTAACAATAACACGATACAATCCCGAGATACTTCATTCGATAGAACACAATCCTTGACTATCGAAACTGAAGGAACACAATCCTCGACTACCAAGACACAAAGAACATATAGAATTATAATGAATGAGCAGCCGTTCCGAGATAATCCCATACACATGCAACGAACTATGGTTCGCAAAGTGTGGAGCTATGTTGTATACTTTGGAGTCTACGACTCCTATTAGACATCCTCATCAGATCCTAGCCTAACCAAAAACCCTGGCTTAAGTCACCCATCGAAATGAATCAGACCACGAATCGTTCATCATTATGAGAAGAACAAAATACACGGACTATTTACCTTTGGGAAGTCAAACACTGGACTTGCCTCCTAGGAATAAGGATTCCTCATTTTGTACTTGACAAACGTGAACCACTCCAGTTGATGAATGTCAAACACTTTTATCAATGCCGACCTTGTACTTACTTCTAGTTAACGTGACATCGTGACTAATTTAATGTACCTAAGACATTGTTCACCTTATTGTACGGTGATAGTATCCAAAATTTCTCCTTAGGAAATTTCCAACAAGGAGAACCACTCACCTTATTATAACCTCCAATGATACAATGTCACCACTGCACCTACCTCTAAATTCTACCCAAATTGAATCTACGTGATGGCCACACCGGTCGTTATTAGCACTATAACGATGGCAAGCACTGCATAAGTCTACACCTGCTAATTCGTACTGGTTTAGCAAGGCATGCCAAGAACTAGTCCTTTATATACTAAGGTTATTCAAACTTACACTATCAACACATGTCAATATCCTTATCATACTTCGATATCCCATCTGGGGTGTTATTCTCAAGTCCTTATCACAACATCATCAATCTAATTCTCCAATGCATATCCTAGTACTCATCAAAATCAAGTATGAGACTTTATACAGGAGTTATCTTATGACAAATGGGTATTATGTCCAATAATGGCATAATTTGTAATTTTTCTTAAAAGGTTACACAATATGTCTGTGTCAGTTCGAACGACATTGCTAAGGACTACACATTTCGACTCCTCTAAACCAATAACTTTAGATCATCACTTGACCTTTAGTACAACCGTAATTATAATACTTGCACTCCATAACACCAAACTTGATTGTCTCCCTAAGGAAACCCGTTATACCTCAATGTAAAAGTCACCAAAACCCAACAAGATTTCATCACCAATGATCCTCTCAATCGATTTCCCAATATCCATCCCACGACCATTAGATACTCACAAGGATGCTAGCGTACAACTCTCCATACATGTCGAACTATAATCACTGAACACCTCAAGGTGTCACACAGTCGATTTCTATTACCAAAAATGCCACATGCAATTGATCTCAAGGGTCAGATGGAGGAAATAATTTCCTTATTAAATAAGTAAAAACCCTTTCCCAAGGGATTCACACTTAGAATGGCTACTGGACAAGGACTGTAAAAGTCCATTATCCGCAGAATATTGAGGAAGTAGAGGTTATGTTAAAGATAATTACTTATACTAAAACCACTTCGCGTTCAGTAGTCACTTAGGCAATTAAAAATGGGCTACGGTATTGAATTAAAAACATTACTTCCCTTTCGTTTGAAGCCTTGGCATAATTCTTGCCCACGACCCCCTCCTTAAGATCTAATGAAAAGTCCAAAAAATTTCTTTCAAATAGTTGGCACCATATACTATATATGAAACCAAAAAATAATTCTACTAAGTATTCTGGCAGGATATGGGACATCGTGTACACCTATAAGCCTTTAAGTCCACACTACCGACATCACAAGGGATCATATTCCTCAAATGTTGCATCATACTCTTGAAAATCACATCATAGACGACTACCTATAGTTTACTCTTGTGTCACTTAAAATCATCATCGTTACCCATGTAACACACTTGTCACTAATATATCATAACTCACATCATAGCTTTCGATATACAACTATCAATCGATAATTACTAGGGCACTCATGTATAATGATAGTTTCCTTTCAACTAAAGCCTAAGTACATATCCTCAAGTAATGATCAACACAAGTCTAGCTACATGCTTACCTAATTGCCAAATATCCATGATATGATAATACCCCAAGGATCAAGTTTTCCTAATTGCATCATCATTATTAGCCACCCACATGTTCATAACCAAGGTGCCTAATTAACCATTCTTACGAAATTAATACCGCTTAGTCATGCTACTATAACCATCTAATCTCCAAAGTTAACTTAGACAACTTACAAATTTATATCAAGGGATGTTATTCACCTTTATTAACATCTTAGTGGGTAACTCACATTATCAAGGGTTGACACAAAATCACCTCACGCTAAAGAATACGGTGTCGCCACTAATGTCTTACACAGACACTCATAAATTACCAGTATGTCTAAAATAGAAATATTGGGAACTATTAATGGCAACTAACTTAGCCACTTTATACATGGCAATGAATTTGCCCATTCTGCTAATATCCTTGAATCCATCGTCGAGAACAAGAACCGAAATTATCAACTATCTAGCGTGATCATCCTAAAACCAACACCGACATTAAAGGATCCACTACTGAACTCACCATGTCACTCCTGAAAGAAATCATGAACCTAGAGCTCTTATACCATTTATAACGACCCAACCCAGATTTATGAGTTACTCTTGGGTCAACTCGATCAGACTCGAACGTCAGGTGTAAAATGCAATGAGGCAACCTAAATAATGTAGATACTTTAGTTCTATTTAATTAACATTTCACTTCTTTAGAATGCGATTCCAATTTATATCATGCTACGTGTAGGATCCGTGGGAAGCATCCTAGAATCCAAGAATGCAGAGCTACTAAATGTAAAAAAGAGTACTTGCCTGTATAATGATCTCAAAATACAAAGCCATGTAAAACCTTCCATAACAAAGGAGCGAAAATGATCCGAATGCCCAATGGGAATTACAACAATGCAATATAGAATCGAACGACAGAAAAGAGACTATATAATATACCACCTACGTGCACATGCAAATACAAATACTGTGTGTGTGTGTGTGTGTGTGTGTGTGTGTGTGTATATATATACACACACACACACAAACACACATATACTAATATACGAATCTTTTTTTATTTCAAAAACATTATTTGACTTGATTAAATCTTATTAATCTTACAAAAGGACCCTTCTTACCTCTTATTACTTATCTTAGCATCATTTACCAATTTAACACACCCGGTTAGATACATGAACAAATTACTATCTGTTTAGGAAAATTGCTTCAATTACTAGAGTTTCCCTTTTACTCTCACCAAATCCGCTTTAGTATTTTCCTTGAAAATCACCTTTCATCACATGCACACTTTGTGTTAGAAAATACTTATTTTCCTTTAAACCATTGACAACACTCTTGTGTTAATTATGGATTAAAACCATCTTAGGCTGCTTGATTACCCATTAACCATTTCACTCTGACATTATCTCACGCTTTACTTGGGCTTAGTCATTTTCAATTTCTTGCCCAATTTACCCTTTCATAACAGGGATATTTATCCATTTCGTTTCACAAGGATTGTCCTTTCTCAATTTCCTAGCACACCCAATTTATTTTCCATGTTCCACTTTTCTCATCATATTTTCCTCAGAATTTACTATATAACCACCTACTTTAATGGGCTCCACATTGTTGACTAAGCTACCATATGCTCTGACAAGTGATTTTGAATCTTTCACTCTAGGACTCCGTTCCCTTATTAATTATTACCATTCATATTCGATTGCCTTTTCAATGTGTTTTAATATTTTTCAAATATCCACATTATTCCACTTTTACCGACCGAAGCAATAATCTCGAGAACTACGTCCATTTTTGTGTTACACTTGAAAATCACCCTGTCTTGTCATTTACACATTTACGTTCATTTCATCCCAAAAATTACTCTTTTTAGGAACATTTTATGTAACACCTTTCCAACATTTTGACTTCATCAGAATGTTCCACTTTATGTAAAACTACCATTTTACCCATTTGTTTTCAAACTTGTATTTTCCTCCCTTTCACACGTATTATTTGTCCGAAAACACTATTAAGTTACACACCTTAACTTCTTAAATACTTTTAACTCATTAACACTTCTTTAACACCTTGGAGTAACACACTTCTCAAGTTGAGAATTCTTTTATTTCATTACTTTCATTATCAAAGAAATCATTGGGCAATTGAAGACTATTTTACAAGAAAAACACCATTTTTATTTATCATCTATTGTAGTATTGAATCATACACTTATCATATTTCCTACATTTATTAACGCACGGCTAAAATTTCTACTTTCTTTATTTCACGTTAAAACTTATTAAAACCTTTACTAAACTTGTCCATAGGCTCATTGTCAAATTACTTACAGTTTATATACATGGGAAGAGGGATTTTAAGTTCAGAAATTCAATAAAATGATTCTAAAAAATTCAATAAAATGATTCTAACACATGATTTATTGAACAAATTTAATAATAATTACAAAAACATTCTTTTTAAGACTAAAAGACATTTTTGTGCTTCAAAACTTTAATAAATGCCACACTTTATAGAAATTCCATTTTTACAAGAAAAATCTCAAACTTTCCACATAAAATATCGTAACAAGATAAATCTCATTTCAAACATTTTATTTCATGAAATGTTTAACACCAAGTCTTCTTAAAAACATTACATTTTTTCAAAACTTTGAAACCATTTGTAAAACCATTTTAAATAAATAATGATAAATGACTACTTAAACATGCAAAGATTATACTCTTATGAACTCTAGCATATCTAACTCATATATTGTAAAATAGAGTAATCTTAAACTTAACTAGAGTAGAGTTTTTACCACCTTAAAGAAGCTCTAAAAATGGATGGATGAATGTAGAAGAAGATGGAAACCTCCCACCACCCATGGTATCCTTAAAGATTTTCGAGCTCCACTAATCTTGTCTCCTTGAAGTGTCAAAGAAAAAGCCCCTTCAAGCTCCTTTATTATTCTTCCTTTCTTCTAAAAAAATCGCCAACAACATCTCCATAAATGATGTCTTGCTCAAACATGTAGTGTGTATGGGTTTTATAGTCTTAAATGTGGTAGAGTATAAGGTAAACATGGTGGTTTAGGGTGGAGGAGTGGTGGTGCTATTGTGATGGAGAGTGGTGGTGCTCCATGAGAGCTCTAAGTGTTAGCGAGAGAGAAAGTATGATGGACAATGATTGAGGATGGACCCCAAACCCCTTCTATCCTCCATATATACAAAGACCCTTAAAACCCATCACCCAAAGGTCTCACAAAAGTCCCCACCAGATTAGATCTGATCCATTGAGAGCTTGAGTACTCAAATGATCCAAGGATTCTCAACGTGATAACACATAAATTTCTACAAATGTTTGATTTTTTGTAGTCTCGTTCAAACGAAACTATACCTTGTTCGAATAACATCGCATCTCGTTCGAATGAGATTTTAGTGAGAATCTAACAAGGTTGGAAAGGAGAACATGTGTTTTTTATTTCATGATCGTTTGAAGCATTCAATCAAATAAAATATCTTCCTCGTTCGAATCACCCAACATTTCGTTCGAAATACCCTAATTTTTTTGCAAATTAAAGATAAGGCCAATTTAAAATCCAATTATGTGCACCAAGGCCACGATATTACCCATTTTGACCCACTATCCATCTCACGAGGTCTAAAGTCCAATTGCATCACATGAAATCACTAATTCATATGGGTATAATTAAAATAATAGGGGGCGGGTGTTACAGACCGTCACGAGACAACACTTGTCATGTTGGGTATTGTATAAGTTTAACGACTTGTTGAACATGCTAAGTCCAATCACAAGTGCCCACAAAAGTGGCACCCTTTTTATTACTTATCTTTTTTTTTCTCTATTTTTTCTCAAGGATTACTAATGTTATGTTTGGAGATGGTGTGATAAGCATCCAAAAGTGTCAAATTATACAATAAATATAAACGTTTTAATTACTAGTTTTCAATAAAATTGGTCCTATGCATGTATTTATTTATCTTATTGGTTAATTTACATTTGTGATTTCAAATAAGTTATATCAAGGCAATTGTATCAATGATCTATCAAAGATGCCTAAACCAACCCTGTTACCAAAAATCCAAGTCAAAATCAATTCCCTAGCCTTTCGTAATTTATCGTGTGTATATTGTATTTGTATTAATATTTTATACGTATTATTTTGATGTCTTTTACATATTTTTAATATTTTATTTGTATGTGTATCATTTTATATATCATATTGTTTAGGTGTTTTATATTAGTAAATTATTATGTGTATATTTATGGGTATTGTATTATGTATATGTATATAGGTATGTGTCGTTAATATATTTTTCTTTATTTTTTATATTATGTTTGAAGTGTTATTTGTTTAGTTTAGATTTTTGTTTATTTATTTAAGTCTTTTTATATTTACACACACACACACACACACACACACAGAGATATATATATCTGTATAATAAGGAGTAGAATGTTTGACACTATTCCATAAGTTGATAACTTAATTAGAGGTGAGGATTTGACCACATAACTCACAAATGAAGGGTTGAGATGATTTCTCACATTATGCTATTTAGACCAAACCCTAGCTCACTACGTCAGATAATGTTCTCCCCCTTCTCACTCATTCCCCTCCCCATGCACTCACCCTCACAATCTCCCTCTCCCTCTCACTCTCTCTCGATTCCATTCTTCCATTTGTTGACACATGACTTCATCCATGTATCTTTGTGATACACTAACACCATAACCAATCTCATGCTTCCACCCATGCGATAAGATTTGGTGGTATGGTTTTTCTTTCAGATCTTTTTTCTTTTTGTATTTTGTAGAACCAACCCTAATTTTATTTCAAATCTGCTTTCTTTTTGTGTTTTTTAGAACTAACCCTAATTTTATTTACGATCTAACCCTAATCTTACTCTGTGTTTTGTTTCCCCTATCTTTTTGGGAATTTTTTGAAACCAAATCTTCATAAATCCCCATGTTCTTCAGCCTGGAAGACACAATGGATAAGCAAGTTTTTTTCTTTCATTTGGCTTTGGTTTTTTGGATTTTTGAATACTAGAAAAGTTTTTTTTTTCCTTTTATGAATCAAGGTTTATCAATTTCAAATATGGTTAGTTTGTTTTTAAACTCCCTAAACATTTTACAGGTATAACTTGGTGCATAGATTTGCAGATCCAATTCACGATTTTAGGTATACTATTTTTTCTCTTTCCCTGTATTATCTTTATATTTTTTTTCTATCTAATTTTGTTAGTGTTGTAGTTTTAAACATTTTGGTTTAAGTTTATCTGGTTTTCATATAAACTTTTGAGCATTTTTTTCAAGATCTAGGAACCAATATGAATTTACATTTTACGAATCTAGCAATATTTTGGGTCATTTGCTAGGAATGGTTTTGTTTCTCTCTTTTTAGGGTCTCTTTTTTGGATTTTTGTTTTCAGTTTCATAGTGTAATGCTGAATGGTTTATTATTTTCATCTGTGGATAGTTAAGAGTGTTTCCATTCCCTCTCTAATTTCATAATGATCGATTTTAGGGTTGAAATTATTGTTTTAAGGATTTTAAAACCAAGCTTAAAAAATATTGTTTTGGATGTTTCACACCATATTTTCAATTGTCTTTTTGTAGTTAATGTCTCTTTAGGGGGTGAGTTTATAGCAAAATTACTACTGTTGGAGCAGGTTAAATTAATAGCATTTGCAAAATGTAAGTCTTGAATCTTAAATCTCAATTATCACTAGCCCTATCACCATACGAAAGTCGGTATAACCCTTCTCTGTCCTACCATTGGTTTAATACCATCCCATATTGAATCTTATATGCTTTTACTCAATATTTGTCTTTTTTGCATTTTGTTAAGATAATTAATTTTGGTTTGGAATTCCCTCCGTCTGGGCTATTATAGTTGAGTTTATGATATTGAAGTTCATAAAGAATTGTCTAATCGTTCCACATGAATTTGATTCATCTGTTTTATCTTTAAATCACTCAGATGATATTCATTAAAATCAAAAGCATGTATATGTATAACATTAAAATCAAGCACATCAGGACACCGATACATTAAGCCACAAGTGCATCAATCCAGTGGAAATATCATGAATATAATTGATTAATATTGACGTCGTACTATTTATTTGCTTGGGTATGCTTCATTTCGGGCATTACAGGGTTGGAGAATGCTTATACTAGAGAAAGCACCATTAAAGAATGCTTATACTTGATACGATTCAGGTCCTAAAGTTTCTATGCATATTTGCTTTTGTAATTTTTCATTGACCTCATGTTGTCTAATTTTCTATTTGAACTATGCAATTAAAAAAAATTATATGGTTTAACCTGCGCACTCCAAATGTTTGAAGAAAGACATAAGTGAACATCTTCTTTATGAGCTATTTGTTTTTTATTAATAGTAAACATGTATGTAAAACTAACTATACGATTTCAAGCATTGTTTGTGTTTTTTAAAGACCACCTAACTATGCGACAAACATTATTAAAGAACTAACGAAATTCTTTATGACAGAGGCAAACATAGAGTTTGGAATATATGTAAAACTTTGAATACACACTTTCACACACACAAGGCTTTCGAGGTTATTAAATAACCAAATGAATTATTTCGTAATGTGAAATTTATGTTTGTAAGAGGATTTATTTCCCCTCCACCCCCCCTAGTTTTTTGGCCTGTTTTATCTCCAGTTGTTTTCCCTATTTTGTCTCCAGTCTAATGTTGACTATTTTTACCCTTTCAATGTTTTGAGTGACAAAACTTTTGAGGATTAAATTTAATTCTTTTGTGCTCCTTTTTTTGTTCATTCATTAAATCATGATTTAGCTTCATTACTAGCTCCAATAGAATGATTTTGATATATGTTTCACTAATTTGACATGATGAGCTAAAAGTACTTGATAAGATTCTAGATATCAGGTGGCGCAACAGTTGGAATATGATTCTTTACAGCAAGTACTTGATAAGATTTTGGGCCATTTATTTTTACGGTAAATTATTATCATCTGACTTTTTGTAGTAGTTCTTTTCAATGTTTATTTGTCGATGAAGAAAAACACATTTGGAGATTCAGACTTGGTACTTTAAGTTAGTTTTCAAAGATATTTTTCTTTTAGTTTATTTTTTCATTTATTAATACATGAAGGCTCTTTTGGTTTTTTTTATGAGGTTGGTGTTGGGTGGGTACGTGGTGGAGGTGGTGGATTTTATCTAGGCATGTCATACTTTATATAGTAAAGTTTAGTTTGGGACTAATTGACTCTCACTGTTTCTTCCTCACTACTAAAATCATCGATGAAATCATCTGCCTTGATGGTGTGTTTATGTTATTTTTTGAATTACTGAACATGGGTAATGGCCTTTGGTGGTCCAAGTATTATAGATTCTTGATATTATCCATAGGAGAATGAATGTACGGAGGGTACTACTTTTCTTCATAGAAATTACGTATCTATTTTCATTCGGTTTTGAGTAGGGAAATGGCCTAATTTAACTTCTAATCAACATATTGGAAGTTATACATGTGCCCAAGTGTTGTTTCTGAAATATCAATATGTCAAGCTTGCAAATAACATCCTCATAATAACAACCTCATTAAGGTCAGTTTGTTGAATCTAGCAAGTTCACCATCAATCTCTGCGGAGGCCTTCTTCTAATAACAGGCCTATTGGATCAAAAGTTTTTTGTTTGTATTATCATGGTCTGAGTGATTGTTTTAGTCCATATTCGTGTTGATTTGAATGTTTTAGCAATGTCTTTGGGCATATAGGTCTACGATTTATAATATTTGAGTATTTATAAAAGGAAGCTTAATACATCTTTGGACCTTTAATGATACTTTTGGACTTTTAATTACATTTGAAAGTTCATTGTTTCTTAACTAACTACTTTTTCTTGGTTTGTATTTTTGTTTATTTCATGTTTAAATCCATTTTTTTAGTTCATAAGTGAAAATCCCTTTTAGTGTTCAACTAGGATGTGGTGTATGTTGGTTCGACTCTATTTCAGATGTTATTGGTGTATAATGTCACTCTGTTTTGAATATATTTCAAATATTATTGGTTTATTTTGATTTGGTCTTTTTTTGTTTTCAATAGTGGTTTGGAAGACATATTACTGGCCATGGGTTTCCCCCTACTAATATGTTGTTTGTTGGGTTTTTAAGAAACGGTTCTAAAGTTTCACTCAACTACGCGTGTTGTGTTAATATTAGTCTCTTATACGTGATACCTATGTTAGACACCTTTGCCTCAGTGTTACCAAATATTGTAGTTAGTAAAATTTATTTCTCTTTTAGCCTTTCATTGGAAAATATTTTGTGCATTAGGGAAAACTGAACGTTTGCACAAATTGATTGAAACAACACACATACACATAATATTAATAATAATAATAATGAATTACCTGCTGCTACAAGGGTGTGGTTTGCTTCTTACTTAAATGTGATTGGTATGTATAACTTTTAGTTATTCTACATGAATTTCATTTTATACCTCATAGATGTTTGAAAAAATCCCTTTGTACTGAAATCACAGGAATTTGGTACATAACAAGTATTCTACAGGATTTTCATTGTATGACTCTTACTGAAATCACAGTTGTTCTACCGGAACGTATAACAAGTATTCTACATGAATTTATTTATTCTATAGGAATTTCACCGCATTTCCTTTGTACTGAAATCAAAGGTACATAACAAGCATACTTTGTTTTCTATGTTCATGTTCATTGTGTTCCATTTATATAACTATCACTGCATTTCAAACAATTTCCATAATTGTATATCATTTGGTAATTACTACATTCACTACACTTGACTAGCACAATATGTACAACCATATTTGGAAATATCATAATTGTGTTCCATTGATTTAACTATCACAGAGTTACGTTCATTATGTGCTAATTGTATATCATTTGGTGAGACATTGATATTTATGATACACTATATAGGCTAAAATGTAATAAGCCCATCAACTAAAACTCAAACAATTTTATTCAATAGTTTCTATATGATCATAATTATTGAATTTTCTTCCTTTTTTATTTTTGCTAAATCGTTGTTCTTTAGTGGCCGATTTTTTGTGAAATCTATGGCTTTATCAGGTACTGATTGCTTCTAGTTTTACAACCCGACTCCATTCTGCCTAATGGTCTGACAGTTGAGGCCCCAATAAATATAAATATACCTAATGGGCAGTCAACTAGAGCTCCTTCAGAAAATTCACAATTTTCTAGATATCTGTATTGTGTTTCCTCTGTTTTCTTCATGCTGAAATTTTGGTTTTTCTTTCTACTCCTATGAATGCTCATTGCATATGGTATCTTTGGGTCTATAACCCAGAGAGAATCCTAAAGCCAAAATAATCTTTGATCTAACTCTACTTATTTTTTTCCCCTAAGGATTAGAAACTAAGAGCTCCTTATAGAATATTAGTACTTCATTGAAGATATACTATATATAAATGCCGACGCATCGACACTACATATTGGCAAAATGCAAACCATGAAATTTTTAGTATTTTATTACAAGAATCCCTTAAATCATGCATTTTATTTCAAAGACCCGTGCTTGAATATAAAAATGTCACCAGAAGGGAGCATTTGCCAAAAAAAGGCATAGATCAAGGGGAATTTCATCAAAGATAATTTAGGGATGTTTCTCGCATTAACTAAATAGTTCGATATATTTATTTATTTATTTATTTTTCACCTCCCCCTCATATATATGTTGTTATATTGAAGTGAAATCAATGAGGCTACCATTTCTAAATGCATATTTGGAAGCAATCGACAAACCAAATTTCAGAAAAGGATGCAATTTTGCTGCTCCTGCATCTACTGTGCTTCCAGCAACTGCGTCCTCTCTTAGCCCTTTTTCATTTGTGGTTCAAGTGCGTCAGTTATTGAGATTCAAAGATAAAGTCCTTGAACTAGAAGCCAAAAGTACAATACTCGATCCTTTGAAATTTGCAAATGACTTGAGCATCCATTTGGTTCTGGGTGAAATATTTTTCACTAAATTAGAGTTCAAAAGTATTTTTTAGAGTAAAATTTTGTTCGTGTGAAATGAAAATAATTTTACACATTATAATTGTGAGATTTAAGAAGAAAATATTATAATATTCAACTTTGAGTAGGTAAAAAATCCATTTCACCATTTTTGCCCAAGTATAAAATATTTTGTCCCGAACCAAAATAAATGACATTTCCACAAATGATCAGTTCGACTAGAGCTGGAGCTGTGAGGCGTCCCTTTCTTAAATATTGGTACGAGGATGAGAGAATGTTGTGAGACACTGTTCGGTGAAAGATTATTTTCCATGTATTTTAACATTGTGCGAGCAGGCATTGGAGAGAGAGCAGCAACTGTGAGGCCTACAAAGATCTTTATTTGGACTGTGATGATGTAATAAAATAACATAAGGAGAATTTCAGGAGGAGTGTAATTGCAGTTAATTTTTTGAGTGTAAAATCGTACTTGGAACATTTAGTGTAGAAGTTATCTACCAGCGTTTTGGGAGATGCTAACTAAACAACTCAAGAAGAGAAGATTCAGATATAGTATGCACCAAGTGTTTTTGCTTTTAATGTCATTTGAGTGCAGAGAAGCAAGTGGCAATGGTAGTTAAATTTTAGACAGATATTCGGACAAGTTAACTTCTGTTAATATTAAGTGGCTTAAGGACTAATGGAGGTAATGAATATTGACTATAATCATTGTAATTATTTCTTACAGTTGACTTCATGGACTCATTTCTTAATGGTGAGTTCAATATTGTGTTTAAAATTTATGTGTTAGTAAGATTTTAATGAAAACAACTTTGTTACTTTGTTTGGTAAAATCTTTTTGTTAAAGGATTTAAGTTCCTGTTATGTTGAGTTATTATAATTATAAATTGTCCGGGACTTCGTAACACAACTTATCATTTATTTATAATTATAAATTATTTTATCATTCCTCAACACTTTTCTTTATGTTGTTTCCGAAGATGATATCCTGATTCCTTCAATTGAACTTATGATGGTTTCTAAGGACTGTTATGTTTTTCCCAGAGATTGACCTCATCACTTAGGGTGTTTTATGTTTTAAAATGGGAACTTCATATCAAACTAAATCAAGCTTTTGTATTCTTCAATATTTTTTTGCCATGATTTTTACCTTTTTGGAGATTAAACAGGATTTCTCAAAGGGTGTGTAGCGGCCTAATTCTTTCCTGCACAATGATGGTGCCCAGCCACCAATGTTATTGCCTATTTCTTTAATACACAGTGATTCAATACTTTGAAAATCTACCCTTATAATATATAAAACATTTATTATTTATATTATACACGACTTTATACTTTTTTAAAATTATATGTGTGCCTTTATTGGAAATTTTCGCCATTTCGCGATTACGTACTTTTGAAATTTTCGTTGTTTTGTGATTACGTACATTCGAAATTTTTGTCGTATCGTGATTATGTACTTTGAAAATTTTCGTCGTGCCTTCAGGCACGGACGTTTCGCTAGTATATATGTGTGGTTTTGTTTTTAATATTATTATGTTTCATTTTCATTTTTATTATTTTTTGTGTGTGTCATAAATATGTGCATATTAATTATTTACTAGTTAGATGTAGTTATACATAATATGGTACACACACGCACGAACACACACTTATTCACCCCCCCCCCACCACCACACACACACACACTCTATAACATCTCCCTAGCCTCTCTTTTCTTTACCATACATCCACTCACACTAAGACATCTCCCACACCTCAATCCTAAAAAAAGTCAGTTTTGTCTCTTTCCCTCATCACTTTCAAACACATAAATATCAACCTCCTCTTTCTTACACAATTAAAACACCCATATCTGTAAACTCCCTAACACAAACCACTAAATACAACGAACCAACTACCACCTTATACTGCCGACCGGACCACCCTAATCCCTTTAAACCTTCTTAAGCAAAACCAGATATTAGCACTTGCGTAAACCTGTCAGCTGAGCTCCAAACAGACGAACCACACCCTTAACCGTACCCAACCTACCCAACCCTTACCCCGAACCAGACATATTTCAACAGATACCCAAATGCCACACCCATTTTTCTTTTATCATATTTCATAAAATAACCCTCAACTTCCATCACAATCTTATTGCCTCACAACATGCATGCACATGTGTGCATTTTCCAAACTTGCCCTCGCCTAAATTCCAAGCCTCACCTAATTCTTTCCATGCATCTTTAGCCTTCCAAATATACCCCCTGATTGCGCGTGAAAAGTGCGTGTGTGTTAGGCGTCGGTCGTTGTTTTCTGTTCACCGCAACAATACAAGCAAACCTAAATTACGACTACACTCAACGGGTGAGTATAGCGGTAAGTCGGGTATCAAAAATCCACAGAGATGAGTTGCTAGAATTTATATGATTTAATATTCCGAAATAAAAGTGTAAAAGGTGATTACGAACTAAATGGAAAAAGATGCATAAAAGGGAAATATTAATCTAGGCGAGTGTATTGAAACTAGATTAACAAAGCGAGTAAAACTATAAGTTGTGTCGAATATCCCTCACCCGAGTTAATTGGTATAAAATGGTCACATGGGTCGACGAGTTATTTAGAATGCGTCTCGTTTCGACGGTTAATTGAACCAAGGGTTGTCACGCCCTTAAATCCGCATAAAAGTCTAATATGATTTTGGCGTCAACAAATATCTCAGAAATTACGCCCGCAAGGTCGTCAGCACGGGACATACATGATATGCCCCGTCAAATATCCTAGGTGTAATAACTAGGACAACGTACCCGAAATAGACCCGTAAACACCATCACCAAAGCAACGCAACGCGTCAACCCGAGTGAGTTCCATTCAAACACAACCTAATTTAAATTAGCTAAAAAGCATCGTAAAAACGCGGTAAATGAAAGCTTGTAAATAAACGTGATAAATCTACACTAGAAAGCAAGTAAATCAAAGCATGTAAACTAATTAACAAAGCATGTAAATCTAATTATCAAAGCAAGAAATAAGTAAATACACAATATATTAATGGAGAGGATGATGAAAAGTGCAACATTCAACCCAAATGGGGTGTCAAACAAAGAACAATAGAAGACGAACTCTCCAAAACCCTCAAACCCTAAGCTACTCTAACCTAAAAACGAAATATAGAACTTTATATCTGATATTTACACAAAATTTGGTATTTATGGTAAGTGGAATAAAAGAAAAGAAGAAAGAAAAGAAAAGCAAAATATATCAGCCGGAAACAGGGGATCGATCGATCGACCCAAACCTTCGATCGATTGATGGTGAATAAATCAGCACACTGTCGAGAAGGATCGATCGATAGACCCAAACCATCGATCGATCGATCAAGCAGATATCAGCCAAGTTGCTTGCTGTTTTGGTTGTTTGCATTTCCCGTCCGCTGAAATCGCCGTAACTTCTTCGTTCTGAATCGGAATTGCTCACCGTCCATGGCCACGCGAAGCTTGCGAGGAGGGATACAACTTCCATGTAGTTGTTGGGCCAGGTGCCCAAGCTATGAAAATACTAAAATGCCCTTGAACGTGCGATCGCGTATGGAAATCGAGCGGAATGCATCCGAACTTCACACTTAGCATCCAAATACATATAAAAGCGCAATTAACCCCTGCAAAACATGTTAACGTAGAAATTCGAGGTTATCTGGTTAACGAGCATAAATATAGGGAATAAGATACCCAAGGGGGCTAAAATAGATCAGTTCGAGGGATGAAATACGCAATATTTGCGTATTATCACCCCTTACTCCATGTAACTACTTGTGGGTACAAAACCACAAAGGCCTAACCTTCGGCACCCCAAAGAGGCCCAACGTGTTGTCCAAGTCAAATTTAGCATTACATAGATAAATATGAAAATATATCATGTATATAATTATGAAGAGTCATCTTAGTTACCTACGTTCTGAGAGGAGATAAACATGAATCATTAATGAGACAATAAGGATCTAGAAGATTTTGTGCACAGCTCAACTACTCTTATCACTATAAATAAAACCCTTACCACGAGGCAATGGGGCATGAAATTATAATCCTTTGAAGATTGAATAAAAATCGTGAAACCCTCCATGGATGTAGGTAGCTGCCGAACTACATTAATCTCGTGTGTTATGATATTTTCTTACTCTTTTAATTCCTTTTATTTTTGGAATTATTAATTGTGATTTATTGCACTCACAATCGGCACCGTTTATGGGAATGATTCTCTTTAATAAAAACAAATTTGGAATCAAATAGTGAACAAAATGTCTCACCCACACAGTTCATACTTACGAGATGATTCGTCCTTACTCAGTGTCAGATATGAGCTTCATAAAGACAAAAATATCATATTTTATCCAGACTAGCAACTTTCTGAGCATAGAAATGAGCAACCCATTTTAACATTGATCTCATGATTGGTTAGTGCTTATGAGGAATGAATCCACCAATAAGAGGAGGCAACACGCTTCCAAATGGAAGAGAATGCACGTCTCTAGTGACTTCGAGAGAAGATGGAGAAAAAAATCCGGGAGAGAAAATGCAAGCATCATGGTCAGAATCCTAGTCCTCATGTGAGCAAAACTCGCAGTCGACGAAGGAGTGTTGGCCGTGAGCAGGATCATTCAAAGAATGGGAGATGTCTGACAATATGAAATTGAGATGAATAATGTCATAAGCAGGATATACGAAGATTAGTCCAAGAAGAGATGGATCAACACCCAGCTCATCGTAGGGATAGATCCACAAAAGAGATATAAATAAGCGACTTCATCACACAGACACAGTCCCCCTTCTAAAAGGAAATTAAGGAGGAGGATCCTCTAAATAAGTTCATAGCCCCAGGATTTAAGATATACGATGGAAAAACTAAGTCCATAGATCATGTGCGCCAGTATAGGAAACCGATGACTATATGGAACCACAAAAATGATCTTATGTATAAAATATTCCCATTCAACTTAGGAGACATTGCCTAGAAGTGGTTCAAAATGTTTACCCACAGGTTGGTTAAAAGCTTCATATCCCTTGTAGAGGCTTTTAAAACCCACTTTATAAGTAGCAGCTCACATACGAAGATAATTTACTCTCTCCACACCATGACAAATAAACCATAGGAGACATTATGAGAATATTCCAAACTCTATTGGGAAACCTTCAATGAGGTTGAATATTGCTCAGAGAAGGTTGTTGTAGCATCGTTCAAGATTGGCTTGCCACCTAACTCCATGTTTCACCCGTCCCTCACCAAGAAGGAGGCAGAAACCATTGACGATCTCATGGCGCCTATTAAGAAGTATGCTAAAGTGGAAGACGTAGTCAACCTCAGCCAATAAGAAACTAGTCGCGTGAAGGTGAGTAAAGGAAACAATAAGCAAAACACCCCAAAGAAGGGGAGCAAAAACTAGAATAGAGGATCCAGAAACGAGAAAAAAGAAGACTCATCCAAGGAATTACGTACTATTTATATTACTTTCAAAGAACCAATTTATAAAATCCCGAGTAAGATCAACAATCAACAATTCCTCAAGTGATTGAAGATGATGGGAGATGATCTGAGTAAGAGGAACAGTGAATTCAAATTTGCCCACTATAACGCACACATGAAAAAGAATTAAAAGGCCGTCAAATCCCATCTCGAGGAGTTAGCCAAAATAGGGAATTGGAATGAGTACATAGAAAAGAAAGTTTATTTGGTCACCACTAACAACTAGATAATGTTCTGAACGATGAAATAGGGCATGAGTTTTCCATTATTCATGGGGCATCTAACCCAAGAGGATACAGGGAAATAAAGTTCAGATGGAAATTAATAAGGTCATGATAGTGATGGAGGCCTTTCAAATTGACCCTACCAAAAGCTATGTTGTCAAACATGGGTGACTAGGAGATGTTGACTACAACAAGAAAATAGTCTTCAAGGAAGACGATTTGATCAGAGTGATGACCCCACACCACGATGCACTAGTAATAACTCCTAGTATTACAAAATGTGACTTAGATAAGCGACTATTAGATCAAGGTATCTATTCTCAAGTAAATTACCTTGAGCTTTTTCATAAGCTCAAACTAAAGATGACAAACCTGAAGAAAGTGAATTTCGCACTGGTTGGTTTCACTATAAATATGACCATATCGTTAGAGAAGGTGGTTATGCCAGTAAGGGCAGAAAATATTTCTACTCATTGAGTTTCTTGCCGTGGAAATTGACTCTCCCTACCACGCCATCCTTAGAAAAGGGTGGTTGCGCGCCACGAGGGCAGTGCCCTATACCCATAATAAAAAACTCAAGTTTATTATAGAGCGAGAATAATGGAGATCCGAGGTGATCAGGCAATCACTTGAAAGTTCTATATTGCTTCCATTAGTCCTAAGCAAGAAAGAAAAAAGTGAAGGAAGTCATCCCCAAAATATCTCAAGACGAAGCCAATCCATTCATGTAGCAACTATAGTATGGAAGGCCAGGGGTGGAGGAGATAAAAGTTAGCTGCACATATAAAGTTTGGAAAGACTGGAGGATTTAAATTTTGTTGAAAGACGATCAGAAAGGAAATTTCTAATCAACACCACACCATTCGACCAAGAAAGGAAGGAATTAACTAAATTCTTAAAGAAAAGCCTAGATGTATTCGCATTAGAATTTTATGATGTGTCAGGGATTGATCCTTGAGTCACCTACCATTGAATTCATGTTGACCTAATATTCCTGCCAATTATACAAGAGGCTCGCCACACTGCCTCAAAAAAGGCCATGGTATTGGAAAAGGAATTAAGAAAACTTTTTAAGGTATTGTACATCATAGAAGTTTAATTCCCAAAATGGATCTCAATCTCGATGGTAATATAAAATAACAACAGTAGCTAGAGAGTATGTGCGGATTTCACCGACCTCAATAAGTCTTGTCCTAAAGACCGTTTCCCTCTGCCAAAGATAGAGTAGTTGGTCAATGCCACAGTACCCCATAAGTATATGAGTTTTTTAGATGCCTACTCAGGGTACCACCAAATCCCAAAATTCGGCCCTGACCAATATAAAACTTCATTCATCACTCCCTTGGGCTTGTACTTTTACAAGGTCATGCCTTTTGGCCTAAAAAATGTTGGAGCCATGCACTAGAGACTGATCACTAATCTATTCAAAAATGAGTTGGGAGAAATAATGAAGGTGTATATTGATGATATGCTCATCAAAATCAGGTAAAAATACAATCATCTTAATAACTTAGTGGAGACATTTAGAATCCTCAGACATTAAAAAATTAGGATCAACGGGAGAAAATTCTCCTTTAGGGTCAGGTCGAAAAACTTCCTAGGCTATTTGGTCAACAAAAGAAGGATTGGGGCAAACCGTGACCAAATAATCATGATCAACAATGTTCAGCCTCTAAAGACACTATCCAAAATTAAATGCTAATTGAGATGCTGGAAACCCTGAACCATTTCATATCCAAACCATTCGAATAATTCCGACAATTCTTTTAACTTCTGAAAAAGAAAAAGGCCTCACTATGAATGACGAATTTTCATGGACTTTAAAGAAATATAATCCTATACGAGCAAACCTCCTTTGCTAGCCATCCTGTACCAGAGAGATCCTGTCTATTTATACTTAACAATTTCAAGCCATGCGGTCAGTTCACCCTTGGTTTGAAAAAAGTAAGGGTGATAATCCCCCATTTACTATGTCAGTAAGACACTCCTAGATGCCGAACAATGCAACCTTCCACTAGAGAAACTTACCTACTATTTAGGCATCGTGTCTCGTAAGTTAAAACACTACTTTGAGGCTCAATTGATTATACTCATCACATACTTTAGCTCAAAGTTTTTATTTTTAAGTCCAACCTATCTAGACATATGTTCAAATGGTCAGTCGAACTTGGAAGGTTCGATATACACTGTAGACTGAAAATAGCGATTAAGAGACATGTGTTGGCTGATTTTATAGCGTAATTTGTGGGGAAAGAAGCACCTAGTGACCAAAAGATTGTTGATTAATTGAAATGCTATGAGATTAACCAATCTAGAAAATGGATATTATATGTGTATGGTTCCTCTAACTTTAAAGGGGATGGAGCAGGTATTGTGCTCATCATATCAGATAATTACATGATCGAGCAAGGAATCAGGTTGGTATTCAGAGCATATAAATCTGAGCATGAATCCCTCATAGTCGGACTACGTAAGACTCACTTGTTGGGGGAAAGTCACCTTGATTTATATTGTGATTCGAAGCTTATGTCCAATCAAGTAATCGGGGAATTCAATGCCGAAGATAAAAGAATGGCAACATACTTACAGGTGGCTCATGATTTGATGTCAAAATTTGAGGAAGTGCACATTCAACAGTTCCCCTTGGGGCATAATATCCATGACGATACCTTAACAACCCTAATCTCAGTAGTGGACTCCAATCTAAGGAGAATAATTGAAGAAAAATTCCTCGACAAGCCTAGCATTCTAAAGCCAGTGGTCTCCAAAAACATTCTCGTCATGGAAAAAAGTTTGAAATTAATGCACTCGATAAATGCCTATTTGTGGAATAATATCTCACCAATCAATAAAAAATAAGCCCATCAAGTGAGGGTCAAAGTTGGACGATTTTATTTGGGGCCCGAAGGAAAATTTAAAAAAGTTGTTCAAAGGCCTTTACCGCTAGTGTGTGCATCCAAATGACGTTGATCAAGTTATTTACCAACTAAATGATGGGATTTATGAAATCCATGGAGGAGGAAGGTCTCTAGCTTTTAGATAAATCAAAAAAGGATATTAGTGGCCATATATACAAAAATACGCAAACTCTTACATCCAAAAGTGTGAAAAGTGCCAAAAGTTTTCCCCCATGCTTCATCAACCAACCAAGGACTTCAAGTATTAATTATTCCATGGGCATTCATCTATTAGGGGTTGGATATTGTGGGACAACTCCCAACATCACTAGGAAATTACAAGTATTTACTGGTCGATGTAGATTACTTCACAAAGTGGATTGAATCAAGCCACTAATGAACATTAGAGACACTAATATAATCATATACATTTAGAGGAATATCATAACACACTTTGGGGTACCCAGGATAATCATCACGGATAACGACACAGGGTTTGAAAGCAAACCCTTTCATGGTTTCTACGATGACTATGACATCAAATACAATTTTAACAATGTGGCCTACCCCCAAATCAATGGCCAAGCAGAGGCTTCCAACAAAATAATGCTCGATGGCATGAAAAATATATTAGAGAAGCAAAGGGATCTTGGGTGGATAAGCTTCCCCATTTTCTGTGGGTGCATGTTACTACACATAGGAAGCCTATGGGGGAAACACCCTTTGCTCTACTGTATGGTATAGATGTTATGGTCCCCTTGGAAGCTGGTGTGACAACCATGAGGTCCACCATCACTGAGAAAGTTTTGAACGAAGAAACTATGGGCGTTAAACTTGACTTATTAGAAGAACGAAAGGAACACGACATGATAAAACTGGTCTCTTACCAACAACAATTAGCTAAGTAATACAACAAGGGTATCAATTTGCAAAAACTCCCCGTCAATTATTATGTCCTCGGAAAGGTCCTCTATAACGCCAAAAATCTTTCAGAAATAAAGTTGGGACCTAAACTAGGAGGTGTAACACCCCGTATTTCTGATTATTTAGAATTTAATTCATTCGGTTATTTTAAATTACACATGTGCAGTAATTTAATTGAAATAAATATCACGTGTTTATTAAAATATTAAACGAGAGAGATAATGATTAATTTTTCTGGAATAATATTATTAAGGGAGTAGTAAATAATTATTATATGTCGTAGCGAGTGATATCGAGGTGACTGTGTTATATCTCAACTGGGAGTCGCGTGTAGAATATATGAGGTCGAGATAGAAAATTTATGTAGAGTGACTCAGATGGAAATTTTAAGGTTACGGTTTGTTCCGAATAGGTCAAGATAGTCGGAATAGAGTACTCGGGGGTAGTAATTTGGTCCCGAGGCCTTTTTAGACATTATCAGGCCCATACGAGGGTATTTGGGTCATTTAGGCTTGGCCCATTAGCCTAATTTTGGGAATGAGGATTAAAAACCTAACTCTGAAAGTTTGATGCAATCGCAAATCATATTCTAAATCTTAAGATATTAATAGAAGAGAGAAGGAAGAAAGATGAGAGCTTTAAGAACCAAAATCAGTGAGGATTGGGGAGTTCCAACTCCAATTTGTCTTATAAAATGTAAAATAAGACCCTACGAACATATAAAGTCAAGTGATTAACTTGATTTCGATTTAATTTAGAGAAATTCATGTTCATAACATGGTAGACAAATCCGTTTTGGGGGAGGGTTGTCACATGTAAATGGGTTTTTGGTGATTTGGGTATCATGCGTAGATTAAATACTCAATTGATGATGGAATAACATATATTATTGTTATAATCATATTATTATTCGAAATAAAGAAGTCAGACTTGTTTAATTGGGATTTGTAGAATTGAATTTAAGAGGATGCTTGAAGAACAATTGTTAAGACCCAATTCGTGAAATAATGGATGATAATAGAAATCATGGAGGTTTGAAGATTTATATTATGATCAGAACCTGTTTAAAATTTTTAATAGACATTGGTTATGATTGGGTTGAGAGTTGGGACGAAACTATGAAGGTTTGATGAAAAAAAAGGAGGAAAGCTGAATTGGGGAAGAAGGCTGTCCGGAGCAGGATCGATCAATTGATCGGTCGATGATGCCTATTTTCAGACATGTTTTGTTCCATTAATTTTTGGATCTTAGTTTTTGGGATACATCCAAGGTTTATTAAATTAATGCAAATTTAAGTGGAACCTATTACCTATATATTGGTTTAGAAAAGTGAGAAAGGGTGAGAAATTTTAGAAAGTAATTAAGTGAAATTTTTTTTGTAAGCATATAAAATACGGGTCGATTGGGTGAGTGTGGGTATTTTAGCAAGGCAATGCTACGTTAATTATTTAATTGAAGTTAATTTAAATAAATTAAGAGTCTGGGGATAGACTCGGGAATTATGGTCTACTGCTACGGGTGTTACACACAGTTTAGCCGGATTTGTTTTAATTATATACATACAAAAATAGAGGTAGCATATATATATATATATATATATATATATATGTGTGTGTGTGTGTGTGTGTGTGTGTGTGTGTCGGTATACTTTATAAATATCAGTGTGTATGATATTTATGTCAAAATATATCCATCTAATGCTATCATAGGAGGTTGCGCGATGTGGGTGAATCCCCTGGATAGTGATTGCAGGGAGAGTATAGTCCCCAAGTCATAGAGCTTGGTATTTTATTGTGTGATTTATTTTTAAGCTGAGATGCTTTGGGTAAGATTCGTTCTCACTCTAGGGTGACTATGATCACCTCCACTACGTTTATGATATTCTTACCTAGTTCGGTGTGAGTTAAAACGACTTATGGTAACCAGGTTAGATTGTGCATGCCTAGGATATGATAGCATTTTAGAAAAAAGCATCGAGTGAGTTATTACTCGCGAGGATGGTTATTATACGCGACATATGTGTGATTATTGTAGTATACTAGTACGTTTATAATAGAGTAACTAATTATATACGGGTTAAATACATTAAGTATGAATGTGTTACATATATAACTAGTGTGAATATTAAATGATCGATCAAAGTTGAAATGATTAAGTAAATTAATGAGTAGAATAACTTAGGAATCAAAGTTACGAAGTACTCGGGTTAGAGTAGCATGATAGAAAGTTTTGTAACACAGGTAGTTAGGTGGGTTAGCATAACTAGTTGGGTTATGAGGTAAGGGTTAGGTGTTCACAATAGTTGAGAGGTGAGTAATATCTCAAGAGAGTGCAATACTAGCTTAAATATAAATAATGTTCATGCATATTTAATTATTTCCTCTTAATTAAATATTTTTTAAATGTTTTAGGCACACGCCCGTGTCAAAATATTTTCCAAAATCAGTATCTAGCCACAAGTACACCAAGCTTGATGACTCATTCTAGGGATGCGTAGTTGCAACACTTGTGGGGGCATTGAGAATTTGTGTAGACGCTTCAGTTACTCATTCCTAGATTAAGATTTATGATTCAGTATTTATTTTGGGCATGTTGACCTCTTCAGTTGATATTCTTTCAGCTTTATTTATTAAATAATGTATTTGGATTAAATTTAATTCCAGTATACTTATGGTTTGGATTTCGTTTTAGAACCAATGGTTTATTCGGTATTTATTAATTATCTATTTATTATGTGATGATTCAGACTCATATGTTTGTGTGAATGAGTTGTATTATTTATATTTTCGAATGGTGTTACTTTAATGAAAGATAAATTGACACTGGACATAGGTGGTTAGTAATTTAAAAAGTTTCTCAACAGTGATGCTAAGAATAAACGAAATGAGATTCCTATTTATTTTGATAAAGGACTAATCACCTATGATTAAAATAGGCAGGGTGTCACAGATGGTATCAGAGCATCGAGTTCTAGTGTCCATAGGATCTGTGCGTCTTACTACGATTTCAGTATAGCTTCCTTTGATATAGAGCCCTATTATTTGGACTGTTTCATTCACTTTTATGTATTTGAGATTACGTTCTTCAGCTATTATATTTGTATTGATTGCTAGCTCATACAATTTGATCTGATTTCAGGAGAGGCCGACTGGCGAGGGCAGATGCGAGAACTGATAAGGGAGAGGCTCAGCAGGAGGTATATGCACCACAGCCACAGACACCGCAGGGGACAATGACGGCCACGTAGGTGGCCTCTATTATGGTACAGGAAGTTAGAGACGATTTGAATGCCACAACACTCCATTTTCCTTAGGCCCAGCCACCTATCACACCCCGCTAAATTCTGGCATCGTCCGCAAGAAAAACTAAGCCGGCGTAAGTAAACAAAATACCATTCTTAGCATGAGAAAGATATGAGACATAATTAAATCAAGGCATAAGGTAAATAATTGAATCAATCCCAAATGATAACAACAATTGAGCGATAAAAGATCTGTCAAATGCTAAAACTTTGAATAAATCCAATGTCCAATAATGATTTAATAAAAAATTAAATAATAATCAACTGTGAATAATCCAACTGAAATCCTCTAACAACGTTGGAACCGAATGACCCAATAAAAACGCAAATAAAGTCTCATAATGAAATACGACTGCAAAGAAAGTGTAACTAAATAAAGAAATAAATTAAATAAGCTCCACCTTCACCTCCAAACGATAAACTCTGATAATCCTATGCATCTTCTCCAAAACTTATCCTGAAAAAGTTAGTCAACGCATGAGGTCAGAGCCTTGAGAATGAATACACAATACTCCCTCCAAATAGAATCCGTGAATCCAAACAGTAGTATTATACGCTATAAATATAATAATAGAATATTTTAATTACGAATATAATTAAGCGTGGGAAAGATAAATCATTAACCAACCCCAAAGATTCTTATAAAAACACACCAATAACATTTTAATTATCCCACAGTCCCAAAACGTTAATTTAATTAAATTAACCCAAACTTGTTATTGTTCTCACTTTTTATTATGGCGGTCCTCCCGCCCCGTGTGGTAATCTACCAAAGTGTCACACTTCCCCTTGTCGATAGCCAACCGAATCCGTTTAAACTGTCAATCCCCGCCATATGACAAGATTCCACACACGACACAATATAAATCGCCCGAGCAAACCCGTTTAAACTGTCGGTCCCTGACACATTATGTCTCCACAAATTTTAATACCCGTTTTTATCTTAGGCATTAATTCTCATTTTATCAATTTCGTAATTAACAAAATTACCCCACCCTTTTAATCGATGTGAGATCCTCAAAATCTCCCTTAGTCCCATACCTAAGGGTCCCCAAAGTACATATACGTCATATCCTACGTAAGATGAATTTCCACTATAAAACACGTCCTAGTCTCATACCTAGGCGAACGCGATGATAATAAAACATAAAAATAAGCCCCACCCCGAGATATGAAGTCCCCACGAATTTACACTAACTAGTCCCATACCTAGCAAGCATAAATCATAACCAAGGCCTAGCCACTAGTCCCATAACTAATAAGAATCCTCTAATAGAGGTTGAGCAACATACTACCCAAAAGCCCATCGTCCCTGCAATGGCGAAAGTGAACAATAATAATCCACTCAATATCATAAATCATAACATAACATAACAACATAATCATAATTGTCCCAATTTAATTAAATCAATTAATAACACCGTCGGTGATCTCAACATAATTATTTACATTCAAAAAGGTTAAATTAATTACCATGCAACAATATTCCATACATCATAAACGTCCTCTTTTATAAGTCATCTAATTTTTATAAGTGTGAGCGCATTCCATTAACCATATAAATAATCCCATAAATAGTCTACATGAGAACCTACACCCAAAACCATAAAAACCCAAATATCTAACCTAAGCACCCAGGGGTTTCAAAGATTAAATCATATTAAAAAATTCATAAAAACGTTCCCAAAATTTAATGTTCACTTCCTCTGATTAAGTTACTAATGGATTTTATGAAAAAATGCAATTAAGGGTTTAGGCGACACTTAAAACGCATAATACTAAAGGAAAGGAATAGAGTATTCTTGCCTAATATTAGTTGGATAAAAATATGGCTGGACTCCTCTTGAGAAAACACCAATTGAGTCTTCAATTCTTGAGTTAAAACTTGTTGGGGTTGAAGATGAGAGGAAATATGTTTGGAGAACCTTACTGGAGAAAAGTGTTTTGAACGTCCCAGCCCTGTATCAGTTTGGTATATAAAGGGTTTAAGAGTTAGAATACAATTAGGAATCTAATTAATCCACCACCTCCTATCGCTCGAACGACTGACAACTGTCATTCAAACGAGATGCTATGCCGTTCGAACGACATACCCTGTCGTTTGAACGACCCCAACATCAAAACAAAAGCTTTAAAACACCGCCTTTAAACTTATAAGAATTCCATTAACTCAACAAAACATACCTGCTTGATAAAACATTTAACAAATCATTATAATCATCTATTATAACTCCAATTTAATTGCAGTTGAGAATTTACTAATCAAATATAAAAACTCACATGTTTAATTATTGAAAACCATTAAATCCAAGATTTTATTTTTCTTGAATATTCCAATTAATTAATTAAATTAATTAATACGGGTGTTACATACTTCCCCACTAGCAAAGGAATTTCGTCCTCGAAATTCAACAAATCGTAATCACGCAAAATAAAATAAGGCACATATATGCCTACCCATAAAATGCTATAATTGGGCGCCCATTCACCCAAACCTACACGCACCTAACCCACGAACAACAAATATATATATATATATATATATATATATATATATATATATATATGTGTGTGTGAAAGTAACGACGTCCCACGCGCTCTCGCAAATTACTACCCGATTAAAGCATATAATTTCCTTTGTATGTAAAAACTCTATGCGGAAGCGTATATAAGTGATGGTTAAAACAAAATAAACAAGGCCGAATTTTAATTTCTTCAAAACAAATTAATCCAAGTCCTAGAATATGCCTAAGTCATAATTTTCAATTATCCAAAGTTAGGCGAAACCAATTTTAGCAAATGACTTGAATAAACCAAATTTACCCAATATTTAATTTAGTCCCAAATTAAATGAGTGTGATAATTAAATCAAATTTTATCTTGAATTTATTCTAAGCATGCGTTCTAAATTATGACGCAAGATAAAATAAACAATATCACACTACGCCGAGATGTACGAGGAAAAACCCAAGACGGGAAACAACCTCGGACGGCCCTAGCCACAAGTCCACTAGATATGGAATTACAATTACAAGACAAATAGACTTACAACGACTGACTCGATCCCTCTCAAGCCTCGACGCTCCTTCTCGTAGAAACCTCTTCCTAGCGGACAACCTCGGAACACCACCGCGGTCTCGGAATCCACCGATGGGACTTTATAGGGTCACCGTCACCCAAGCATGGAGCCTTTCTCCAAGTGGGTAGAATCTTCAACCAAAAGTCTTCTTCTTTGATGGATGTAGAAGCAAACCAAAACTTCTCTTCTTGAATTCGGTAGAGATAAACCGGTGCCAAAACTCCAAGCAAGATGATAGATATATATGAACTTGGAATAAACAACAATGGGTGTAAACTAAGTGTTTAAAGATTTTTCTTTAAGTTGAAGAACACTCAAACATGGACATTTTCCCTTTTTAATATAATCTCTCAAACTCTCTCTAGGAGATGTATTAGGATGGAAAAGTTAATAGGAAAAATGTGTTTCCGGCACATATTAAGTCTTGAAAAAGTTGGTTAAAAACCAAGTGGGGAAAGTGGGAGAAAACTGCCAAAAAAATGCTCAAAACTGTTCCCGCCCTGGCGTCTCGTTCGAACGAACTTGACTCTCGTTCAAACGAGACTTCTAACGAGCGACCAGCCTGGGCTCGTTAGAATCTCGTTAGATACCTCGTTAGAACGAAAAACTCGTTCAAACGACATATCGAACGACTGACCAGTTTAGGGTCGTTGGCAAACTCGTTCGAACGAAAACTGGTTCGAATGAAAAACTCGTTCGAACGAAACCTGGTTCGAACGAAAAAACTCGTTCGAACGACATTTCTAACGAACGACCAGAAAGTTTGTAAAATTCGATTTTGGCCCAGAAACTTTTATATACTTATTTTAAAGTTCTAATTGATTCTTTCTGAAAATAAAATGCAGTTTTTATTACACCTAACACCCAATAAATATTGTTCCAAGCTCCTATATAAATATAATTACATTCATACCTTGGGAGCATGGAACCTTAGTTGATGACGTAGAAACGAGGCACGCAAACCGGCATTTTGATGAAGCTTTAAATTCTTTGCCGCTACGTCTTCAATACATACTTCATAGGCTTGAGAATATTACAAATAAATACTATCCTATGAAGAAATGTTTTTGTCCGGAATTGAGCCAAAACTATATATGGACTCAATTGGAAATTTGTGTCCTTGCTAATCTCCCCCTTTGGCTATTCCGGGACAAAAACCAAACAAAAAATCCTAAAGGGCCGTCAAGCTCTACTAGACTCAAAACATAACCCGCCCAATCTTGACTCAACCCAAGGATCAAACGCTTTGCCATTAAACAATGCTGCTTTAGTAGAATACCTACACACTTAAGCAAACTCATCAAATGCATAGGGAATATCAAAATATAAAATGCAATTAATTAAATTATTCCCCCTAAATTAATTATCCCCTTTATCAAATACATGACCTACTTAGAAAGACGTCTCCCCCCTAAGATAAATCTCCCCCAAACGAAGATACGATAATAATAGGATTAGATACCATTTCTCCCCCTATCATCATTATCCCCCTTTTTGTTCAGGAATAGGCAAAGGATAAAGAACTAATAAACAGCATGTGGAAGCTTAAAGAAAAGACATGACAACATATGGGCAATAAAATCAAGGCAAAGACAAACAAATATCATATATATAGATACTAAAAATATACCAATAGAGCACTTACATATATATATATATATATAAACACACACATGACACAAAATACAATACGTTTGCACACTCGTATGGAAAAAATGTGTCATATGGAAACGGAAGTGTAGGGGTGTGTACTAGCAACAATTAAATTTAGACCCAAACACTTAATAAATGTTCACGGAGTTCTCATTTGATTGCAAACTTCATCACATTGAAATATAGCCTCATGTGACAATATAGATTGAACTCAATGAACAAACATACACAATGCATACAAGCCTAGCATGATGATGATTCTACCAACCAAATAGAGTCATGACATTAATGACAACTAGGATAAACGGACATTGTGCAAACCGTTGATATACCATCCGATTCTTCCTCAATGAGCATATATATGCTTTTGTTTTTGAATGAATATATCATACAAACATAGGCCTTGGCAATTGCTTTCTGTTTAATGCCAAATATTCTGTTTTTAGGCCTTTGGATCACGTATTTCTTTTAGATCCAATCAACGGTGGCTTACTATCGCAAAGGATTTAATTCATCCTTTCGGAGCCCTTCCCCGTGCACATTTAGATTTATCATGTTTTCATTTTTCACACAAATCTCACATTCAACGGATTTTGACATGCACTAGTCCTCCTAGGTCATAGATATGTAGATGACTAGATTGATAGGAGAACACATCAAAAAGCTCAAATATAACATGTGACATTAAAATTTCAAAAGAGCTCGTGCATGTGTGAAAGGAGGCATATAGAAATAGAATCCATTTAAACAATACAAAATCCAACTACTCCATATAAAACATGGTAAAGAACATTTTAAGGATTGAAAATCTACACCAAATGTTCTAGCCACATGGGAGCGTAAACGATAGGATTCAAACACAAATATATGCCACATAAAGTGTGTCAAACAAAAATACACACAAAACAAAATCTTTTTGAGTTTTTAACATTTTTAATCAAAAATAAATATTTACACAAAAGGACAAACAAAAAATCATTTGTATTTTTCATTAAGCTTAAATGAAATAAATAAAACACAAATGATAAACAAAAATCTTTTTATATTTTTCAATTAATACAAACACAAAATATAATACAAAAAGATAAACAAGTCATGATTTCTAGCATGGGATATGAAATAAGGCGATGACTAGAAAATGACTAAAACAAGCATACATTTAGCATGTGAATATGACATAAAGTACAAACGCTAAAGTATGCAAACACTAACACATTCATCCTTTAGATTTAGCAAGGGAGGAAGGATGTGAAAGTAAATGAGAATCAACAACCCTATTTTGTAAGGCAACCAAGTCGGATTTCCTAACCCAAATTAATGAGGAATGACTATTTTGGGGTGTAGGAACGTTAACTACCGTGGTTACTTTACTATGGGGTTTTCTAGGAATTCGTTTAAGATCTAAACAAAATTTCCTAAGATGACCTTGCCGACCACAATGTGTACAAGTGAGAACATGTCGAAAAGATTTACTTAAGGAGTGATCTTTAAAAGTATTCCTAGTTGATTCTCCTAAAACATTGGTTTGGGCATTATGAGTAAATTCATTACAGGGATTGAAGCCTAAGCCACAAGTGTCATTTTTAATTTGGATCGTTCCTAACATTTTATCAAGTTTTTCCGAACGACATTCCAAATCAAATTTGACATTACTAGAATCTTTTAATTTATTATCCAATTCTAAAATGTTAGATTCTAGTAAAAAATTACTCTCTTCAAAAGCAAGAAGCTCCTTTTTCAAGGATTCCATTAAACCCCTAAGGTTATCTCTTTCGCCTTCTACATAATCAAGCTTCTCTTGGAGAGTCCTCACATGAGTCCTAAGGTCTTCTATTAAGGCACTATCATCAACGACCTTGACACTCTTTCTTAAACTAGCTTCTAACTTCAAATTAGTTCTTTTCAAATTAATAGATTCTTTATATAATTCATGAAAAGCATTTTGAAGTTCACTCACATCAACCTCTTCTTCATTTTCACTCTCTCTTTCTTCTCCACTCTCACTATCATTAAAAACAAGGGAATCATGAACAATGACCTTGGAAGTTGCATGTGCTATCGTTTCATCAATCGATGAGTTGTCACAATCACTCACATGACTAGCCATAAAAGCCACAAAAATTTTCTTAGTGGGGGAATCGGGCTTTTCTTCCTTATCACTATCACTAAGGGTTGCATTATATGCAGTGGGTCGTTTACCCTCTTTCCTTAGTTTAGTGGGGCACTCATAAGCTCGATGGCCATAACCTTCACAACCAAAACACTTGTTAGACTCGTCCCTATCTAAATTATCATTACTAGGTTTAGGGATCCTCTCGGCTTTAGAAATCTTCTCGCTTTTATCATTTTTAGAAGTATCAAATTTCTTGAAATCATTTTTAAATTTATCTTTGTTAAATTTAAGAAATTTTCTAAATTTGCGAGCAAACAAGGCCATATCTTCCGAGTCACTTTCACTATCGCTCTCTACTACTTGTTTGACCTCTTTTCGGGCTTTTAAAGAAACACCCTTTTCAATTTTCTTTTCAGCTTTAGAGGGAAACATATCTAGTTCATAGGTTTGTAAATCACCTACAAGCTCTTCTAATTTCGTAGAGGCTAAAGTGGGTAATGAATTTAAAACGGTCACTTTAGGAATAAATCTATCGGGTAGGGACCTCAAAATTTTCTTTACAACACGGTCGTCAGGTATTTTCTCTCCCAAGTTAAAGGATGAATTAACAATATCAGAAAATCTAGCATAAAATTTATCAAAAGTTTCTTTTTCATCCATTTTGATAGTTTCAAATTGAGTGGTGAGGTTTTGGAGTTTTGAAGCTTTAACGACACTAGTTCCTTCATGAGTTAATTGTAAAATATCCCAAGCTTCTTTAGCGGTTTCACACGTCATAATACATCGGAATTCATCCGGTGCGACAACGCTAAACAAGGCATTTAAACCACGGGAATTAAAATTAGCAAGTTTAAACTCATTTTCAGTCCATCTATCGGCGGGTTTGATAACACGTTCATTTTCAACTAAGTAAGTTGGTGGGGAGTATCCCGTAACAATAGACATCCAAACTCTCTCGTCGATAGATTTTAGTGCTGATCTCATTCACGCTTTCCAATACGCGTAGTTTGAACCATCGAAAATAGGAAATTTTGAAAATGGGGAAAAATCCATTTTGGCCAAAAAATAAAAAGATCTTCACGAAATAATTTATCGTTTTTGGCTCTGATACCAATTTGAAAGCGTATAATTTCCTTTGTATGTAAAAACTCTATGCGAAAGCGTATATAAGTGATGGTTAAAACAAAATAAACAAGGCCGAATTTTAATTTCTTCAAAACAAATTAATCCAAGTCCTAGAATATGCCTAAGTCATAATTTTCAATTATCCAAAGTTAGGCGAAACCAATTTTAGCAAATGACTTGAATAAACCAAATTTACCCAATATTTAATTTAGTCCCAAATTAAATGAGTGTGATAATTAAACCAAATTTTATCTTGAATTTATTCTAAGCATGCGTTCTAAATTATGATGCAAGATAAAATAAACAATATCACACTACGCCGAGATGTACGAGGAAAAACCCAAGACGGGAAACAACCTCGGACGGCCCTAGACACAAGTCCACTAGATATGGAATTACAATTACAAGACAGATAGACTTACAACGACTGACTCGATCCCTCTCAAGCCTCGACGCTGCTTCTCGTAGAAACCTCTTCCTAGCGGACAATCTCGGAACACCACCGCGGTCTCGGAATCCACCGATGGGACTTTATAGGGTCACCGTCACCCAAGCATGGAGCCTTTCTCCAAGTGGGTAGAATCTTCAACAAAAAGTCTTCTTCTTTAATGGATGTAGAAGCAAACCAAAACTTCTCTTCTTGAATTCGGTAGAGATAAACCGGTGCCAAAACTCCAAACAAGATGATAGATATATATGAACTTGGAATAAACAACAATGGGTGTAAACTAAGTGTTTAAAGATTTTTCTTTAAGTTGAAGAACACTCAAACATGAACATTTTCCCTTTTTAATATAATCTCTCAAACTCTCTCTAGGAGATGTATTAGGATGGAAAAGTTAATTGGAAAAATGTGTTTCCCACACATATTAAGTCTTGAAAAAGTTGGTTAAAAACCAAGTGGGGAAAGTGGGAGAAAACTGCCAAAAAACTGCTCAAAACTGTTCCCGCCCTGGCGTCTCGTTCGAACGAACTTGACTCTCGTTCAAACGAGACTTCTAACGAGCGACCAGCCTGGGCTCGTTAGAATCTCGTTAGATACCTCGTTAGAACGAAAAACTCGTTCGAACGACATATCGAACGACTGACCAGTTTAGGGTCGTTGGCAAACTCGTTCGAACGAAAACTGGTTCGAATGAAAAACTCGTTCGAACGAAACCTGGTTCGAACGAAAAAACTCGTTCGAACGACATTTCTAACGAACGACCAGAAAGTTTGTAAAATTCAATTTTGGCCCAGAAACTTTTATATACTTATTTTAAAGTTCTAATTGATTCTTTCTGAAAATAAAATGCAGTTTTTATTACACCTAACACCCAATAAATATTGTTCCAAGCTCCTATATAAATATAATTACATTCATACCTTGGGAGCATGGAACCTTAGTTGATGACGTAGAAACGAGGCACGCAAACCGGCATTTTGATGAAGCTTTAAATTCTTTGCCGCTACGTCTTCAATACATACTTCATAGGCTTGAGAATATTACAAATAAATACTATCCTATGAAGAAATGTTTTTGTCCGGAATTGAGCCAAAACTATATATGGACTCAATTGGAAATTTGTGTCCTTACAGATTCTATCTGACCCGTTTAAACTGACCCGTTTAAACTGTTGTTCCCCGACACATTATGTCGCCACAAATTTTAATACCCGTTTTTATCTTAGGCATTAATTCTTATTTTCTCAATTTTATAATTAAAAAAATTACCCCACCTTTTTAATCAATATGAGATCCTCAAAATCGCCCTTAGTCCTATACCTAAGGGTCCCCAAAGTAAATGTACGTCTTATCCTACGTACGATGAATTTCCACTATAAAAACGTCCTTGTCTCATGCCTAGGCTAACGCGACGATAATAAAACATAAAAATCAGCCCCATCCCGAGATATGAAGTCCCCATGAATTTACACCAACTAATCCCAAGGGAATAATGGTGGAGGCCAGTAGGGTCGAGGCCACAGGGCAAATAAAAGTTCAGCCTCGATAGGGCCATCAGGGCCAAAGACAGGGGGACTTCTTATGGCATTACTTTATTTGCAGGAAGACGGGTCATATGAAGAGAGAGTGTCCACAATGGGGTAGGGTACCATAATAGGGTGCCTAACAGGGATACCAGGCAGAACTACCTCCTGCAGCACCAGCTCTACCAACCCCACAGCAGTAGGGGCAATTACAATTTGGGTGTGTTTACAACATCAGAGATGCAGTCCTATTGTAGGCGCCACCGGAAGTTGAGGGTATGTTTCCTATTCATGGGCATGTGGGTAGGATTTTATTTGATATGGGGGCTCCACACGCATTTATATCTGCTAGATTTGCAAGTGTGACTGGTTTTTTAGAGACAGTCGATAGTCTCATTATGTGTGTAAAGTTACCTTTGGGTAGTGGGGTGCTTATACACTCAATATATAAGGGTGTGGATATTGATGTGGGAAGACAATGCTTAGTCCCCGACCTTCTAGTGTTAACTATAGAGGATTACGACATCATTTTGGGTATGGGCTAGTTAGCTAGGTATGAGGAGATGATGGATTTTTTTGGGAGGATCATTGTGTTCTCTATTCCATGGCAGGAGATGTTCCTAGTGGCGATGCCTCTTCAACGGAGGGTCAAGCACACACTTGTATTATATTGAGAAGGAGACCTCACAGGATGTGGTTGCCTCTTTGGATTCGATTCTAATTGTGAGGGAGTTTAAGGATGTGTTATATGAGATACTCAGGCTACCACCCATCTGGGATATTTAGTTCGTTATTGACTTAGCATCAAGTACAAGGATGATTGCCCGAGCGCCTTATCACATGGACCCTTTAGAGATGTTGGAGTTGAGGGAACAAATTCAGTAACTCCTAGGCCAGGGTTTTATTAGACGAAGTACATCATTGTGGGGTATGCTGATGTTGTTTGTTAAGAAGAGGGATGGGTCACTTGATTTAGGTATTATTTTAAGGAGTTAAATAAGGTCACGATTCAGTATAAACATCCACTACATCGAATCGATGAACTATTCGACCAGCTGCATCAAATCAGTTGTGCATCAGTTGTGCGTCAGAGAGGAGGACATTCCTAAGACTTATCTTCTAACACGATATGGATCTTACATGTTTAGGGTGATGATGTTTGGGATCGCTAATGTACCAGTAGTGTTCATGGATCTTATGATTTGGGTTTTCAAAGAGTTACTTGACTAGTTTGTGATCGTATTCATTCATGAGCATGCAAAACATTAACGTGTGGTTCTACAGACGCTATAGGACCATCAGTTGTATGATAAATTTAAGAAGTGTGGATTTTGTTTACGTGAGGTGTAGTTTTTGGTCCATATTGTGTATGACAGGGGCATTGTTGTTTTAAGTAAGGTATCTATGGTGAGGGTGTGGGGATAGCCCATGACACCGATCGAGGTTTGCACTTTTTTGGGGTTAGTTTGATACTATCGTCCCTTCATTAGGGATTTCTTGAAGATTGCGGGTTCGTTGATGAACATCACTCGCAAGGGGGTTCCATTTGTTTGGGATGACCATTGTTAGTTAGCTTTCGATGAGCTAAAGGACAAATTGACCTCAGCACCTGTACTCGTATTGCCTAGGGTAAGGATAGAGTATCATGTTTATATAGATGCATCCTTTATAGGACTTGGTGGTGCACTACAGTTGGAGGATATGGCTATAGCTTATGCCTCTTGAAATCTTAAGCCACACGAGAGAAATTACCCTAGGTATGACCTCAAGTTTGTAGCGATTGTGTTTGCCTTGAGGATTTAGAGGCATTATCTTTTGGAGGAGCAGTTTACCTTATTCATGGACCATAAATAACTACAGTATTTGTTCACGTGGAAGGATCTGAACATGAGGCAAAGGAGATTGTTAGAGTTCGTGAAGGATTACCAGTTTGATATTCAGTATCATCGTGGGAAGGCTAACATGGTGATAGATGCGTTGAGTCGACAACTCGCTGGGGAGATAGCAGAGGTTGGGAAGGTGAAGTGGAGGGAGCTTCGACACGATGACAAGGTTGCCAAATCTTGTATGTCCGTATTGGCTATCACTCTTAAGATTGTTATGTGGGTGATAACAGCACAGGCAGGAGATCAATTTTGCCAGGACAAAGTACACCAATTATTAACTAACACACATCATACCAAACAAACGGTACACCCATACGGGTCATATTAGCCATCAGACCCGCAATCTTTGAAAACCTCGAACAAACCAATTCATTTTGGAATACTCACAAGATGGTATAACCACTCAACCTACTACCATGTGAACCCTCGGTACCCATTCATTACGCAGAAGTATAATAAACAATATTTCCCTTACTCTCGAAGGTAGTAAATCATAACATAGGAGTACTCGTAGTGCTCACACCCGCTTCCCGCACCGATGAGAATGGAGAACTCATCTACCCGATGATAAATATATTCATAATGAAGGTACATTAATTAGCAAAATTAACGTACCTCCAAACGCTGGTAGTGCCTGCAGCACTAGTGGCAAGACTGCATGTCGGGCGTTATAATCACGACTGCACGGTAGTGGCCCCTGCTATTGTGGGGCTGGCGCTACGAAGGTAATTGTACCTACTTCCCCATGATAGTTACTCTATGGCTAATGGCGAGCAACCTGTGGGCCCTTCCCTTCTCGGGGAAATCTAGACGCTTGTGTCCCCACCCACTACAGATCAAACACTTTCCATTAAAATTTCTACCCTGTTGATTCTGATGTACATGCCCCTGGCCCTGATGACTTTTCTGATTTGACCGGGGCTGCCCTCTGGCACGTTACGGGAAAGCTTGGCATTTATCACCATTTCTTCCACACTTAAAACACGTTTTTCTTTTTAGGTTTTCCTGTTCTTGTCTTTGTTGGCCTTGTGGTTGGACACCTAAAATTAATTTCACAAGAAAGATATATTTTGCAAGAGACGGGTCAGAGCCCGAGTGTAAAATATTTTAAAACAATTTAGCAAGTATTTGAAAATTTCAATAAAGAAAATATTATGTGCATGTTAGCTTTTTGAGCACTCACTTGAGATTCTCACCTCTCAACTATTGTGCATGCCTAACATACCTTTAACTCATCCTAATTTTTTTCTTGTCATACCTAACTAGGTTGTAGACATAAACCATCTAAAACCTCACCCATAGTAACAACCCGAATTTCCCACATATTATTATTATTAAATATTTTTGCATTTACTATCCCAAGTAATAATTTCACGATAAGGTTAAGTATTCACATATTTGTTTCAATTTCATTAACATACTCGTATGCATATTCACGTGGTAGATTAAATCACAAGTAAATATTAATATGGTACCCCTAGACTCAGCTACGGTGCGTGCATACTCTTATATCAAGTCCCAGTACAGCTCGTACTGAATAAGGACAATCTGCTCAGAATCACTTATCGAACCATATAAATAAAATCCACACATATTGGAGGCGAACATAGTTCAAGGCCTATGGGTTACGCACCCATATGACCATCATCACTATGATTCTCACAAATAGCCAATACCTAGGTTGTATGTTCTGAGGCACCAGTCTAAATCCCTCTGAAGGCTCCTCAAGGTAAGACTATCCTCTCTTTAAGAGCTCCCCAGATAGCAAGTATGGTACATATGTCATACACAGAATAAATATTTCTATAGGTATTCACACAACCCATCAAGATCATTAAGTATACACACAACCCAAATATAATAGTTTATATGTAGTATTCTTCTCATTACTACTTATAATATATTTTTTAAATTACGAATATTCTCTCTCTCGTAATTTCCAAGGATAACTCATCGCCTAAACTACCTTAAAGATTATACCCAATAAACTCCAATAATTTTGCACTACTCTGAAATTCATTCTACATTATTTAATCTCACTCGAATTAACTACGTCGCACTAAGTTTCAACACAAAAGAATTTTTCCAAAATTCTGACACGTCGCTCAAACGAAACTGCATCTTGTTTGAACGAGATAGCATGTCGTTTGAACGAAGACTTCGCTCGAGATGCCATCTCGCTGGAAAGAGATCCAATCTCGTTTAAACGAGATCGCACTGCTTCGTCCACTTCCTCTAGCTGTAGAATTTTTCACCATTTTCAACCTAAGAACCTCTACAGATCTGTCCCACACACCAATTAATCAGTTCTAATCGATACTCTACCATGCATATATGATTTCTAACAATCCTAGAATCATTAAATCCTTAGTAAACCACCCTTAAATCCAAAATTCCCTATTTAAATCAATTAAACCCTAGATCTTCCCATTATCCTTCAAGAACATAATAAATCCAGATTCGTTCATCACAATAAATCATAAATTTACGACTTCCAATCTATCTACATTGGGGTTTAACATAGTTCAATTTCAAATGTAATTTATCATCTTAAACCTTCAATTTCATCACGATTATGAACAATACATGGGTATTATAAACCTATACTAACATGAACATGATTATTGCAATAGTTTTAAAACAGTTAAACACTTGACTCAAGAAATAAGGTCTGGTCCGTTGGTGTAGTTGGTATGGTTTCTACCCTCATCCTCCGATCTACACGGTCATTGTCTTGTTAGTGTAAATGGTGCACACATGGTGTTTTTAGTCCTAGAAGACTCTCCTCCTCCTTTGGCCTCTCTGTGTCTAACAACTGATAACCCTAATCTAACCCACGTAAATGATATTTTATCCATTAATGTTCGTCATTAATTATACTCCAAAAATATAATTTACCAAAATGCCCTCTCGGGATGCCGGTTTGGCATAAAACTGTCTAGGGACCCAAACTAAACCCCTGAGTAGACTTTTTCTGACTATCTCGACTATTCTGGACATATTAGCGCACTCGAAATGACCATTTGGGTGACTTATAAATAATTTACTTTTTATTCCATTAATTTAGTTCCGACACGACTGACACGCGCATCCCGACTTAATTACTGTAATTGTCGTATTTTCACTCGTGACAATTTTCATAAATTTACCATCATACATAACTTTTTCACTCAGTAATATTTAATATTATTCTCCTCAATAAATACTAACCCTTATCTCGCTAGTTAATATTTATTTTAATCTGAATTACTTATCAATTAAATTTCCCATATTTAAATTTTAATTAATTCCTTATTTTAATATCTTAAAAACTTACGGGGTATTACATACTTCCCCCCTAACAATGGAATTTCGTCCTAAAATTCAGAAATAAAAGAATATTTGGTAAAAATAACTCTGGATATTTGTCGTGCATCTCATCCTCACACTCCCAAGTAAACTCCTCGACATTATGGTGCTCCCACTGAACACGCAAAAGTGGAACTATCTTTGACCTCAATCGCCTCTCGCTATGGTATAAGATAGACATCGTTCTCTCCTCGTTTGAACTATCAAGCGGTAAGTCGATATGCTCCAGCGCGATGTGAGTGTGATCCAACATATCCCGAAGGTACCTTCTAAGCTAAGAAATATATAACACATCATGAATCCAATGCAAGTTATTGGGTAACCCAAGTTTGTGATCCACTGGCCCAATCCTCTCAATAATAGGGAATGGCCCCAAATACCTCGGGGCCAAATTCCCTTTATTCCTAAATCGCATTATCCCCTTCATAAGAGATATCGTAGCAATAACTGGTCCCCCACACTGAACTCCTTGAAGAACCTTTTAGCATTGGAGTAGCTCTTTTGTCTATCCTGAGTAACTCGTATGTGACTCTTAATCATCTCAATCCTGGATGACATTTCTTGGATTTCCTCTGGCTCAAATAGCTTATTGTCCCCCATCTCTAACCAACAAGCAGGAGAACGACAAGGTCTACCATATGGTGCTTCGAATGGGGTCATGCCAATAGTAAACTGGTAGGAGTTATTTTAGGCAAATTCCACCAGTGGAAGGTACTGATCTCAACCTCCCCCACAGTCGAGGATACACATCCGTAACATGTCCTCCAATATCTGATTAGTTCCCTCCATCGGCCCATCCTTCTGCGGATGATAAGCTGAACTCAATTTCAACTCGGTACCCATAGCCTCCTGAAAACTCTCCCAAAATTGAGGCATAAAAATCTTGTCACTGTGGGACACAATAACCCATATGGAATCATGACCTCTCTTAGAAGTAGGAAACCTTATGATGAAATCCATGAAAATTCTCTTCGATTTCCACATAGGAATCTCTAGCGGTTGAAGAAACCCTGTCAATTTATAATGGTCCACCTTTACTAGCTGACAGGTGGCACACTTTGAGATGAACTCTGCAATATCCCTCTTCCTCCCGCTCCACCAGTAATGTCGCCTCATATCCTGGTACACCTTATTCCCGCCAGTATGTATGACAGATTGAGATCCATGCGACTTCGTCATCACTGCATGTCATAAGTTTTCCTCTCAGTATTAATCAGTATACCGTAGAAGCATAAGTCTCCCTCGGATTCACTGAGCAAGATTTTGCTCCCCCGACTAAAAGTGTTCTAATCATGTCCTGACAAAACAGATCCACTGCTTGGGCCTGTACTACCCTCATCAAAATCTGGGGTGTATCGGTCCTGGCTGATATGAACGATCTAGCAATCGCATCCTGATGTCCCAACTCCCTCCATATCACCTTTCACACCTCGGCTACCTCACCCTCTGGCCTACGGCGCAACGCATCGGTTACCATGTTAACCTTTCCCAGATGATACTAGATCTCAACTGGTTATCCTTCACAAATTCAAGCCACCTGTGCTGACGCATATTCAACTCTCTTTGAGTGAACAAGTTCTGCAGTGACTTGTGATTTGTGAACAGGTGAAACTTCTTCCCCAACAAAAAATGCCTTGAAATTCAAAGTGCAAACACGACTGCTGCCAACTCCAACTCGTGGGTGGGGTAATTTCTTTTGAGAGGCTTAAGCTTGTGGAAAGAAAAATCTATAGCCCGATCGCTGCAATACCCCATCAAGCCCATGTAATGATGCGTCGGTAAAAAATGAGGTACTCCACACCTTCTCTGGGGAGTGCTAACACTGGTGCTGAAGTCAACTTATCCTTTATCTCATCAAATGCCATCTGACACGCATCATCCCAAACAAATGGTACCCCCCTATTGCTCAGATTAGTCATAGGATCCGCAATCTTAGAAAACCCTGAACAAACCGTCTGTAGTACTTGGCGAGGACCAAGAAACTACGTACCTTCATCGACGCCGTGGGCTGTCCCCACTCCCTCACCACTAACATCTTGTTCGGATCCACTTATATCCCCTTATCTGACACGATATGCCCCAGAAACTGTACCTCACGCAGCCATAATTCTCATTTCTCATACTACGCATACAACTGGTGCTCACGTAGTACCTGAATTACCTGACACAGATGTTCGACATGGTCCTCGTCATTCTGAGACTAGACCAGGATGTCATCTATAAAGGAAATGATATTTTGATCCTATAATTCTCTAGACACTCTATTTATCAAGTATATGAATGCAACTAATGCATTGGTTAGTTTAAATGGCATAACCCGAAACTCGTAGGATCCACTATTTCAGCAGAGGAGTAGTTCTAGACACGTCTTTCTCAATAATGTAACTTTATTTCCCTCTTATCTCATTATACATTTATTTAATAAGTTTCCGTATCTTTTCATCGTAGCTGACAATGAACATTTCAACTAACTAGGGCGCCCATAGACCCTATGTCCCGAACCTTGTTACCCAAGTCAACTGAACATCGTTTTAATTTAAGCCTTGTAAACTTAGCCTGATTATTATATATGATTGTATTTAACTACATAACTATTAACACTTCATTATCCTTTAGGTCATTCCACTAATCTACTCGTAGTTTTAACGTTCCATAATGTCTCTTTATGCCAACACAATACGGGTCTACCGACCTTTAATCGAAGTATACCTCTCAACTTCTAGTTTATAACTAAACATGTATATGAAAACAAAGGTATCAACCCTATGTAATGAGGACCAAACATTTACGAACTTTCGACATTCGCTAAATTTCATGCGCGGGATGTCTCGCAAAGGGAAATCCAAATAAGGAACCCCCCGATACACTACTAATTAACATTATCTGTCATTGAGATCTATAGGCCCTTAGTACACAATCAACACCCTAAATTTACGTTCCCCGATATATAAATCTACTCGTCCACACTCCTATTACTAAAAACGATAAACAACGCGGTCCTCTTAATCTCAACTAGGAGTAAATCACTAACGAGTCAAATCTCTTCACTCGACAGTTATTTAATATACCATGAATCCCATCAGTAAATGTACTTATTCTCCGGAATCAATTATAACAAGGAAACATACTCACAGAGGCTTTCGATACCTTACAATATATATAGGCAGGCCCAACCCGCTACTTGCACCGGTGATAACGGAGAAATCAACTACCCGATGATAATATATTCATAATGAAGGTACAGTAATTAGTAAAATTAACGTACCTCCAAACGATGGTAGTGCTTGCATCACTAGTGGAAAGAAACCACATCAGGCATCGTAAGCACGACCGCACAGTAGTGGCCCCTACTGCTGTGGGGCTAGCGTTGTGAAGGTAATTGTACCTTCTTTCCCATTATGGTTACTATATGGCTCCTAGTGGGCACCCTGCGGCGCCCTTCCCTTCTCAGGTAAATCTTGACACTTGTGTCCCCGCCCGCTACAGATAAAACACTTCCATTAAAATTCTACCCTGCTGACAATGTTGTAGACGTTGATGGCCTTATTGACTTTGTTAATTTGACCAGGGATATGCCCTCCGACCCATTGTGGTCAAGCTTGGCGTTTATCACCATTTCTTCCACACTTAAAACAAATTTTTCTTTTAATGTTTACCTATTCTTGTCTTTGTTTCCCCTTGCGATTTTGGCTATGTCCACCATTTCCATTGTTCCCTTGGTGATGACTCTGAGAAACTTGTCATTGTTGCAACGGTGCTTCCCCACTATTATTACCCTTTGTCCTGCCAGATCGATTAACTCCTCTTGATATCCTGCCACCTATGATAAGCACCCAAAACTGTACATTTTATACCTCGAATAGACATACTGTAGTTGCTAATTCTCAGCAATATGGGTCTTATGTGCTTAAATATTTATCTCGTAGGTCAAATGTCTATTTGTGGTGTCAAAATCTGTATATCAAGGCAAATGCGCGTTGAATGGAGCTAATTCCCTCCCCCATAACCTTACCCGAGCCTAAACCTAGCCTAAACCTACCCCATACCCTGTGTGTGTTTTGTTTTGTCCCTTTTTAATAGTTTCTTAGATTTTTAGTTTGAGTAGTTTTATTTTAGATTTATTTAGGTTTATTTTCTATTTTTCTATTTTATTTTTATAATTTTATTTTATTTTGATTTTTATTAGTTTTTAGTTTTATTAGGATTAGTTTTTAGGAGTTTATTTTTAGTTTATTAGATTTTATATTTTTTTAGGACTTTAGTTTTCATTTAGATTTTAAGTTTTTATTTCTTGTGATTTATTTTAGTTTTTATATAAGCTTAGGATTTTATTTTTTTATTTTTAATATTTTTTATTTTTATTGTTTTTAGTTTGTTTTATTTTTAGTTAGATTTTTTTTTTAATTAATTTTAGTTGTGTGATTTCAGGATCGCAAATTAACACACACACATACTCACTCACACCACACTATCCTACACCTCACATACATACAAAGCCCCCAACCACACACTTACTCTCCTACACCCAAACACACTATATCACCTCTATCATCATCTTACCCAAGACCATCACTTTCTCTCTCCTCTCACCTAACCTCCATTAACACAAGCAACAAACTTCTCTCTACTCTCTCACACCACACAAACCCACTCTCTCTCTCCTTAAAACTTCCATTAAACCCATTACCACCACCTTCCGATCTCCACCCAGCGGAAACCTGTTCCGGCGATACCAACCCGCCACCTCACCTTACCCAACCCGCAACCCAAAATCCCAGCCTTACCTCCGGCCGGAACCAATTCACCCTGCACCCGAACCCAAATCCATCCAACCTCCAACCATGATCAAAATCTCTGCCTTGGCCCTACATCTAAACTGCCTAAACCCATTTCCTACCCTCGCCTGCTGCCTCCGACATCCCCGTTGACCCCCACTCCGGCGACAGCCCCAAACAACCACAACCCCACCAACCCAGGCACTGCTCCAACTCCAACCCGAACTCGGGTGTGCAACCAACCCGTGTAAACCCATATCCACCCCTAATCCAAACTGCCGGTGCCCCTTTCCACACCGCCGACCATCCTCCAAAATCACCTGGAAACCACCTGCCATTCCCGAATTCAAACAAACCCGAGACCTCCATGACCTATTTCCCACCTTACCCATTTTTAAAAGCCAAACATGATTTCTACCTTCCAAAACAACTCAAGCCAAGACCAAGTCAACAAAATAAAAACTCCACATGTGCTTTAAATGCCAACTTCGCCTTTTCCCAATATACCCCCAATTTCCACTTTTCCAAAAAAAAACAACAACTACCCTCATGTGCACACAATTCAGATTTTATTACCTCACACCTTTTCCATGCACATGTGCTCACCCCATGATCCTCTCACCATTTTCATACACACTCAAGCCAATTACCAAAAATACCCCTTTAGCTCCATGTTTGCCATGTATAAATAGAAGACTCAAGACCCCATTTGAAGGTGACTTTTATTATAGAAAATAGAGATAGAAAATACCATTTTAGTGTAGGTTTTTAGATAAGAATTTTTATTTTATTTTTTTTAGATACTGAGGGAAAAATAAATTGTTGTGAGGATTAATTTGAGTGAAGTTTGTGATGTAATTTTGTTTGGATCATTCAAATTGAGGGATGTTGATTTCAACTCTTGGATTGAAGTTCAATTCAGCATCAAGAGATTGGGTTTGATTGTTCTTTTCTCTTCTCATTTATTTTATGCCTTTGATTATTAATTTGTCAAATTCCATACCATGTTAGGCTAAATCCCCTTTCAAGGGATGGGGGGAAACCCTTATTTGATGTTATTTTAGTTTAATTAAGTTGATTACTTGAAAATTCCCTTTGAATATTAATTTTGATCCCTCACCCTTAAATTTATGCCTCGAGAGAGGGTAAATGATTTTCGAGAGAAAATCGAAAGTCTAGTTATAATACCCAGTTTAGATTCGAACTAGAGATAGGGGTTTCTTAAGTGGGGTATTATTACTTGAATTTGAACTCTAAATTTATTTTCTAAGATTTACATAAATTTTAATTGATCGATCCTAGCGAGTGATTAATTAAAATGAGTGTAGATCTAGTTTTCTAGAGTTGTGGGGTATTAAACTTAATTTTCTAAAAGATTGCTATTAAAATTACATTTGCAACGAGAGTTGATTTGTAAGTTTGATATTAATTTGGGAGAATTCAATTAATTAAATTAATTAATTAGAATAGCTAAAATTTGTGGTGTAATCCCACTCCTTGATTGTTCTCAAATTTATTTACCTCACTTTATCTCTTATTTTAGTGTTAGATTTTGTTCATTTTTTAGTCACTTTTTAGTTAGTTGTTTAGATCTTTAATTTAGTTTATTCTTATTTCACATCCTCACCCATGAAAATTGTTTTAATATTTGAAAAGCTAAAAAAAATAGAAAAAGTAAAAAAGGCACAAAAAGAAAATAAAATTGAATTACAATTGAGTTTGTCTCTAGCTTACCCCCTTGATGTGGATTGATACCCTTACTTACGTCTACACTTGAGTTTATTATATTTTGTAGGTAATTGAGGTTTTGATTAGAGGAGCTTTTCAAGCAACGACGAAAAATATACAGGCCAAAGTCCTTTTCTATCAACCTATAAGCTGGACACGGTGATCTTGGTAATTCAATATTGGATTAGTAACTGCTTGTGCAACTATACTTTCCATCTCTGTGACTGTCACCATTTCTTGGGGTACTTGTTGATTTTGTCCCACCTCAATTCCTTCATTAGCGTTACTTTATCGTCCTTCCCTAAGCGACATCTGAAATTTAAATGAATTATATAAGTTCATCGTCGATCCAAAACACAATAACAGACGTACGTAATCTCCAATACATAAAGTTGAATTTAATAATCCTAATAATAGGGTTCTATATCAAAGAACACTAATCTAGAAGCATAATAAGTCATACAGATCCTAAAGAACTCTAGAACTGATGCTCTAATACCACCTGTGACACCCGGCCTAATTAAATACTGGGTGATCAATCCTTTATTAAATTAAATCAAAGTATCCAAATAGTTTAGTCTTAGCATCACTGTCGAAAACATTTATTTTATTAATCACCTAATAATTAATTAAGCTAGTGTCAAAACATTTTGTCCAATAGTTAATGTCAATTAATTTAGACCATTCAAGACATTAACTATTGTAAGGACATATTTTTAATAAGTCCGTCACAATTAATTATGTCATATACCGCTACAAGTCGTCGAAGAATTGTGAAGATTGCATCTACAAAATACGGATCCGAATTACCAGTTGCCTTCAACATTCAAGCCCAACAATATGAACTTTGGTAAGATATTGTTTTAAAGTTTCATATAGATTTCATATTAAGAGTGTTGGGATATTTTTAAAAGGAGTTTTAAAAAACTTTTATATAAAAATGTTTGTTTTTAAAAAGGTGTTAACTGTTTTAGAAAAAAAGAATAGTATTGAGAAAATTTCATTGGCAGTTAACGCAAGTTTGTTTCGACCCCAATCTCGTTAGCGCGAGATCAACATCTCGTTCAAACGACATTGGGATGTCGCGCGTAGTCGTTCGAACGACACGCGATCTCGTTCGCACGAGATGTCATTCTCATTCGAGTGAGATGACTTTTAGGCTGACACACTGCTATAATGTTTATCTTTTGACCGTCTCAAATTTTGTATAAAAAGGGGTCCTGGTAGCGTAGAAAAATGTGGAGAACAGTTTCAACTTTTAAGAGTCTTATTCTTTTGAAGCTTTTGTGTATCTGCCCAGATTTAATTCAATACCTTTTGGCAAAAGTTTTTCTCCAACAATTTTATGTGTTCAAATATTTTTGTTTTAATTCACAAAATCCCAATTACTTTTACGTGAATTATTTTGTGGAACCCAAGAACATATTTTGCTTTGGTTTTTTTTTGTGGGGAAAACTCTATAACCGACAGCTGCGTGCTATTATGGAGGGAGTCCTTATAAAGTTCACATCTTGCGGAGAAGCCATTTCTCTTCTTCACTGCTGCCCTTCTGGAAAGGGAAAGTTCCAGCCGAGACATCGAAACCGACACCTGCGGGTATTTCGTATGTCACCCTATTTCATTGTAATCTGTGTAAGACGTTTTCTTACAAAATTATAGTGAAATAAAAGGTTTTGCCCCTTTGGAGGATTTTTCCTTAAGCTTGTGTCGCATGCTTTATTTATTTTATGGTTTGACACACGCATACACGCAGTAGAATGTTTTGGGGCTGATTTATTTTGGTTTAAAAATATACACTAATTAAATAAGTGTGCCAACATAGAAAGTTGCTAATTTAATCAATTATCACACACTCGCACTCTTCAAATTGGTATCAGAGCGGGTTACTCTAAATTATCGAGTGATCCTATTTTTTAAAGTTTTTTCCGTGATACAATTTGACTTCTCACGTCGTCAAATTAGTATCAGAGCAGGTTGCCCTAATTTATCACGTATTCCTATTTTTCACAAAATTGTGTGATATTGATTGTTTTTGAAAATTCAAGTTTATGAAGGGAAAAAATGCAGTTTTTCTAATGGAACGTTCATTTAATGAGGAGCCTATTTTTGAAAAAATTTGTGACCATGCTGAAAATTTAAAAAGTTTGAATTTGAAACTTTGCAAAAGAATTAAAGTTTTGGAAAAAGAAAATTCTCTCTTTAAAAGTAAGATTGAATATTTTCAAGCATTTCAAACTCAAAGTGATATTTGTCGTGAGCACTTTGGTAATTTGTGTATTGATTTTGATTCTTTGAAAATTGCCAAAAAGAAGAGTGATGAGAGAGTCCTAGTTTTAGAGAAGGATTTGAAGGACTTAAAAAACTCTAGGGTTCCCGTTTGTGTCATCGAGGATAAAAAATTAATCGATGATTTTACGGCACGTGAAAAGACTCTTAGGGATAAGTTTGTTTTAATTGAGGGGGAGTGTGATAAACTGTTAAGTTTAATTGAAAATTTGAAAAAGAAATCCCTGTCTTTGGAAAAATCTAATTCTTTGCTTGAGTAAAAAATTTTGAAGTTAGAAAATGATTTAACAGACTCAAGTAGGTTTGATAGTGATGGTAATGGCTCATCGTGTTATCATGCTTCTAATGCTAAAGCCAAAACCATTATTTGTTTTAGAGGGTTAACTAATTCCAAGGATGTTAGAAAAGATCACACTTTAGGTGTCGTTCCACCCATTTACACATGTTCATATTGTGGTAGGAAAGGCCACCTTAGGAGATTTCGTTTTGATCTTGGAAGAGGTCCTAGTAATTTGAAGTCTAGTGTTTTGTTAGTTCCCAAAACCTCGTGTCGACGTGTTACATACACTTGGGTTAGGAAATCACTTTTGGATACGCTATATTTTAGAATAGTTGATTCTCATTTGCTTACACATGATTCTTCTCTTGCCATATCATATAGATGATTTTGTTTCCATGTTTGTCATACACTAGTTGTGGTTTCATGATATATATTTGCTAGTATAATGACATGTACTTTTTGTATATATTTTTTGTTTTGAAAGTTTTGAAAAATACAAAAAGATTTTATTTTGATAAAATTTTAAAAAAATCCAAAAAGATTTTTGTTTTTTCTTTGTACCGTTTATGGATGGACACTTAGGATGACCGAGTCACAACATCATTCCATTTTTTTCATGTGACTATTTGATAATGTTTTGAGACAATAGGTTAATTCATCCTTGTGCTTTATAATGTTTGGAGTCATTAAGATGTAATTAAGTGTTACTTCCTACATGCTTGACTCATGATTTCCTTTATTGCACACATGCACGGATTTGTTTGATTATTGTGCTTGTCTTATTATATATTGGTTGAGTGTTTTCACTTCAATCCTATCCTTTAAAACGAACCAAACGCGATAAATTTTGATAAGGAAATTGTGCATATAAGAACCGTTTTGTGAGTTTGTGTGCTTTATTTAAAAACGGGGAAGGGCTGCGAAAGGATCATTTAGCCTTTGCGAATACTAAGCCACCGTTTAAATTGGACCTAAAAAATGGAGGAATTTTATTATCCGGGGTCCAAAGAGGTTTAAAAGAGCCCGAAAAAATTTAAAGGCAATAAAAAGAAACTCATGCCAATTATGGGCCATTTAGGTTTTTGCACAAATTCTCCAAAGTTTGAGAATTTAGTTTATTCACCTCTAAAAGAAAATATATATGAGGGAGTTTTGTTGGAGATTTTATAACGGGTTTGCACGTCCTTGAAAAATTTGAAAAAGCGCTAAATAATTTTGGACGTTATTGGTGTGGAAATCATTTTGGCTTTGATTTGTTGATTTTCATAAGACGATGTCATCTAAATTCAATAATTTTTTTACACCTAAGGATACTTTTGATGTTCATTCGTTAGGGGTACACATATGCATCATGCACATACGATTGATTGAGTTTATTTACCTATCGAATGTGTTCACACCCATTCATTCCATTTTCGTGACTTGGTTGTTTGAGTTTAATTCCATGGTGTGATTTTTGTATCATATTTTTCAAAGTGGTATCTTTTTTTGTATCCTATTTTTGTATGAAAAAATTTGAAAAATCAAAAATAGTTTGTGGATGTTTATGGGGACATACATTTGCATACGCGTAGCTTGATCTTTGGTTGCTATGCATTTTTTCGTGAAACTCCATGTTTTGATTTTTTCTTCTTATCTGTCTATTTGGGGACATCATAAAAAGGGGGAGAAAGAATTATCATTTTATGGGGGAGTTTTTGCATTATGGGGGAGATTTGATTATCAATGCTTTATTCCTATATCATTTCAAACTCGATGCATCACGAAGGTTTTTGCTTTATCTCATGTGTGTAGGTACGAAGATTCAAGATCATGATGTTGCACACCCTGATGAGAAAAGCTTTGAGAGTTTTGATGTTGAAGAAAAATTTGAGAACTTGCAAATTTTACCTTTTCAGTTTTGGGATTCATGGGAGGGTAGATTTGTATAGGCATTTTGGTTTTTAATAATTCAGATGTTTTTATGTATGTACCGGCATAGACATAGGGGGAGATTTGTAAGGACATATTTTTAATAAGTCCGTCACAATTAATTATGTCATATACCGCTACAAGTCGTCGAAGAAATGTGAAGATTGCATCTACAAAAGACATATCCGAATTACCAGTTGCCTTCAACATTCAAGCCCAACAATATGAACTTTGGTAAGATATTGTTTTAAAGTTTCATATACATATCATATTAAGAGTGTTGGGATATTTTTAAAAGGTGTTTTAAAAAACTTTTATATAAAAATGTTTGTTTTTAAAAAGGTGTTAACTATTTTAGAAAAAAGAATAGTATTGAGAAAATTTCATTGGCAGTTAACGAAAGTTTGTTTCGACGCCAATCTCGTTCGCGCGATATCAGTATCTCGTTCAAATGACATTGGGATGTCGCGCGTAGTCGTTCGAACAACACGCGATCTTGTTCGCGCGAGACGTCATTCTCGTTCGAGCGAGATGACTTTTAGGCTGACACGCTGCTGTAATGCTTATCTTTTGACCGACTCAAATTTTGTATAAAAAGGGGTCCTGGCATCTTAGAAAAACGTGAAGAATAGTTTCAACTTTTAACAATCTTATTCTTTTCAAGCTTTTGTGTATCTGCCCAAATTTAATTCAATACCTTTTGGCAGAAAGTTTTTCTCCAATAATTTTAAGGGTTCAAATATTTTTGTTTTAATTCACAAAATCCCAATTACTTTTACGTGAATTGTTTTGTGGAACCCAAGAACATATTTTGCTTTGGTTTATTATATGTGGGGAAAACTCTACAACCGACACCTGCGTGCTATTGTGGATGGAGTCCTTATAAAGTTCACATCTTGTGGAGAAGCTGTTTCTCTTCTTCACTGCTGCCCTCCTGGAAAGAAAAAGTTCCAGCCGAGACATCAGAACCGACACTTGCGGGTATTTCGTATATCACCCTATTTCATTGTAATCCGTGTAAGCCGTTTTCTTACAAAATTATAGTGAAATAAAAGGTTTTTCCCCTTTGGGAGATTTTTCCTTAAGCTTGTGTCGCATGCTTTATTTATTTTATGATTTGACACACGCACACACGCAGTTGAACGTTTTGGGGCTGATTTATTTTGGTTTAAAAATAGACACTAATTAAATAAGTGTGCCAACGTAGAAAGTTACGAATTTAATCAATTATCACACATTTGCACTCTTCAACTATTCTTATGAGTAAACAATTAACAGATAAAACACCATCTAACTGAATATGATAAAGGTGACATAGTCATTCCAATTAATAAAATCCAAACCATCAATCGTAATAATACCAAATTCAACTGAAACTGAAATAATGAAATGAAATGAAATGAGTACAATGTCTCTCTAACATAAATAAAATGAGTATGGGCGACACATGCCCTGGCTGAGAAGCCTAAATCAAATAATTGAAGTCATAAATGTGGAGGCATCTAAATACAAGGACTTGCAACTCCCACAATAGCTGCAGCACGTCAAAAGATCCAACCGTCTAAGCTTGGCGCCCCTGTGGCTGGACACCTAAAAATAATTTCACAAGAAAGAGATATTTTTCAAGAGATGGGTCAGAGCCCGAGTGTAAAATATTTTAAAACAATTTAGCAAGTATTTAAAAATTGCAACAAAGAAAATGTTATGTGCATATTAGCTTTTCAAGCACTCCATTGAGATTCTCACGTCTCAACTATTGTTCATGCCTAACGTACCTTTAACCCGCCCTAATTATTTTTTTATCACACCTAACTAGGTCGTATCCATAAACCTTCTAAACCCTCACCCATAGTAACAACCTGAATTTCCCACATATTACTATTATTAAATATTTATGCATTTACTATCCTAAGTAAGAATTTCACAATAAGGTTCAGTATTCACATATTTGTTTCAATTTCATTAACATACTCGCCTACATATTCACGCGGTAGATTAAATCACAAGTATTTATCATCCATCACACTATTATAAATAAATATTAATACTCTACCCCTAGACTCAGCTACGGTGCAAGCATACTCTACTATCAATTCCCAGTACATCTCGTACTGAATGAGGACAAACAGTTCAGAATCACTTATCGAACCATATAAATACTAGTCACACATATTGTAGGTGAATATAGTTCCAGGCCTATGGGTTAAATACCTATGCACCCATAGGACTGTCATCACTGTGGTTCTCACTGATAGCCCATACCTAGGTTCTATGTTCTGAAGCACCAATCTAAATCCCCTTGAAGGCTCCTCAAGATAAGACTATCCTCTCTTTAAGACCTCCCATGATAGCAAGGAAGGTACATATGTCATACATAGAATAAATATTACTATAGGTATTCACACAACCCATCAAGATCATTAGGTATAAACACAACCAAAATATTATAGTTCATGCGTAATATTCTTCTCATTACTACTTACAATATATTTGTTGAATTATGAATATTCTCTCTCTCATAATTTCCAAGGATAACTCACCGCCTTAACTACCTTAAAGTATTATACCCAAATAAACTCCAATAATGCTGCACTACACTGAAATTCATTGTACATTATTTAATCTCACTCGAATTAACTATGTCGCACTAAGTTTGAACACAAAATAAACTTTCCATTATTCTGACATGTCGCTCAAATGAAATTACATCTCATTTGAACGACATATCAGGTCATTTGAATGAATACTTCGCGAACGAGATCCAATCTCGTTTGAATGATATCGCATTGCTTCGTCCCCTTCCTCTAGCTGTAGCATTTTTCACCATTTTCAACCTAAAAACCTCTATAAATCAGTCCCAAATGCCAATTAATCAGTTCTAATCGATACTATACCATACATATATGATTTCTAACAATTCTTGAATCGTTAAATCTTTAGTAGCCCACCCTTAAATCCGAAATCCCCAATTTAAATTAATTAAAACCTAGTTCTTCCCATTATCTTTCAAGAACATAATAAATCCAGATTCATTCATCACAATACATCATAAATTCGTGACTTATAATCTATCTACATGGGGGTTTATTATATTTTAATTTCAGATTGTAATTAATCATCTTAAACCTCTAATTTCATCAAGATTATGAACAATACATGGGTATTATACACTTATACTAACATGAACATCATTATTGCTACAGTTTTGCAAGAATTAAACACTTGCCTCAAGAAAGACGGTCTGGTATGTTGGTTTAGTTGGTATGATTGCGATCCTCGTCCTCCGATCTACGCGGTGGTGGTCTTATTTGTCTAAATGGTGCACAAGTGGTGGTTCTAGTCTTATAAACCTATCCTCCTCCTTCCTCCTTGGGCCTCTCTGTGTCTAACAAATGGTAACCCTAATCTAACCCACATACATGATATTTTATTCCTTTAATTTTCGTCATTAATTATTCTCCAAAAATATAAATTACCAAAAGTCCCTCCTGGGATGTCGGTTTGGCCTAAAATTGTCCCGGGACCCAAACTAAACCCCTGGGTAGAATTTTCTGACTATATCAACCCTTATGGACACATTGTCAAACTAGAAATAACCATTTGGGTGACATATAAATAATTTACTTTTTATTACATTAATTTAGTTCCGACGCGACTGACACGCTCGTCCCGACTTAATTATTACAATTGTCGTATTTTTCACTCATGACAATTTTCATAAATTTACCATCATACATAACTTTATTCTCTCAGTAATATTCAATATTATTCTCATCAATAAATACTAACCCTTATCTCACTAGTTAATATTTATTTTAATCCGGACTACTTATCAATTAAATTTCCTATATTTAAATTTTAATTAATCCCTTGTTTTAAAATCTTAAAAAAATATAGGGTATTATAGGGATAAGATGTCTCAAGATATGCATGGGAAATATTGGTGGTCGGGGATGAAGTGGGTCATAGCGGAGTTTTTCTCGAAGTATACTACCTGCCCGCTAGTGAAGGAAGACCATCAGAGACCGACGAGGATGTTGTAGCCACTAGAGGTTCCAATGCAAAAGCGGGAGAGTATCTCCATGGATTTCATTATCAGGTTACCGATATCGCAGAGAGGTCATGACTCCATCTGGGTGACAGTGGATCGGTTTACTCAGGTGGCACATTTTTTACCGATCCGTACCAATTTTGAGACAAGGCAGTACGTGCAATTATTTATTTCTCAGATAGTGTGGCTGTATGGAGTTTTGATTAATATGGTGTCAAATCGGGGCAAGATTTTTGTGTCCCAATTCTCGCAGAGTTTTCATGAGGCTATGGCACAGATCTACATTTGAGTACAACATATCACCCACAAACAAATGGTCAGCCGAAGCGAGTTATCACATGTTAGAGGATATGCTAAGGATGTGCATACGAAACTTTGGGGAGGATGGGAGCAGTACCTTCCATTGGTGGAGTTTAAATATAATAACTCCTACCTGTTCACCATCGACATGGAACCATTTGAGGCGCTGTATGGATGACCTTGTCGTCCGCCCACTTTCTAGTTAGAGGTAGGGACAACAATCTATTAGGTCCAGAGATAATTCATGACACTACTCCTAAGATTAGGCTTATTCGAGGAGCATCTGTATAGCTCAAGATAGGCATAAGAGTTACGACAATGCAGAGTTATGACGGGTGTCTCCTATGAAGAGAGTCATGAGGTTCAAAAAGAAAAGGAATCTAACAACAAGATATTTAGGACCTTTTTTAATTGTTGAGAAGGTGGGACCAGTTTCATATAGTCTGGGCTTACCAGAGCATTTACAGTGAATTCACGATGTGTTCCACGTGTCATCGTTGAAGAGGTACCAAAGGAGAAAGAGGGATTTTTGTCATGTTCCATTATAGGAGATAGACTTATATCCAGATATCTCATACGAGAAAAGGCCAGTGGCTATACTTGATCGTAGTGAGCGTAATCTAAGGTCTAAGGTGGTACCCTTGGTTTGAGTTCAGTGGGGGCACCATAATGTTAACGAGTCGACGTGGGAGCGGGAGGATGACATGCGCTATCAATATCCGGAGTTAGTCACCCAGGTATGTCTTAATTTTGAGTTGAAGTTCCTTTATACGGGGGAAGTATGTAACACCCTGTATTTCTAAGTATTTAAAATTTAATTATTTCATTTATTTTAAATTACACGTGTGTCGTAATTTAATTTAATTAAATATTATGTGTTTATTAAAATATTAATCGAGATAGATAATGATTAAATTTGATGGCATAAATTACTAAGGGAGTGGTAAATAATTATTATACGCCGTAGCGAGTGATATCGACGTGAATTTGTTACATCTCAACCGAGAGTCACGTCTAGACTATATGAGGTCAAGATAGAAAATTTATATAGAGTGGCTCGGATGGTGATTCTGGGGTCACAGTTGGTTCGGAATAGGTCAAGATAGTTACAATAGAGTACTCAGGGTAGTAATTGGATCCCGGAGCCTTTTTAGATATGACCGGGCCCATAGCGGGGTATTTGGGTCATTTAGGCTTGGCCCGTTGGCCTAAATTTCAGATTGAGGATTAAAAATCTAAGTATAAAAGTTTGAGGCAATCAGAATTCATAATCTAAACCCTAAGAGATTAGAAGAATAGACAAGGATGAAAGAGGAGAGCTTTTGGAGCCAAAATCAAAGAGGATAGGGGAGTTCTCACACCAATTCGTCTTCTAAAATGTAAAATCATATCCTATGAACATATAAAGGCAAGTAATTAATTTTTTTAATTTTAATTCGCATAATTTCATGTTCATATCATGGTAGGTATAGACAAATCTATTTTTGGGGAGGGTTGTCACATGTAAATGGGTTTATAGTGATTTGGGTATCATGTGTAGATTAAATACTCAGTTGATAATGGAAATCTGTACTATTGTTAGAATTATATTTTGATTCAAAACATAGAAGTCAGATTAATTTAATTGGGATTTGTAGAATAGAATTTAAGAAGATGCTTGAATAATAATTGTCAAGACCCAATTCGTGAAATAATGGGTGATAATTGAAATTAGGGAGGTGTGAAGATTTATATTATGATTAGTTAGTGTTTAAGATGTGTAAGAAACATTGAATATGATTTGGTTAGGAGTTGGGATGAATCTATGAAGGTTTGTTGAATAAAAATGGAGGAAAAATTAATTGGGCAAGAATATGATTTGATTATGGGCTAATGTTATGGGTGGTAGGCACGGTTTAGCCGGATTTGTTAAATATATATATATGTGTGTGTGTGTGTGTGTGTGTGTGTGTGTGTGTGTGTGTGTGTGTGTGGACTTTATAAATATCATTGTGTATGATATATGTGTAAAAATATACACCTCTAGTGCTATCATAGGAGGTTGTGCGATGTGGGTGAATCCCCTGGCTAATGAATGCAAGGAGAGTATAATCCCTAGTTCATAGCGCCCGGTATTTTATTGTGTGATTTATTTTTGAGGTGCGAAGCTTTGGGTATGATTCTATCTCACTCTTTGGGGACTATGACTGCATCCACGACATTTATGATATTCTTACCTAGTTTGGTGTGAGTTAAATAGACATATGGTAACCGGGTTAGATTAAGCATGCATGTGATATGATAGAATTTTAGAGAAAAAATGTTGTGAGTTATTGCTCGGGAGAATGGTTATTATACGCGACATGTGTGTGGTTGTTGTAGTATACTAGTACGTATATAATAGAGTAACTAATTAGATATGGGTTAAATACATAAACAATGAATGTAGTACATATATAATTAGTGTGAATGTTATATGATCAATCAAAGTGGAAATGATTAACTAAGATAATGAGTAAAATAGCTTATGAATCAAAAGGAAGTACTCGGGTTAGAGTAGAATGATAGAAAGTTTTGTAACAGAGCTAGTTAGATGGGGTAGCATAACTAGTTGGGTTATTAGATAAGTGATAGTTGTGCACAATAGTTGAGAGGTGAGTAATATCTCAAGAGAGTGCGACATCGGCTTGAGTATGAATAGTGTTCATGCATATTTAATTATTGCATCTTAATTACTTGCAACTATTTTTCAAAAGTTTTGGGCTCTCACCTGTGTCAAAAATATTTTCCAAAACCTTTAGGTGTCCATACACAGGGATGCTGAGCTTGATGACTCATTCCAGGGATGCGTAGTTGCAACACTTGTAGAGGCATACATGTGTAGACGCTTCAGTTATCCATTCCTAGAGTAGGATTTATGATTCAGTATTTTATTTGGATGTGTTACCCCCTTAAGTTGTACATTCTTTCAGTTTTATTTATCTAATGATGTATTTGGATTCAGTTTTATTCGAGTAGACTTATGGTTAGGATTTAGTTTCGAAACCGATGGGTTATTCTGTATTTATTATTTATCTATTTATCATGTGATGATTCAAACTCTTATATTTGTGTGGATGACTTATATTATTACTATTTCTGCATGTTTCTATATTAATGAAAGATTAAATTGGCACCGGCTTCATTTAACATAGGTGGGTAGTAATTTAAAAAGGTTTTCGACAGTGATGCTAAGAATGAATCAAATGAGATTAGTGTTTATTTTGATAAAGGATCGATCACCCGTGATTAAAATAGGTGGGGTGTCACAGGAGGGACCATTCAAAGTCATCAAATACAATTAGCAAGGAGCCTATCATTTGGAAATAATAGAGGGAATGAAGATACCTAGGGCTTGGAATGTAACCATTCTCAAGAAGTTTTACTTTTAAGTTCATTCTTATTTAAGTTATTTCTTCCTCAATTACTTTTTGCAAATTTTTATTTCAGACCTTATCATGCTCGCAGTTTGATCTAGTATTTTTAATAAAATCCCAAGTGGTTTAGTTAGTTGTTTAACATTGTTCCAAAATGATAGACTTACATTTTGATTAACAATCATAATACTGATTAACATTAACTTAGTCAAATTACAATCACAAATTATTTAAATAAAACCTAAGGTCTTAAGGTCTTTATTAGGATAAAGATAAAGACCTTATGAATTTCCCAAGAAAACAAAAAACTTACATGGGATCCCTAGGCACTGAATGAACCCGTCTTTGGTCGGATAAAAATACTGAACAGGTGGATGGACCCTAAACCAGATGTTTTTTTTGCCATAGTCTATTGAAGTCCTAAGGTGGTAGCCGAAAAGGTAAGACAAGACAATAAAATACATGCTCGACATAATGGAATGAAAAAATACAAAATGAAAATACTATGCAAACAACCTATTATAGAACGTTATAAGTTACAAAACATCCATTTATAGAAATAAAGGGAAAAACTAGATAACAATTATTATCGGCCATCGAGAGTAGCAACAATGGTTCTCCTTTTGTCATCAGGATCTGGTCGAAACTCATCGCCATTCTCATGAGAAGCCAAGTATCTCTTGGCCAACTGGAGAGGACAACATCTAATGGAACCTTGCCTTATTCACTGCCAAAGGGTGGGTGCCAATAAACAGTTATTTTGACACATATACCGAATTTGAGAGTCTTTAAGAACATTTAATATCCCGAGGCATTCAGACAACCATGATTATAAGATAATTGCCTGGACTCACCTAGCTTCATGGGGGCATCCATACACTCTTCTTCATAGCTAGTAGACCACTCTTCTTAAGGACCCATGGTAAAGAGATAATGTAGTTTGAGGATGTCGGGACTAAGGCCCATCATCACAACATGAGACCCTCAGCAGTTATCCTCTGGTTCAGAAAGTTTCTTCTTAAGGGAGTCATTGTTAGCTTGGATAAATTCCCCACACTACACCAGATCCTGCGAATGGTAATCCCCAGGGGGTCACGACCCAGAGCCCTGACCAGCTAGTCACGACCTAAATTCGTGAACACATAAAAAATTTCGCGACCATATCCATGATCTAGTGTGGCCATTTATACTCTTGTAAGTGGTCACAGACCAAATCCCTTAACAACATGGGTCATTGCCTTAGGCCATGACTAGATCGTGACCATTATGGTCCTAAATTCGTGCTAATGTTCCCTCCAAGTTTGGTCATTGTAGGGTCACAGACAAGGGCCACGATCAAGGCCACAATGCACACGTAATGGGTCATAACTTTGGGCCATATCCATCTCAACTTGTTCACGCGCGTGAGTTACTGCTGGGGGTCATGACCACATAGTTTCCTACTGATCGGGCATAAATATTGTATATTTATCCCCTTAATTTCGGTACCTTTGTGAACCCGAGTGGTGTAATTGATATGGATATTAACTCGTATTTATGCTACTAACCCTTTTTGGCAGGTATTTCATATTTTTTATTTCTCTTATGTGTTTTACAGGTAAATTATGCAAGCGGTGCGAAAGAGAAATCGAAACAATGAAAGAAAGGCTAGGGAGGCAAGTTCAAGCGTATTTTTGTAATTTTTAAGCCTGATCCCGAAGGCGAGGCCAACTAGAAAAATGAAGAGCTCGGAACAATAATGACACTAGAAAAAATGGCACCCAAATTCAAGCTACGGTGAAAGAGTTATGACCCCTTGAAGTTGAAGAAAAATCCACAGAAGAAAGGAAGAAAACATGAAAATATTCTAAGTGTTGGAAAAGAGGGGCAAGAGGCCCAAACCAACGCGTTTACCCGAACCACACATCGAATCGGTTCGGGGTACAGGGAAAAACGGTTCGGGGTACATGGGTTCTTAAATTCTGTTTGGTCCATAGAGTTAATGGGGGGTACCAACTTTTCTAAAACGTATTTATATCTGGGTATTGACTCAGAAAAACGGGTTCTGAATATTTTTTGATAGGGAAAAAAGGAGAAGAATACCCTAGGAACATAGTTTTGATTTGGTACTTTAAGATCAATTGTTTGCGGGTTTGATTGCAAGTTTTAATTCAATTTTCATTCTCTCTATTATTGTTTTCGCATGTTTATTTTTCTTGTATGATTCAGACGGTTTCTGGGTTTATAATAACTTCTTGCATGTTTCAATATAGTTTCATTATGATTTCTTTCACATCCAACGTAGTTAATTATGCATAGTTAGGTTCAATATGTCCATCTAGATTTTTTAGGGTCGGGATGCATGAACTCAACCCGATGTGAGAGTTGCATGTGTATAAAATTATTCCCCTAAACTTAAGGGTTTATTACACCGTGTTGCGTAGCGAAGACACCCATTGTATATCTTTGGATCTCGTTTTTCTCGGGGTAACCGGGATGGTTCGGAATAAAATACGAGTGTAGCTATCACGATACCGCTTTACTCGTCCTCTGATTACATATGGTGCGGGCTTGAACCTCATATACGTAATGCTTGGGAGTACTAAAATCTGGGTCTGATTAATCACTTAAATTTATGATTAATTTTATACTAGAAACACACTAGGGATTGGGGGATTATATTCCCGGCCTATTTTTCTCTTCATATTTATTACTTCATTCTTAGTTATTAAACCTTGTTTAATTTGTTAGTTCCATAGTTTTAATCTAGTTTCCTTTTACTTAGTAGGATTATTTGCCAATCAATCATCTTTTTATTTCTTTTTATAGTTGAATTTAGGTTAATCGTTTGTCCTTCCATCGTCATGATTTTCTCGTCCTATTTACCTGTGGTGACGATCCCGACTTAATGGGTTTATTACTACGCGATAGGCTTGCACTTGAGACTAGAGAGTATGCACTTCAGAGACACATTCTTAGTCGCGTCAAGTTTTTGGTGCCATTTTTGAGGAATTAGGTAGATGTAGTTTGATTTCGTTAATCAAAAACTTCAAAAAATAAATCAAAAAGCACAAAAAGATACTTCATTTCTCAAAAGCCTGTTAATGCAAAATCCTGAACTCACTCCTCCAACCAACATTCATGAAAACTTGATAGTTGAGTACGACCCCGATAGCCCTCATACTTCAAACGCTCCACAATTCGGGTTTCCATCCCCCACACCTTCACACTCAATCTTAAATAACACTCTGACCTCCCTCGTAGGACACTCTTCAGAGCACGTTCCGAGCATACCAAGTGAAGATACAGAGTCATCAAGTGAGAGAGACATGTCACAACATGGTAGTGTAGCCATAGGTAAGGAAGAGTTCACGTACCTCCCTTTGAGAGAAATCTTATATCCTGAACGAACTGCCACTCCGGGATGCATTTTACTCCCGTATAATGTAGGGCAATTTCTCTTTAGGAATGGGATGATCCAGATACTTCCCAACTACCATGGAATGGATTCATAAAATCCATATCTCCACATCCAGGAATTTGAGGAGGCGTCCGAGACCCTCAGCGATCAAAATTGCACAAAAGATGTGATACGTCTCAAACTCTTCCCATTATCGCTAAAGGACAAGGCTAAGACCTGGATATGATCTTTACCTTTAAACTCGATTGCATCATGGAATGAGTTACAATCTAAATTCCTCAAGAAATTCTTCCCCCCACATCCAACGAACTCCATCAAGGCTCAAATTCAAACCTTCCACCAATTAGAAAATGAGTCATTTGATCGATGTTATGAGTGTTTTAACGATTTAATCACTTATTGCCCTCATCATGGACTTGATAAATTGCAAATCATTTCCTTCTTCCATAATGCGATGAATATAAATTCTAAATAACTCATTAAAACCATGTGTGATGGTCCCTTTTGTCGACCTAGACGCCAACGATGTTGAGCTTCAACTGAGGTATGTCACCGAGACTGCCCAAGCATGGGATACCTCTGACCCTAGTGCTCATAATCAAACTCGCCAAATGACCACCACTACATCGGCGTCTGGCCTACTTCACGTAGAAAAGGATACCATGACGGACAGTCGACTCACTCTACTTGAGAAAGGAATGCAGGAATTACTTGAGATATGTGTAAGAGGACCAACGGGCTCCATCCCGAACCCCATTGAGAAGGTGTGTGCTATTTATAAGGTCAAACATTCAACAGAGGAATGTCCGACGATACCCGCCTACAAAGTTATGCTTCAAGAGCAAGGGAGTGGTGTAGGAAGATTTAGGGGTAATTTTGGTGCCCCGTACGGGAATTCTTACAACCCTTTATGGAAAAACCATCCTGGTTTTAGCTATGGGAAACAAATTATTGCGATGAATCCTAATTCACATGTTTCCCCTCCCCCACCATCACACTTTCAACAAGCACCACAGATGCAAGGACATGTGCAAGAACCACCACTTTCAGGGCTATATATCACTCCACCGCGGAGAAATCTCGAGGATACAATAAACCAATTCATCATTTCCCAGAATGCAGCCACTGCTAGACATGAGCACATGATGAACGACATAAATGCGACTATTTCAAAGATGCAGTCATCGTTGAATATCCAAGAGAAAGGAAAGTTTCCTGCCCAGGGACAAATACCTCCCCAAGGCCAAACTAGTGTTAGCTCCACCTTTACAGAACATCAGGAGCAATGTCAAGCTATAACCACTCTTCGTAGTGGGAGAGTTGTTGATTTATCACCTCCTCCACACGACGCAACCAAAGATAAGGAGATTTCGCTCGACACGAAAGAGGCCGAAGATGTCCCCTTGAAAGAGAGTGATAAAGAAGACACTAGTGAGCCCGAATTAGTAGTGAAACCACCCTCTGCGGCACCATTTCCGCAAAGGTCAGTTTCTTCCCATAAAGGAAACCCCCGTAATGAAGTGCTAGACGTGCTAAAGCAAGTAAAGTTAAATTAACCTTTCCTCGATGCCATTAAGCAGATTCCTGCCTATGCAAAAGTCATCAAGGACTTGTTAACAGTGAAGAGGAGGATGAAGGTAAAGAAAAATGTATTTCTAGCATAGAGCGTTAGCTCCATTCTACTTAATGATCTCCTGCCAAAATTCAAATATCCCGGTGCACCCACTATTTCCTACGTCATTGGAGAAAATAAAATTCAAAAGGCCTTACTTAACTTGGGAGAAAGTGTTAATATCCTCCCTTACTCCATCTATAAGCAACTTGATCTGGGCAACCTCAAGCCCATAAAGATCACTCTCCAATTGGCGGATCGAACCGTGAAGATCCTAAAAGGTATAGTTGAGGACGTGATCATCCAAGTTGACACTTTTTACTTTCCAGTAGATTTTGTCATTTAGGACACTGAGCCCTCCTTCGCCTCGAGCAATCATGTTCCCATCATTATCGGGAACCCATTCTTAGCTACGGCTAACACAATAATCAATACTCAAAATGGGCATATGCAACTCACCTTTGGGAATATGACCTTAGAGACTAACATCTTCCATATAGCCCAACATACTAGGGAAGAAGATCTTCATTGAGTGAGCTTAATCGATGAGACCGTAGAGGAGTAATTTAAGGAAAATTATTGTGGAGATTCCCTAAGGACCTGCTTAGTATCGATCCATGAGAGTGAGTGGGAGTATACTGAATTTGAGAAGGCAGTTGAGGAGTTGAGAGAATTTCTTGATGAGAGAGCATCGGATGAGGACGCAAGAGATGTAAGTTGGGTTTCTCGATTTGAGGAGTTACCGCCAAGGGAAGCACACATGGTTCCCTTCAACGACAAATTTCTAACCCTCGAATTGAAGAAACTACCCTCCCATGTTAAATATGAATATCTAGGAAAGGACGAGACATTTCCTGGTATTGTCTCCTCTATCCTAGATGAAGAGCAGGAGGGTAAGCTATTAAAGATTATGAGGAAGCACCAACATGCTTTTGGTTGGTATATTGCTGATTTGAAGGGGATAAGTCCTTTAATTTTCACCCACAATATCCACCTCGAGGAGAATGTAAAGCCCTCAAGATAAATTCAAAGAAGGCTAAACCCCAATATGAAAAAAGTGGTGAGGAACGAAATCATTAAGTTATTGGATGTCGGGATTATCTACCCATTCTCGGATAGTAAGTGGGTTAGCCCTATTCAAGTTGTACCTAAGAAGTCGAGCATGACAGTGATCGAAAATGCTAAGGGAGAGATAGTTCCCCAACGTACCACCACAGGGTGGCGCATTTGCATTGATTATCGAAAACTCAATGTAGGAACTAGGAAAGACCATTTCCCCTTGTCATTTATTGATCAGATGCTTGAGAGAGTAGCGGGCCACCATTACTACTGCTTCCTTGATGGTTATTCTGGATATAACCAAATTAAGGTAGGTATACTTGACTAGGAAAAAACAACCTTCACTTGCCCCTTTGGTACGTTTGCCTACAAACGTATTCCATTCGTCTTGTGTAATGCACTCACGACCTTTCAAAGGTGCATATTAAGTCTATTTAGCGACTTGATTGAGAGAGGACTTGAAGTGTTCATGGATGACTTTAGCATTTTTGTCACTTCTTTCGATCTTTGTCTGGTAAATCTGGGAAAAGTACATGCCCGATGTGTGGAGAAGAACTTAGTGCTAAATTGGGAGAAATGCCATTTTATGGTCACTAAGGGAATAGTTCTCGGCCACCTAGTTTTATCCAAAGGGATTGAAGTTAATAAAGCTAAGATAGATGTCATAGCAGATCTACCCCTACAAAAATTGCTCAAAGACGTGAGATCCTTCATGGGCCACATGGGGTTTTAGCGAAGGTTCATTAAGGACTTTAGCGCCACCGCTAGGACCTTAAGCAACCTCCTTATCAAGGATACCCCATTCGAGTGGAATGAAGCATGCCAAAGTGCTTTTGAAAATTTGAAAAGCATGCTTGTTTCCGCTCCCATCATGAAAGCTCTAGATTGGTCCTTACCATTAGAGCTCATGTTTAATGCAAGTGATTTTGTAATAGGGGTTGTTTTGGGCTAACGAAATGATAAAAAGGCTCATATCATCTACTACGCTAAACGGACTCTTACCGGACCACAACTCAATTACACCACTACGGAGAATGAATTGCTAGCCATAGTATTTCCTCTAGACAAATTTAGATCCTATCTCATTGGGTCACCCATCACTTGTTTCACCGACCACACGGCTTTAAAATACCTCCTTGCAAAGAAAGACGCAAAGTCGTGCCTCATTAGGTGGATCCTACACCTACAAGAATTTAATCTCTCCATTAGAGATAAAAAAGGAGTAGAAAACGTCATCGGCGATCATCTATATCGACTTTCGTCCGACATACCTAGCGATTCGATAACCATAGACAAATATTTTCCGGATGAGAAACTCTTTGCTACCGCTTTTTTGCCCTGTTTTGCGGATATAGTGAATTATCTTGTCACGAGAGTCGTGCCTCCCGAGTGGACACCACAAGATAATAAGTGGTTTATTACCTAGCCGCGCATGTTTTTTATGATGATCCCTTCCTTTTTAAATATTATGCGGACCAAATCATCCGACGGTGCATACCGGATGGCGAGATACCGAAAGCCATCCAATTCTGTCATTCGGAAGCTTGTGGAGGCCGCTAAGATTCTTCAAAGCGGCCTCTATTGACCCACAATATTCCAGGATGTGAGCAACTCTTGCAAATCTTGTGATAGGTGTCAAAGTATGGGAGCGATTACCCTACGAGACATGATGCCATTAACCCCGATACTCATTATTGAGATCTTTGATTGTCGGGGTATTGACTTCATGGACCCTTTTCCGCCATCTTTTGGGTTCCTATACATCCTTATCGTAGTAGAATAGGTTTCTAAATGGGTGGAATCCATAGCTACCAAGACTAATGACAACAAAGTGGTGATTAGGTTCCTACAGGAACACATACTTTCCCGATTCGGTGCTCCGAAAGTGATAATTAGTGATAATGGCACGCACTTTTGCAACAGGCCATTCGAGAAGATCATGAGAAAGTTTGGCCTCGTTCACAAGGTTGGAATGGCTTATCACCGACAAACGAATGGGCAGGCCGAATTAGCGAATCGGAAAATCAAGCATATCCTCTAGAAGACCGTCGATCCCAATCGAAAAGATTGGTCACTTCGATTGAATGATTCACTATGGGCCTATCGTACCGCATATAAAAATCCACTCGGCATGTCCCCATTCCGCTTTGTGCATGGTAAACCTTTCCACCTTCCCATTGAATTAGAGCACAAGGCGTATTGGGCGATTAAGAAGGTGAATTATGACATGGATAAAGTCGGTGAAGTTCGCAAGCTTCAATTAAATGAGTTAAAAGAGATACACAATGACGCGTATGAGAACGCAAAAATTTCCAAAGAAAAGATGAAACTCGCCCATGATAAGATTATTCAACGCAAAGAGTTTCTTCCCAGGCAAAAAGTGCTTCTCTATAACTCTCGGCTGCATCTGTTTTCAGGAATGTTGCGGTCTCAATGGACTGGACCGTTCGTTGTGAAGAATGTATTCCCTCATGGAGTTGTGGAATTAGATGATTTAAAAGGCGGGAATACGTTCAATGTGAATGGACAATGCCTAAATCCATATCTATAGGCGTGTGTGGAATAAGTCGACACCATTTGGTTATCGGACCCCGTTTATGGGGGAGATTGAGCTCAAAATGAGAGGTCGTCGCACCCCTGACGTGTATGGGGTGAATTCTTATGTACATTAGTAGTGTGTGAGTTAGGATATTTACGAGTCCGGAGGCACGGTTCATGATAGGGATCAAGGTAGAACACTTTTTTAGAAATCTTGCACGCATTTTGAGAGAGTGGTAGAGGATTTTCAGGGGACTCGAGGGCTTAGGATATCTTAAGGGGCCATACACAAGTGTTGAGGCATGGGTGAACACTTAGATTTTGAGAGATGAGAGAAATAGGGCTTCTAAGATAGCAAGACCCCCCGAACCACAGAGTGAACAGGTTCGGGAGCGAACCAGTTCGGGGGTCCTGCGAACCGATTCAGGGGTCCTCGCAAATTTTTCCCTCTCTTTTCCAAATCTATTCTCTTCTCCTGCTTCCCTCCATTCATTTTCCCCACGAATTTTACCCTCCACAAACTTCCCCCTACCACTTTCAACTCCAAATTCATTCCCACCTTCATCTCCCTCCATACCTATTCCCATTTCCCACCAAAAGTCATCCCCACACACCTATAAATTCACCCTCAAACCCCCGCCATATCTCACACTTTCACCACTCCATTTCACTCTCCCTCTCTTCAATACCATATCACCTCTATATCTCTCTCTCTCCCACCATGTTGCGGCCCTGCCAAGCAAACCTTCGTCCTCGAAAGTACGACGACACAACCATACTCAATGATGAGGGTGTGAAAGAATTTCGGTCCATCCAAGAATGTTATTTGGCCGAATGCTATTTCTTAGCCACTCGCACCCTTCATGTTGAGCGAGCTGCCCGGTGAAGTCACCGCCCTTTTCCACCGTCGGGGGTGGTGTTCATTTCTCTCCCCTGTGAGCAACAAAGTCTTTGAATCCGAAATTCGCCATTTCTACGCAACGCTCGTGTACAAATCCTCCACTCTCTATGAGGCATATGTTGACGACATTAAGATTCCTTTATCCATTGCCATCATCACACGAAAAATGCGGGAAAAGGGGGTTGTCCTCCCCGTGCCTTTCATGTATCCCACCAATGGTGCCCCTCGCGCCAAAGCCAAATATGTCACCTGAATGGAACCCGGGGAGGAATGGATCCGTGATTCATTTTCGATAGGAAGTCTTTCAGACACGGTGCGATTCAGGCACCTCATTGAATGTGGAGCAATCCACCAAAACACCAATGATTCGGTGGTCAGGCTGCATCAAGCCAACTTTTTGTATCATTTCCTCGACCCCGAGAGCACTATTAATCTAGCCCACCTTTTCTACGCGGACATCCTCCATGCAGCCTATGACGAGTGGGGAAAAGCAGCGCTCCCCTATGACCGCCTTATCACTGAAACTATGATCGATGCCGGGGTGGAAGATCTGGAGAAGCAAGTCAAACTCCCCAGCCTAATTGGAGGTACTTCCACCACCTATAGTGAATGCCAAATGAGGGTGTCCCACCCCGACTGTCCTATTCTTGATGATGATTCTGATGAGGGTACAGGGGAGGAGGGACATGACGCTCCAATGATGGATGTGGGGAATGAAGAAGTGTATAATGAAGATGAGCATTCAGACTTTGAGCCACCAGGTACGGATTTTGATAGGCGCCTTTCAGCGGTGGAAACATGTTTTGACGGGCTCCTCACCCAAAACAATCGAGACCAAGCGGCCTATCAACGGGATTAATAGGCCTACCGAAGCTACACGAGCATGATGCATAGTCTCCAAGCCCATTTATACGAGCTCAACTTCGGTGGACCCCCTCCAACTTTCTTTTATGGTCCATATGATCCCAATGCGCCCGGTAGCTCGTACCCACCTCTAGCACCATAAGCCCATGTTGTACAGCTCTTGTTTTTTTTGCATGATTATGATGTGTGCATCTCTTTCTTCGTTTCCTCATTGTAACCCGTGCCTATATAATGAAAAATTTGTATTTTTCTTTTATTGATTGTTTTATTTCTTGCACTCATTATTTCGTCTTCTTTAGATTTTAGTCCTTTTGATTGAGGATAGTGCAAAAGTCTAAGTTAGGGGGGTGATAAGTGCGCATTTCTAAAACTTCGAAAAATTTTCAAAATGCCCAAAAATATTTACTCTAAAAAAAATTAAAATAAATAAATATATATATATATATATATATATATTCCTCAAAATAAATAAAAATTGGAATTTAAATTTTTCAAAAATATCACCTTTATTTTATTTGAAGTCTCAAATTGTTAAATCTCAATTGCACTAAGCTGAAATTGACCAAAGATGAAAATTGTGCGAAAATTGACGACTTAATGAATAAGTGTAGAGATTAACAGAACCCGGTGAGGTTTCGAGCCTATCGATCTTTTTGAGTTTTTAAATCAATCCGAGTTAATGGTTAACTCAAGGTTCGGATTCAGCGTTTTAAATAAGTCGTTGATTATCTCAATTCTTTATTTTGATCAGTTACGGGAAACATGTGTGATGTTGCCTAGAAAAGCGCGCTACAAATCTCTAAATTAAATTAATCTCAAGACGCATATGGTAAATTAATAAGCAATTCGGACAATGAAGTAGGCTATCGTTTGTTACCCAAAAACATTAGCCATTAAAAGATATGAAAAATTGTCCTTTTGATAACCCAATTGAGCCAAATAAAAATTTTCCTTTTCGTTTGGTAACCCGAAAAACCCAAGTAGCCCAAAATTGTGAAAATTGGTAATGTCATCAAGTAAGTCCAAATAGTGCAAGAAAAATGGGCAAGAAAAAGGAAAAAAATTAATAGAAAAATGCTCAACAAAAATAGCAAGAAAAGCAGTGAAAAAATAGAAAAAAGTAGAGAAAAAGAATAGAAGATGAGTAAAAGCCCGAAAAAGCACTAAGGGACATCATAAGAAAAAATTTCCAACTCCGAAGTTACCAACCATTTCAATGTTACCCAATACACCTTTAGCCTGAAAAGTCCTACCGAGTCCGAAATGCGTAATTAATTATCGCATGGCGAGATAAGACACTAAAAGATAAATAAGAAAGATTGAATGGTGTGTATAAGAGGCAATGTTCCCGTTTTTCAAAAACCGTATTCCGATGAAGAGATCATTTCACATTATATTTCCGTCCTTTCAAAATTGTATGCGTGAATTTGTGTTTCAATGCATTTAGTCCTTATGACACGCATATCGAGAGAATAGCCACAATTCGAGTGATTCGTTTGTGATATCATCCCATGAGCATTTGAATCAAATAGAATTTTCAAAAAGTAACGTAATGATTAATCAGTGGAAATTTGAGGTTAATTTTCGGCTTCGCACACACACGCGACAAATTGAGACTCTTTTGAATATGAATTTATGGTGATTATTTTTTGAAAAGTTTAAATTGTACAATTTTTAAGTATTTTGATTGTTCATTGAGTCTAAGTTGAATTTTGTGGGTATATTCACTTCAAACCCTCACGAAACAACACTCGTCCTACTAGGGTAACCTAGGGGTTTAATGGCTTGTTGCATATGCTTAATGTAATCGCTTGCTCGCAAAAAAGTTATTATATCCCAATAAAGTGTTTAAAATAGTTGTGACGTTATTCCTTTTCTTTTACATTGCTCGGGACGCGCAAAGTTCTAAGTCAGGGGAATTTGATCGGGCATAAATATTGTATATTTATCCCCTTAATTTCGGTACCTTTGTGAAGTCGAGTGGTGCAATTGATTTGAATATTAACTTATATTTATGCTACTAACCCTTTTTGGAAAGTATTTCATATTTTGTGTTTTTCTAATGTGTTTTATAGGTAAATTATCCAAGCGGTGCGAAAGAGAAATCAAAACAATGAAAGAAAGGCTAAGAAGGCAAGTTCAAGGGAATTTTTGTAATTCTGCAGCCTAATCACGGAGATGGGGCCAAATGTAAAGTTTAATAGCTTGGAACAATGATAACACTGGAAAAAATGGCACCCAAATCCGAGCTACGGTGAAAGAGTTATGACCCCTTGAAGTTGAAGAAAAGTCCAAAGAATAAAGGAAGAAAACATGAAAATATGCTAAGTGTTGGAAAAGAGGCATCAAGAGGCCCAAACCAGCGCGTTTACCCGAACCACTCATCGAAACGGTTCTGGGGTGAACCGATTTAGAGTATAGGGCGAACCGATTCGGGGTACATGAGTTCTTAAATGTTGTTTGGTCCATAGAGTTAATGGGGGTTACCAACTTTTCTAAAACGTATTTATATCTGGGTATTGACTCAGAAAAGCGGGTTCTGGATATTTTTTGATTGGGAGAAAAGGATAAGAATACCCTAGGAACATAGTTTTGATTTGGTGCTTCAAGATCAATTATTTCTGGGTTTGATTACAAGTTTTAATTCAATTTTCATTCTCTCTATTATTGTTTTTGCGTGTTTATTTTTCTTGTATGATTCAGACGGTTTCCAGGTTTATAATAACTTCTTTCATGTTTCAATATAGTTTCATTATGATTTCTTTCACATCCAACGTAGTTAACTTATGCATAGTTAGGTTCAATATGTCCAGCTAGATTTTTTAGGATTGGGATGCATGAACCCAACCCAATGTGAGAGTTGCATGTGTATAAAATTAATCATCTATACTTAAGGGTTTATTAGACCATGTTGCGTAGCGAACACACCCATTGTAGATCTTTGGATCTCGTTTGCCTCGGGGTAATCGAGATGCTTCAGAATGCAATCCGAGTGTAGCTATCACGATACCGCTTTACTCATCCTCTTATTACGTATGGTGCGGGCTTGAACCTCATATACGTAATGCTTGGGAGTACTAAAATTTGGGTCTGATTAATCACTTAAATTTATTATTAATTTTTTACTAGCAACACACTAGGGATTGGGGGATTGTATTTCTGGCCTATTTTTCTCTTCATATTTATTACTTCATTCTTAGTTGTTAAACCTTGCTTAATTCGTTAGTTCCATAGTTTTAATCTAGTTTCCTTTTACTTAGTAGGATTATTTTCCAATCAACCATCTTTTTATTTCTTTTTATAGTTGAATTTAGGTTAATCGCATGTCCTTCCGTCGTCCGGATTTTCTCATCCTATTTCCATGTGGAGATCATCCCGACCTACTGGGTTTATTACTACGTGATAGGCTTTCACTTGAGCCTAGAGAGTACACACTTTAGAGAAACATTCTTAGTCCCGTCACCTACACACTAATGTGGAAAAAATTAAGGGTCAATGCAATGGTTCACGGCTCAAGGTCGTGACCAGGGTCCTTATAACAACCCCCTTCATTTCATTTCTTCTCGTGTCAATTTCTCTCTCTCTCTCTCTCTCTCTCTCTCTCTCTCTCTCTCTCTCTCTCTCTCTCTCTCTCTCTCGGCGAGTTGCATTCTCTCTCAATCTCAGACCTAATTTTATCCTAATCTCTCTCTCAATCTCAAAGTAAACCCTAATTTTTTTATTTTTGTGTTAAAACCTAATGTATATGTGTGTATATGTGTGTGAATGTGTGTGTATTTTTATGTATGTGTGTGTACATGTGTATATGCATGTGTATGTGAGTGTATATTTATGTGAATGTGTGTGTATATTTGTGTACATGTGTGTACGTCTGTATATGTGTGTGTATGTGTGTGTGTGTGTATGTGTGTATATGTGGGTATATGTGTGTGTATGTGTGTATACTTTATTTTCAAGAAAAGGGATGTTATATTTAGAGATTAAAATTTATTGGTTATTGTTAACATTGATTGAGAATTGTTATTTAGAGTTTGAAATTAATTGAATTATTTAAGGGTATTGTCAATATTAGTATTGACTGAATGTGCTTACTTAGAGATCAATATAAATTTTGAGGGTATTGTCATTTAGGGATTGAAATTTAGTTAGAGTTTGAAATTAATTAAGTATTATTAGTATTGACTGAATGTGGTTACTTAGGGATTAAAATAAATTGCAATATTTAAGGGTTTTGTCATTTAGGGCTTGGTATTTATTTATAGACTGAAATTAATTGAGTATTTTAGGTTCCGCACCTTAATCAAACTAATATGATCAAAATCCTTTTCATTATCATAACCTTAATCAAACTAATATACCGTTATACCTTAACCGTAGGACTTATATTCACTCCCTCGTATATTTTTCTCTAGAAAAATGAGGCACGATGATAATGATTGACAACAAGGTTGCAATTGGACAGCACACATATCTCTTTTAGTAGTGAGAGTTATATAGAGGGTACTCCTATTTATAGGTATGTAAATAAAAAGATTGAACAATTTAACTACCTTGTAAATTGTAGAGTTAATCTCTAACAAGATTATCTGTTTGATTGTATTCTATTTTGCCTACCAAAAAATTGGGATGACGTTATACAAAATATATTTCACACACATAATCCCGATGTAGCCCTGACCTTGGTTATGTTGTTGGAGAAGGCAGAAAAAATTCCACCCGTTATGGATACAACTGCCTACAGAGATTGTGATGTCTCGCGCCATATGTACGCTAAATTGAACCTTGCCAAAAATTTGAAAATGATGGGATTTCGAGTTCATGTCACGAATATCTACACATCAATCATAGATACCCTTCCTCCTAGTTGTCCACGTGCAAAAATTCATAGGTTCTTAAAATCTAATACCGAATGGATGAAGATCGAACACGTTGAACTTATTCTAAAGTCTTACTTTGAAAAGGTGTGTGTGTGTATATATATATATATATATATTTATATATATAGTCATAAGCTTGATTAATTAATTATAATTTCTTATTATAATTTTTTAGTAACTTATGATTTTTCATTTTTGTAGATAATGTCGGGAAGAAACAACCCAAAAGTGTCGATGGGACACCGTAATGGGGTTCACCATCTCGTGCACAACCTGAATTCTCAACACTAAATGGTGAGCAATACACAACTCCACCAATGCTTCCCTCCTCACCAAGCCCAACTGCAGCTGCTTCGGTCCCTTCATCCAGTACTCCCGTCTTTCCACCACTACCATCCAATGTTGTCGATGCCTCCCGCTCAATCCAAAAGGAGCCCATTGGGTTCTCCATTCTCCGGAATAACTCGATGGGTGATAGAAATGATGTGCTGAACTTTAAATCCTGGTGTTTGGTGTTGGGAAAAGTGAACGTTGGAGTTAGAGAACCAGACAACTGGAACCTGGTTGATTAATCCATCAAAGATGACTACCATCAACTCTACAAGTATTTCTCATTTCCCAATCGTTCTAAGAACAAGTTTCTATCTCAGGTTGCTAAATCATTGAGAACATACATGAGAAATTGAAGAAACATTTCCTGAAAGAGGCAACGATCTCCAATATTTTGTCTTTGAAATAGAGAGAGAGCGTCCCACTGGTTGAATTCCTGTGGAGCAGTGGAATAAGTTTTAGGAGAATGAGTCGAAGGAGAAAAATTGGTCCAAAGGGAGAAAAACAAAAAAATAGGGTACAAAAAACTGATATCTATAAGCTAAGATCCAAATCATATGAGGATTTGAAGAATGAATGGGCAAGTAGGACAAAGTATGGTCCAGATGCGGGTAAAATAAAAATTGATTCAACTTATTCATTCATGCTCGATGAAGAAAAGATAATAAATTCCCGTCGCACTTGGCTGAGATACTAGAATCAATAGAGGCCATCAGCAATCAGTCAGGTTCGATCCCTAATGATGAATTTTATCTTGAAAATATTTCCCTCACCCAGACCTTTGGAAAGGACAAAAGGGGGAGGACGAGAGGTGTTAGCTCACATATGCCAAAAATATAATTTCAATAGATCTCACATTCCATGGACGAGTTTTATTTGATCAAGGATCGTTTCTCGTCCAATGAGAAACGATGGTTGAAGACTGATGGGGATTTCCAGGATATAAAAAAATAACCTAGGAATGTTGAAGAATCAAATTGTCGAACTTGTGTCCTTTTTCCAAAATTATGGGATCCCAAAGCCGCCTCCTCAAGGTTACCCTTACCCTCACCCTCACCCTCACCCTCACCCTCAAGGTTTTCCCTAGCCTCCCCCTTCAAGTTCCCTTACCAAGTTCTGCCTCCAACATTCCCCTCCCAAATGCCACCTCATCCAACATTCCACTCCCAAATTCTACCTCATCCAATATTCCCATTCCCCGTGCCTCCGCCTATCATGGAACTTGGATCATCATCGACAACTCAAGGTGACTATGGTGAAAAGTACTATTATAAAGACCTGGGTAATAAGAGGGTTGTTGGGGTATGCACACTCATCTCCAGGGTTGTTGAAACTCGAGCATGCAACCGACCTTTGGAGATGGGTGAGGCTCAAATAGTGATCGATGAAATATACAACGAATGCAGAGATGTACATGTGTTCGCTGATGGCAGGAAAGGGCTAAAATTAAGGAATTATAAAGGCTCTTTTATTGCTTGGCCAATTTATTTGTCGGAAAAAACCAAATAATATTTTCTTTTGTTTCAGTTGTAAGAACATTTTTTTGTTTTAGTTGTAAGAATATTGGTTTTGTTTCAGTTTAAGAATATTGGTTTTGTTTTTGATTTAATTATATATTTTTATTGCTTTAGTTGTAAGAATATTCTTTTTGTTTCAGTTGTAAGAATATTTTTTTACCTATTACCACATGATTGAAATTTGAAGATTATTACATGGATTTTCTACTATACAAAGAGTGGATGGAAGAGACTAACCGAATTTCAAATAATCATGCATTGAAGAATTTGTTAAATACGCTTTTAAAAATATTAAAAGTTATAAGATTCCGTGTCCATGCACCTATTATATGAACGAAAAATATAAGTCATTGGAATACGTTGACTTACATTTAATAAAGTAGGAAATATGTCAAGACTATAAAATATGGACATACCATGGTGAAAATAATATACCTTATGTTCCAAAAGAATTGTCGGTACCCGACCGCTTAATGGAACCCCAATGAGTGGAAGCGGTACATGATTCACCAACACATCGTCCATTGACCGACTTAGTTGATGTTTCTTACGGACTCCACAATCGTCAAAACCACCAACCTATGGATACGGATAATGCACATTATGGAAAACTGAATAAAAAAATTGATGTTAAACTTCTAGGAGATCGTGAATACATACTGTTGAAAGTCGATGCGGCTGGACCATTGTATAAAGATTGCGATGAATATCACTCAGTATTATATGCAATGATTGGTTTTCATCATTTGAAGAGACAATTTGGTTTGTCTGGGAACAACGTAACCAAAATTCTTAATTGGGTTAAAGATATTCTCCTAAAAGAGAACACGTTACCAGACAATTATCCTACCATGAAGAAGAGCTAAAAGGGTTTGGGTTTGAAATATAAATCTATTCTTGCATGCAATTATGATTGCATATTGTACCACAACGATCACGAAGAGAAGGATGAATATCATGTATGCAGCAAGACTAGATATGTGCATTTTGAGAATGGAAAGGACAAAGCTGCAAAAAATCGCAAGTGCTCACAAGTCCCAAAAAAGGTTTTGAAGTATTTTCCACTTGGGACATGATTAAAATGGTTTTTTATTGTACCGTGGTTAGTGGAGGCCATGACATGGCACGCTCTATGCGAGGTGGGTAGGAATCTGATGCGTCATCCAGTTGATTCACCCATCTATAAAATTTCAAATACACAACACCATGAATTTACAAAGGAACCGCACAACGTTCGTCTTGCAATCTCAACCGATGGGTTTAACCCTTTCAGTAAGTTAAGTACTAGTCAGAGTTATTAGCCAGTTCTCTTGGAGCCTTTAAGTCTCCCTCCGACATTATGCATGATAAAAGAGTTCACATTGTTGTCTTTGTTGATACCCGGGCCGAAGGCTCCCAGTGATCATATTGATATATTCTTAGCACTATTAATAGAAGAACTTAAAGAGTTGTGGGATAAAGGCGTGATGGCGTTGGACTCTCATAAGGGTGAAGACTTCACACTTAAAGAAATGGTGATGTGGGCGATCCATAACCTTCTAGATTATGGGTGATCCACTGATTTTAGGGCATGGTATCAAAAGAGGTAAATTTCACATCTTATGTGTGCGATTATTTATTCGTTTGTGATAAAAACATACCCTAATACAAATTCATTAATAAATACAGCTTCTAAAAATAGGTGATGTCTCTTCCAGGCTTGCACGCCTAGGAAAAGGCCCTAGTGAGAAATTTCGCACCAACCATTGATTTCATTTCATATTTATATGAGGAAAATCTTTTGATGCAAAATAGTGGAATATCAATTTCTACCTTGACCACCTATATCGCTAGAAAAAGCGATAACAATTCAAAGAATACAATGTTAACCTATTATGGGATAGTCCAATAAATCCTAGAACTTGATTACTTATATTTCAGATAAATCGTATTCTATTATGATTGGGTAAAGGTGGAGTATACAATGAATGATTGCAAAGTTGATCCTAACTCCAAACTTATTATGGTAGATTTATCAAAGCTGAAGAGTAAAGATCGCATAGTCCACGAGCCTTTATATATGCCTTTCAGAATGTAAAGAATGTATTATACTCTAAGTGCAAAAAAGAATGAAATTGGTCTATGATTGTGCATGCACCAAAAGGTATGAATACGGAAGTGGATGCATTAAAGGCTCCAAAAGAGTTCCAGTCATCTCTTGATGACAACCCTAATTTAAAATATCTTTTACTTGATTTACAGGAAGATTGAGTATCAAGATATTATGTTATCCTTTCCAATCATATTTGTGTACTATTATGATTTTGACATTGTATTAGCGCTTTACTTTGATGTATGACTGTTATTTACTTTTACGAAGGTAATTTCGGCCCAAATCTCTCTCTCAATCTCAAAGGTAAACCCTATTTTTTTTTTTGATTTATACCCTAATCTATATGTTTATGTATGCGCGTGTATTTTTGTGAATGTGCGTGTATTTGTGTGTACATGTCTATATGAATGTTTAGTTACTTTTACGAATGTTTAATATGATTTATGTAAGTTAACTTTCGATAATATATTTTGTTCTGTCAAATGTTTAGTTCCTTTCACAAGATGCTTGATTTGAGAATAAAGTCATTTGAGTTTGTGATTAGATCAAATTGACCCAGCTCAATCTCAACATGTTCCTTTACATATACATTTTGTGATTATTTTCATGGATTCAATGTTCATAAAATGAAGTTAAATTAGCTTGATTTTATTAAGATTGTATAAAAGGAACTAATCACAAATGTACATGTAAAAGAATACATTGTGGGCTCCAAGTTCAATTTAGCCTAATCACATATTAAGAAGACTCTATTTAATGGCCTTTTTGGATTGCAGGAATCAAGTACTCTTTAGTTTAACTGAAATAGTCATATAATTGATATGCATTATCTTTTAAATCTTTTATATGATAGAAGGAGTACAGAACAATTATTGGTTTTGTTTGGTTTGGCTGTTGGGTAATCATTGGTTATTGGCTTGTTCTTGGATAGTATGTTAGAAGGAGTACGGGCTAATTATTTGTTTGTTTGGTTGGATTGTTGGATAATTATTGGTTGTTGGCCTATTGTTGGATAGTATTTAGAAGGAGTACGGGATAATTATTGGTTTTATTTAGTTTGGCTGTTGGATAATTGTTGGTTGTTGGCTTATTATTGGATAGAATGTTGGAAGGAGTACGGGATAATTATTGGTTATTGGCTTGTTGTTAGTTTTTGGCTGTTGTCACCGTGCGAGATGTTGGCACCTCCAACGGGGCCGGTTGGGGGGTGCTTTGGTTATTTGCCTTTTAACGACATGTTTTCAAGATTAAGTCTATATATTTTTAAGTTATTGTTATATTCTGAAATCACGGGTCCCATGAACACACGAAAATATAATTCTGAAACTGACATAGTTTGTAATTCTATAAAAATATAATTTTTCAACTGACACAACTTGTAATTTAAGTAGAGAATGGAACGGCCCAGGCCTCAAAAATCTTTGTGACCCGACATTTGATTTCCTTCACATAATGGTCTCTATCTCGGGAATATTAATTCTTTGCTTTATAATGGAAATTCCCACCAATAATATGGAACTCACATCTCGCACGGGACCAATGTAACTCGTAGGAACCGACCGCGTGGTCACGCAGCTCCCGGTCCGAGAGCACGACCTAATTTTTTGAATATCTACACTTAGGCTCGAAAACATGTCGTTAGATGGCAAAACCCCAAAACACCTCCAAATGGTCCCGTCAGTAGTGCTAACACCTCGCATGGGACCAATGTGACTCGTAGGAACCGATCGCGTGGTCACGGGACCCTCGGTCCGAGAGCATGACCCAATTGTCATAATATCTACACTTAGGCTAAAAAACATGTCGTTAAAGGGCGAAACCTCGAAATACCCCCCAAATGGTCCCGTGAGTGGCGCCAGCACCTCCCACGGGATCAATCTAACTCGTGGGAACCGACCGCATGGTTACGGGACCCCCGGTCCAAGAGCACAACCCAATTTCAGAATATCTACACTTAGGCTCCAAAACATGTCGTTAGAGGGCAAAACTCCAAAACACCCCCAAATGGCCCCGTGAGCGCTCCAACACCTCGCACGGGACCAATGTAATTTGTAGGAACCGACTGTGCGGTCACGCAACCCCGGTCTAAGAGCAGGACCCAATTTTCATAATATCTACATTTAGGCTTGAAAACATGCCACTAGAGGGCGAAACACTCAAACACCCCCGAAACGTCCCTGTGAGTGGTTCCAGCACCTTGCATGGAACCACTGTAACTCGTAGGAACCGACCGCATGGTCACGGGACCCCCGGTCCAAGAGCATGATCCAATTTTCAGAATATTTAAACTTAGGCTCGAAAACATGCCTGTAGAGGGCGGAACCACGAAACACCCCTGAAACGGCCCCGTGAGTGGTGCTAACACCTCGCACGAGACCAATGTAACTCGTAGGAATCGATCGCATAGTCACAGGACCACCGGTTCGAGAGCACGACCTAATTTTCAGAATATCTACACTTAGGCTCGAATATATGCCGTTAGAGGGCGAAACCCCAAAACACCCACCAAACGGCCCTGTGTGCATCGCTAACACCTCGTACGGGACCAATGTAACTCGTATGAACCGACTGTGTTGTCACAAGACATCCGTTCTGAGAGCAAGGTGATAATTTGAGAATATCGTCGTGCTCTCAAACTAGAGGTCCCGTGACCATGCGGGCTTTTATAATTTACCGTTAGAATTATGGCCGTGCGGCGTTTATGTCACACGGGTTTTAGAATGTACAGAAAACAGAGTAAATTAAACATAATTATTTTTAATATATTTAAAATTTGTCACGGATCTAAGCCGTGACCATCTCTATTTGTTATCACGCATAAGCAGGGTCACGACTTAGGTCTATGACAATTTTAGTAAGGACAAAACGTGGGTCACGGCCTTGATCCAGGACCATTGTGGCGACCATTTTTGTATAACGAAGGATGGGTCACGAACATTAGCCATGACCAGATACATGACCATTCTCATACATCAAATGTATGTATGGGTCACGACCCTAGTCCGTAACCATCTATCGTGACCCCCAAGATCTGTGACCCATCGTTTGGTCAGGATTTGGGCCATGACCCGTGAACATGGTCATGCTCGAAATGGTCACGACCCTTAGCTACGACCCAAGGTCAGGGTTTTTGGTCGTGCCTAATATGATGTATTGTCAACATTCCTAATATCCTTGACTTCAAGAAGTTATTTCTTTAAGGATTTCACATCTTCCTCTGTGAGAGTGCCCACATCTCCTAGGTCTTTCACATCATCTTTTAGCTTGGTCACTAAGGCAAACTGACCCTTGTAGGCATCGGTCATCTTATTAAGGGACTTGCGAACATAAATAAATACACGATGAGCTTGAGCACTTACCTCCCGACCAAGAATGACATCAAGATTTCCAGCAAAAGTAGGAATCTCTTAGGCCATATTGCTGTGCTATAAAAAGTAATAATAAAATGGTGATGCTCAGTAATAACTCAAGACAAAATTAAAATTCATAACAAGTTTTTTCAATGATAATTAATATGGGCAAGTCCCTTACAAACAGAAACTAAAGCAAAAATACAAGGGTGTGTAGGATAATTATTTCTAACCAGTCTCTCGCTCTTCACTTTCTCTTAGGTCTTTAAGGATTTACCTTTGACAGTTATAAAGGAAGTGTGGTCGACTGTGGCATCTGTGGTGGACTCTTCATCATCTTTTGGCGGGGAACCAGGGTTGTGCTCATCAAAAATCTTAGAATCAGCAGGGACATTTATCCTCACTAAGGTATAATCCCAACCCTTTTCAAAGATGGCCTTTCGGATGTCAGGTAGATGTCACTTGGCTTCCTTGAAGGATTTATTATAAACCATATTGTAGATGGCCTCCTTAGTCATAGAGATATATTCACAGACTTTCTTCAAACGATCATTTTCGACCATAAGCTCGTCGTTAGTGGCCTTTAGCTTAACGCATTAATTCTTCAGCGTGCTCATGGCATCATTGGTGGACTTCTTATTCTCGTTGTATGCCCTCTTGGCAGCAGCAAAGGCTAACTTGGACTTATCAAAGGTCATTGTCAGATCATTATTATTTTAGATTGATCTAATCGACTCTCCAAAATGGAGAAAAAGTCCTCTACAAACTACAAACAGATAAATAAGAAGTATGTTTAGACATATAATGAACAATCCAATAACGCCTGAGTGATGTTAGATGAGAGTTGGTCTTAGGACATCTGGTTGACCTGCTTATGACCAAATACGAGCATATCTCCCTTTAGCAAAACCATAGGCCAATGAGGGGTTCTTTCCCAGAAACGTCACCTGTTGAGTTCTCCCAAAAGTGGGGGAATCATCCTTCTTGGAAGACTCCAGAAGCATGGAGAAAAAGTACTTGTACTTCCTACCTTTCTCTTAGACTAATAAGCCCAATTCAGTGACAGAAGGGACCTCTTATTCATTAATCTTTACAGACTTGGCCTTGGGGGAAGAGGGATTGACATCGTCCTCTTCAATCAGCAAAATTCTTTTTTTGAGATCCATTGAGTCTTCTTCCTCGACAGGAGTCGACTCGATGTTTAAAGATTCAAAATAGGATGAAGTAAAATCTTTCTCACTTGTTGAGGGAAGTGGAAGATCAGGAATTGTATCTATCAAGCGAGCTGTGAGGTTGCTGGTAGAATTTTTATACTAAAAAAGAAAAGAGGCAGAATGGGGGTGATCACCACTTCGAAGAAGGCGCTTCCTCAACTTCTAAACCTTGAGAAATTCCTTCATGTTAATATGGGCAAGAGATGGTTCTTTCTTCTTCGATCAAGTTGCTCAAAAAAAGGAAAAAATTAATAACTAATCAATCAAGCAAAAATTCAAGAGCAAAAAATAAATAAAGTGTTAACCTATATCTCTCTCCCACTCTGGGTATAAAAACCCTTGGCATTGCTCGCCCGCTGGGAGAGGAGGTTGTTTCCATTTTCGTGAAATAAAATTATGATCCCAATAACCTTTGTTAAAATTAGGGAGATTGACTACTAAAACCCGTCAGCCTTCCTGGCCTTCAGGTACAAAATATCATTTGTTGTCTTGGACTAGGAAAAATAAAATATAATTTTTCAGATCCCTATATTGGTCCCATACAGTTCATTTATTCTATAGACTCCATTTATGATCCCCCGTGTATTTGGGGCCACATTGGGCAGGAACGAAATCAAACAAACTCATAGAGATCTAAAAGTTTGGTTTGTTTCCCCCAACCACTGAAAGGGTATGGATCCAATGGCCACCTTCAATAGTGTTGCAGTTTTTAGGCATTGGGGAACCTTCATTCGTAACCTACAGGGGACTTCAGTAGGTTTTTCTAAACTTCCCCAAGATCCTCTCATTAACAGTGTAGACCATTTTCAAAGAAGAAAAGAATGGGAGAAGACCACATAATAAAAATAAATAGAACGAACTACAAAGTTGGAAGAAGTAAGCTAAAACAAATAAGACTTACAAAGTGCATTGATAAAATAGGATCTCCACACCACCAAAACATAGTTTTAATAACATACAAATTTATTAATTACTAACACTATTATACTCTTACAATTACTATTAGTAATTTATCATTACTAAATTAAGATGTGTTACTAATGAGCTTTATCATGTCAAATAATTAGTGAAAATCAATTTTGATAATCCCAAAATCATTCTCTCCTTTCTCCCACTATGCAAAGATGCTGATAACTTCATTGGCCATTTTTTTAATCTTTTTTCCATATAATCCTTTGAAATTTTTGTTCACAGATAATTAACTTTTTCACGAAAGCTCGAAAGTCATGGTTTCACATCATCAGTTCCCCGATTAAAGTGTACCATCGTTCATTCAAATATCATTTTAATTTTATTTCATTCATGATTTGTATGTGTTATGAACTCTAATATTTCGATTATATGTTTGATTTGACTCATGATTTTGGGGCTTCAATTTTCTCCAAGTAGATTTCATTTCCCCTCCAATCTTGTATGATTTGAAGATTCAGTTTATGTTTTTTGTTTTTGTAGATATTGGTTGTACCGTTTCCCTCAATATTTAGAAACATTGGTCAATGTATATATTTTGGTTACAATCTCTTGTTATTGTTCATTGCCATAACTATCATTTGATCTTCATGTATAATTTAGTGTCCCAAATCATGTATTTTATATGTTTGATAAAATGTCACGGAGGGAGTTTGAACTTTTGCTAAATTGCGCATATCTAAATGTTAAGAGTCCCTATTCTATTTTTTGCAATAATTAGTAATACACTTAATCAATGGTCAAGATAAGTTTTGTCCACTAGTAATCCACTTAGTCCATTGATTATGTCCGAAAAAAGAAAAGTACACCCTTAGTTTGGGACATATGGAGTACTTTGCTTTACGTTTTAGGGCATAAACATTCATTTGAGTTTTGGTAGCTTAATTCACCAAAATATCTACACTTTTAATTGACGCACATAATGGAAATTATCTTCAATTTGTTGTCATTAAGTTATGAATATAAAAGTTGGTCGCTAACAAGGCTAAATATGCCTTTAATATTATATTATTTTTCTATCTTATTGTTCTTTTCCACATTGTATATAACAATCTTATGTATTAAAAACATCACTCATGTAGTCATTTCAGTTGTTTTCTCGATATCATGTCTAAAACATAAAGAGAAAATATCAGTTTATGTGATAATTACTGGAGCGTCATTTAAACTCTACTTAGTACATGAATTTGTTTGAAGTTTTCTATTGGGTATAATAATATTTTTATTGTTGATTCATCTTAAGACCGTTATATAGTGTATGAATTGTTGTTTGTTATCTGTAATTTCGTTGCCTATTGCCCTGAATATTTGGCTTAAATGTGTTATTTGAATATGATAACTTGTAACATCAAGTATTAATTTGGGGAAGAGTATATAATAACAAGGAACCATTGTCATAGGAGAGTGTTTGTCACTCGATGGTAGGGATTTGATTTTTCCCCATCATGAAAATGAGATATCCCAGAGCTGCACTGCTTGCCCAGATAGCAATGTGGGTTATTGTCTCCATAATGGATCATGATTTTTCTTATTGTCCAGATTGATGACATAGTGAGCCTTTTAAGTGGTAGACTGTTGGATGATTTTAATATTAATGGGTATTAATGGTTAGAGGAAATGAAAGGTTAAAACCATCAATTAATTGGAATAGGAAAAGACAAAGGGAAGTGGGAAAACCAAAGTCCCACATTGGAAAAGTGTGAAAAAGTAAGTGGGTTAATAAATGCTTTTGTGTCATAAGAGATTACTTGTGTGCATTGAAGTGTATGCTACTAGTGTACACCTTAGGTCCAAGGATGGTGCTTTGCACCATCCGCACACGCACACGCGCGCGCGCGCGTGTGCGAAAGTGCGATTGGGCGTTTAGGGCGCTTTGGGCGCTTTAGAGGCGCACTTTGCACTTCGCACGTACGCATCGTCGCGAGGAGCAGTAGGAGCCTTTGATTTTTGACAACGTCAAAAGATCAAACGGTCCAGATTAAATCCATAATAAATGACACATAATTATGGCGCGAGTGGATCTGAACCGTCGGATTTTGGCGCCACTTCGTTAAGTATTAATCCGTACAGTCGCATCTTTTTAGTTCAAATCTGGAACGTTAAAAAATATAGTTATATATCCAAGGGCCGTGATTAAATGACCTTTGGATGTGGTGTCTCTTCATGAACAGACACCACAAGAGGCTATATATAGAAGACAAAATCCTGTCATAATTAATTCCGAAAATTCTCTTTCTCTCTATTATTTCTTCTTACCAATTTCATAGAGTGTTCTGTGGGTTATTATTCAAGTTTGCTACTTGAATAAACCCGTGGATTTGTTGTATCTTGGAGGTAATTTGCCTAGACCCGTTAGCAAACTCTATACGAGTGGGGGCAAATAACACCTTAAGGACAGTAGTCTATTACGCCTCAAATCCAAACATCTGTTCATATTTTCTGCATAATTAAAAATTCTTCAACAATCTTAAGGTGTTATCATGGAGGCAGAAAAGAATATGAATATGTTTCTGAATCCCAATGTGCATTTGGACCGCTTTGATGGAACAAATTTCACTCGCTGGAAAGGAAAATTATTCTTCCTTCTCACAGTTTTGAAAATAACATATGTTCTGGATCCTAAACTAGAAGCAATTCCGGAACCAAAAGAAGACGATAATGAAACTGTCAAAGAACAAAGGAAGAAACGTGAAGAAGACGAATTGGTGTGTCGTGGGCATATTCTGAATACACTGTCTGATCGATTATATGATCTTTACAACTCTATGCAGTCTCCGTGGGAAATCTGGAATGCTCTTGAATATAAATACAAAACAGAGAAAGAAGGTACGGATAAATTCTTAATTCTGAAATATTTTGAATTCAAAATAAGTGATAACCAAACTGTTTTAGACCAAGTACATGAGTTGCAAATCCTTGTCACAAAGCTTCGTGAATTAAAGGTGGAAATTTCTGAGTCGTTTCAAGTTGGTGCAATTATTGCAAAATTACCACCAAGTTGGAATGATTGTCGTAAGAAACTCCTACATAGGAAAGATGATATAAGTTTGGAGGAGTTACAGAAACATTTAAGAATTGAAGAAGAAACCAGATCCCGTGATCAAACAAATGTTTCTTATAATTCCACCAAAGTAAACTTTGTTGAAGGAAAGAAATATCATAAGAACTTCAAACCTAATGGTAAGAAGTTCAAGAAAAATAATTCCAATAAGAAACAGTCCAATGGGGCTTGTTTCAATTGTGGCAAAAATGGCCACTATGCCCGTGATTGCAGAAACAAGAAACGAAAGATAGATGCTACTGAATCCAATAATACAAACAATGCAAATATGGTGGAAAATAAGATCGAGGATCTTGTCGCAATGGTATCGGACATGCAAATTGGTATGATTACCGAACTAAACATGGCGGCAATAACGAAGTCTCCTGACTGGTGGCTCGATTCTGGGGCTACCATACATGTCTGCAATGATAAATCATTGTATTCCGCATATGAAAAAGCAGAGGACGGTCAAGAGGTTCTAATGGGGAATCATAATTCTGCCAAAGTTCTAGGAAAAGGAAACGTTGAACTACAATTCACATCTGGAAAGAAGTTGACGTTGACAAATGTTCTGCATGTACCAGAAATTCGAAAAAATCTAGTGTCTGCAAGTTTGATTTGTAAAAGCGGCATTAAATCCATCTTTGAGTCTGATAAGTTAATTCTGTCTAAGAATGGGGCATTTGTTGGGAAAGGGTATGCTTGTGATGGAATGTTCAAACTCAATATTTTGATTAATAATATGAATAATTATGCTTATATTGTTGAGTCTTTTGATGTTTGGCATGCTAGATTAGCGCATTTAAATTTTAGATCATTGAAATACATGTCTAAACATAAATTAATAACTTGTGATAGTACTTCTCATGAAAAATGTGAAATCTGTATTCAAGCAAAATTAACAAAAAGACCTTTTCCTAAAGTCGAACGAAGTGCTGAATTATTAGAATTAGTTCATTCTGATATATGTGAATATAATGGTATTTTAACTAGAGGCGGAAAAAGATATTTTATTACATTCATTGATGATTGCTCAAAATTCACATATGTATATTTGATAAGACATAAGGATGAAGCTTTTTCTATGTTTAAACGTTATAAAGCAGAAGTTGAAAACCAAAAGGAAAAGAAAATTAAAATTCTTCGTAGTGATAGAGGGGGAGAGTATTTTCCAAATGAATTTGACTCATTTTGTGAAGAACATGGAATAATACATCAAAGAACTGCCCCTTATACTCCCCAACAAAATGGTTTGGCTGAAAGAAAGAATAGGACTCTTACTAATATGATCAATTCTATGTTTATTAATTCAAACTTACCAAACAATTTGTGGGGAGAAGCTTTACTCACCGCTTGTCATTTACACAACAGAATTCCATCAATGAAAACACATGTTTCTCCATACGAGGTATGGAAGAATCGAAAACCAAATCTGGACTACCTAAGGGTCTGGGGTTGTTTGGCTTTCTATAGAATTCATGACCCTAAAAGTTCAAAGTTGGGTGCAAGAGGAATTAAAAGTGTTTTCATAGGATACGCGGAAAATTCTAAGGCATATAGGTTGTTGGACTTAAATTCTAATGTTCTAATTGAATCAAGGGATGTTGAATTTATTGAAAATAAATTTTATAAAGATTCATGTGTCGAATTAGATGCCAATCATGATACATCCACTAGGTTGATTCCTAGACCATCAATTAATAATAAGAGGAATGAACCCGAACAGAAATAGAACCTAGAAGAAGTCAGCGTGCTAGAAAAGAAAAATCTTTTGGCCCTGATTTTATTTCATCTCAAGCCTTAGCCTTTTTGGTTGAAGGAGATAGAGATACTATTCTAAATAAAATGCCTATTTTACTTAACGTAGAAGAAGATCCTAAAACCTTAACGAAGCAATGACTTCAAGAGATGCTTCTTTTTGGAAAGAAGCTATTAATGATGAGATGGATTCAATTCTATCAAATCAGACATGGGTTTTAGTGGACTTGCCACAAGGATCACAACCTATTAGTAGTAAATGGGTATTTAGAAGAAAATACAATACCGATGGTTCTATTCAAACCTTTAAGGCTAGATTGGTAGCAAAAGGTTTTAAACAAAGAAAAGGGATTGACTATTTCGATACTTATGCACCTGTTGCTAGAATTACATCCATACGTGTTTTAATGGCAATTGCATCTATTTATAATCTATTTGTGCATCAAATGGATGTTAAAACAACATTTTTGAATGGTGACCTAGATGAAGAGGTATTTATGGAACAACCCGAAGGGTTTGTTTTGCCCGGAAATGAACATAAAGTTTGTAAATTAATTAAGTCACTTTATGGGTTGAAACAAGCACCAAAGCAGTGGCATGAAAAGTTTGATACAATCATTCTTTCTAATGGTTTCAAACATAACAACGCTGATAAGTGCATTTATTCTAAATTCACCGATGACTATGGTGTAATTATTTGTCTATATGTTGATGACTTATTAATTTTTGGTACAAACATGAGAGGTGTATATGAAACTAAGAAGTATCTTAGTTCACAATTTAAGATGAAAGATCTTAATGAAGTGGATACCATCTTGGGTATTAAGGTTAAGAAACATAGTGGGGGTTATGCATTATGCCAATCTCATTACATTGACAAAGTTATTCACAAATTTAATCACTTGAAAATAAAAGAAGCAAATACCCCATATGATTCTAGTATAAAATTATTAGAAAATTCTGGCAGAGCAGTTGCACAACTTGAATATGCTAGTGCAATTGGAAGTTTAATGTATGCGATGCATTGTACAAGGCCAGATATTGCATTTGCAGTAGGTAAAATGTCAAGATACACTAATAATCCAAGTGTGGATCATTGGAAAGCAATTGGGAGGATTTTTGGTTACCTCGGGAAGACCAAAGAATTAGGTCTATTTTATTATGACTTTCCTGCAGTTCTTGAAGGATACTCTGATGCTAGTTGGATAACTAGTGCAAGTGATAATAAATCCACATCTGGATGGATATTCACCTTAGCGGGTGGGGCGGTATCTTGGGCATCCAAGAAACAAACTTGCATTACACATTCAACAATGGAATCTGAGTTTATAGCACTGGCAGCAGCCGGAAAAGAAGCAGAGTGGCTAAGAAATTTATTATTGGACATAAAGTTATGGCCAAAACCAATGCCATCTCTTTCTTCATATTGTGATAGTGAAGCTACATTGTCTAGAGCGTATAATAAAGTATATAATGGAAAATCTAGACACATAAGTTTAAGGCATGAATATGTCAAACAATTAATAACTTATGGAGTTATTAATATTATATATGTTCGAAAAAATAAGAATCTAGCTGACCCTCTTACCAAAGGACTTTCGAGAGATTTGGTAAAGGACACATCTAGTGGAATGGGACTAAAACCATTTTTTCAATAGTCACCGGTAATGGTAACCCAACTATGTAATAGCATTACCACTATTCCAAAGTTTAATGGGTAATAACAAGTTACTGATAAGTGATTAGTTTTGCACTGAAATTTATTCAATTTCATGTCCCTTCTAGGATGTTCAGTGCATATTGCTACGTCAAGAGGATGAGTTTAACTCTTAATGAAGTTCGTTGTCTAAAGTAGCAAAGACATGCAAGAGAACTTCACCTATATGAATATAGGAAGTGGTGCCGCTTCTAGCAAGATTTTGGGTTTATTCTTGTTAATATTCATGAAGCCAAGATAGTGCACATGGCCATAATAGTGCTAAAAACATATTGAACATCTCGTAGAGATTGGGATATCTCATGTGTGATATATATCCGGTTCTAAATAATAAGACAAGGCTTAATGCATGGCACACCATTGTCTTATTAGAACTTTGATATGTATTCACTAACTGAAGGTTTAAATCGAAAGATACCTCCTTGTATGCATGAGCATATCACAAGAAGAAATTGCATTAATATTAAAATCTAGTGGGGGATTGTTGGATGATTTTAATATTAATGGGTATTAATGGTTAGAGAAAATGAAAGGTTAAAACCATCAATTAATTGGAATAGGAAAAGACAAAGGGAAGTGGGAAAACCAAAGTCCCACATTGGAAAAGTGTGAAAAAGTAAGTGGGTTAATAAATGCTTTTGTGTCATAAGAGATTACTTGTGTGCATTGAAGTGTATGCTACTAGTGTACACCTTAGGTCCAAGGATGGTGCTTTGCACCATCCGCACACGCACACGCACACGCACACGCACACGCGCGCGCGCGCGCGCGCGCGTGCGTGTGCGAAAGTGCGATTGGGCGTTTAGGGCGCTTTAGAGGCGCACGTACGCATCGTCGCGAGGAGCAGTAGGAGCCTTTGATTTTTGACAACGTCAAAAGATCAAACGGTCCAGATTAAATCCATAATAAATGACACATAATTATGGCGCGAGTGGATCTGAACCGTCGGATTTTGGCGCCACTTCGTTAAGTATTAATCCGTACAGTCGCATCTTTTTAGTTCAAATCTGGAACGTTAAAAAATATAGTTATATATCCAAAGGCCGTGATTAAATGACCTTTGGATGTGGTGTCTCTTCATGAACAGACACCACAAGAGGCTATATATAGAAGGCAAAATCCTGTCATAATTAATTCCGAAAATTCTCTTTCTCTCTATTATTTCTTCTTACCAATTTCATAGAGTGTTCTGTGGGTTACTATTCAAGTTTGCTACTTGAATAAACCCGTGGATTTTTTGTATCTTGGAGGTAATTTGCCTAGACCCGTTAGCAAACTCTGTACGAGTGGGGGCAAATAACACCTTAAGGACAGTAGTCTATTACGCCTCAAATCCAAACATCTGTTCATATTTTCTGCATAATTAAAAATTCTTCAACATAGACTTGTTCTAGAGAGGATTGGTGCGACTATGCTAAGCGCCTTACAAAGTAAGGTATTTGAAACAAAGTTCTTAGATGTTCAAAATTTTCGGTCCTCTAGATTCTTGTACAACACCTCTACGTTTCCTTTATTCAGTCATTTATATTGTATTTGGCATACCAAATAGCCTACTTCTATTTTCAAATGGATACCAAAATGTTGTTAAGTTTAATAAACTCCAAAAAATATTGCTCACAATCTATGTAACACGTTACTGTTTTATCTACACTAATTTTTTAAATTTGCTTTTTGTCTATCACATTTTGCTGCCAATTCCTTATTTGGAGTTTTTGGTCATCTCATCAATTTGTAAATGCATCTGATTTTTCCACGGATACAAATCAAAATGGCAGATAAATTTTATTTTTGGTTCCTATATACAGAAAAAAAAGAGTTAATTTGTTACTTCCTCATATTTAATTTGTAAGGTTTCTCTATCTAAGCCCTTAGTTATACTTAATAATTTTTTGTTGTCATATATATCAGTGGAATCCTAGTATTTTTTCGGCTTGGGTTATTATCTTATAAATATAGGGAAAAAGAAGGAACCAAAATACTTTCTCTATTATTGGCCACTTTACTGGGCCCTATTATATACTCGGTGAAAGGGTAATGACTAAGATTACCTGCAGTTCATGTGTTTTGTCTATTTAGTTATGTGTTTATATAATTATACTATTGGTCATGGTGATATCCTATATTGTATTCTGTCCATATATTTTGAAGGTAGTTTGCATAGGTTCATAGCATTTTTAGCAGCTATCGCTAATAAAAATTATCTGATGTCTATTTCCATAACTTGCAAACCTTGTAATTATTACTATAAATAAGGATGCGAGGTGGAAAGACTAACTTTTCAGTATGCCCATACATGACATTTGACATGATTTGACATCAAAGCTTCGGTGGGAGACATTATGTGATAAACCTGCTCGAGATGGATGTTTAATTGGAATTGCAAAATTATGGTATGTTGTTGGCAATAATTTCTTGTTACTTGTATTTTCTATTGAATGCCTAATTAAATAATTATCTGCTTATGCCTATAACTAAATTGTATGGTGCATTCCCAATCATACATTGTATTTTTTTTTCTTAAAACATTTGTTCTATGGACCTTATGGTGTATGTAAAAGCAGGTAATCTTGTTGTCAAATCTACATAAGGACATATTTTAATAAATTATAAACCATATTATAGAATAAATCAATCTTTAATAATTTCGAACGTTTTGGTTTCATCTTCTACTTTGAGTGCATGAGATAGGTCTGGACAGCCTAGTACCTTCTAGGTGAAGTATTGTCTTAGCTTGGGGGCATTTAGAATGTGATAGGGATATTTGTATCGATAATGCATCGCTGCTTTGGTTCATATAATCAACTATTCCTAGTGTGTTTGTACGTTTGGATTGGCCTCGATTGAAGGGGCCATTATTTATTTCTTGTGTATTGTGCCTGGAAAACCCATGCACATAATTAAGTATCAAATGGCAGAAGCATTGTTTTGGGTTTCATTATAAACCAATGGATATTGCAGTGTAAATATGAGACAGTGTATTTGGATAGCCAATATGATTTGGATATCTATAGCAACTTTTTGCATCTTACAACTGATAACATATAAGGAGAAAATTTTTACACTACCACAGGATTGATCAAGTTTATGGTCAGAATACTAAGTGAATAAAAAAAATAATGACAGGTAGGCATGTATTGTATTCATATAGAATTCCTAGCACGACAACCTCTTTTTGAATAGTTCAAATTAGGTAATGTTATAAAACAGTTTGGCATAGAAGATAATTGAAATTATTAAGTATTATTGAGATTCCTGATACTCATTAGTTTTTTCTTATCTCAGGTTTCTATTTCAAGTCCTAGAATAAGTAAAGAAAAGTTTCACATCAACATCGTGGTCATTGGCCATGTCGACTCCATAAAATCAACGACCACTGGTCACTTGATCTACAGGCTTGGAGGTATTGATAAGCGTATCACCGAGAGGTTCGAAAAGGAGGCTGCTGAGATGGACACGAGGTCATTAAAGTACATTTGGATGCTTGACAAGCTCAGGGTTGAGCATGAACATGGTACTACCATTGATATTGCATTGTGGAAATTCGATACCACCAAGGGCTACTACACAATTATTGATGCCCCTAGACACAGTGACTTTATCAAGAACATGATTACTGGTACCTCATAGGCCAACTGTTCTGTCCTCATTATTGACTCCACCACTGGAGGTTTTGAAGTTGGAATTTATAAGGATCTGCAAACTTGTGAACATGCTCTACTTGCTTTCACCCTTGGTGTCAAGCAAATGATTTGTTGTTCTATCAAAGTTAGTATTGTAGTTCCATATTTTTTATACACGTATTATTGTGGATTGTGTTATTTATAAACCCATATTGATATATCTTTCTATATGTTTATGTAGATGGACGTCATTACCGACATTAATACATGATTTTATTTAGGGAAAAACTTTTGCCTTACAATTTTATTATAAAACTGAAGCATTTGTAGAGGGACTTGCGTGGTGAGAAATAGTAATAATATCTCAATTAGATATATTATTTTAAAAAAAAAATTTAAATTAGTAACGGACATGTACTGTTACTATATGCCACATATTATTTTGTTAGAAATGTGTTATGAATGTTGGAAATGGTTAAAGTGTGTTAGAATTTGAATAAATTTGTAATGCTTTGTAACGGTAGGGATGTGTTAGTAACACATAATTTAGTAACGGTAAAAAAGTATTAGTAATTTGCTTCCCCATGCATTTTTTCTAACGGTAATTTAGTGTTAGTAATTTTTTTTATCATACTACAATAGCGTTAATAATTGACTATTTTGGTGTAGTGACAAGAAGTTTTTTAAGCAAGAGAAGAAGGAAGCAAATATACGGTACAAAGTTTGAAATAAGTTGAAGTCGAATTCCAAGAGTTTAATCACATGGAAGTGGACTTAAGATTGAATTTGGCGATTCATTTCTTGCATAGGACCAACGTTTCCTTGCTATTTTCAAGCATATACAGATATTCTTGCGTGCAGAACTCTGCTTTTGGGCTCATAACTTGGGCCAACAAAAGTTGTAAGATTCTTTGACCCATTTTTGATAAAAAAAAAAAATCATGGGCAATTGTGGGTGCAAAACCATAAGGCCCAACTTTTGGTAGCCTAAACAGACCCAACCAAAGTAAAATTTAGCATCACAGGGATAAATATGAAAATATATTACGTGGATAATTATGAAGACTCATCTTGGTTACATACATTCTTAGTGAAGATGAATACGAATCACTAACAATCCAATAAGGAGCTAGAAGTGTTTATTCATAACTCAACTACTCTTATCACTATAAATAAAAACCCCACCCTCGGGCAATGGGGCATACAATTTTGAACCTTTGAAGAAACAATAAAACTGAGAAACCCTCTGTGGACATAGGCAGTTGCTGAACCACGCAAATCCTGTGTGTTGTGGTCTTTCCTTGCTCTTTTAATTTCTTTTCTTTTTGAAATTATTAATTATGATTTCTTGCACTCACGCTACATATAAAGAGAAGATTCGAGCATCATTTTAAGGGAACTAAATTTTAGGCAGAAAATTATAGAGAGAGAAAGTCACATTTAGAAAATCATTAGGTTTTAATAGATAATTAACTTGAGGGTTGTAATTTAATTTAAATGGTTGGTTATTTGTATAAGAAGCGGAATCTTGTATCAGTTCAATAGATTGATTTGATCATTTTCCCCCTTATTTATACTTATTCAGTTTATATATGAATTTGATTGTTTATCTCATGCTTTGTGTATTCATTATAGTACGCTAATCATCCTATTCAAGGTATGAAATTAATCCCCCATGGATTCAATTAATTTAGCTTGATAGTTTCCATATGTATTTAATTTCCTTTGGTTAATAATTTCTAATTCCTACACTTGTTTATGCATTGGAAAATGGTAAAACATCTTTGAGAAAAGATTAAAAGCTACTATAGAATTTTATCCTAAGATTAAAATTTAAGATAGGCTTATATTTTAATTAAACTTCTAATCTAACTTTCCACTACTCTCATTGTGTTTTTAATGAATTAAAATTAGTTATATGATTTTTTCTTAGTGGCGACTCATTTGATTAATTTTAGTCTATTTGGAGTAGAGTTTGTATGAATTGAAATTCCTTTTCTAAAATAATATTTGTTCAATTCAATAGTGTGAGAGAATCAACTTTTAAATTAGATAAATATATTGAAATTTAATTAAATTGGAAAGTTTCAAATTAGTGTCAATTGTATAAAATGGGGGTGGATTTCATTACTGTAACCCTCCGTATTTTTGGATAATTATGAATTTAATTATTTTAGATATTTCAAATGGCACGTGTGCCGTAATTTAATAGAATTAAATACTACGTGTTTATTAAAATATTCATCGGGAGAGATAATGATTAATATTTACGAGATAAAATTGGTAAGTGAGTTGTAAATAGTTATTGTACGCCGTAGCGAGTGATATCGACGTGACTGCGTTATATCTCAATTGAGGATCAGGTGTAGACTATATGAGGTCGAGATCGAAAATTTGTGTAGAGTGACTCACATGGAGATTTAGAAGTCACGATTGGTTCCGTATGGGTCGATATAGCCAAAATAATGTACCTAAGGATGGTGATTTGGTCCCAGGGTCTTTTTAGACATAATCGGGCCCACACGGGGGTATTTGGGTCTTTTGGGCTTGACCCATTAGCCTAATTTTGGGATTAGGGATTATAAACTAATGTTTAAGAGTTTGAGGCCTCCGTAACTCATATTCTAAACCCTAAGAGAGAAAGAAAAAGAGGCAGAGGCTAAGAGAAAGCTAGAAAGGCCATATTGGGAGAGAATTCAAGGGGGATTCAAGCATTCAGTCGTAGCTTTGTCATCTACAACAGATTTTCTGACTCTACAAACCATTTAAGGAAAGTGATTGACTTGAAATAATAACATATGTAAGGATTTTTTATTCATATCATAGTAGGTATAGAATGAAACCATTGTTGGGAAGGGTTTCACATGTAAAAAGGGGTTTTGAGAAATTATTTATAGCTTGTAGAGTAAATAAATATGTGATGTTTTAGAGTGAATCATAACTGCTGGAATTTGAACCTTGTTAGAGATTCATAGATTGACCATGATTAATTGGGACTTTTGAATCAAATCTAGGGTTATTTGAGGTGTTTATCATATAAACCCATTTTAATGGATTAGTTAGGTGATTGTAATTGATCTTTGGTATTAGGATGATTATTTGATGTTAGAATCATCTAAGAATATTTATCTTATGTTCTATATGATTAGGTGAATGTATAATATCATTTAAAAGGTGTTTGGGTTGGATTTAAAGAAGAAAAATCAGGGTTTCTGCATTGTTTACATCTGGGTTTCTGCACTGCATCCATCAATCTCATTAGAACATAGTTAGAACATCGTTTGAATGAGGTGACTTTCTCATTCGAATGAATATGGTATGTCGCTCTTAGGACCCTAGGTTTTGGTCACGGAGATAGATCTTTTCTTTACGAATGCATCATATTTTTCTAATTTTGTTTAAATTATTTATATGAATTTTCTAAGAAAGGATGTCTGAGATCGAAATCTTTAGTTTGAAACAAAATCCAGGTATGGATGCACGGGACTATATTACCTAGGGATGAGTGTGTACTTAAAGTTGAATAAAAAATAGCGAGAGAATTAATTGATGAGAGCGTTTAAATAATGAATTGAGTGAGGTAAATTTGTAAATATGTAATGTACGTGCTGGTTGGGTAAGTTCGGGCAATTTGACAGAGTGGCGTTAAGTTATTTATTGAATTGATGAGAAATTGAATGAATTAAGGGTTGTGGGATAAACTCGAGATAGTAGGCGAGTGCTTTGGGCTATAGGCACGGTTTAGTCAGATTTGCGTTTATATGTATATACGGGTATAGAGACAATATATATATATATATATATATATATATATATATATATATATATATTTGTGTGTGTGTGTGTGTGTGTGTATTTTATAAATATCGGTGTGTATGATATTTATGTGAAGTATACCACTCTAGTTCTATCATGTGAGGTTGCGTGATGTGGGTGAATCCCCTGGCTAGTGAACGCAGGGAGAGTATAGTCCCTAGGTCATAGGGCCCGGTATTTTATTGTGTGATTTATTTTTTAGGTGAGATGCTTTGGGTATGATTCGGTCTCACTCTCGGGGAAATATGACTGCCTACAATACATTTGCGATATTTTTGCCAAAGTTCGGAGTGAGTTAGTTCGACTTGTATTAACCGAGTTAGAATGAGAATACCTAGGATATGATAGCATTTTAGAGAAGCGCATCCAGGGAGTTATTACTCAGAAAGGTGATTATTATACGTGACATATATGTGATTGTTATAGTATAATTATACGTATATAATAGAGTCGATAATTATATATGGGTTAAATATATAAAGTGAATGCATTACTTATATAACTAGTGTGAATATTATATATGACCAATTAAAGTTGAATTTATTAGGTAAGTTAATGAGTAAAATAACTTATGAATCAAAGAGAGAAAGTAATCAGGATAGAGTAGGGAGATAGAAAGGTTTGTAATAGGTCTAGTTAAATGGTCCACTTTTACTATATGGGTTAGGAGTTAAACGTTAGGTGTGCACAATAGTTAAGGGGTGAGTAATATCTCAAGAGAGTGCGACATTCTCTTAAATATGAAAAGTGTTCATGAAGATTTAATTATAGCATCTTGATTACTTGCTAATTTTTTTCAAAAAGTTTTGGGCTCTTACCTGTGTCAAAAATATTTTCCAAAATATTTTAGGTGTCCGACTATAGGGACGTCAAGCTTGAAATCTCATTCCAGGGATATGTAGTTGCCGCATTTGTGGAGGCTTACAGGATATTATGTATATGTTTTAGTTATTTATTCCTATATTAGGACTTGAATTCAATACTATATTTGGGCATGTTTACCCTTCAATCAATAAGTTCTTCCAATTGTATTTATCAGACGATGTATTTGGATTCAATTTTATTTTTGTAGACTTGTGGTTTGGATTTTTATTTGGAATGGATGGTCTATTCGGTATTCATTATTTATGTACTTATCATGTGATGATTCAGGCTTTTATATTTGTGTGGATGAGTTATGAACTTTCTATTTTCTGCTTGTTATTTCGTTAATGAAAGACAAAATTGACATCGGTTTAATCTAACATAAGTGGTTAGTAATTTAAAATGTTTTTCGGCAGTGATGCTAAGAATGAACCAAATGAGGTTCTTATTTATTTAGATAAAGCAATGATCACCTATGATAAAAATAGGCGGGGTGTCACAGATGGTATCAGATCATCAGGTTCTAGTGTCCTTAGGATTTGTGCGGACTTACTCCTTTTTTAGCATTGTTTTTCTTTTATATAGAGCCCTATGCTTAGTACTGTTGATTCATAAGGCGACTTACGTTCTCCTTTTATTGAGTATAGTTGATACAAATCATATATGAGTTTAGTTGGGATTCGTATGAACAATATGGGACAACCAGCGGGGGACAATTAAGAGGAATGCAGGAGAGAGTCTCAACCGAAGCCATAGAGGATTATGGGAATGTTGACCGCAGTAGAAGTCACCACTATTATAGTTCAAGCAGTTGACGTTGGGATAACCCCTAGGGCACAGTAGTTTTACCCAAGTACCACCATATAAAATAGTGGCTCAAATTCAAACTCACCCAGTTCAGTTGTTAAGGGAGAGAGTCGAAGGGATTTTTCTGAAACGTCATCAGTAAGAGTTCGGGAAAGTGAGAAAGTGTGATTGTCTAATGGAAGGAGATTATTCAAAAGAAATTGTGTATGGTGGAGCGCAATAAAATTTATGATTAAAATTTTGGACAAAATTTTTATCACTTACGATTAGTATTGCAGTGATGGGAGTCAATCACCACATCCGAGTAGAGATACCATAAATAACGAGGAATTTGGGGTGAGGTTCGACCACGAATCTTCTCATCGACTATTTAAACATAGAGACAACAGAAGTTTCAATGATTATCTCAGAAGGACCGGACAGTGGCCGAATATGAAGAAGAGTTGACTTGTTTAGTGAACTTCGTACCCGATGAGGTGGATACGGAGAAAAAAGTGTTCGTAATTTGATAATGGACTTATAGGTAGAGTACACAAGTGAGGATAGGGAAAATTAGTCTAGGATGACTGTTGTCGTTAATGCCTTGAATTTTTAATGTTAATATCAACGCTTTCATGTGAAGTGAGACAAGAGAGTTGGAAAATCTAGCCAAAAGGGCAAGACTGGATTTAGTGGTGATTGCGAGGCACCACACGAGTATACCCAACAGATGACCTATTTAAATGATACAGATCAATGAAATTCCTAGAAAGTGATGGTTGGTTCTGTTAGGGCCGTTAGGTCTAGCAGGGTGTTCCACAGGGCCAGTAGAGCCAAGGGAACAACGGGGGTAGAGAGTGGGGCTAAGACCACTAGGTTTGAGAGAAGGACAATCCTGACATGGTCAGTGGGGTTAGAGACAAGGGGATGTCACATAGAGGTGTCCTATATGTGGAGAGTGGGGACACTTGTACTAAATTTATTCACAAGGAGTTAAGGGATGGGAGAGGGCTGCCCAGTAGGGGCAACAATTACAGAAGTTCTTGGTTCGATTGGGATGATAGTGTTATGTCCAGGGACCATTCGAACCGCCAGTGCTTTTGTCAATCGAAAGTATGAGTTTTATCCAAGGGTGAATGGGGTATGTTTTGTGTGACACAAGCGAATCACAGTATTTCATTAGCACTATATTCCCGTATGAAACAGGTTTAGTAGATGTATCGCTAATATTACTATAATGTGTATATAGTTACCGTCGAGTAGCGGGGCTCTTTATGGTTCCATCTGCAGGGGGTGGGTGTGGACACTAAGAGGGTATGTTTTAGAAGGTTAGTTTGTTTTGAGAGATGATATTTGAGTATGATGTTATCCTGGGTATGGAGTTGTTAGCGATGGTTTGAGTCATGTGGGCTGTTATAGCAAGGCTACCGTTTTTGCTATTCCAGGGGATGTGTTGTTTTGCGATATCTCACCTGAAAGAGGGAGGAGCTAGAGAGGAAACTTCAGAGAGTATAATTGTCTCTTTATATTTTATCCTAGTGTGTAGGGACTTTACTGATGGGATTCAGGGTATACCGGGTTTTTTATCGAGTGAAGTGATTTAGCTCATTATTGATTTAGTGCTGGGATTTGGTGATAGTGCGAGCGCAGCGTATATGACTCCTTTAGAGATGCGGGAGTTTATGATTAGATTATATGATGGGGACATGATTTCGAGTGTCCCGATTATATTCTTTGGGCCTACGAATCTCGATAATTGACAATGCTAGGTAGTAGTGTATCGGAGGGTTCCTTATTTGGATTTTGCTTGTGAGACGTCCCACACATAAACCCCAGAGAATGTTGGGAGTTGAGAGATGTGTTGGGCTCTCGAGCATGGGTATAGAACTTTAGTTGTTGCACTTATTTGTAGATAACACTTTGAGCGGAGAGATATTATACGATATAAGGCCGGTGGAGTCGGGTTGTGATGTGTGGGGAGCACTGGGGACAATTTTGCACCACTAGTTGATGGGTGGGGCAGTCTCAATGAGAACTAAATCATTTTTAGTAGGGTAACTGATTATAAATGATATACCCATTTATGCCCTCGGCCAGGCCGAGGGTGCCCTGCACCTGGACGGAGCCAGGATGATCTCTTAACCAATATTAGACGACCCTCCAAGGGGCCGACCCCTCATCATGGTCCAGACGACCCTTCAAGGGGCCGACCCCTCATCAGGCCCAGACGACCCTTCAAGGGGCCGACCCCTCATCATGGAACAGACGACCCTTCAAGGGCCCGACCTCTCATCAGGACCAGACGACCCTTCAAGGGGCCGACCCCTCATCAGTCCCAGACAACCCTTTAAGGGGCTGGCCCCTCATCAGGCCCAGACGACCCTTCAAGGGGCCGACCCCTCATCATGGCTCAGACGAACCTTCAAGGCGCCGACCCCTCATCAGGCCTAGACGACCCTTCAAGGGGCCGACCCCTCATCATGTTTTGGACGACCCTCCGAGGGTACGACAGTACGAGGCCTAAATTAGGCCAGACACACCACCAGAGGGAACTTTGCCATCGGCCTCGTATCACAGGCCGAGGGTGACATCACCATAGCGCGTGGTTTGGGAGACGCATGGAACAGTGCGCGTGAGGCTCATATGGCACGTGGAAGACCGTTATAACAATATCACCCCCTCATGTAAGGGAATATTATGTCATCATTTGGCATCTACAGGTGTTAACAGGAGATTGGCTAGATGATCATTCACATGCACCATGCATACTTGGGGGTACACTATACCCCCCAAGACATATATATACTTATCACCTGTAACCCTACAGGGGGAGATCGATCAATAAATTGTAACCCTAGCTGAAATTCTGCTGGTACACACAGTAGAGAGAGAAAGTGAGCTTATGCGCATTGTATCCAAGGCCATTAGTGCCCCTACTTAGTGGGTCACACACTCACAGTGGATTTAGGCCTAATTGGCTGAACCACTATACATCATTGTCTTATTCCTCTTATACTCACCTCCTTCTATATACTTATACATACATCTCTATGACTGCCATGGCTGTCACTGTTTGAGCTCATCATCACTTATCTGGTGGTGCTGAATCTTAGCATTATCAGTTTGGCGCAGTCTGTGGGAACGAGAAGACATCGCTTCCTTTGTACAGCTTGACCTCACTGGGCACTCTGGTGGTGAGCCAGTTCTCCCCCTGTGTGGAGATGTTTCACCATTGAAAGAGACCCATTAAGGTTCTCAAGCTCACCAGTCTTTTCTTCGGTTCATCTCTTTATAACTCAAACACATGGCACCGGAGATGCCACCACCACCACTTCCTCCACCGGATAGTGGAGTAGGACCCAGTTCCAGTCGGTCACCACCTCAGTCTGAGATGGCTGATGTGGCGACAGCCTTGAAGTCTCTGGCAGCAAGCCAGTGGATCATGCAAGAGCAGTTCACAGTTCTAAGCTAGAACATACTAAGACCACTAGGGGTCTCACCTGAGATGATTACTCCGATAGTGGATCCAGGGTAGCATGAGGCTAGGGGACCACCCCAGGCACCACGCAAAGACTTTCCACCCCCACAGCGGCGAAGGGATGTTGCTGACCCTCAGCTTCTACGCCTGGGGAGGCAAGGAAACCCTTGCCCTGAGGACAGCTATGATGATCTGGAAGGAGAGGAGGCCCCCATAAAGTGCTGGGAGCTGTATGAGGTCTCCAACAATACTGTATGACCTCTCCAGGAGAGCAAAGGGAAGTGTGGGAGGCAAAACCTTGACGATCGCCCGAGAGGCTCTGCTTTTGATCGCTTAAGCAGGGGGTCGTCCTTTAAGAGGCTGGGCCCAGTAAATGACCTATGGGAAAAATTGTCCAGATCAAGGAGTGTTGCGAGGTCCAGAAGGGAGGCAGCAGATGGCCGACCCCACGGGGGTCGACCCTTAGGAAGGGACGAAGGTCAGGGGGAAGTAAATAGCCGACACAGGCCTGCCGCAACAGAACCCTCCGTCCACCTTAAAGAGACGGCAGGGGATAACATCGACCAAGCCGAACCTACGAGGCCCTGGAACGACTCGATAGAAAGGCTGGAGGATAAGATTGGTGACATCCTGAAGAGCCGGGACCCTCTTCAGAGAGGATACTCCATAGGCTCACCCTTTGTGGCGAAGATAGTCAACTTCCCAATGCCATCAAAGTTTAAGCAACCCGTGGTCACCCCAAGGTATGACGGGAGTACAAACCCTGTCCATCATATTGAGATGTACCAATCAGCGGCAGACATATACTCAATCTCATGTGAGATGAGGTGGCATGCCTTTTCTGGCACTCTGACGGGGGCTGCACATGTCTGGTATATGTCTCTTCCAAAAAACTCCATTGAAAGCTTTAAGAAGTTAGCGGACCGATTTATCCACAACTTTTTCTTTGGGGTGAGGCCACAGAAGAAGACCACACACCTGCTCTATGTTAAGCAGGGGAAGAACGAGAGTCTAAGGGACTACATAGCCAGATTCAACAAAGAAAAGTTAGAGGTTGAAGACTATAAGGAGAGCATAGCCATGACCGCTCTCATTGGAGGACTCCAGAAGGGGAAGCTGCTATGGAAGCTTACTGAAGACCCTCCGAGGACGATGGCTGAATTGCTGTCGACAGCAGGAAAGGTGATGAATGCCGAAGAGGCGATGGCCGCAAAATACGAAGATGAAAAAGGAGGCACTAGTGGGGGTAATTACCCTAAGAAGAACAAAGAGGTGAAGAAGAGGTCTACGGACGACAAGTTCGCCGATTACACCCCTCTAACAGTCAGCTGTGAACATATTCTTAATGAGATAAAGAGTGACTGGTCCCTGAAGTGGCCTGAGAAGTTGAGGGCAGCCCCAACAAGAGGAACAAAAACCTGTGGTGTGAATTTCACCAAGATCATGGCCACGTGACAAACAAGTGCTTTTCTCTGAAAGATGAGATTGAAAAAATGTTAAAAGAAGGGAAGCTAAGGAAGTACGTTGATAAGAGTGCCTTCAAGAGGGGCCGAGGGGACGACCCCAAAAAGAAGAGAGGTGATGCATGTAGAGGAGATCCTCCAAAAAGAGGGGACGACCCTTCTGATGACGAGGAAGACCCTGACCTCCCTTCGAGAGATGACCACGTCCCTATGAAGAGACTTAATATGATCTCTCTCAGTGTGGGGATGATCTCTGAGGGCCTAGCAGTAGGAGGGTCGGAGGTGGCCGACAGGAAGGCCCATGTAGCTGAAGCCAAGGCAGTGACAAAAGTTGTACACTCAACCTCTGTTGAGGCAAAGTTAGAAAAGAGGAAGAAGGTCGATATGGACACTCTGATAGTGGGGTTCTCAAGAATGGACTTCAAAGGCCTTTTAGCCCCACATGATGACCCTCTCGTCAACACTACCAGGGTGCATGGATGCGAGGTGCCGAGGATCTTGGTAGATGGGGGTAGCTCTGCAGATGTGATGTTTTGGCCATGCTTCAAAGCCTTAAGTCTCTGCCATGCTAGACTCGTCCCATACCATCACCCATTGATCGGGTTCAGTGGGGAAAAGGTTCATCCCCTTGGAGTATATGAGGCCGATGTCAGGATGGGGGATGAGTGGACGAGATGGATCACCAAGAAGGTCAGCTTCTTTGTGATGGATGAACATGTCTTCTCGGCCTACAACATTATACTGGGGCGAGTAGCCCTCAAGGGGTTTGAGTCCGTGCCGTCTATGGTCCATCAGATGATTAAATTTCCAACCCCTTACGGGGTAGGGGAAGTTCAGGGAGACCAGATGACAGCACAGGAATGTTATTACAACTCCACCGAAGAAAGAGAGGCATACAAGAAGGCTACAACCACCTACAATATTGATACCCTTGACCCCAGGGACAAGACAAAGCTCAAGAAAGGAGAGGTCGTGGAAGAGGTAGAATCCATCATCCTCAATGAGTATGACCCGGAAAAAACTGTCCAAGTCGGCAAGTCTCTGAAGCTAAATATCAAGGAAGACCTCATCAAACTGTTGAGGAGAAGACAGAGCATCTTTGCATGGAGTCATGCAGATATGCCAGGGATCGACCCCGAAATCATGAGCCACAAGCTCAACGTGGTAGAGGGTGCAAAGCCGGTAAATCAGAAGAGGAGAATTTACTCTAAAGAAAAATATGAGGTCATAAGGGATGAGGTCAAGAAGTTAGAAGATGCTGAGTTTATCAGAGAGGTCATCTATCCTGAATGGCTGTCCAACGCAGTCATTATCCCAAAAGCCAATGGGAAGTGGAGAATGTGAGTAGACTTCACTGACCTCAACAAGTATTGTCCCAAGGACAGCTTCCCTCTCCCCCTCATTGATCAGATGGTAGACGCTACCGCAGGCCATGAACAAATGAGTTTCATGGATGCCTACTCAGGTTATAACCAGATATTTATGAGCCCTAGGGACTCAGAGAAAACTGCTTTTATTACGGATAAGGGGACATACTGTTATAGGGTCATGCCCTTTGGCCTCAAGAACGCAGGGGAAACATATCAGCGTCTTGTAAATAAAATGTTTGAAGACCAAATTGGAAAGTCTATGGAGGTCAATGTGGATGACATGCTGACTAAGAGTTTGAAGGTATAGGATCATATGGCTGACCTTGAGAGGACCTTTAATACGATGGACAAGTACTGGATGAAGCTCAACCCGGCTAAGTGTGTCTTCGGGGTTGGAGCAGGGAAATTCCTGGGGTTCATCGTGAATCAAAGAGGCATTGAGGCCAACCCTGAGAAAATAAAGGCCCTCCTAGAGATGAAGACCCCAAAGACCATTAAAGATGTTCAAAGGCTCACGGGGCGAGTGGCGGCTCTGAATAGGTTCATGTCCAGAGCCACAGACAAGTGTTTACCGTTCTTCAAAATTCTCATAAAGGCCTTCGAATGGAGTGAAGAGTGTGATGAGGCTTTCAAGGAACTAAAGTTATACCTAGGGTCACCCTTACTGCTGTCACGACCAGTGCAGGGCGAACGGCTACATGTGTACTTAGCTGTCTCAGAGTCAGCCATCAGCGCAACGATCGTCAGAGACGAATACGGGGTACAGAAGCCTGTGTATTTCAATAGTAAGGCACTCTAGGGGGCAGAGAAAAGATACCCACGAATGGAAAAGTTATCCTATGCCTTGATCCATGCATCAAGAAAGATGAAGCCATACTTCCAGTCCCATACAATGGTCATCCTCACTGACTCTCCTCTTAGGCAGGTCTTATATAAGCCAGAAAAATCAGGAAGGCTAATGGAGTGGGCTATAGAGCTGGGGGAGTTTGACATTGTATATCAGCCTAGGACGGCCATTAAGGGGCAAGCATTGGCAGATTTCGTGGCTGAATTTACTTGGGAAGATGATGAAGCTGAAGATGAGGGCATCGGAAAGACATATACCCTACAAGGCAGACTCGCCGACACACCTGAGACAAGCACCGCTAGAGAAAACGTTTCCAAGAATGAAGAGGGAAGATACCTCTTTAGACAGGGGTCCCTCACCGAGGGAAATTTCTCAGAAGAACAGACCGTGTGGAGCCTCTTCGTTGATGGGTCCTTCTGCGACAGCGGAAGTGGGGTTGGGTTAATAGTATCAGCACCTGATGGAACAGGCATTGAGTACGCCCTGAGGTTCAACTTCAGAGCCTCCAACAACGAGTCTGAATGTGAGGCCTTGATAGCAGGCCTCTCCTTGGCCAAGTCTCTTAGTATCGGCCAGATTTTGGTCCATAGTGACTCAAGGATAGTAGTGAATCAGATATTAGGAGCCTACGAGGCTAAAGATGAGCGGATGGCCAAATACCATGAGAAAGTGAAGTCACTACTGAAGAGATTCAGAGAAGTGAAACTGAAGAGGATACCTAGGCTCAAAAATGGCCGAGCTGATGCACTTGCTAGATTGGCCTCGGCAACTAGGACAGATATCAGGAGGACAGTCCCAGTGGAAATTTTTCTTCGACCAACTATTGAAGATGCCGAGGGAACACTTGGCACTTGGTTAAATATTTCTAAGGAAGCTTCATGGATGGACCCTCTGATCAGATACATTAAAAAAGGAGAGATGCCAGAAGAAAATAAAGAAAGGAAGAAGTTGAGATACAGAGTTTCCAAATTCACTGTCATCGGAGACACCTTGTACAAAAAGGGGTTTTCGCTCCCCTTACTTAGGTGTGTGCACCCGTCTGAAGTCCCACACATTTTACAGGACGTGCACGAGGGGTTATGTTCAAGCCACATTGGAGGCAGATCTTTAGCAAAGAGGGTGGTTACCCAGGGGCCGACCTTGGGGAAAGATGCCGCAGCATATGTAAAAAAGTGTGACAAATGTCAAAGATTTGCCACCATCCCTCACCAACCCCATCATCCTCTTACTTCCATTACTTCCCCATGGCCATTTGCAGTGTGGGGGATTGACCTAGTAGGACCCTTGCCTAGGGCCATCAATAACTATCGGTTCCTCATCGTAGCCATTGACTATTTTTCAAAATGGGTGGAGGCGAAGCCGATGGTTATGATCACAGAGCAGAAGACCTTCCAGTTTATCTGGAAAAATATTATATGCATATATGGTATCCCCAACACCCTCATCTCGGATAATGGGAATCAATTCAAAAATACATCTCTTAAGAAGTACTGTGAAAGGATGAGTATCAAACAATTCTTCTCTACCCCTGTACGACCTCAGGCTAATGGCCAAACAGAAGTTACAAATAGGACAATCCTAGATGGGATCAAGAAGAGACTTGAGGAGGCAAAAGGAAGATGGGTTGAGGAGTTATATGTTGTACTGTGGGCCTACAGGACGATGGCAAAGACCTCAACCGGAGAAACCCCGTTCATGCTAGCTTATGGCTCAAAAGTCGTCATCCCCACTGAGATTGGATTTCCTACTCATAGGGTCCAAATGTATGAAACCCGGAGAAATATGGAAGAGAGGAGACTTGACTTAGACCTGATTGAGGAAAGGAGGGAAGACGCCGAGATAAGGAAAGCCGCCTACCAGCAGAGGACTGCAAGGGTTTACAATCAGAGGGTGAAGCAGAGACCAATTGCAGTGGGGGACTTAGTCCTAAAAAAGACTTGGAAAAATCCCAACAAGCTCCACCCGAATTGGCATGGCCCATATAGGGTCATCGATGAAGTTGTCCCTAGGACCTATAGACTAGAAAACCTATGAGGAGAGCCCTTTTTCAACCCCTAGAATGCAGATCATACTATCAGCAGTGTTGTAATGTCCTGTCGGACCATAATTGTAATGGGTGTTGCTCCAACAGAATACTTGGAATGTTAATGAGAAATATCAGTGTTTCCCCTCATCTTGCGTTTGTCAGTTCTAGTATGTCTGGGATCATCTTTGGGGAACCACCCTCGGCTATAATGAGGGTCAATGCTGGGGACGACCCCTCATTCACCCTCAAGAAAGACAAGGGAGGACTTGATTAAAAACCATTAGGTTGGTTAAAAATAACCCTCGGCTATAATGAGGGTCAATGCTGGGGACGACCCCTCATTCACCCTCAAGAAATATGTGGGTGGACTTTATTAAAAATCAATTAAAATTGATGGTAACCACCCTTGGCTATAATGAGGGTCAATGCTGGGGACGACCCCTCATCCACCCTTAAGAAAGACGAGGGTGGACTTGATTAAAAACCATTATGTTGGTTAAAAACCGCCCTCGGCTATAATGAGGGACAATGTTGGGGATGGCCCCTCATTCACCCTCAAGAAAAACGAGGGAGGACTTGATTAAAAACCATAAAAACAACCCTCGCCTATAATGAGGGTCAATGCTGGGGACGACCCCTCATTCACCCTCAAGAAAGACGAGGGTGGACTTTATTAAACAACAATTAAAATTGGTGGTAACCACCCTCGGCTATAATGAGGGTCAATGCTGGGGACGACCCCTCATCCACCCTCAAGAAAGACGAGGGAGGACATATCTTAAAAACCATTAGGTTGGTTAAAAACCACCCTCGGCTATAATGAGGGTCAATGCTGGGGACGACCCTTCATCCACCCTCAAGAAAGACGAGGGGGGACTTGATTAAAAACCATTAGGTTGGTTAAAAACCACCCTCGGCTATAATGAGGGACAATGTTGGGGACGACCCCTCATTCACCCTCAAGAAAGACGAGGGAGGACTTGATTAAAAACCATTAGGTTGGTTAAAAACCACCCTCAACTATAATGAGGGACAATGTTGGGGACAACCCCTCATTCACCCTCAAGAAAGACAAGGGAGGACTTGACTAAAAACCAGTAGGTTGGTTAAAAACAACCCTCGGCTATAATGAGGGTCAATGCTGGGGACGACCCCTCATTCAACCTCAAGAAAGACGAGGGTGGACTTTATTAAACATCAATTAAAATTGGTGGTAACCACCCTCGGCTATAATGAGGGTCAATGCTGGGGACGAAACCTCATCCACCCTTAAGAAAGACGAGGGAGGACATATCTTAAAAACTATTAGGTTGGTTAAAAACCACCCTCAGCTATAATGAGTGTAAATGCTGGGGACGACCCTTCATTCACCCTTAAGAAAGATAAGGGAGGACATATCTTAAAAACCATTAGGTTGGTTAAAAATCACCCTCGGCTATAATGAGGGAAAATGATGGGAACAACCCCTCATTTACCCTAAAGAAAGACGAGGTAGAGGTTAGTGTGTTAATTTGAAAATGTCACGAGGCAAATCATACAAGAGAAGTATAGAAGAAAGGAAGCATTATATTATAAAATGTCGATGTTTGTTTGATAAATGAGTACAAAAATATTTATTACATGAAGAGGGTATGAGCTACAGACAGCCACCCTATGGAGCAACGTCAGAGTGCAATGTTTCAACATTGATTATAGGGGTTTCTTATATGACCAATAGAGGCTGATCCTCAGACGTGGCGGTACCCTCGACGTGCACTTGGGACTCCACTTGGGCTAAGGCCTCAGCAATTAGGGGATCGTCCAGTTGAACTGCTTCAATAGAAGGGCGGACGGACGACACTGCATTAGCAAACTTTAGGACGACCCACCGACAGGCCGTCCTAATTCCCCTCTCCATGTACTCAAGGCCGAAGCCTTAGAACTCGTTCAAAAGTTTATAGGCCTCAACAGCATCGGCCTCTGCCTTCTTCATGGCCTCAGCTAGATCACTCTTTAATTGAGCAGTCAGAGCCTCTTCCTTCGTCTTGAAGAGATCATACCTAGCCTTCAGATCGGCATCGTGCTGCTTCGTCAGCTCATCCAAGACCCTTGCATGTTCGGTCCTGGCACTTTCCAATTCAACCCTCACAGTCTCAAGCTCAATCTGCAGGTCAGCCTCATGCTGAATGGCCCTCTCGGCTTCATGAAATTTTTATTGGTTTTCAGCCATCCACTTGGTGGCCGAGATAAAGGCACAGACAGACTACACAAAAAAAGACACTTGTTAAGAGGCCGAGGAAACAGTTTGTAAAAAATTCAAACCAAGTGAAGTAAAAACAAATACCTGAGCCAGAGTATGCAGACCATAGTCATAGACCTTAGCCGGAGTCATCTTGGACAGAAAATCGTAGTCGGTGGCCGAGGGCTAAGAGAACATCGAGGCCTTGGCCGCCCTCAAGTTAGCAATGAGAGAAGATTGTTCAGCCTTCAGGAATGCTAAGCTCTGAGACCAATAGGCCCCCATACTAGAAGAGGAACCAGTCCCCTCAGATGGCTCCATCCTTTCCCCTCATCCTGGACTCCGGCCGAGGGTCAACAGGAACTTCAGGACCTTTTCTTTTGGAACCCTCGGCTGAAGGTTCGACAGGTGTCGGCCCCGCGGCCTTTGACTTCCTCAGAGCCTGCTGAGGCTCTTTGCCTTTCTTCTTGCCGAGACCAGACAGCAAGCTTGGGGCAGTCATTTCCCAGAGATGGTCAGAAACTCCTGCAGGACGACCTAAAAAGAAGATGACACATCAGAAAAATGCAGAGGCAGAGATGAAACACTTGGAAAAAAGCAAAGACTCAACAAAAAATAACAATAACTCAAATAGCTCTGTCAAGGGGCCGACCCTCAGACCAGCTTCTTTGAGGAACCGAGGGGTCATAAGATCTTCAAACTTTGCAAGTCCACCCCCCTCTCCCTCATTCTCTTAGATACTTAACTATGTCCTTCTCATCCAGACTAAGTCCGGGGTCTGACCTAGCCTTCATCGAGGGGTTAGACCATCTCCTTGGAACCCTCGGACCATCGTCAGAAGGTTGAGTCTCGACAGTAAATTCCCATTCTTCAGAAATAAAGAAAAATCTCTTCTTCCAGTCATGGTTGGAGGTTTGTGCCACGTGGAGAATTTTTTTATCAGACCTCCTCGCCCCCAGGTGATAGTAACCAGGCTGTTTGGATGAGGAAGTGATATTATAATAAGCCAAAAACACGTCGGCTGAAGGCTCGTCAGTGAAGGCATTCTTCCACAAGGAGACGTAGCCAAGGATCGTCCTCCAGGAGTTGGGAGAAAGTTGAGAGGGGGCAATGCTGAGGGCTGACAATATGTTGACTATGGCAGGATGCAGAGGAAATCTAACGCCGACCTTTAACATCTGTTCATATACAGCGATCTATCCCTCATCACCCTCAAAGACTCTCTCAGACTCAGAGGGAACCCTCATACTTATGTTGGGTTGTATGCCAAAGAGATGCCTCCATAATAAGAGATCACGGTCTTTGACTGACGATATATAAGTGGAAACGGTTGAAGTGTCAACTTGACTATCATCACCATCAGAAGAACCCTCTATGTCGTCCTCATCTCCTTCGTCCCAAGATCCTCCAGCCTCTGAGGGACCACCTGGAAAGGCTACTTGAAATTCATAGGGGGACAGTGCTGTCACAGGGACAACCTCAGAAGGTGTTGTGCCCTCGTCCTGTTGGCCTGGGCTGAGAGTGGATGTCTCTCCCCTCCCAGAAGGGCCAACACCTGTCAGAGATAATGCTCTATCATCCATCTTAGCTGGATGACCAGACGACCCCTCGAACTCAGGCAGTACCACGGTGGCTAATGGAATTGGAAATATGGGTCGTACCCAATTAGGGTCGGCCTCTCGTCTCTTCTCCTCCTCTTCCTCTACTCGTTTAATCTCTACAAAGAACTTCTCTCTCAGGGACGGAAACTCCTCAGCCAATTCGTAAAACCTCCTAAGCATTAAGGGGGGGACCCTACACTTGGAAGAATTTGGATAACCTAACTACGAACAAGTTGGCAATTGACTAAGTTGGACCTTTGGATTTAAACTAAGGAAAGTAAAAGTTTTAACCAAGAACACTCAAGAGCAAGCCACCGGAGAAGAACGCCGGAAAGTATGAAATATCCAAAGAAAAATCTAGTCCTACAGACCTAACGCAGTCGAAGTGTTAAAAAGCAATGAAATGTAAATAGGGAACTGGCTCAAAAGGATTACCTAAGAAAGGACGACGAGGCTTGATGCAGAAGTCACAGAAATGGCTATGTCTATGGCTATGGAGCTGTGGAAAATCTAGAGAGAGAGGGCTTGGGGGCGAAGAAGAAGAAGAAGAAGGAAATAACCCCAAAAAATTTATTTAAATACCTAGCTGTTAAGTGGGCCTATTAACCAAGGCATAGCACAGCCCACGAGGTGGGCATCATTAGGGCACAAAACTAGAACGACAGTGGACATCTGCCTAAGTGTCACATCAGCTTGGCAGGTGTCACTCATCAAACTGGCCATACACTCATCTCAAAAGCAACACTATCCCTCAGCCATCTCAACATCATTGATGGCTAATGGCTGGGGGGTGATTGATATACCCATTTATGCCCTCAGCCAGGCCGAGGGTTCCCTGCACCTAGACGGATCCAGGATGATCTCTTAACCAATATCAGACGACCCTCCAAGGGGCCAACCCCTCATCATTGTCCAGACGACCCTTCAAGGGGCCGACCCCTCATCAGGCCCAGACGACCCTTCAAGGGGTCGACCCCTCATCAGGCAGACGACCCTTCAAGGGGTCGACCCCTCATCATGGCTCAGACGAAACTTCAAGGGGCCTACCCCTCATCAGGCCCAGACGACCCTTCAAGGGGTCGACCCCTCATCATGGTCCGGACGACCCTCCGAGGGTACGACAGTATGAGGCTTAAATTAGGCTAGACTCACCACTAAAGGGAACTTTGCCCTCGACCTCGTATCACAGGCCGAGGGTGACATCATCAAAGCGCGTGGTTTGGGAGACGCGTGGAACAATGCGCGTGAGGCTCATATGGCACGTGGAATACCGTTATAACGATATCACCCCCTCACGTGAGGGAATATTATGTCATCATTTGGCATCTATAGGTGTCAACAGGAGATTGGCTAGATCATCATTCACATGCACCATGCATACTTGGGGGTACACTACACCCCCCAAGACCTATATATACTTATCACATACGACCCTACAGGGGGAGATCGATCGATAAATTGTAACCCTATCTGAAATTCTGCTGGTACACACAGTAGAGAGATAAAGTGAGCTTATATGCATTGTATCCAAGGCCATTAGTGCCCATACTTAGTGGATCACATACTCACAGTGGATGTAGGCCTAATTGGCCGAATCACTATACATCATTGTCTTATTCCTCTTATACTCACCTCCTTCTATATACTTATACATATATATCTCTATGACTGCCATGGCTATCACTGTTTGAGCTCATCATCACTTATTTAGTGGTGCTGAATCTTAGCATCATCAATAATCTTACTGTATAGCCACGTCAAGAGTGCGGGGATGAGATTGAGATAATAATGTTACGTATGCGACGTTAGTGATGATTGTGCATGAGTGCACGAGATATAGGGTGTATGGGCGCCCTGGATAGTTTGATTTTATGAATTGTCCAGGATAAGGGGTTGTGGAAATAAATGTGTTGAATGTATCCTTGTGGGACAATTAGAAACATAAGTGGAATGGTATGATGGATTGAACTTCGTTTAAAAGAAAAGGAGATAGCCAGACTATGTGTAGGTCAGGGAGAACTATCATAACTGAGGTGAGTTAAAAGATAATGGAGGTAAATGTGAAAAGATATTACTTAACAATAGAGGACCCAAAAATTTTAGGAAAGTAGAGTGGAGTCTCACTTAGTCAAATGCATATAGTGGTTTACATATAGATAAGATGTTAATTTCTACAAGATGAAAAAGTTCCAAGAAAGTGCATAGTTTTGAAGCAAATGCATGGGCAATGATTTTTGGTATATCCCAAAAAAGGGGAGTATGTTATTCCACGTGGTGTGAAATGTTGAGCATGGGGATTGGTGTTAAGTGAGCCATAGTGAAGTTGTCTATAGGTGCACCACTCGTAGATGGAAAAGGTTGGTCCGAGATTATCAACCAGGACTTTGTAATAGATGAATCATTCCAGTAACAAAAGGGATATTTAGATTGATAAGGCTCATCATTGGGTTATCAAAATCACAGAGAGGTCAAGATTTTCTTCGGGTTTGTGGAATGGATTGACCAAAATGGGATGATTGTTATTCACTCTTGAGTCCCACCTTTAATAGGGAGTGTCATGAGGCGATGGGGGCGGAGTTGCGACTAGAGATAGACATGTCACCCGTAGTCAGGTGGTTTAACAAAAGAGGTGACAAAAATGTGGGATAATGCGAGAAATGCGTGTTTTGGATTTTTGGGTAATTGGGAGTATTAATTACAGCTGGCAGAGCTATATTTTATTACTCGTAGCAGAATTTCATTTGCAAAGCGCCTTCTGAGGCTTCATATGAAGATCTTATCATCCACCCTTTAGTTAGTTAAGAGTGGGGAAGTACAAGCTTCACGATCCCGAAGTGATTCACAGTCTGTCGATAAGGAGTGAATTAATCTACGTCATTTTCGTATGGTCCAGGAACGTAGTGAGAGCATGTCGTCGTGAACTAAATTTTTTAATTCGGACATGACTAGTCAGGGGTTGTTGCTGGTGTCTCCCAGGAAGGGAGTTGTGTGATTGGCATCAAAGGAAATTGGCACCTATGGAAGTGAGGCCTTTTCCAACATGGGGATAACTGAGCGAGTAAAGTATGGGTTTGTCTTTTTGGAGTATCGTTAGAAGATTCACGATATTTTTGCGTATCATCATATAAGCGAGACCTTAAGCATGCGTAAATATATTGCTATGAAAGAGTTTGAATGGGCTTGTCACTAACCCTGGGATAAAGTGAGTAGACATTCACCCAATGGTACCACTGACGTGTGTATAGTGAAAACACCAAAATATTATTTCGAGTTAACTTTGAATACGTTTGGATGAATTGAGTTCAAGGATCCAAAATTTTTAGTATCGGGCATATTTGAATTTTGAGGAGGAAATTCCTTTGCAAGGGGGAAGTATGTAACACCCCGTATATTTGGATAATTATTAATTTAATTATTTCGGGTATTTTAAATTACACGTATGCCGTAATTTAATAGAATTAAATATTATGTGTTTATTAAAATATTAATTAGGAGAGATAATGATTAGTATTTACGAAACAAAATTTCTAAGTGAGTAGTAAATAATTATTGTATGTCGTAGCGAGTGATATCGACATGATTTTGTTATATCTCAATCAGGGGTCGCGTGTAGAATATATGAGGTCAAGATAGGAAATTTATGTAGAGTGACTCGAATGACAATTTTGAGATCACGATTGGTCCATATGGGTTAAGATAGTAAAAAGGTTGCACCCGAGGGTGGTAATTAGGTCCTCTGGTATTTTTAGACATAATCGGGCCAACACGAGGCTATTTGGGTCATTTGGGCTTGGTCCGTTAGCCTAATTTCGGGATTAGATATTATAAACCTAAGTCTAAGAGTTTGAGGCAGTCGTAACTCATATTCTAAACCCTAAAAGAGAAAGAAAAAGAGGTAAAGGCTAGGAGAAAGCAAGAAATGCGAAATTGGGAGAGAATTCATGGGGGATTCAAGCATTTAACCGTAGATTCATCGACTATAATGGATTTTATGACTCTATGAACCATTTAAGGCAAGTAATTGACTTATAATAATTACATATGAAAGGATTTTCGATTCATATCATAGTAGGTGTAGAACGAAACCATTTTTGGGAAGGGTTTCATATGTAAAAAGGGGGGCTTTAGAAATTATCCCATAACTAGTAGACTAAATGCATATGTGATGTTTTAGAATAAATCATAATTTCTTGAATTTGAACCTTTTTAGAGATTCATAGATTGATAATGATTAACGGGGACTTTGAATCAAATCTAGGGTTATTTGAGGTGTTTATCATATAAACCCATTTTAATGGATTAATTAGGTGATTGAAGTTAATCTTTGGTATTAGGATGATTATTTGATGTTAGGATCATTTAAGAATATCTCTCTTATGTTCTATATGATTGGGTGAATGTATAATATCATGTAGAAGGTGTTTAGGATGGATTTGAAGAAGAAAATTTTGGGTTTCTGCACTGTTTACGTCTGGGTTTCTACATTATTTTCGTCAATCTTATTAGAACATAGTAAGAATGTCATTCGAACAAGGCAACAGTCTTGTTCAACCGAGGCTGGTATGTCATTCTAATAACCAAAGGTTTTGGTCACGGAGATAGATTTTTTCGTTACGAACGCATGGCTTCCAGTTTCGTATTTTTCTAATTTTTTTGGATTAGTTATGCTTTTTTTACGAAAGGGTGTCTGAGATCGAAATCTTTAGTCAGAAATCAAATCCGAGTATAGATGCACATGATTATATTACCTAAAGACGAGTGGGTAATTAAATTTGAATCAGAAATAGTGAGAGAATTAATTGACGAGAAAGTTTAAATAACGAATTGAGTGAGGTAAATTTTTGAATATGTAATGTACGGGATGGTTGGGTAAGTCCGAGTAATTTGACATAGTGGTGTTAAGTTATTTATTGAATTGATGAGAACTTGAATGAATTAACGGTCATGGGATAAACTCGAGATAGTAGGCGAGTGCTATGGGCGATAGGCACGGTTTAGCCAAATTTGTGTGTGTGATATTTATGTGAAGCATACCCCTCTAGTGATATCATAGGAGGTTACACGATGTGGGTGATTCCCTCGGCTAGTGAATGCAGGGAGAGTATAGTCCCTGGGTCATAGCGCCCGGTATTTTATTGTGTGATTTATTTTCTAGGTGAGACGCTTTGGGTATGATTCAGTCTCACTCTCGGGGGAATATAACCGCCTCCGCTACATTTGCTATATTTTTACCAAAGTTCGGTTAGTCCGACTTGTGGTAACCGAGTTAGAGTGAGTATACATGGGATATCATGGCATTTTAGGTAAAAGCATCGAGTGAGTTATTACTCGTAAGGATGGTTATTATATGCGACATATGTGTGATTGTTGTAGTATACTTACATGTACATAATTGAGTAGATAATTATATACGGGTTAATAAGAATGCAATGTGATATTGATTAAATCGAATTTGCAAATTCCAATTGTAAACTTAATTAGTGTCAATTTTTAAACCAATTTAATTAACCCCTAAAACATACAACTAAGCGGGTAAAATCAAACCGATATAAATAAGTTATTGACACACAGATTTCAAGAAAAAATCCAAAAGGGAAAACCTTTTTATTTCACTATGTAAAATAAATCGCAACTTACATACACGGTGAAATCTGTAATGAATATCACACAGATACTCACATAGACATGCAACCTAGAGTCAACAATGGATCAACTGTAGTAGCCCACAATAACACGCAGTCTAAACCAACAAGGAACACCCACGAGTACTCCCAAATGACATGCAGTCGTCAGCCCTAGATTTACCCTCTCTACACGAGAAACTTTACTAAAGATGTATCTTGGGTTCCAGAATAATTCACTAAACTATTGGGATTTTTTTGAAATGAAAAACAAAGGTTTGAACCCTAAAAAAAGAAGACAAAATTAATCTGCAAATTGCAGTTTTTGTGTATTGTAAAATGACAGGTCTTCTTAGCAAACAATGACTCATTTAACATGCTATATATAAAAAAACTTGAGTCGGTGTTGACGCGCAAATAAAGTACAAATGTCGCTCGAACGAGAAATGATGTTGCTTGAACGACATCGCTTGACGTCCTTATGCGTTCGAACGACATACTGATATCGTTTGAACGGTATCATAGTAAAAAAAATCGCCTCAACACTCAGAAAAAAATCCATTTGACGAAAAACAAAACCTCGACTCATTAAAAACAATTTTAGAAAAAATTTCCAAACACTTTGGAAAATTTATCCCAATATTTTAAATGAACTGTAAAGGGACTTAAACACAACCTTAGCAAAATTAATCTCGCTGAGGCTTTTCTATTGAAGAACGTTGATATTCGGATTCGTCTCGATGCATGATTGATCTTGACTAAATCTATGACGGTTGTAGCGGTATAAGACATAACTAATGTAAACCCGTACAATGCAAATTATGTCCTTACAAATCTCCTCCTATGTCTATTCCGGTACAAACTAAAAACATCCGAATTATCAAATCAAATGGCCTATACAATTCTAATACCATCCCATGCATTCAAAACTGAAAAGTTACAAAAATGTTAAGACTTGCATCTTTAAACTTTCTTCAAAATCTTCAAATCTTCTTTGTCATCATCAGGGTGTACAAAATATGATCTTCAACTTTGTTCCTACACATATGAGACAAAGCAAATACCTTCATGATGTATCTAGTTTGAAATGAGATAAACATAAATCAATCAAGGCTCACATATTAATTCTCCCCCATTAAATCATAATTCATTCTCCCCATTTTTATTTGTGTGAAATAAACAAGGAAAAGAATAAACGAAATCAAACATGGAGTGTCACGACAAGAAAATCAAATCAACTACTCTCAAAAAGGTTATACTCAAAAGCATCCACCAACTATTTTTTATTTTTTAATTTTTTCAAACAAAAATGCAAAAATAATTTTACAAAAGTCACACACCATGAATTTTCACTAAGATAACCAAATCATGGAAATGGAATGAATGGGCGTGAATAAATTTGATAGGAAAATCAATTCAATCAAACATAACATATGTGCACGATGAATATGGATAATCCTAACGAATGAACTCAAAATTGTCCCTAGGTGTCAAAAATGTGAATTCATATGACATTGACTCAATCTAATCGATACATCAAAGTCTAAAATGATTTCCACACCAATAACGTCTAAAATTATGTAATGCTTTTTCAAGAATTTGTCTGGATGTGCAACACATTTTTTACATTTTTCCATCCGATCACCCTCATAAATAATATATCTTTTTTTTTCTTTGAGGTGATATATTTTTCTCTCCTTAGAGAAATCCTATTGGCCCCATTTTGGCATATGTTTAGTTTTATTGCCTTAATTTTTTTCTCGGGCTCTTTTAAATGGTGGCTTTCGCGATGAGTTAATTTTATACTCTCGCAGTCCTTTCACATGAACATTCATCATTTTTTTTTAAATTTAAACAAATTCCTCACGGGCAACGGTTATTACGTGCATTATTTTCATTGTCGAGTTTTATCGCGTTTGGTCAATTTTAAAGACAGGATTGAGATGGAAACACTTCGACCAACATGTGATATATAAGTACAATAATAAAATAAATCCGTGCAAGTGTGCACTAAAGGAAACTGAGAGTCAAACATGTAGGTAGTAATCTTATTACATCTTAATGACTCCAAAACATCATAAAGCACAAAAATGAAATGATGACGCATATCAAAATGCTATCAAACATTCACATGGATATGGAATGAAATTGTGACTCGGTTATCCTAAATGTCCACCCATAAATGGTGTAAACAAAATACAAAACGCTTTTTGTCTTTTTCCATAAAAATTATCAAAATAAAATCTTTTTGGCTTTTCGAATTTGTTTTCTAAAAAAATAGAAAATCTATTTATATTTTTCCAAAATTTTTGAAAAACAAAAATCTTTTTGGTTATTTGAAAAATAAATTAAAAATGGAAAAACTAAATACATAAATGGTACATACTAGTATAGGCATAAAATATCATCACGAAAGTCATCCTATGCTAGTAAACAAGTCTAAACCTCAACCGTTAGGTGCAGTGGAGTTTTTCAAAGGTGGTGACATCCTATGAAAAACTTCCATCAATTCATGTAAAGTCTTGATCAAGAATTTTCCTTGCTCCCTAATATGTGAAAACTTTATCACGTAATCATCTGGAGCATCATGTGTAGGTGCATGTGTGTGAACACGTGGCAAAACTTTATGTGACACACCACCCAATTTAAAGCAAAATTCCCTAATGTGTTCTCTCTTTTTGCAATGGGTGAAAACATATATGGGACTAGGAACACTTCTCTCAAAACGTCTACGGCTCACTCTCCTTTCCTAAATGGGATGCCTAGGTGGGTTAGGTTGAGATCCATATGGATCAATCATTATCTCGGGAATCATCTCGGGTGCAGCGTGGGAAGTGGACGCACCGTCATGACTTATTCTTAGTCTCTCAATATTACCCAAAGAGGGACCAAAGATCATCTTTCCTACCTTCTTATATGTGTCCTCTAAATCGACCTTTACCTTTCGGACACTTTCAAGATCTCTCTCTAATTCTGACACACGGGCTATAAGTTCACTCTTCTCCTGATTTACAACGATCAACTCCTCTCTCAAAGAAAACTTCACCTTCTCGAGTTGACTTGCGGATGCATCAAATCCCCTTAAACTCTCAATCTCTCTATCCAAATCTCTCACCCTAAGAATTAGGTCTTTATTCAACTTCTTCATTTTTAGGGTCTCGACAAATAAATCTCTAAATGCAATCTAGATCTCACTCTCTCCCTAACTAATGCACTCGCTCTTACCCTGGCTAAAAATACTCAAATCATCTTTGGGGGTCTCACGTACACTAATGTCATCATCGTCGTGGGACAAACTAAGTGCGATCACGTGACTAGATAAAAAGGCCACACACATCCCATGTGAAGATTCATCCCCGGAATCCTTCACCTCTTCCTCACTATCGCTAAGAGTGGCTGGCATGGCAATTTTCTTGCCTTTTATCTTTAGCCTAGTGGGACACTCAAACGCCTTATGCCCCTTACCTTCCCCCTATTTATCTTTCTTTATATTTTTCTCAGAAAATCTTTTATTGGAAGAATTTTCTTTTGAAAATTTGATAAACTTTTTAAAAAAATTCGCAAGCATGGCCATATCAAAATCAGACTCGGACTCACAAACTCTCATTTTATTTTTCTTCTCTCTCTTTGACACTTCCTCTCCCTTCTAGACTGGGCTCTAAGTGCTATCCCTCTATCCTTAAGCTAGACAGTGTCAAGAAATATGTTAATTTCATATGTCTGGAGGTCTCCAACTAGCTCTTCTAATTTTAAATTGCTCAAATTACCTAATGTATTTAGAACAATCACTTTCGGGATAAAACGTTGAGGCAGCGATCTTAAAATCTTTTTAACCACTCATGTATTTGGTATGGGCTCACCGAGATTGAAACTAGTGCTGACAATATCAGACAAACGTGCATAAAATTCATTAAAACACTCAAATTCAAGCATGGTTATCATTTCAAATTGAGTAGTTAAATTTTGAATTTTAAACTCTTTCACCGCATTAGTGCCTTCATGGGTAAGTTGTAAAATATCCCACGCTTCTTTAGACATGGTGCACATCATGATTCGTAGGAACTCTTAAGGTGTGACGGCACCATAAATTTCACTTATCCCACGGGAATTAAAAGTACTCCATATAAACTCATCCTCAGTCCAGTCACTCACGAGTCTAAGATTAGTTACATTATTTGCGGTGACCATGGGAGGAGTCCAACCTCTTTGACAAATAACCCAAACACGCTCGTCGATTGATTTTAAGTGCGATTTCATACGAGATATCTAGTAGGCATAATTAGACCCATAAAAAATTGGCAACCGATTCTACAAATTTTCATTCGAAAACAATGTGACAATTTTTTCACAAAAAAATCAATATCACAAAATTTTGCGAAAAACGGATCAAACGCATTAACTAAGTGCAACAGGTTCTGATACCAATTTGAGAATGCTATGTGATATTGATTAAATTGAATTCACAAATTACAATTGTAAACTTATTTAATTAGAGTCAATTTTTAAACCAATTTAATTTAGTCCTAAAATATACAACTATGTTAGTAAAATGAAACCAACATAAATAAATTGTTGACATACAGATTTCAGAAAAAAATCCAAAACGGAAAACCTTTTTATTTCACTATGTAAAATAAATCTCAACTTATATACACAATGAAATTTGCAATGAATATCACGCAGATACTCACATAGACATGCAGCCTAGAGTCAACAATGGATCAACTGCAGCAGCCCACAATAACACGCAGTCCAAACCTGCAAGGAACACCCACAAGTACTCCAAAATGACACGCAGTTTTCAACAGTAGATTTACCCTCCCTAAAAGAGAGACTTTACCAAAGATATATCTTAGGTTCCAAAACAACTCACTTAACTATTGGGATTTTTGTGAATCGAAAAATAAAGGTTTGAACCCTAAAAGAAGAAGACAAAAGTATTCAATAGATTGCAGTTTTCATGTATTATAAAATGTTAGGTCTTCTTAACAAACAATGACTCATTTAACACGCTATATATAAAAAACTTGAGTCGGTGTTGTCTCTCGAACGAAGTACTAATGTTGATCGAACAAGAAATGATGTCGTTGGAATGACATCGCACAACATCCTTATGTCTTTTGAACGACGTCAGCGTCAAAAATTTTTGGCGTCAACACTTAGAAAAAATTCCATTTGACGAAAAACAAAACCTCAACTAATTAAAAATAGTTTTAGAAAAAAAATTCAAACACTTTAGAAAAATTGTCCCAATATTGTAAATGAACCGTAAAAGGACTTAAACACAACCTTACCAAAATTAATCTCGTAGATGCTTTTTTGTTGAAGAACGTTGATATTCGGGTCCGTCTTGATGTATGATTGATCTTGACTAAATCTTTGATGGTTGTAGTGGTATACGACATACACTAACGAAAACTCGAATAATGTAAATTATGTCCTTACAGTTAAATATATAAAGTGTGAATGCATTACTTATCTAACTAGTGTGAATGTTAGAGATAACTAGTAAAGTGGAATTGATTAAGTAAGTTAATGAGTAAAATAACTTACGAATCAAAGGGAGGAAGTACTCGGAATAGAGTAGGGTGATACAAAGATTTGTAATAGGTCTGGTTAAATGGGGTAGTATAACTACATGAGTTAGGAGGTAAACATTAGGTGTATACAATAATTGAAGGGTGAGTAATATCTCAAGAGAGTGCGACACCCGCTTAAATATAAAAAGTATTCATGCATATTTAATTATTGCATCTTGATTAAGTGCTAATTATTTTTCAAAAGGTTTTGGGATCTGAGCCGTGTCAAAAATATTTTCCAAAATATTTTTGGTGTCTAGCCACAGAGATTCCAAACTTGAAGACTCATTCCAAGGATACGTAACTGCATCATTTCTGAAGGCTTACAGGATATTGTGTAGACGCTTAAGTTATTCCTTCATAGATTAGGAGTTGGATTCAGTACTTCATTTAGGCATGTTCCCCCTCAGTTGATACATTTTCCAGTTGTATTTATTAGACGATGTATTTGGAATCGGTTTTTATATCTATAGACTTATAGTTTGTATTTTTGTTTATTTATCTATTTATCATGTGATGATTCACGTTCTTATATTTATGTGGATGAGTTATGATATTTATATTTTCCACTTATTGTTTTGTTAATGAAAGCTAAAATTGACAACGGCTTAATCTAATATAGGTTTTGCAACAGTGATGCTAAGAATGAACCAAATGAGATTACTGTTTATTTTGATAAAGGATTGATCACCCATGATGAAAATAGGCGGGGTATCATAATTCCTTGTCTCTTTCTCATTTTAGTTCCATCATTTGTCTTCCTCATTCACTATTTAACATACTTCAGATTACTTCTTATTTATTTAATTATCTTTAATCACCCCACTAAATTTGTTTTTAAAAGAAAAAAAATACAAAACTAAATATATTTGGGAATGAATTTACCATTTTCTTCGCACTTAGTTCTTCACACTTGATAGTTGGATTGATACCCCACTTACCTATATATTGGTTTTTGTCACATTTTATAGGTATTACTTGGGTTTTACTTGGATTTTGGTTGAAAATATTTGTTCTACAACTACTACACATAAGGCTTTGTATCATCAAACTCCCCTAAATGTGTGCATTTTTTGCAAGAAAAAAAATGTGCGATGATGAAAAAGATGTGCACGATAATAAGGGAGTCAAGACTATTTAGTTTAGATTGGAGTAAAATATTTAGGGAAAAAAAATATACAGGGTCATTTCTAAATTAAATTGCATAATCTAAAATAGATTGCATAATCTAAGGGTTAAGTTAAGAATTTGTTACATAAATAACTAAAGTCTTGTTATTTTCTCAGGCAGAACACATTGTTACGTCTCAATCTGTTCCAATCTATCCAACCTAATTGCCCTTATGTATAAACTTCCTCTCTATCCCCCCCAAATGCCCTTAGGCATAAAGTGGGTAAGTTTTATATGAAGACAAAACATTTATCTAAAGGTAGAAACGAAAGTAATTATCTACCCTTATTATTCGATCCAAGTTCCAACTAAAGTAATTATCTACCCTTATTGTCTAAATTCCAAATAAAGTAATTATCTATCCTTATTATTCGATCTCCTCCCCCCCCCCCCCCCCTCCGTTCTGCCCATATCCTAACACTCATGGAGACAACACACCACACATTCACACATACCACACACACACATCACACACATGAAAATCGGGTGTATGTTTTTAATTAAGGTAAATGAATTTTTTCAGTCAAGCTATTTCGAAATTTAACTAAAACTAACTCCATTAAGTTGGGTGTATGCATTTGAGTATAATGGATTCATTCCATTATCTTATTTGTAACTTGCATTTATAATCACATTTCATTGATAATTATACTAGGTAGAAACATATAAGGTCGAGTGGGTGCATTATTTTATTTGTAATTTTGATTTTTTTACTCGACTAGAAGTTAGAACATTTTCAACTAAAACAGTGATTATAATCTTTTTTGTCTAAAGTATATTATGTTTTCTACTCTTTTTAATGATTTCATATACAAATTCTTAGATTCTTCATTACCTATTTGTTTATATATAAAAAAACCTCATAATTATGTATTTATTTAAATCTGAAAGCCCTCATAGTCATTTTTCCATTATGTTTTTGTTTGTCTATGACACGTGTTCAAATGTTGTTGTGTTCACGCCTTCAAATGTTATTTTGTTCATAATATCAAAACTTGTACCGCATTAACTGAATGCATAAATCCGACTTTTAATTTTGGTATTTAGTGAGAAAAACAAAATTAATTACTGAAACAAAAAAACAAAATTACCTAAAATACCGAAATACCTACCGGTTTGATGTTGGTATACCAGTCGGTATTTTAGTAAAAATGGGTTTACTATCTAGATTATTATTTCTCTATTATTAAGGAGTCGTTACCGACCAAACCATATTGTTTTCACCCGTAATTTTATGTAATACCCCATGATTTTGGACTGTAAATAACTTTTTATAAATCAAAATTCGAAAAAAATATTTTTCTTGGAACTTAATTATTTTTAGTATTTAAAAATTTTGGTTTTGATATACATGAAATAAAGTTTTAATTGGATTCGAAATCGGGAACAAAATTTAATTTTTTCAACTTTTCTTCTCCGTCGGTTGAATAAGGGGGGACCATATTCGCCCCTGGGGGGTACAAATTTGCTCGGGGAGAATCGACTTGTCCTTAGAGAGAATCAATTTGGTTTGAGGTAAATTTGGCTAATTTGCTTATTTTTAGGTGTTTGTGTTGGTTTCGAACTCTTTTATTTTTCTATATTAAAAAGGCTCAGGTTTAGACTTTTTACAACACTTTTTACTCATATGAAAAAGCAGTAGCCTCCCAAAACCCCACTAAAAATATGTTTCAACTCGTGTTTTAAAGATTCAAATCAATTTTTCTAAAGAACAATCAAGGACGAGTCTTTGTTATTTTCACGAGAGGATCGCAACCATGTAATCGGAATTTCGAGTAAAAATGTTAAGAATGTAAGGAGTTTTCAAATGTTAACATTATTTGAATCATATTAAGGTACGGGGTTTACACAATATGCTCCTCTAAATCTCTCGAGATTATTTTTCTTATTCCTCATTTATTTGTATTCCTTTTGAAAATATTTTGGTATTTATTGGAAACCCATGTGTTATTCGATTGAAATGTTGTGCATTTGTTTATTTGGGCATGGTGCCCTGAAATTTTAATATGACATTGAGAATGGTCAACTACCAAAAGTCCAAAAGTCCAACAGTCGGAATAAGGCTTTGAGATTCCTAGACGAGGTTAGGTGAGGCCGGTGACCCATTGATGTATTATTGAAATAAAAATTGCTACAATTCTTGGAAATTGCATTGGACTCATGTATGTTTTTTGTATTGCTGTATTTTTGTTTACTATTATCGTATTGAACATATATTCTTATCATATTGTGTACTTTCCCATCTTTTTAGTGACAGGTAAGCATGGATTTAGACGATAATGGTTTATGAAGAATATTGAGAGCACACCATTTTCAGATTATTATTTATGTACATAAATTGTACTGTAAACATTTGGGATCTTAATGTTATTTGTTAATGAAAAATGATATATTTATTTCGAGGTGTAAATTGTATATAATTTTTTTTAAGAGACTATTTAAATTGGTGTGTACATTAGATTATTAATTGAACATTATGTATTTTGATGACTCGTTATGTTTATTTCTGTGTAACATAGATGCTCTGTATGGATTATTAAGGCGTCAGTTTAATTTTAGGCAAAGTGGCGACTCAAATTTTTGGGTTGTCACAGATGGTATTAGAGCATAGTCATAGGTCTAATGGGTTTTTAGTCCATTATAGCTTCCATATTACCGATCTTTTATTACCCTTATTGATTCATTCTTCTAAGTTATTGGGTCTATCATACGTGTTAGTTGTGTTTCTTAAAGATGGACAATGTTTTGTTAAGGCCATTGTAGGAATTGAGTTTAGAAATAGTAATCTTAATATGAAGATCTTAGAGTTCATTTTGGAGGTTAGATTTATTTTAGAAATCTTTAATACTGATGTGAGGTATCTCTAGTATCGATGTGGTGATGTGATTTGATTTGAGGAGTTAAGCGTTGCAATGAATTTTGGAGATAGGATCGAGTAGTGATTCATGGGATAGTAGGGTACTTTATACATTATACGTTTATTCGTGGGGTAGGTGCATGTAGGATTGGATGTATGGGTGCCCAATCATGATATTTTATGGGTAAGCATATGGGAGACTTAATTTATTTGCACAACTTTACATTTTTCGTTTATGCTTCGTCTAATATCAAGGATGAAATACCTCTATTATTGGGAAAGAATGTAATACTCCGTGATTTTGGACCGTAAATATCTTTTTATAAATTAAAAATTGAAAAAATATTTTTTTGGAGACTTAAATGTTTTTAGTATTTAATAATGTTCCTTTTGATATATAAGAAATACAGTTGCAGTTGGATTCAAAATCGTGAACAAAATTGGATTTTTTCAACTATCTTATCTGTCTGTTGAACAGGGGGAACACATTCTCCCTTGGGGGAACATATTCACCCTGTGGTGTGGGGGGGGGGAGAATCGATTTGATTCGGGACAGATGTTACGAATTTTCTTATTTTTAGGTGTTTGTGTTGGTTTCAAACTATGCCTGTCAATGGGTCAAATCTAGGGAGATCCAGATCTGTTTAATTGACACCTAATTTGGTCCGGGTCTTCATCGGGTTTAGAATATTGGATCTAGATTTTGATCCGAAACAGGTCTTCGAGTTCGGGTTCGGGTCCGGGTTTGGCCAAATATAAACATTTATTTTTATTTTATCCCCCTTCTTTATTTTTTAATCTTAGATTAAAATATTTTCTAATGTATTATAGTATATGATTATCATAAATAAAACATATATTACTTATATTTATTATATACATAAATATATATTTTATATATAATACTTATATGTTATATTGATAATATATATTTATAAATATATATAAATTTATAGTTAGTTAGTGTGTGTGTGTGTGTGTGTGTGTGTGTGTGTGTGTGTGGATATATATATATATTTGAAAAATAATTAAGTACAAGGCGGGTCCGCGTTTTGTATATGATACAAACCCTACCCGTGTAATAAATAGCTCTTCGGGTCTCAGGTCCAAAAAAATGTGCTCAGAACCTATTATAAATATAGGGTTTGTGTCAGGTCCACGTCCAGACCCGACCCATTGACAAGCCTATTTCAAATTCTTTTGTTTCCCCATATTAAAAATGCTCGGGTTTAGAATTTTTCCAACACTTTTAACTCATCTAAAAAAAGTAGTAGCCTCCCAAGATTTATTTCCCCTCTTATACAAAATCTAAACCCCATTAAAAAATAAGTTTCAACTCAAGTTTTGAAGATTCAAATTGAGTTGTCTCAAGAATAACCAAGAATAAGTCTTTGTTGTTTTCGCGAGAGGATCGCAACTGTGTAATCAGAATTTCGAGGAGGAATGTTAGGAGTTTTCAAGTGTTAACTTTATTTGAATCATATTAAGGCACAAGGTTTACGCAATATGCTCCTCTAAATCTCTCGAGAGTATTTTTTTTGTTCCTCATTTTTTTGTATTCCTCTTAAAAATATTTTTGTATTTATTGGAATTTCATGGATTATTCGATTTAAATATTGTGTATTTATTTATTTGGGCATGATACCATAAAATATTAATATGACATTGAGAAAGGTCATTCGCCAAAAGTACAAAAGTCTAACAACCGGAATAAGTTTTGAGAAGCCTAAGGAAGTGAAGTGAGGCTCGGTGACCCATTAATGTGTTATTAAGAAATAAATTGGTACAATACTTGGGGATTGCATTGGACTATCGTATACGGTTTTGATATTGCTGCATTTTTGTTTACCATATTGATCATCAATTATTGTCATATTGTGTTCTTTTTCGTCCTTTTTAGTGGTAAGTAAGCATGGATTTAGGCGATATTAATTTTTGAAGAATATTGAGAGCACACCATTTTCAAAACATTATTTGTGTACACAAATTAGTATTATAAGCATTATGGATCTTAGTATTATTTATTTATTTATTAATAAGGATTTATTTATTTCGAGGTGTAAATTGTATATAAATTTTTTATTAAGAGACTTTTGAAATTGGTGTGTACATTGGACTATTAATTGGACATTATGTATTTTGGTGACTCGTTATGTTTATTTTTGTGTAATATAGATGCTCTATATGAATTATTGAGGATTTTATTTTAATTTTAAGCAAAGCGACGACTTGAATATTTTTTAATATCACATTTTATCCATTTGTCCGCTGAAAAATTCCACAAGAAGTACCACATATATACCTTAACAACCTAAAAAAATACCATATGTGCGAGTAAATGCTCTTAGACATTGATTTAACAAACATGTTGCCTCAACTGTCAAATCGGGTGTCAAGCAATAATTCCGCTATCCCAAACTTTATGGTTAACTGTATTAACAACATTAAACACATTAAGCATTTTAAATGAGATATAAAAAACAAGAAGGTTTTGCATTGACCCCTCCTAATTATTTCTTCTTTTTTGGTTTAGGACCTGAGTATTGTATGTCCTTTTCAATGCAATCTTGTTGTCACACTGTGTACATGATTTTTCTAGTAATGTATACATGAATATTTTTAAGGGTTATATCACCAAAATCCACTCAATATACTTTTAATTGGCGTTAAGACCAAATCTTTTCTTTTATTTATAAAATTCCTTCACCATATAACATGCTCACAAACACCATATTTTTTCTTATCATTATTCCTAAACTCTAAATAATAAACCCTAAAACTTTATCGTCTACAACTCGATATCCTAACCCCAAACTTTTAACCCGTGTTTGAATAACCCTACATTTGGGATGAAATTTTGACCTAATGTTTTGGTCTCAATCACATATTGCATTTGGTCCCATTATAAAATTGAATAAAAGTTGCACCAAAAATTAATTGTGATCACTACACCAAATCTGCCGAATTGTCAAGGTCATTGACCTTGACAAATTCAACTTGTCAAGGTCAATGACCGTGACATTTCGAGGCGAGACAACTTTTTTTGTCGCGGTCGTGTCGCGGTCAATGACCGGGACACGTTTGTCACGATTATAAACCGTGACAAAGTCGTGACCTTTTTTAAAAAAATTGTCACGGCCATTGACCGTGACACGTCCGTGATAACTTTTTGTCACGGACGTGGCACGGTCAATGACCGTGACAATTCTGGGCATAATTTAAAAAAAATCTGCTGGGCAGTATGGCCACTGCCACTGCCCAACAGTATATTTGTACCTGTTATAGCAACGTTGTAGCTGTTCCAAACATCATATATCCAAACAAACTAAAGATAATGCAAATATATATTCATGACGATATAATCCAAATATTCAAAATATAAATAATATACATGACGATATAATCCAAATATAATTAAAATGGACAAACTTAAAAATAATGTTACTACATGTCTTGGGTAAATGTGAGGAGGTGAGTAGGACACACGACATACGAATTGACGCACCCACTAATATACGTCGTGCCGCATTTTTCGCGCAACCACAATAGGGAGTTCTCCTTCCCGGCTATGACATGCGTGACGAGCACCCTGGACTCCATCTGTTGAAGCGCACGTCCATGAACTATTCCACCCTCGACGATATTCGGGTCCCTCAACCCCCGCCCTATCCGCTGGCCAACAAATACGTCCAATATGAACACGCTCGGCCAACCAAGTGTAGTCATTGGTCTGTTGAAGGGCGCCAAATATGGAAGTGGATCATCGAAGTACGAACGTGTCGGTGATGAAGCAGCGAGGTCCACATCCTCGTCATCCTGCGCCTCGTCCTCCCGCACCTCCTCCTCCACCGCCTTCTCATTCCCTTTCACTTTCCCTTTACGGTCTCCGCCCAACGTACGCTTCATGAATGCGTACATATCTTGGACCGTCGCCTCCAAACGGGAAAGCTTCGCGTTGTGTGAATCCACCGTTCGAGCCAACCCGGTGCCGCTCGTCTCCAATCCGATGATCCTAGATTTGGCCACCCGCGAGCTTACTCCCCTTGTCCTCCCCTTGCGATCAGAGCCAAGCACTTGGTTGAGTGTGTCTGTGGACAACGATGCCTTGTCGGCATCAGACTGCGACTCATGCACTTCCTTAAGCTTTGCCTGAAACGACAAAAAGCACATGATTACTAAAATAAGTAAACTAAAAAATTATAACGTAATTAACAAAAATTAAATTGTCGAATTACTTACAATCGTGGCCGCGACGCTCGGAGACACTGCCTTGTCCTTCCCCTTCTTCGTCCGAAGAGCCACATAAGTATCGAGCCTATGTGGCTTACCCCCTGGCCCACTCCATACCCCCTGAAATAAAATAAAGTAAAGTAAAATTAGTTTCGGCCCCGCAAAGTAAAATAATGAAGAATAATATATTCCTGTAGTTATAGAAAAATTAAATCTTACCTGCATCCTATGCTCCACCTCGGCGTAAGAGGTCCGGCCGGAGTAGTGCACGTCCGTCTTTTTTGCCCGATTTTCCCTCCCCGATTGGCGAGATGCCAATTGTCGATCCTCGATCTCATTGTCAATGAACTTCTGCCATTGTGCCAATGAGATCGGCTCCTTGGGGGGGACGGATTCACGCCATTGGATAATCGACTCTCTTGTTTTCCCAAAGTACTGTGACCGCATATTTTTTTTCCACGAATTGAGTTGCTCCCTAATCTGCTCCAAGACGGGATCGCGTAGCTTTGGATCCAAGTTGAAGTGTTCCTGTCCAACAAATACAATGTTACTTGCGAATAAATATAAATATAAATATAAATATAAATATAAATATAAATATAAATATAAATATAAATATAAATATAAATATAAATATAAATATGAAATCGAAATTGAAATTGAAATTGAAATTGAAATTGAAATTGAAATTGAAATTGAAATTGAAATTGAAATTGAAATTGAAATTGAAATTGAAATTGAAATTGAAATTGAAATTGAAATTGAAATTGAAATTGAAATATTCATATAAATATAAATATAAATATAAATATAAATATATTACATGTAGTGCCGCCCAAACAGCTAACTTGAGCTCATATGGCACCTCCTTCCAACTCATAAACCCCGGGCCGATGACGGTCTTTAGCAGCTCGAGGGATCTCGCTAATAGCTCCGACTTGTTCTCGACGGTAATCCCAAATTTTTCATATTTGGGGAGCCTAGGGGCGGAGGAGCCCTCATCGCCTCCGCTACCACCGAGCCAAGACGACATCATCATAAACAGCATCATCATCTTCGCCTTAATATCTGAAGGAGACATTTTTGCTGTAAAAAAATGTTATTAGTACAGATAAAAAAAATGTTAATAGTACACATACACACACCCCTACCCCACCTCCACCACACACACGCACACGTCATGCCACTTTTAAAACTAACTAGCCCAACATTTCATCAATTAAACTAACAATTAAAGTATACAATTATTAATTTACTAATTTACAATGAGAGACAATCCTACTTTCATATGAAATTGGCACTAATTATTAATTTACTTTCATCTAAAACTATACAATTAAAATTACAATTAAAGCTATACAATTTCTTAATTAAAGATATACAATTGTTAAAATTGCCCCCCCACACCCCCCCCCCCCACACCCCACACCCACACCCACCACACCCCTTGCCCCACTCCCCCCGCACACCCTTTATTAATTTATTGTTTATCAATAAAATTATGACATGAGATAATTATAATTGGAGCATAAATTTCATTATCATAAAGGAATAAATCCAACCAAGTACAGAGATTCTACAAATTAAAGTGAGAATTAAATTTAAGACTTTCTAACAACATGCATGTGTATGGATTCTACATAGTTGGGCACGAAAGTAACTAATGATATTCCTAAAAACATACAATTGGCAGCATTTTGTGAATTTACTAAACTTTATATAATATTATCAAATTCTGTTAAAAAATTATCTAGGGTTTTACCTAATTGAATTAATTTCATGAATAAAATTATTATCAATTTAAATATTTATATAATTAAATTTAACATATGAATTCTAGAACTTTTCTAACATTTACACAATTCTAACTATCACTAACCTTGCATTCATACTAAGGTTTACATAGTTTTAACAAATTATAACAAAATATTATCATATGTTTAGTTAGAAAATTCCACCCCCACCCCCACCCCCACCCCCCACCATTTTAACAAATTATAACAAAATATTATCATATTTTTAGTTAGAAAATTCCACCCCCACCCCCACCCCCATACCCCACCACACCCCACCCCCACTACCCCCCTCCCCCACCACACACCACCATACACACACATATACACATACCCCACCCCCTCCCCCCGCCACGTACACGCACACAGACACACACCCCAACCCCACCACCCCACCCCCTCCCCCCACCACGACCGTGACAACTACATTTATTGTTTATCAATAAAATTTTGACATGAGATAATTATAATTGGAGCATAAATTTCATTATCATAAAGGGATAAATCCATCCAAGTACAAAGATTCTACAAATTAAAGTGAGAATTAAATTTAATACTTTCTAACAACATGCATGTGTATGGATTCTACATAGTTGGGCACGAAAGTAACTAATGATATTCCTAAAAACATACAATTGGCAACATTTTGTGAATTTACTAAACTTTATATAATATTATCAAATTCTGTTAAAAAATTATCTAGGGTTTTACCTAATTGAATTAATTTCATGAATAAAATTATTATCAATTTAAATATTTATATAATTAAATTTAACATATGAATTCTAGAACTTTTCTAACATTTACACAATTCTAACTATCACTAACATATATATACACACATATATATACACACACATACACATATACATATACACATATACATATACACACATATATATACACACATATATACACACACATACACATATACATATACACACATATATATACACACATACACATACACATACATATAGAAATGAAAGAGAAAGAGAGGAAAAAAAATATACCTTAGAGAGAGAGAGAGCAGAAATCGCGGATGTGAGAGAGAGAGAGAGGGGGAAAACCAAAAAAGGTGGGAAAAAAGAATCCTAGGGCTTTTTTTGCTGCAAAAGTTGTCACGGTCGTGTCAAGGTCAATGACCGTGACACAAAACGCGAGATTTGTGTCACGGTCAATGACCTTGACAAGGGTGGCCGGCTGAAAGGTGACAATTTGGCCATTTTGGTGTAGTGGATTGCCACATAAGCATTGGGTCCCAAAATTAGGGCTATATATAGATTTTTTCAACAAAAAAGAAATCAAGCCCTAAACAAACAAAAATATTGAACTCTAGACAAAGAAAAAAACTTGAACCATAAACCCTAGATGTAAAAAATAAACATAACCTCTTGGAAAAAACTAAACCCTAAATCTTAGAACATAAAAACTCTAACCTAAAACCTCTCCCAAAAAAGTTGTCAAAAAAGTAAACGATGGACTTTCGTAACATAAAAAATAACGTAGTTAAAATACAAAATACACTTAGCTCCTAGATTTTATATTAATTGCTAGGCAGGAAGTCAAGCCCCTAGGTAGGATAAGAGAGAAAACCTTACCTTTAGGATTACCTTAAACTTCTCTGTTGATACCAAAATTAATATGCTGATGTGGACGAATAGTATGAAGACACGTGTCGATCTACGTGGCACAATAACAGCGAGGAAGATCATTTACTGAACAACCATGGTTGGTACCGAGCAACGAGAATACACCGAGGAGCTCTATCATGCCGAGGAACTCCATCCGAGGAACTCCATCATCCCGAGATACTCTAAGCACTCCGAGGAACTCTTGATCAACGAGCAACTAAGGCGGTCCGAACTGCACCTCGGCCGTGTCATCAATTATCAGACGGACAACTGTTCAACTATTCATTAGATTCTTGACGCACACGCTGCATTAAATGTATTACCCATTCATATGTATATCATTTAATGTATTGGACCTTTCATGTACAGCCTTGAGGCTATAAATACCTTGTATCAATCCCATTCAAAGGGACCGGAATTTCTTGAGAAAACTTGTAATCAAGAATTCCAAAAACACTCAGCAATAACATAACAGTGGACGTAGGCTTTATTCCTAGCCGAACCACTTTAAAAATCTTTGTCTTATTTATTTATCTGTGATTGAAGAATTAGAGTGATCTAGTTTTTTACATCAACAGATTGGCGCCGTCTGTGGGAAACGACTGTTGTTATCGTTTTTCATAAAAATCATTTATCACCAATGGCAGATAATCCAGAATCCAGTAATCAAAATGCTGGAAATACTGGAAATCTTCCAAATCCATCCGCATCTCCAGATCTGGCCGGAATTATGATGAATCTGGCTCAGGGACAAACCGCCATGCAAGAATCTATGAGGCAACTCCTTCAAACTCTTCAAGGCGGTGTACCTACTCATTCAGGGCAAAGGACTGATCATGGGCAATCACGATCCAGACGTATTGGGTCATATCGCAATGGGGAATCCAATGATTCTTCTTATCAACCTGGGCGAACTTCATCAATACGGGCTACGGATACAGATCAACATATCTCTCTTTCTCCGGAGAGAACTAGCGCTTTAGAAAGATTAAGCAGGGTGTCTCCTTTCAGTCGGTTAGGACCAAGGAGGAACATGAGTCCACCTAGGGCTCCATCAGGAAGTTTTCGACCACCACCAGGTTTGAGAGAAGGATCTGCACAATCACGACCAATTACTCGTCGAGATAAATCTCAGGAAGCTACGTCAGAGCAATCAGTTGCTCGGACTAAGCGGCCCGAGGAAGGGAATGAAGCATGGAAAGGTTCCATTCAACGATTGGAGGATAGACTGGGAGAAATGGCTAAGGCGAGGAACCCCTTACAGAGAACTTTTGTTCAAGGGACACCTTTTGTGCAAGCCATTGTGGATTTCCCTACACCGTCGAAATTCAAAGCACCTGTAGTGACCCCCAAGTACGATGGAAAGACGGATCCCGTACTTCATATAGAACAGTACCAAGCTGCTGCAGATATCTATGCTGTCCCCGACGAGATGAGGTGTAGAGCATTCTCGGGAACTCTTACCGGATTTGCACAGATATGGTACAATAATCTTCCTCGGGGTAAGATTTCAACTTTTGTTCAGTTAGCCGAGCTGTTTATTGGTAATTTTTGTTTTGGAGCAAAACCAGTAAAGCGAGTAGCGCACTTACTAAGTGTTAGACAAAAATCAGGAGAAAGTACTAGAGATTACATAACTCGTTTCAATAACGAGAAGTTGGAAGTCATAGATTATGAAGAAAAGACAGCAATCACTGCTTTGATGAGTGGTTTGCTGCCTAACAAGCTATACTATACTCTGGCCAAAGATCCGCCTAAAAATATGTCGGAATTGATGGCAAAGGCGGCCAAAATCATGAATGCCGAGGAGGCTATGACTGCGAAGAAGAATATGGATAAAGAAGTTAAAGTGGAGGTCGACAACTCTAAGAAGAAAGATCAGAAAGGTAATGGTGGTGACAGACATTCCAGGAATAACAGGATAAAGTTGGAAGCCCTAAAAAAGTATGATAATTATACTCCATTGAAAATGGGTATTAATCATGTTTTAGAAGAGATCAGGAATAACGAGGAAATCAAATGGCCAGAGAAACTGAAGACAGATCCAGACATGAGGAATAAGACCAAATATTGCGAGTTTCACAAAGATCATGGCCATATGACCAAAAATTGTATAGCCCTTCAGAACGAGATTGAAACACTCATTCGAAGAGGAAAATTATCAAAGTATGTAGATCGCAGAGGTGAGAGGACAAATGAGGACAGAATTAGAAAGAGATCTAGATCTCCTCGTCGTGCAGAGGAGAAAAAGAGGAGGGACCATGAAGAGGATCCAGATGATGACCCCGATCTTCCCAAGAAGCCAAGAAAACCTGAACGAAAGGTATTTTCCATACGTTTTGGATCATTTCATTGTAACGTTATTACAGAGGGAGATGCAGGAGGAGGAGACCTTACTGCAGAAAGAAAAGCTTATCTCGGAGAGGCTCAAGCTTGCTCATATATTCAGCGAATAAACCTGGCCGAGGATGATCGTCCGAGGAAGGTAAACAAAGAGAAGCTAGTAATTGGTTTTTCAAAAAACGACCTGGCAGGTGTTCTTTACCCTCATGATGATCCTTTGGTGATCAAAATGAGAATGAAGGACGTGATCATTTCAAGGGTGTTGGTAGACAATGGTAGTTCGGCAGACATCATGTACTATTCATGCTTTGATAGCCTGAATTTGAAATTATCTCAATTGGAACCTTATCACAGACCCCTTCTGGGTTTTGCTGGCGAAAAAGTTTTTCCACTTGGGACGATCAAGTTGGATATACTCATTGGAACTTGGCCTGTTTGTCGAACAGAAAGAATACGATTCTTTGTGATGGATAAGAATGTGCAATCGGCCTACAACATCATCATGGGAAGAGTTGGATTGAAGAAGTTCGAAGCCGTTCCTTCTACAGTACATCAATGTTTGAAATTCCCAACAAATTTTGGAGTTGGAGTGGTGAAAGGTGATCAAAAAGTAGCTCGGGAATGCTATTATTCGTCGGCCGAGCAAGAAGAACTAGAAGGATCGATGAAAAAGACTACTACTTATCAAGTGGATGAATGTACAGAAATTGAAACTCTTGATCCTAGAGATGAGTCCCAACTTGTGAAAGGGCAAGTGGTAGAATCTACAGAAAATGTTATTCTGGACCACGAACATCGTGAACGAATAACCCAGATAGGTTCGTCGTTGGATATGTCAATAAAAGAGGAGTTGATAACTTTCTTGAAGAATAGGAAAAATACTTTTGCTTGGAGTCATGAAGACATGCCAGGAATAGATCCAAACTTCTTATGTCATGAACTCAATGTGAATAAGGAGATTAAACCTGTAAAGCAGAGAAGAAGGGTGTTTAGTCCCGAGAAGAACCAGGCCATACAGGAGGAAGTCGAGAAACTCCAGAAAGCCCAATTCATTGAAGATGTAAAATATCCAGATTGGTTGGCTAATGTGGTGATGGTAAAGAAGAAAAACAACAAATGGAGAATGTGTGTCGATTTCACCGATCTCAATAAGGCATGCCCCAAGGATCATTTTCCATTGCCCAGAATTGATCAACTGGTGGATGCTACCTCGGGACACGAACTACTCAGCTTCATGGATGCTTACTCTGGCTACAACCAGATCAAAATGAAACCTGAAGACAGGGAAAGTACTTCTTTTATTACCCCTAGGGGAACTTATTGTTATAATGTTATGCCTTTTGGTTTAAAAAATGCAGGTGCAACATATCAGCGGTTGATGAACAAGGTTTTTACCGAACAAATCAGCCGCAACATGGAAGTCTATGTCGATGACATGCTCACTAAAAGCAAGAAAGCTGCTGATCATTTGGTTGACTTGAGTCAAACTTTTGATCAATTGGATAAATACCAAATGAAGCTTAACCCGACGAAGTGCACCTTTGGAGTACGAGAAGGAATGTTCCTCGGATACATCGTCAATCAACGAGGTATTGAGGCAAATCCAGATAAGATCAAAGCTCTTCTAGGACTGCGCTCCCCGACGACGAAGAAAGAAGTGCAGAGTCTTACCGGACGAGTTGCAGCGCTCAACAGATTTGTATCTCGTGCAACTGATAAATGCATACCATTCTTCAAAACACTTCGAAAAACCTTTGAGTGGAATGAGGAATGTGAAAAAGCCTTTCAAGACTTGAAGAAATACTTGGGAGCACCTCCACTGTTGTCCAGACCAATAACAGGAGAAAAGTTGTATTTATATTTGGCAGTATCAGAGAACGCAGTCAGTTCAGCGTTGATCAGATTGGAGAATGGAGTCCAGAAGCCAATTTATTACACAAGTAAGGCTTTCCGAGGTGCAGAAATCAGGTACCCAAAGCTAGAAAAATTGGCATTGGCACTAATTGAAGCAAGTAGAAGAATGAGGCCATATTTCCAAGCCCATACCATCATCGTTTATACTGATATGCCATTGAGACAAGCCATCCATAAGCCAGAAAAATCAGGGAGACTGATGTACTGGGCAGTAGAACTTGGTGAATATGATATTGTGTATGAGCCCAGATCATCATTCAAGGGGAAAGCTGTAGCAGATTTTATAGCAGAGTTCACATACCCTGATACCCTCGAGGAGCAAAAGGTGCCTGCTGATCTACCTGTGGACGATACAGGATCAACAGAAACATCTGCTGATCTACCTGTGGACGATACAGGATCAACAGAAACATTTGCTGACCTACCTGTGGACGATACAGGATCAGCAGAAATAGGTCCAAACCAGCCAAGGTTGGTAAAAGGACTTGTGGATGTAGAGAAATCATTATATTCAAACTCAGACCAACCATGGTTGGTAAAAGGGTACGAGCAGATGACTGACGAGGAGCGAAAGATACCGGGGGATGATGGAAGAAAACAGCAGATATTTTATCGAGGAACTCTGACAGATAAGAAATTTGAAGACGAAATACCTACATGGAGATTATATGTAGACGGATCATCCTGCACAGCTGGTTGTGGAGCAGGAATTGTTTTGATCACTCCAGACGAGATTGATATGGAATATGCTTTGCGATTCCAATTCAAAGCCTCTAATAATGAAGCGGAGTATGAGGCCATGATAGCAGGTCTTAGCCTAGCAAAAACTATGGAAGCACAACAAGTGATGGTATTCAGTGATTCTCAATTAATTGTGAATCAGATGATGGGAATATATGCGGTTAAAGGAGACTTAATGATCAAATATCATGCAAAGGTGATGAAATTGTTGACAGAATTTGATGCCATTCAATTGGTGAGAATACCGAGGATGGAGAATGTACAAGCAGACGCACTGGCCCGACTAGCATCAGCTACTCGTACCGAGATACGAAGAACCATACCGATTGAAGTATTAGAAGGTCGGAGCATAGATGAAGATCTGACAACGAATGTGATTACCCTTGATTTAGGACCATCTTGGATGGATCCAATCAGGAAATATGTTGAAGAGGGTGAATTGCCGGAGGACAAACTCGCTGCCAAGAAACTGAAGTATAAAGCTGCTCGGTATGTATTAACTAATGGTATTTTGTATAGACGAGGAATTATGGTAGGTTTGCAGAGATGTGTACATCCCACCGAGGTGAAAGAATTGATTGAAGAAATCCATGAAGGATCTTGTGGAGCTCATGTAGCAGGTCGAACACTTTTACAAAGAGTGATGACACAGGGATATTACTGGCCGACAATGAGGGCTGATTGTATAGCCTATGCCAAGAAATGTGACAAGTGCCAACGTTTTTCCTCCATCCGACGAACTCCACAAGCATTGCTAACACCAATAACTTCCCCTTGGCCATTTGCCATGTGGGGAATTGATTTGGTTGGACCACTGCCGACCACCCGAGGAAGATTCAAGTATCTCGTAGTTGTAGTGGACTATTTTACTAAGTGGGTGGAAGCTGAGCCTCTTATCAATATGACGTACGAGAAGGTATACCAGTTTGTATGGAAGAATATCATTTGTCGATATGGTCTCCCTCATGCTTTCATCACAGATCATGGAACACAATTTGATAATGAAGAATTTGCTGCCTATTGTCATCAGTCGAACGTTTTGAAGTTTCATTCAGCACCAGGCCATCCCCAAAGCAATGGACAGACTGAAGTGACGAACAGAACATTACTAAATGGGTTGAAAAAGAGGCTAAGTGAAGCTAAAGAAAATTGGATTAATGAGCTCCAATCAGTATTATGGGCCTACCGAACAACTCCCCGAGCAGCAACTGGAGAATCACCATATATGCTAGCATTTGGAAGTGAGGCTATGATACCGGCCGAGTTGGGTCTCCCAACGCATAGAGTGCTGAATTTCAACTCTCCGATCAGTGACTTGATGAGAAGAATGGATTTGGATATGCTCGAAGAAGTAAGAGAAGAGGCAGCCATTAGGAATGCTGCTTATCAACAACGAACAGCTCTGTTCTACAACAAAAGGGTGAAGAAATGCGATTTGAAGGAGGGTGATTATGTGCTGAAGAAAGTCATTCAGAAACAGAATAAGCTGGAAGCAAACTGGCATGGACCTTACCGAGTTACAGAGGTTGTTCGACCTGGAACCTACAGAATAGCAACTCTAGAAGGAGAAGAATTTCAGAATGCATGGAATGCTGAACACCTGCGAAAGTATTATCAGTAATGTAAAATGTAAAGTATTTCCTTCATTCTGAATAAAACGAGGATGGTTCACCATTTTCTTTCTGTTGAAAGTTTTTCGGGGAATATTAGTGTTGAACACTACACTGCTTGATAACAAGAAGAAGACTGCAGACTGCTCTACGGAGCCATGCTCTACGGAGCCATGCTCTACGGAGCGCTCTACGGAGCAAAAGTGCTATAAGTAGCCAACCTCCTTTGGTTAGGAGGATAAGCTCTACGGAGCGCTCTACGGAGCAAAAGTGCTATAAGTAGCCAACCTCCTTTGGTTAGGAGGATAAGCTCTACGGAGCGCTCTACGGAGCAAAAGTGCTATAAGTAGCCAACCTCCTTTGGTTAGGAGGACATGCTCCAAGGAGCCAAAAAGTTCGAAAGAACCCTACTACTCCTTTGATTAGGAGGTGTATACCAGCATGATCAACTACGGTTGGTAAGACTTTATATACTCTCGCATTACAGCTTATGTTGGTCGGGAGGTAACATTATTACAAAAAGTTCTTTGAAGAACAAAATATTCCAAACTGTACCAAGTATGGTTGGTCGGGGATAAAAACCCACTAACTGTAGTTGGTCGACGAGGACAAAAGTATTGACCTTAGTTGGTCGGACACATGTTTATATTTTAAAATTGAACCAAGTATGGCTGGTCGGGGATAGAAACCCATCAACTGTGGTTGGTCGACAAACATTATTTATCCACCTTGGTTGGTTGGAAACAATTTTGAACAATTTATGCTTGTTATAAATTCTAAGTTGGTTGATGAACCATATAATTTGCAAACAGAAAAATAGCTATTGGCAAAACAGAAAATGAAATTCTTTCATTAAGATAAAAATGTATTACATGTTACATGTATGTGCTAACTATTACATTAAAGATTCCTACTCTATTGGTTTCTTTCCTTTATCTTTTGAGACAGGTTCCTCGCCAGCAGGAGGATCCTCTAGACAAAGAGGAGAATTAATAAAGTTCATGTCCTTCAGCATTCTGACATTCATTATTGTAGGAGTGTCCAACAGGTGCTCAGGACGAGATACTTCAACTTGAGAATGAAGGTTATAATCACCAAGATATTTAGAGATCAAACTCCGAGGAATGGAACGAGCAGGAATCCATGCCATATCCAATTTATAGGGAGGAACAGGCAAGTCTAGCAATCCAGGAGCATGATAATCCCATAAATAATGACCTCGTTCCAATTTTAATACACCCAGGGCGTTCAACCATCCCTGCTTATAACCTTCGTTGTTAGCATTTTCAATGCGAGCATCCAAATGATAAAGAGCTTCATTATAGCCTGCATTCCAGAACTCCCGAGGCTGTTTATGGAATTGGAAAGTTAATCTATCTACTTGCTCGAGAAAGTTCTTGATAAGAGCATCTTTATTATTCAGAGCAGACTTCATCGCAACCAGTTGATCCTCTAAAGATAAGTTTTTCTTAGACAAATCAGACAGAGCACGATCCTTAACATTCAGTTGGAATGCTTGAGTTTCCAGAGTAGATTGGGTGCGAGATTCTTCAACACTACGGCTAAGAACTCTTGATCGGCTCCGAGAAGCAACTGGAGAATTTTGCTCCTCGACGATTCTTCCTCGTCCCCGAGAACTCCTTCCTCGTCCCCGAGCAGTCACAGGAATAATAGACTTTTTCAAGTCATCCAACTCTTGCCTTAGTTTGGCGTTTTCAACCTCTAGAAACGAAAAACCTTCATCAGTAACTGGTACTAATGCAGTGGAAGAGGAGGCAACGGATTCATATTGAGCCAATCTTTTCTGCAGACTATTATTTTCTTGTTCCAGGATCTCGGCAATTTGTCGGCAAGCTTCAACTTCACCTTTTAGGGTCCTTTCCCTAATGTCATATGCAGCAATGATCTTTTTATGACCTGTATCAGAGGAAAGTTGTTGATATCTATTTTCATATTCCTCGTGTAATGAATCCATCGATTCATTGTGCTGGCCTTGGAGATCCTCTAAGGAACAATGCATCTCTTCAATCAAGTCATAATAAGCGACATTGTTAGCTACAGCTCGGTCGAGTAAATTTTTCAAGTACCGATAGGCCTCAGTCGCCTGTTCTGAAGCATCATGACCAAGAATGTCAGCAATTTCAGAAGAACTAAGGTCTGTATGACCAGCCCTATAGTATTGGTGACATTGCTGCATCAGCTCGGTATCATGAGAAGAGATTAGTTCCATTCTAGCAACAAACTAAAGACAAGAAAAAGACAACAATCAACAAAGAATCATCAATAACAGCGATGAGTAAAGAAGTATTTTATTAGATCATAAAAGGATTACATTGTTCGATCACAAATGATAAAAGATAGAAATGATACCGAACAACTTCACACCTTTTCCTTGTCTCCCAAGACTTTCTCGGGAGGCTGGGACGAGGAGCTCGGTTGCTCGGTGATAACAACAGCTTGATCGGCAGAAATCTTCTCGGCAGGAGGAGGCATAGAAGAAATATCCTCAATGACAGAGGGTTGAGAAGCAGAGATTGGGACATCCACAGCCATGGAAGATTCATCTGAAGCAGGTTCATCTTCTTCTTCTTCCACAATTGGTGGAGGAGGACCAGGGAGATGCCTTTGGAATAGCTCAGAATCGTCTTGGATTTTTAGCTCTTGTAGAGCAGCTACCCAACCATCATAGAAGTATTTCAACTCCCCATATTTGACTTGAGATGTCATAGCAGCAATCCCTTTATCCCATCCTTTCTCCCAACCAGCACTGAAATGTTTCCTAACTGCAACTTTTCTTTTCAACTTCTCCGAGGAGAGTTTGACATCCAATTGTTCTTTCTGGATTTTGATGTCTCGCAGGATAGACAGTTCTTCTTCTGCCTTCTTCAGTTGGTCATCGCACCTTTACTGATTGACCTCTAAGCTTTTCACCTTCTCCTCCAAATTCTTGGAGGTTTCAGCCATCTTCATCTTGTCAGCCTCGGCTGCAGACAATTTTTTCTCCCAGGCAGTTTTCTCCTCGACGTACTGCTGGCGAGATTCTTTCACAGATTGGGCTAAACCCAAGAGGGCATCGTCAACATCGGACGAGGAACTAGAAGCTTTAATAGCTTGATCTTTCTTCACGATGGTATTGAAACAGTTCACCAGCTGAAAGATAAGAAAAACAATAAAGTCAATACAAATGCAAGAAATCAAGAAAAAGAAAGAAAGACCAAAGGTATGAGAAATTTACTGAAGAAAGATGGCGAGCAGCTAAGGATGTCAGTGTATCCCTAGGAATCTTTTCATCAACCCCGAGAACCTCAGGTATAACTAAGCTCGTTGAAGAACTCGGAAGAAGGATTTTTGAAACACTACTACCACCAGCGGGTAGAGAAGATGCAGTTCCAGCAAGATTAACCGAAGATGATTTCCTCAATCTCTTCAAAGGAGGGTCAGCAGCATCAACCAAGGAAGAAGTCTTGGTCGGAGATATTGTAATTACATCAGCACTAGCACTTTTCTTGCTCGGGGCCACTGGGGGCTTCTCGGCAACTTTGGAGGAACTAACATCTATTTTTTTAGTCCCCTCTGGGACATCAATTTTGCCCTTCTTTGCTCCAACAGCAGAAGAAATTTCACCAAATAGAGCAGGAGGAGCTCTTTTCTTGCCCATTCTCTGAGATAGGGGAATATGAGAATCTGAAGATGAACTTTCTGGTGTTGAGGCTGGTTCAACAGGGCGAGCAGTATAAGAGGTTGTGTAGCTCTTATACTGCAGCAAATATGATGCAGACCTAATATGCACGTCTGCAATAGTCTTATGCAAATTCCAGATAAGTTTTAAATGCTTGATATTCACTTCCGACTCTTTTGGAGTTTTTCTTTTACTATCAACTGCAAATAAATACATAAATCTCAGTCATACATTTTGTCAAACATGATGAAAACGCAATTTCATAAGTAAAATAAAATGAAAAATAAACCTATCCCATTGCCGTATGGAGGGCATCTGGGACCATTGTATACTTCATTCCCAGATAAAGGCGCGTGTTGCCAATTTTTTATGACCAACCCATGCTCAAAATAATCTCTATTTGAATCAGGGAGGTTAACTACAAGGGCTCTATTTAAAAACCTAGTTTTTAAATAATAAACATTATCTAAAGTGGCCCATTTATAGCAGTACATGATTTCTGGGATCCCTATACGAGTCCCATGAGTTAGATTTAACTTGTGCACCCCTTTAATTATTCTCCATGAATTGGGGGCTATTTTTGCAGGAACAAGATCAAAATATTGACAAAACTCAAGACATAATGGGTTTGGGGGAAAAGAAAAACCACATTCAGCAATGAAAAAACTGGGGAACCAATGTCCCTCAGCCAATCGAAAGTAATCTAAAGGCTCAGAAAGAACCTCTAGAGTTACCCAAGAAGGAATGGAAAAGTCAGAACGAAATTTCTCAGCAGATTCAACAATATAAACCATATTGAATAAAAGAGATGCAGAAGAAAGGAAGAAGATCTTACAGAAAGAAAGGAGATATGTTGACAACGAACGGAAACAATGATGAACACACAAGAGAGAGGAAGAGAATAGAAAACTTGAATGCAGAAAAATGGAAAGTGTAGACGACGGTATGGTTACCAAAGGAGTTTAAATACTTTGCATTGGGAAGCGGCGAAAGAAATGATTACTAAAAAGAAACTACTGAACTTCCGGCGGCTAAAAAGACAAAAGTTGCACGAAGATCGAAGCGCTTATAAAAAAGGCGGAAACTGCGAAATGAGAAGGAAATTTGAATACAATGCTCCTAAAACCCAGGAAGGTCATTTAATATTACCATATACCGAGAAAGAATGTCCCATACTCCTCAAAGTTCGAAATATGAAACATTGGGGGCTTCTGTTGATACCAAAATTAATATGCTGATGTGGACGAATAGTATGAAGACACGTGTCGATCTACGTGGCACAATAACAGCGAGGAAGATCATTTACTGAACAACCATGGTTGGTACCGAGCAACGAAAATACACCGAGGAGCTCTATCATGCCGAGGAACTCCATCCGAGGAACTCCATCATCCCGAGATACTCTAAGCACTCCGAGGAACTCTTGATCAACGAGCAACTAAGGCGGTCCGAACTGCACCTCGGCCGTGTCATCAATTATCAGACGGAAAACTGTTCAACTATTCATTAGATTCTTGACGCACACGCTGCATTAAATGTATTACCCATTCATATGTATATCATTTAATGTATTGGACCTTTCATGTACAGCCTTGAGGCTATAAATACCTTGTATCAATCCCATTCAAAGGGACTGGAATTTCTTGAGAAAACTTGTAATCAAGAATTCCAAAAACACTCAGCAATAACATAACAGTGGACGTAGGCTTTATTCCTAGCCGAACCACTTTAAAAATCTTTGTCTTATTTATTTATCTGTGATTGAAGAATTAGAGTGATCTAGTTTTTTACATCAACAGTCCTTGATGCACCATTTTTTTTAATAATATAGACATGGATTTATATAATCTACATGTGTTGCAATGTGCATAAACTAACATATAACATAAACAATGAGTTAAAGTAAAAAAAATCTTATTATTAGTTAGAAACTGAATTGAGAAACTCTCTCTAACAACTCTTACATTATTACATAAACTACTATTTGAAAATAATTAAATATGCATTTCGTAATATTTGTGGAGGGTACCATGATTAAGACCAACCTTTATGGCTATGTTATAAGCCCAAATATGGTGTTTTGAAGGCTGTTCAGGGCATTGGGTTAAGACACCCCCCCCCCCTTTGCTCCTGCCACTCCTTTCCCCTCTCACTTCCGGTGAGATAGGGGAAAACCATATAATTCCCTCAAATCCAAAAGATTTATAAGCTGTATACCCAAAAATTCCAAGCCCATCTCATGGGTCTTCCCCGATTTGGTTAGTCGTAGTGATGATTCATGTATATCGGTCTCCTCTGCTGTGAAAGATTCGCTCAAATAATAGATTAGAATGGTTGCGATAAGAACTGCCCTTTTGGTGGTAGGTTGGCCTTATGATTTTAAAGATATGTTGTTTGACTATGTTTTTAGTTTTTGGTATTTTTTGTTGTATTTGCAGGCTCCATTTGAATTTTTTCTTTCGTCTCCTTTGTGAGCGTCCTATTCTCTTTTGTTATAACTGTTGGGTTTTGGGGGTTGTGGTTCAACTGTCCCAGCGATTGTCCCTCTCGAGTTGAGACTCAGAAGGTCTCCGTGGCTTTTTGGGTTTCTCCCCCTTTACCTAAGGTCTAACTTTTATTAGGTCCCTTACTGTTTGAGTCTTCCTCCTTGGCGCTAATGTTTTTAACGTGTTTGTCTAACATTATTCCGCCGTCTGTTTGCCTTATGCACAAACTTTGTTCGGAGCGACTCGGTCTCTGGTGCCTTCGGTACCAGTCTATTGGTTTTGTTGTTGGGATATGTCGTGTGCAGACCCCAAAACTTGTCGATTGAAGTAAAATTCTTTGTCTAGGCTTAATCTTAGTTTCCCTATTTTTTTCTACATTTTTTTCTCTTCTCTCCTGGTAATACCCCATATTTCTTCGTATTTTTAAACACGTTCTATTTAAATTACGCGAGTGAATTAATTTAATGTGATTTAATTAATAAATGTAATTATTAGATATTAATCGAGAGATGGATACTGATTAATAATTTTAATGAAATTTACTAAGTGTGAATAGTAAATAATAAATGATTATTATTATTATACAGCATAACGATTGATATCTGCTTATTCTAGTTTATCTCACCGGGAGTCACGTGTAGACTATTTTGAGGTGAGGAATGATAAATATATTTTAAATGACTCGGATCAGAATTTAGAGGTCACGAATGATTCCGAATGGGTTAAAATAGTCGGAATAGTGTACCGGCAGTATAGTTTGGGTCCTGGGTCAATTTTGGACTAAATCGGCACCTATTAAGGGTGTTACAATCATTTTTCTAAAAGAGGTCAAGGGACCTGCGAAAATTAGATCCATATATCTAATATTTAGAGAGTGGGGTTAGGGCTCATAACACAAAATATTAGAGAGGCCATTAGAGAAAAGAGAGAACCATTCTCCCAAAGCCTAAGGAGAGAATTGAGAAGGTGGTGAAGGGTTTCTTGCACCTCAAGACAATTGGAAAGGAAGATTGGAGAAGAAACAATCAATCATCAACCAAGAAACACGAAATCAGATCAATCAATCTAAGGCAAGTGTTTATTGCAAATTGAATTGAAGTTATAATACCCTTGTGTAAGGATTTCATGAATAAATTAATTTTTATTTCAAAACCTTGATCAAGAGTACCAATTGATTTCATGTTGGGTAAAAGTGCATGCAGTTAGGGTTTATATATGTAGAGGATTGTAATTCAAAAGAGTTTTGACTGTTACTACGGATTTAAAGCTGGGTTTTGAATTGAATTTGATGGATGAACACAAAACTAGATTATGAATGAGTTTTGAGGGTTTGATTCATTCATGTTTGATTTTAGTGGAGTTTTAATGTGTTTGAAACATTAAAAATCATCCTAACTCATGTATAAATAGTTATGAATAATCGTATGTGAATTTGGTGAAGAATTATGGAAGTTGGGTAAAGCAAAAATGGTGATAAATCGAAGAAGACGAAGCTGCACCTGTTCAATCGATAGATCGACCCATGAATGTCGATCGATCGACTGAGTCGGTCGATCGACCCTGGCAAATTTTGGGTTCTTTTCTTGGTTGAATTTTTTAGGACTACTAATGATGGAAGGGGATCTTAGGAGGGTTATTATGCCTATGTAGGGACTTAATAAAGACCAGTAGGTATAAGAAGGGAACGTTAGAGTTGTGTGAATGCTCAAGTAGTTACGAAAGTGAATTAAATTCATAAATAAATGATAGAGTACGGTAAATATTAGAGAGAAAATATTTCGTACAAGTATAAATAATTTAGTTGTGTGAATACCTATTATACTGATACTTAGGCCGTGTGAATACCTAACATATGCTTAATTCGGTATTGGGATCGATGATTATCCGGATCAATACATGAAAGCTCGATTTGGGGTCGATGGTTATCCGGACCAAATCGAAGTTAAAAGATATTGGGGTCGATGAGTATCCGGACCAATATACATATTCATAACATTTACTTTGGGGTCGAGGGATATTCGGACCAACGTAAATGATAGGATGATTGGGGTCGATGATTAGCCGAATAATAATCCTTATAGTATATATCGTGTGAAATGTATATACTTCATGATATTCTACTTATGTGCGAAGTAGATTTGTAGATGATATATATATATATATATATATATATATATATATATATATATATATATATATATATATATGATAAATTATACATCTAAATGATAAATTATGTAGGGAGAAACTTAATTTCATGATTAAAAATAGATTGGGAATATCTATAGTAAATTAAGTAGTGAAACTTAATTATGGGAGTCGACTGTTAAATTTGAAATGCTTATTAAATTAAGTAGTGAGGCTTAATTATGGTAATTAAACATAACTCGTGAATGTTATATGAAAACTGAAATACGTGAGGATGTCAATAATAAAGTGTGCTATATTGGCGGTATAGGAGAGTAGACCATTGATAAGATCGGTTATATACTTTAATCGAGATAGCTTGGTTATGATGGCTAGGTGGGCTAAGTATAGGACGTTAGGTGTGCACATTAGATGAGAGATGATGAGACTCAAGGGAGTGTGCGTGAACCTAACATGTGTAATCAATAACCGATTTTAATTGCGATAAAGTACATGTTAAATATTTTCAAACTATTTTGAGTACTAACTCTTACTATAAAAATATTTTCAAAACCTTTTAGGTGTCCATCCACAAGGGCGTCATACTTGAGTTTATTTCAGGGATTCAGAGATGTAGCACGGTGGATGCTGACAGGATTATTAAGTAGCAGACTCTTTCATTCATATCTAGCATATGATCTCATTTTTATTTTTCATATGTAGACATGTTGTCAGTTGAAGTATCAGTTTTATTTTGTTGATGGATTGTGGATTTTTGCTTGGTTGTGGTTTTAGCCGACGGTTTATTTGTCTTGGCCTAGTTGCTTTTACATATTAGTGATGGTTTGGATTCTAGTATCTTGTGTATGTTGTTTTAGTTTTCAAACTATTATATTATCATGTTTTATTTTAAAGATAAAATTTGACACCGGTTTAATTAACTTTGATGGTTAGTAATTAATTTGTTTCTCGGCAGTGATGCTAAGAATGAATCATATGAGAAACCTGTTTTAATTTGATAAAGGCCTGATCACCCGATATTTAATTAGACGGGGTGTCAACCTCACTTCTACTTAACTCGAGCCTGTTTTTGTTAAGTTGTTCTTTTTCTTTTGTTACCACTGTTACATTAATTAAATTCCCTTGGGACGATTGAAAAAAAGAACAGGTTGTTCAGGGTAGGCTATTAGGCCATATATAAGGGTTGGTATGGTAAAGTTTAGAACATTTGGAAATAAGATAGCAACCGACAAGGGAAAACTTGTTGAGACCATACCCTTAGGAGGAATATCATGTTTCCCTTGAAAATGTAACAAAAAAAAAACATTGTTTGAAGCAAAAAAATGTTGGTCTTCAAAGTAATGGATACTTTCTGAATTTCTAATTTGACCCACATCGGTTATTTTTAGTTCAACGCCAACGATTATTTTTTCTTTTGTATAAATATGAGGTGATCAATCAATATTTTTTTACAAATTCTCCCGACAAAAAATTCTTCAAATTACATTTGTGCTAGAAATTTTTTACCGCGGTTCAATTAATGTGGAAAATTATCAGTGCGTGAACTAATTAATGGTTTATCTCAAGCGGCACTTCATTTTTTGCTTGGGAGTGGGCCCAAAATTTTCAAGCGGAACCTAATGTTCCGCCCAAAAATCATTCAAAAACGACCATGTTTCATTTCTTTTTATTTCATATTTGTCATCTCCATAACATTTTCCTTCTTTTTATCCGTTAAATTCAAACTAGCAATCTTTATATATACACTCCCCGTAAGGTTCCTATATATTGCTTGAAGTTTGAAGTCAATATAATGTAAATCTCATTATTTTGCCAACTACTTTTTGTTGTTTTGGAAAAAGTCACCAAATTAAATAGCTGGACTACTAAGGGCAAAGAGAAAAAGTTTCCTGGGAAAAAATGTTTACTCAAGCTTCAGTCAACATTTTGGGATATGATAAAATCTGCTCTCATGTTTGCATTGAGGAAAAGTAACCCAATTAAATAGGCTCCTATCCCTTCACCCACCTCCATATCTTTGTTGCTGCCCCTAGATATATCTTCGTTCTTTTGGATGAGGACATGATGAAAATATCTAAAATTAAAGGTAAGGTATTGCGCGTCCTTTTTCAATACAATTTATTGTAATTTTCTATTTAATATAGGGTCAATTATTGAATAGTTTTTATTATAAATATATATTTTTTTAAAAGGACACATTTTTTATTTAACTCATTTAGTCTTTCAAGCACTCAATATTCTCTTATTTTTAGAGGTCCGCGCCAACGGCACTCCCTCTCCAAAATATGTGACAAAGGACTTTTTGAAGAAAAATAAAAAAGTTTGGAGTAAATTGGTATTAAAAAATGTTGGAAGGACTATTTGGTATATGTCCCTTTAATATATACATAAATTTTTTAAATGGCGTTTCACTAATAGTTTATCACTATATTTTTAATTATCAGTTCAATTTTTTTATTTATTTTGATTAATCATTCATTATATAAAATAGCCACAAACATCCTAAAACATTATATTCATATGTTAATAACTCTACATTTGAAACGTAATTGGGACCTAGTGCTTATATTTCAATCACATACTAAATTTGTTCCCATTATAAAATTGAATAAAAGTTGGACCAAAAATAAATTTTGGTTGTCACATAAGCATTGGGTATCAATTAGGTCCCAAAATTAGGGCTATATATAAAGTGTTTCCGAGAAGAAAAAATCTAAACAAACTAAAAAACTAAACCCTAGACGTTGCCCCTTTGGTTTCTATTATGAAAATTCGATTTAAACGCTGTTTTTAAATACAATTTTAAAATTCAGCTTTTTGTGTTTATAATTATTGATGTGCATTTAGTAAACTTATTTTTAAATACATTTTTTTGAAAATTTGACAAAATTGACAAACATTTATATTTATATTATACATATATGTATATATATATATATATATATATATATATATATATATATATAATGATATTGCATGTATATTTCACAATAAAATTATATATATACATGAATTGATAATTTTTATTAATACATTTTTAGTTTATGTATATTTTATATTATTCCATATACTAAAATACATGTATAAAATTATATATATAAGTATCATGTATCTATTCATATTATTATTTAACATATGGATCTTAGTGTATTATATAATTTAATAATATAAATATACGTAATTTTGTGTACGTGCACATATATATATTCTTTATTTATAAGAATTGCACACATATTAATGTATTATGTATGTATATTATATATTAAGGTATAAATGCATTAAAATATTAAGAATGAATAATTCTGAGTTGAAAAATAAAAAATAAAAGTTATAAAATACTATTTTACTATGTTTTGAAAGATTTGATTATAGCACAGAAATATTATAATTCAGTGTTTAAAAATAGGTTGCAAAACACAATTTTTTATCAAAATTGTATTTAAACACAAAAAATAGAATTATAGTTGCAACTTGCAAACCAAACAGCTGTTAATGAAAAATATTTAAACCATTAACCCTTTACATAAAAAAAATGAACATATCCACTTATAAAAAACTAAACATAAACCTTAAAACTTAATCCTCTGCCCTAAATCCTTTCTCCAAGTCAAAAAAGTAAACGATGAAATTGATGTAAGATAAAAAAATAAAGTAGAATAAATACAAAATACACTTAACTAAAAAAAGGTCGTACCCAATTCACAAGGGTCCCGCTTAACTACAGGATCTGAGAGTGGCAGATGTCGACTGACCCTATCCTGTATATGAATAGATTACTTTCATGTCTCGAACTCAGGACCAACTATAATTTGGACGAGGACACTTGTTATCGCAACAAGGTACGCTAACATATAGCATATGCACTTAGCTCCTTAATTTAATATTGCTTTGCTAAGTATAAGTGAATTTTTGTAATTTACACCATATATATTTGTGCATACGCTAACATATAACATATGTACTAGAGATGAGAGAAATTTGTACTGAAAAAATTTACTTGTGAATAACTCTATTGAGAAACACTCTCTAAAAAGGATTTATTATATATAAGTCCATATGATTAAAGTTTCATAAATTAAGTCCCATTGACTTTTCAACAATTAAATAGGTCTTATTCCTAATCTTTTGCAAAAAAATTCACAATTATACCCTTTTTAAAATCAACAATCCGTAACTTCCTTTGGGAAGTTACATAAGTGGTTGAACTTTATTTTTAATTTTCAAATGATCATAACTTTTGATTGACAAATCCGTTTTTCGCAAAATTAATATTTTTGAAATCTCCTCGTCAAGATCTATCAAACAAAATCCATGAACCCAATAAAATTTCAAAGAAAAAAATTTTCACAGACAGTAAACTTTACTGTATGTGCCAAAAATGAAATCATTTTACATCTACGATATTTTCATAAACAATGATATTTTTTGTGTTGAAATAATTTTATACCTGTGACATTTTCAAAAATCGTAATATTTACTGTGTTGATATATATATATATATATATATATATATATATATATATATATATATATATATATATATATATATATATATATATATATATATATATGTTGAAAAAATACATCTATTTTTACTGTAACCCATTTAGTCGCTCAAATACTCATTTATCCAATATTCTCTTATTTTTCAAGGTACGCGCTAGCGGCACCCCATGTCACCCCAAACGGGAGCTCCGGTGGATCCAAACTATTTTTTTCTGATATTCTCTTATTTTTAAAGGTTCACGTCAGCGGCAACCCATGCTATCCCTACCCACCACAAACCGAAAAATGAAATAGTTTTATATGTGTGACATTTTCACAAACAATAACATTTACTGTGTTAATATATTTACGAGATGGTTTTATATATATAACATTTTCACAAACAGTAACATTGACTGTGTTAATATTACACATTATATATATATATATAGGGATGTAAACGGATATTCAAAAATCCGTATCCGTCCGATATCCGAATCCGAATTTGCGGATATTTATCCGAAAATATGGAAACGGATACGAATATGGATACTCTTTAAAAATATCCGAGAAAACGGATACGGATACGGATACGGATAGTACTAGTATCCGACACGGATAATTCGTATCCGATGCGGATTATCCATTTTGGATATCCGTTTTACCGGATATCCGTATCCGTCAAACATATGTTTAAAATGTTACTAATAACATTAGTATTAATATTACTAATAAAATAATATTAAGACAAATCTTAATCGTTTATTCCCAATACAAAATAAACACATACTCCACTCAAAACAAAAACACCCTAAAGTTATTGTTTTATTGGGTATATTATAAAATGTCAAGTATTATTATTTAATTGGGTATATTATCATGGAGTTACACTAAAGATACAATACACCTTATCACACACAACATACACCGACTAAAGAACCTATACTCCACTAAAAAAAAATCAACTTCGTTTCATTTCTCCTTCGTACAAAATAAGAGAAAATAAGCTCTCATGTGGTTGTTCGTTAGTTTCCTTAATTATAAATAAATGTAAGAGAAAAACAAAAAGGAATGTAAGAGAGAAACATAATAGAATGTAAGAGAGAAACATAAAAGTAAAGAGATGGTTTTGATTGTAATGAAAACTGAAGTTAATGACATGTGTATTATATACAAAATAAAAATATATACTTATTAAAATAAAAATATCACATGTTTTGAAGACAAAAGGTCCATGAGGTTATCATTCTCAATAAATTTGATTAATCTAAAAGGTGCATATTTATTTATAATGTCATGGAATGCGACTGTTATTTTTTTTTGGATGACTTTAAGCTTATATGGTTGTAAAGTATGGATGACTTTAAGCCATATTGTCATTATGGAATGATACTATTATTATCGAATCCATAATTGGTGATGTTAGGAGGCAGTAATTTTGTTACATATTTATTTGGATTGGATTTCATTGGATTGGATATTTTAATTGTTATTTTTTGCGATGGCTAAATAATGTAAACGGATATGGATATTATCCGAATCCGAGTGGATACGGATATGGATAGTTGTTTTAACTATCCGAGCGGATACGAATACGGACACATATAGTACATTCAGATAGCGGATACGGATATGAAAAACATGGTATCCGATCCGGATATATATATATATATATATATATATATATATATATATATATATATATATGTGCACACGGAGTGTATCCAAACCTTTTTTTTCTTCGAAATTATCATATTTTTAAAGGTTTGTGCTAGCGGCATTCAATCCTCACCTCCATCCACCCCCATTGTAGGAGCTTCAACGACCTTCAGCAGAGCTACGATTTGAGGTGGGTAGGGGTGGCATATATTGAAATTAAGAGAATATTGGATAAATGGGATTTGGATCCACCGGAGCTCCGGTTTGAAGTGAGTAGGGGTGACATTGAGTTAGGTTTATATCTGTAACATTTTTACAAGCAGTAACATTTATTGTGTTAATATATATATATATATATATATATATATATATATATATATATATATATATATATATATATATATACGGTGGATCCAAACCCTGTTTTTTCGATATTACCTTATTTTTAACGGTCCGCGTTAGCGGCATCCAATCCCCACCACCACCCACCCCCATTGTCGGAGCTCCAACAACCTTCATCAGAGCTCTGATTTGGGGTTGCATGGGGTGCCGCTATCTCGGACCTTAGAAAATAAGAGAATATTTGATAAATGGTGTTTGGATCCTCCGGAGCTCCGGTTTGGGGTGAGTAGGGTTGGCATTGGGTTAGGTTTATATCTGTAATATTTTCACAAACAATAACATTTACTGTGTTAATAGGACAGAGAATATATATATATATATATACGGTGGATCCAGAACTCTTTTTTTTCGAAATTACTATATTTTTAAAGGTTCGTGCTAGTGGCATTCAATTCCCCCCACCCCCACCCCCATTGTCGGAGCTTCAACGACCTTCATCAGAGCTACGATTTGGCGTGGGTAGGGGTGGCATAGGGTGCTGCTGGCACGGACCTTTGAAATTAAGAGAATATTAGATAAATGGGTTTGGATCCACCGGAGCTCCGATTTGGGGTGAGTAGGGTGGCATGGGGTGCCGCTAGCGAGGACCTTTGAAAAGTATATATATATATATATATATATATATATATATATATATATATATATCAAGGTTCTAAAAAACGTGGGGTGTGATCGAGGCGTGGAGGCTAAGCCTTAAGCCTTAGAAGCCTAGGCGGGACTTAGGCGTAAAAAGGCGTTTAGGCCTTCTTAATATATTTTAAGATTTTTTAACTATAACAAGGCACTTAAAATACTAAAATTGTACATATCATAAAAATATGTCTGAATATATGCAAATTAAAATACTATTTGATTATTTTGGATCAGATAATGGTCCGGTCAATAAATAAATTCTTTAAAAGGTGATATTGTTTCACTAAAGCATTGTTGTTTTAAGAAAAAAGTGTTCATTAAGGGTTTTACCAAGAATAAATCGTAAAAAACTTAAGTCGGGGCGTTTCTCCCAAGCCTTAACCCTAAACGGGTTTTTTAGAACTGTGATATATATATATATATATTGTGTTATATTACCATAGTTAAATGTTACTGCTTGTGAAAATGTTACATATATAAACCTAATCCAATGCTACCCCTACTCACCCCAAACCGGAGCTCCGGTGGATTCAAACCCCATTTATCTAATATTCTCTTATTTTCTAAGGTCCGCGTCAGCGGCACCCCATGCCACCCCAAGTCACAGCTCTGATGAAGGTTGTTGGAGCTCCGACAATGGAGGTGGGTGGTGGTGGGGATTGGATACCACTTGCGCGGACCGTTAAAAATAAGGTAATATTCGAAATTAGGGGTTTGGATCCACCGTATATATAATGTTAGTGTTTGTGAAAATGTTACAGATATAAACATAACCCAATGCCAACCCTACTCACCCCAAACCGGAGCTCCGGTGGATCTAAATCCCATTTGTCCAATATTCACTTATTTTTTAGGGTCCGCGCCAGAGGCACCTCATGTCACCCCTACCCATCCCAAATCGGAGCTCTGATGAAGGTTGTTGGATAGCGTGGACCTTTAAAAATAAGATAATTTCGAAAAAACAATGTTTGGATCCACTCTGTGTGTGTGTCTGTGTGTATATACTGTGTAATATTAACACAGTAACATGATGAAAATATTACAAATATAAACCTATTTCTCTTTCTGGTGCATACAGTAAAGTAAACTGTCTTAAACTGTCTGTGTAATTTTTTTTCTTTAAAATTTTATAGGCTTCATGGATCTTGTTTCATGGATCTTATCGAGCAGATTTCAAAAATTGTAATTTTGCGAAAAACGGATATGTCAATTAAAAGTTATGATCATTTGAAGATTAAAAAAAAATCCAACTATTTGTGTAACTTACTCAAGGAAGTTAACGATGGTTGGTCTTAAAAGTGTAAAATTGTGAAAAAAAGTTCCAAAAAATTAGGAGTAAGAACTATATATAAATGAAAAACATGGTGGAACGAAAAATGTGTAAAAAAATTCTAAAAACCTTTATTACTACTAAATTACTATAAAAATAATTAAATGCAAATTGGTTAAATTCAAATATGCATTTCGCAATAGATTCGAAGGCTACTATGCTTAATATAAATACAGATATAATTTTAGAGCGATATTGGTTCATGTCAGTCTCATTCAGATTTTTTTGCTGACTTACTAATTTTTGTTTGTTTGGTAAAGTCACCAAATTAAATAGGCTAACCGAAGATAATGAGAAAAGTTTATAATAATAAAGGTTTACCAAACCTCAGTCAACATTTTCGGACAGAATAAAATCTAATCTCATGCTTTCATTGTGCAAAAGTCACCCAATTAAATATGCACCTATCCATTCACCCACCTCCATATGTTACCATCGTTGTCAACATTTATCACTTTACAAAACTATACTTTAATCCAAATTTGCCCATGTTCAATTCCCACTAGTATTATAAAAGCCCATTTTCATCACATACCCAAACAACACAAAAATGCCAGCTCTATTATTCTCTCTTTTCTTCATATTTTTCTCCCTTCATTTCCTCTCACCCAATGCCACAAGATGCCACGTGGATGATGAATCGGGTCTATTATCGTTTAAATCGGGCATAACCCATGACCCAACCGGCATACTCACCTCATGGAAACGTGGATCGGACTGTTGCACATGGGCCGGTAAATGAATTAATAAAAGTTGATTTCACTCTTCCAACCTCTATTTTTCGCATACGTGTTAGGAATACTCTAAATTTAACATATATTTTTAAATAATTTTAAGAGTAAAAAAATAAGAAGAAAATTTATCATAATCTATTTATAGCCAATGACGTGGTGACACACCAATTATAATTACCATGTTCTTACTCATGGGTTTGATCAGTAACACTAATTAGAATCTACAATGAAAATATATTAAAACTAACTTATACATATTTCTAGTATAAAAATATATTAAAACTAACTTATAGATATTTCTAGTATATATATATATATAGGCAGGCTCCTGTGCACACTAAGTTTACACATTACCTTTTTAAAGTAGTAAAAAAAATATTTTTGAGTTTATTTTTTTTTGTGTGATATTTAAACATTTCAAGGAACCCATATAAAAAAAATCAGCTCAAAAAAACTTTTTTTACTAGTTTTAAAAAATCGGTCAAACTTTCTATGCTTTTAAGCCCTTTAAAAACTGCAAAAGTTTGACCAATTTTTTAAAAATAGCAAAAAAAGTTTTTTTGAGCTAATTTTTTTTATGTGAGTCCGTTGAAATGTTAAAATATCACATAAAAAAATTGGTGTGCGCCAGCACTCAAAAATATTTTTTTACTACTTTAAAAACTTAATGTGCAAACTTAGTGTGCACAGGAGCCTGCCTCTCTATATATATATTTATATCATCAGTGTGAATTTTTAAATTTACAATTATTTCGATTTGACCCTCACTTCTAGGGTAACTTTTGAGTTCACTCACAAAATTGAAGAATAATTGAGTTACACCACCCTCAAAGTTTTCCAATATTTTTTAGGATCATTTGATGAAAAATCCCCCAATATTTAATTGATTAATGTTTTCACACCCTTTTATTTTGTTTTAAAAATTTTCTCACCATATAAAATACTCAAAAATACCTTTTCTTCTCTTACCCTAAACCCTAAAAAATTATCAAAATAATAGACAAAGGCCTTTTGATAAAAAAAAAAAAAAGTGAACTAAGTGTAAAATATACCGAGCTCGTAGGAACTAAACATTAAGTGTCCCTTTTTATAATTTTGTGGTGATGTTTTATTAGTTTAATTGCACTTTTAGAGTTTAGCCATATTGGTTTAGTTTTTTTTTTATAATATTTTATGTGATTTTGCTATACTTTTGGGGTGTAGCTCAACATTTATTTTTTATTTTTCTAGAGTAACTCAAATGTAGGCCAAAAACAAATGTGAACGTTAAAATAACCCTTAATTTCATAACACCCCTATTTCAACATTCATATGTTTACCACTCATTTGATACAAATACTTCTTATTAATTGTTCAACCTTCCATAAACACTTATAAATATCTCGAAGACATTTTAGAGCACCTCTAATGAGTATTGCTAATATAATCTTTCAAATGTGCTTAATATGTTATCCCACTCATCAAATCACTTTAGTGGATAAAAGTTAAATGTTTTGTATAGCTCAGCATATTACATCACTCGCGAGACACGATGTGTTGCACCGGATTGTTGGCCATATGACATGTCATGTCATGCCAACTTTCATTTATTACCCTCCAACCTCCCAATTACCATGCATTTATACTTCTTCCCCATTATTTATCCCTCACGCAGCACCTTAAATAAAAAATCATCCAAGATTAACCTTTCACCAACACCCATCGGACAAAATTTTTTTACCTCCATCCCTTCCTTAAGAAGAACTACCCAACCTTTTACAAGTTAATATTTTTTTCAAAGTTTATTATTCCAAGTTTTATTCATTCTGCTTTACTCTACTCTACAAATTTATTCCAAGTTTTGTTTCATTTGATCTTGAAAAATGAATACTATATTGAACCTGAAATACAATATGAACGATACTTTTTTTTTAAATCTATTTTTGCATTTTCATTGTACTATTAGGGTTGCTCTTATAAGTTATAAGCATAAGTGGGTAGATTTACTATTTCAAAAGCTTCGCAGGTGAATGCACGTATTAACTGAATTTGTTTTTTTGGGTTTAGTATAATTTTCCAAATTTTGTTAGGTTCTCATCCCATATATTTTTTAAATTATATTAAGTCCTAAAGCTCACCTTCATCGCCATGTAACCATTCCTCTTTCTTTTTGTAGATAATGGCACTTGTCCCATATTTGTTACAATAGGAACCACATACCTTGAATACCTGAACAACTTTGCTTTTTTCCTTCCATGGTCTATATTTCTCTTTAAGTAATTCCACATCACATAACATTGAATACTGTAAGGACAAATTTCCAATTAAGTCAATTTCTATGTGTTGGATTAATTCCGGATCCGGACAAAACTATTTGAGTCATAGGATAGAAATTGTATTTGTGACCTTTCAAGTATATGACATTTTTATTGAAGATGTAACGGCCAAGTCAAAGAGATCACATCATATGTCATGTTTCGTGTCATGTTTCATCATCAACATGACAAGAATCTCTTAAGTATGAATGCCTATATTATGTTAAGACTTGAATTTTTTTTATTAGGTGTTAAAAGTTTTGTTCAGCTATTTTAAAATGACTTTATATTTTTTTTTAGAAAAATAGTTTGATTTTCCCCAAGTCGTTAGAACGACTTTCCCAGGTGGTTCGAACGAGATTTCTGGTCGTTCGAATGAGACATCTAACGAGGTCACTTTTGGCTTATATTGGTTTCTCGTTTGAAGTGTCGTTCTTATCTCGTTTGAACGACTGGAGCAATTTTTGAAAAATGATCATTTTTATGCTGTTTTGTATTAACCTCCCGCCCTTTTTTTCGAACATTTATGTAGTGCGGGAGTTCAGTTTTGACATAGACTTTTCCATCTTCCAAAAGAGAGAAACCTTTAGAAAAGTCTAAGAAAGTTTTGTCTAAGATTAATGGTTTAATCCTTCAAACAAAACACGAGTTTTACACCCAAATTATTTTATGATCCAAGCTTCTACATAATTTATGTTTGAGATCAAGTGTTGACAATGAGTTTGTCATTCTCTACATCATTGAGATCGTTTGGTTGGTGTACATATGGTGGAATCCATATGCATGACGGTAGCAGTGCCCCATCGGTGGACTCTGATGCGTAAGTGGACTCCTACGTTGTCACTAGGCAGAGGTTGAAGGAATGAAGAACATCAAGACTTGCGAGGGCGTCGAGTCATTGAGTAAGTCTTATGTTGTGTCCTTATAGTAAATTTGTACTTAGTGGACTTGGTATGAAATGTCTGAGATTTTTTTTCGTTATGGGTTTTTCTCGTAACATCGCGGTGTCATGGTTGTGTATTTTATCATGCAAATTCTCACCTAGATGCATGCTTAGTTTTAAGCAGATAAAATTAGTTTAACCACAAAAATGGTTTAATAGGTGCTTAATTAATTCGGGGTGTGTATATTTTAGATATAGTTTAATTTCATAAAATTCATTTTTAGTTTGGTTGGTTTAAATTTGAATTTGAATTTGAATTAAAGTGTTGTTTTAGAAGTGAAACTTAATTTCAAATATATATTAAAATTTTAGCGTTTCGAGAACCATCGCCCCATATTCATATAATTGGGGTTTTTCAAATTGGTATCAGAGTTGAAACACTAACTTGTCGTGTTAGATCCTTTTTAGGTTTGAAAATGGAAAAAATTTCATTCTCGAGGTTTTCGATTTTTGAAGGTTCTAACTAAGCGTAGTGGAAAACGCGAAAGAGGTCGACACTTAAATCGTTAGATGAGATGGTTTGGCTATCAATCGTTCAAGGGTGGTCCTCACCAATGTGTTTAGTAGGAGAAGTTAGAGTTCCTAAACTCATAGAAAGATGAAGTGAGGATGAACTTAATCTAGAAAATTTCAATTCTCGTGATTTAAATGCACTTTTTACTGCGGTCACACATGAGGAGTTCTGCCAGATTATTATGTGTGAAACATGTAAAGAGGCTTGGTACACACTCCAACTCACCCGTAAAGGTACTAGTTCTATTAAGGCTTCTATAGTCCAAAACCTCGTCACTCAATTTGATACCATTAAAATGGACAAGAGTGAATCTTTCGATGAGTTCTATGCTAGATTGTCCGATATCGTTAACTCCACTTTTAACTTAGGAGAGAAAATACCAGACAGTCGTGTCATAAAGAAAATTTTGAGGTCATTACCCGATAGGTTTAATCCTAAAGTGACCTTTTTGAACTTTTTAGGCAGTTTAAACTCTACAAAACTTGAAAAGCTTGTAGGTGACTTACAAACCTGGGAACTTGACACATAACCTTCAAGGATGTGAAGAAGAAGGATAAGGGCATAACTTTGAAAGCCTGGAAGGGGGAAACACATGTTTCAGATAATGATTCTGACATCGACACGGATGACATGGCTATGTTTACTATGAAGTTTAGAAAAGTTATTAAGTTTTATATAAAGAAATTTAAACATGATTATAAAAAATTTGAGAAGTCTAAGTATAACAAAGTCGAGAAACTCACTAAAAATCGTAATGATGATATTAAGACGGACGAGTCGAATAGATGTTTTGTTTATGAGGATTATGGACATAGGGCAGCCGCGTGTCCCACAAAACTAAGGAAGGAGGATAAGAAACCCGTTTCTTACAACACCACCCTTAGTGATAATGAATCAGAAGAGGGACCCGATTCCCCTATTGATCACAACTTCACCGCGTTCATGGCTAGTCATGTGAGCATTAATGACGAATCTTACCATGAAGATATTTCTGTGCATGACATTTCGGAGTTCATTATTTGTGAATTGTAAGTGTGTGATAGTAAAGTGAGTGGTGAAGAGGGAGAGAATGAAGAAAATGATGATGAAGTGAGTGAACTCCAAGTTGCCTTTTGTGAGTTGTATGCATAATCTTTGATATTAAAAAACGGTAAGCTTGAAGTTGGAAGCTAGGATGAGAGAATGTGCCATATGAAATGATGAGAATATTTTAATTGAAGATCTTAGGGCACTTGAGATAACTCTTCGAGAGAAGCTAAAATATGTTGAAGGTGATAGAGATAGTTTTCGAGGTTTAAAGGAAGCTATGAAGAAAGAGCTTCTTGAATTTGAAGAGACTAGGAGTTTACTTGAGTCTAGGATAGTGGAGCTTGAGCATAAGTTGAGAGACTCGAGTCGTGTGAAGTTTGATTTATAGTCTAGGTCCGAAAAATTGGATAAAATGCTAGGCACTATCCAAATAAAAAAATGATAAATGTAGTATTGGCTTCGATACTCAAAATGCTTTCGCTAATGAAGCAAAAACCATGATTTTGAGAGAATCATATAGTAACGCTAGAAAAGGTCAAACCTTAGGTAATACTTCTTGTTGCCCAGATTATACTCAAGAGGGGGGGTGAATTGAGTTTTTACAAACTTTAAAGTCAAATTAATATTTTAGAAAAATAGTAAATTTAAATCACTTAAACAAATTTCAGATTAATAAATCTATAAAGAATAAATCCAACAATATCAAATAAATGCAACTAACTAATTTAAACAACTAGAGATGCAGATTTTAACACTCTAGAAATATTAAATTAATTTTCGTATTTAATTTAAAGTGATATTCTGAAATTAATTATTTAACTCAAAAATAATTATTTTACCCTTAAAATTTATTTAGTCAAATTTCAGAATTAATTTATTTGCAAGATAGTGTGCTGAAAATATTAACTCAAGCAAGCATACGCAAATAAATAAATATAAGTGCGAAAATAAATGACACCGAAATTTAACGTGGTTTGGCCAAATCCCGGCGTACGTCCACGCGCCTAGAGCCCCTGTCTCCTTTGCGCTTCACTAAACCTGGTCCATTTGCGGGTAGGATCAAATCACCGCGTACAACTGTTTGCAAGCTAACTCCGAGCTTCAAACCCCGTGGCCCACTTGCGGGTAGGAACCAATTACCGGTACAAACCAAAGCTTCAACAAAGCTTCACAATAAATCTGAATTTTTGTAGTACAGAATAAAATACTGAAACTCCTTAAAATACAATTTGTAATCTGAGTTTCTCCTTCTTGAATGAGACTTCAATAAATGATGTTGAAGTAAGCACAAGTCTTCTTCTTCAATGATTTGAGCAGATGATAAAATTTATTGCTCTCTTGAATGTGTAGCTGAGTAGTAAAATAAATGCTCTCAATAATATTTCAAGTCTATCTCAAATTTTCGTTCAAGTCTGTTACTTAATAAATTCAAAAATGCTCTCAAAGAAATCTGTGTAGTTCTTTCACATAAGCTGTCTCAATTTTCTGCTCTCCCGAATGTTGATGCAGTACATCAAGCCATTAAGTATCTCTGTGAGAAACTAGATGTTAGACACAAGCAAACTCAGGCATTAAATGCTCCTGATTTTTTGGAATGGTGTGGTCTGAAAATAATCTCCAATCTGATATATACATCTCCATTTTGATTCTCAATAAAATATGGCCGTTGCAGAAGATTTGGAATGGTCTTAGTGTAGCATTAAATGCAACTGATTTTCTGAGATGAGAGAGGACAAAAAAATCTCCAAGATTGAACTGCAAATCTTTATTTTGCTTCTCAAATAAAAATATGACTGTTGTAGCATAAGAATGGTATACTGAAAAATGTGTGACTGAAAGAAGTCATTTCAAATATCTAACATGGCTCTGCAAGAAGTTGTTAGTCCAAGAGATAATATCCAACAGATATACAAGAGTTAATGGACAGATATTAAAAAGATAATTTTGGACAAAAGATATGTATAAAAAATTTGAACAGATTTAAAAAAAAACTTCGGACAGTCACACCCAAGACATGGCAGTTTATAATTTGGATAAATCGATGACAAAGGTTAAAAAAAAATATGATATCAGATATTTAATTTCTACTTCAAACGAATATCTCTTAAATGTCACATGCGTACACGTATGCACATCTCCTAAAGGCCTGTCGCAGTGACCCATCAGAATAGGTCTAATCTTATCAGGCCATAAGAGGGATTTGGTGCATAATAGTGATAAGGGGCGATAAGGCTATTAGCCTTTGAACCAACAAGAATTAAATGCCAACCCTTGTAGCAGTTGATCCTAGGAGGAAACGTCAACTAGGGGCTCAAGCTAATGGAAGACACTCTTGGTAAAGCCATTAGATAATGGGCTATCAGCTCTTGACAAGGACAACAGGATTTATAATAGATTTCGGTACAAAAAAAATATTTTACGGAGTCATATTTCAGACAGACAAATGCCAACAGATATTTTACAAAAAAATATTTTCCAACTAATATATAAAGAATATTTCGGACAGAATAGTTCCAACAGTTATTTTACAAAAAAATATTTTCCAACTGATATATAAAAAATATTTCGGACAGATATTTTCGTAAAAAGGAACAAAAAAAATGTCTTTGAAATATATTTATAGACTGGATATGTAGAGGGATAACACAGTCTAAGTCTAATCAAGATGTGTGTGTGTCCAAAACGCATCTAAGTGGAGTGACTTGATTTGTAGCACGTCCTTATAATATGGTCATATCTCTTATGACAAAAAAAGGACAAAAGGTATGGCAAGATGGAGACTACTTCGGCCAAAGCAGGTATGATTTTTGAAGACAAAAAGTGTTAGTCTCACTCCTAAGCCCTACACTAGAAGGTAAGGCTTTGAACTAAAAGGATACAAAATCTTTTTAAGCTAAAATCATATGGTACACAATCTAGCACGTACAATTAATTAAGTCTAGCTAAGGCTCCTAACTTGTACTAACAGACAAAAAAAAACTCGGCCAAAAATATATAGTTTCGAAGGTTCTTTTCAGTGTAAAAATATAATTCCGAAAATTATTTTAGAATAGGAAATTTATTTTAAACAAAAATACACCAATTTTATAAAATATTTTCAAACAAAAACATTTCTTTTTGAAAATGCTTTGGCTCATAATTAATTAGTCACACCATAGAAGTTATATATCAAGATATATGCATGTGTGTCTAATGTGTCAAGTACAAAAGTGCAACATACATGAATACCTTTACTCGAATATGTCGTTGAGAGGAGTCGAGGCGAGATTATAATATATATATAATAACTTAAAAAAATGTTTGGAATCATCAAAATCAATATATTAAGTTAAACTAAAATGTATATTAATTAAACCAATTTAATTAATCAATTAGGGATAAATAACATTTTTGTTAACAATCTCCCCCTTTTTGATGATGACAAACAATGATTCACAAATATTCATAAAATGAGATATTAAGCACAAATAGTGAATCATAAATATTTCTCCCCCTTTGACATTATCAAAAAGATATTTTAAATAAATCTCGAGTGTCACGGGTAAAAAGCGAAGCTCCCCCTATCAAAAATAATTTATGCATGGGATATAACCAAAAATTAAAAGGGACATATGTGAATACCATGAATTTTCATTAAGCACATATTCAACATATTATTCTCACATAACATGTATTTGATATAAGAGATAGATAGGAATAACATCAAGTAATGCATAAGTCACAAAAATGATAAATGATAAATGATACCAATAGTTGTAGTCACACAAACTGTGCGTTGCACACAATAGTTCCTCGGAACAACTTTTTACGCATAAATCGGAATCACAACTCAATGTTCTCAAATAATGTAATTATGAGAGATATATCAATTAGAATAATTAACTCTCTCACTAATGTAATGTATAAATTTTCAATAAGCGCAATATCAATTTGTTGTATAAATCATCATGATATAAACTTTCAAGTGTACAACAAATAAGCATTTCATAACTCGATGTTTTCAAATAATTTGAATTAAGCACATAACATGAGTTAGAAATAGCGGCAAAAAAAACACATAGCATTTTACTTAAGCTTTGCCGTTATCAAGATATGAGCTAAAATTCTCAAAATGATGAAAATTCATAATAATATATGAAGGTTATGATCAAGCATTTTTCGAACAAATAATCAAACAAATTTTCAATAAACTTTTATCTCCCCCTAAGGGATATCAATTAAGGCAAATATGCATATAACAAATAATGTGCATCTATTTCATGAGATAAAATAATTTCAGCATTTATTTCCATAAGATCAAAAAGTCTCACAAATGATATCAATTGTTGATCATGTGGTTTCTCAATTAAAAAAAATTCATCGTGAATAAATATTCCAACAATGACATTAATCAAGTAGTATGCAATAAGACTAACTCATAGAGATTAATATGTTCATATCATCAAAATCAACAAGTGAATGTTACAATATTAACATGTATCACATATAACTAATATACTAAAGTGTACTCAAATGACATTTTCGTTTCAGATTTATATTCAATAAAATCATGAATTTATCCAATCTTATTATTCATAAAAAATATATCAAGATGTAAATAAAAAATTATGAATATTTACCAACGAAAAATTTATCATCAAACTCAAGTGTAAGTTCATATAAAATCATCAAGAATAATAAATATACAAATTTACATGTGAATACTAAATTATCAATCAACACGCTCATGTGTTATAACAAATATTCTATGCATGGAAATATATCAATTATGAAATGAATCATAAATAAATATATGATATTAAATTTAAGAAAGGTGTTCCTTACCACCTTACCAATACCAAATATATATTCAAGCAACTTCTTCCAAGTGTGGCATTTCCAACATTAGGCAATGATACTTGAAATTTGTAATATGACCAAATCATATGCCTTGAAAATCCACATTCCATCTCAAAATGCAACCTACACAACTTTAAAGTTTTTTTCTTTTGGTACCCAAAATGTGTTAGGTCCATAGGGGTTAGTATACATCTTGGTTCCTTTAGGAACTCATGCCAATTTTCTTTTTCTAAATTTATATGGACACAAATCTGAAAAATGTGTGTGTCTACCACAATAAGAACATAAATAATTAGGTAGACTAGATGAGGCATCAAATTTTAATAAATTGGAATAAGTCTTTTTCTCATTTCCCTCATCATATCCAATACCATTATTATTAAATCGAATCCTTTGTGTCTCAACAATTTTATGAAAATATTCATTTCCTTTTGTAAAAGTATCTAATGATTTCTTTAGATATTCAATCTCCCTCTTTAACTCAATATTTTCAATTTCAAGAGGAGTAGTGACAATAACAGATTTTTCCTTTTTCAGAGATTTAATTTCATTTTTCAAAGATTCATTTTCTAATTTCAACTTATCAAAATCATTTGACATATAATCATATTTAGTTGAAACTAATGAATGAGACTTCTTAAGTTTAATATATTTATTTTTAAGTTCTTCAAAGCTTTCACATAATTCATCAAAAACATTTTGTAAAACTTCATAATCATCAATTTCATCATTATCACTATCACTAGAGTTAGGGTTAGAATGTACCCCATTTTCCATAGCCATGTAACATAGATGAGAAACTTCATTTTCATTCGAATCTTCATCGGAAGAGCTTGTGTCGGAGTCACTCCATGTTGTGGCTTTCAATGCCTTCTTCCCTTTCTTATATTTTGGAAAATTAGGCTTAATGTGTCCAACTTCATCACAATGATAGCATATTGGTTCAGATTTGGATTGATGATCATCATTGAACTCTTTTGAAAAATGTTTCTTTCTCCTATCCTTGGCTTTCTTTTTAGAATTGAGATATTTTTTGAAATGTTTAGCCAATAGGGAAATATTATCATCATCATCATCATCATCACTTTCTATATTTTTTCTTGAAGATTTGAGAGCAATAATTTTGTTTGCTTTTGGTTTCTCTTATTCAACAAATTCCTTAAGTTCCATTTCATGGGTGATTAAGGAACCAAATAGCTCATCAAGAGAGATAGGTCTTTCTCTAATTGCTTCCTTGATAGCTAACTTGTTGGTCATCCAATTCGCCGGTAAGGACCTGAGAATCTTATTCACTAATTTAGAGCCAGTATAAGATTTGCCAAGAGATTTAAGACCATTAATAATATTAGTGAACCTAGTGATCATATCAGAAATAGATTCATCAGACATCATCTTAAATAACTCATAATTATGAACAAGCATACTAATTTTATCTTCTTTAACTTGACTAGTTCCTTCATAAGTAACTTCTAGTCTATCCCAAATTTCTTTAGCAGATTCACAAAAATAAATTCTGTTATACTCATTTACATCAAGTGCACAATGCAGAATATTCATAGCTTTAGCATTTATTTGAATTTTTCTAATATCAACATCATTCCATTCATTTTCTTCTTTAGGAACAGAAGCATTATTTACCATTTTAATAGGAATATAGGGACCATTCATGACAACTTTCCAAACTTCATAATCATGTGACTGAATAAAATATTTAATTCTATTTTTCCAATAACTATAATCTTTTCCAGAAAATAAAGGAGGTTTAAAAATAGATTGACCTTCACCAAGTGATGTAGTAACATATGCCATTGATCTTTAACTCTAAGATTGTTAAATCTAAAAATAAATAAGAAGAGCACTAGCTCTGATACTAATTGTTGCCCAGATTATACTCAAGAGGGGGGGGGGGGGTGAATTGAGTTTTTACAAACTTTAAAGTCAAAATAATATTTTAGAAAAATAGTAAATTTAGATCACTTAAACAAATTTCAGATTAATAAATCTATAAAGAATAAATCCAACAATATCAAATAAATGCAACTAACTAATTTAAACAACTAGAGATGCAGATTTTAACACTCTAGAAATATTAAATTAATTTTCGTATTTAATTTAAAGTGATATTCTGAAATTAATTATTTAACTCAAAAATAATTATTTTACCCATAAAATTTATTTAGTCAAATTTCGGAATTAATTTATTTGCAAGATAGTGTGCTGAAAATATTAACTCAAGCAAGCATACGCAAATAAATAAATATAAGTGCGAAAATAAATGACACCGAAATTTAACGTGGTTCGGCCAAATCCCGGCCTACGTCCACGCGCCTAGAGCCCCTGTCTCCTTTGCGCTTCACTAAACCTGATCCACTTGCGTGTAGGATCAAATCACCGCGTACAACTGTTTGCAAGCTAACTCCGAGCTTTAAACCCCGTGGCCCACTTGCGGGTAGGAACCAATTACCGGTACAAACCGAAGCTTCAACAAAGCTTCACAATAAATCTGAATTTTTGTAGTACAGAATAAAATATTGAAACTCCTTAAAATACAATTTGTAATCTGAGTTTCTCCTTCTTGAATCAGACTTCAATAAATGATGTTGAAGTAAGCACAAGTCTTCTTCTTCAATGATTTGAGCAGATGATAAAATTTATTGCTCTCTTGAATGTGTAGCTGAGTAGTAAAATAAATGCTCTCAATAATATTTCAAGTCTATCTCAAATTTTCGTTCAAGTCTGTTACTTAATAAATTCAAAAATGCTCTCAAAGAAATCTGTGTAGTTCTTTCACATAAGCTGTCTCAATTTTCTGTTCTCCCGAATGTTGATGCAGTACATCAAGCCATTAAGTATCTCTGTGAGAAACTAGCTGTTAGACACAAGCAAACTCAGGCATTAAATGCTCCTGATTTTTTGGGATGGTGTGGTCTGAAAATAATCTCCAATCTGATATATACATCTCCATTTTGATTCTCAATAAAATATGGCCGTTGCAGAAGATTTGGAATGGTCTTAGTGTAGCATTAAATGCAACTGATTTTCTGAGATGAGAGAGGACAAAAAAATCTCCAAGATTGAACTGCAAATCTTTATTTTGCTTCTCAAATAAAAATATGACTGTTGTAGCATAAGAATGGTATACTGAAAAATGTGTGACTGAAAGAAGTCATTTCAAATATCTAACATGGCTCTGCAAGAAGTTGTTAGTCCAAGAGATAATATCCAACAGATATACAAGAGTTAATGGACAGATATTAAAAGATAATTTTGGACAAAAGATATGTATAAAAAACTTGAACAGATTTAAAAAAAACTTCGGACAGTCACACCCAAGACATGGCAATTTATAATTTGGATAAATCGATGACAAAGGTTAAAAAAAATATGATATCAGATATTTAATTTCTACTTCAAACGAATATCTCTTAAATTTCACATGCGTACACGTATGCACATCTCTTAAAGGCCTATCGCAGTGACCCATCAGAATAGGTCTAATCTTATCAGGCCATAAGAGGGATTTGGTGCATAATAGTGATAAGGGGCAATAAGGATGTTAGCCTTTGAACCAACAAGAATTAAATGCCAACCCTTGTAGCAGTTGATCCTAGGAGAAAACGTCAGCTAGGGGCTCAAGCTAATGGAAGACACTCTTGTAAAGCCATTAGATAATGGGCTGTCATCTCTTGACAAGGACAGCAGGATTTATAATAGATTTCGGTACAAAAAAAATATTTTACGGAGTCATATTTCGGACAGACAAATGCCGACATATATTTTACAAAAAAATATTTTCCAACTAATATATAAAGAATATTTCGGACAGAATAGTTCCAACAGTTATTTTACAAAAAAATATTTTCCAACTGATATATAAAAAATATTTCGGACAGATATTTTCGTAAAATGGAACAAAAAAAAATGTCTTTGAAATATATTTATAGACTGGATATGTAGAGAGATAACACAGTCTAAGTCTAATCAAGATGTGTGTGTGTCCAAAACGCATCTAAGTGGAGTGACTTGATTTGTAGCAGGTCCTTATAATATGGTCATATCTCTTATGACAAAAAAAGGAAAAAAGGTATGGCAAGATGGAGACTACTTCGGCCAAAGCAGGTATGATTTTTGAAGACAAAAAGTGCTAGTCTCACTCCTAAGCCCTACACTAGAAGGTAAGGCTTTGAACTAAAAGGATACAAAATCTTTTTAAGCTAAAATCATATGGTACACAATCTAGCACGTACAATTAATTAAGTCTAGCTAAGGCTCCTAACTTGTACTAACAGACATAAAAAAACTCGGCCAAAAATATATAGTTTCGAAGGTTCTTTTCAGTTTAAAAAAATAATTCCGAAAATTATTTTAGAATAGGAAATTTATTTTAAACAAAAATACACCAATTTTATAAAATATTTTCAAACAAAAACATTTCTTTTTGAAAATGCTTTGGCTCATAATTAATTAGTCACACCATAGAAGTTATATATCAAGATATATGCATGTGTGTCTAATGTGTCAAGTGCAAAAGTGCAACATACATGAATACCTTTACTCGAATATGTCGTTGAGAGGAGTCGAGGCGAGATTATAATATATATAGAATAACTTAAAAAAAATGTTTGGAATCATCAAAATCAATATATTAAGTTAAACTAAAATGTATATTAATTAAACCAATTTAATTAATCAATTAGGGATAAATAACATTTTTGTTAACACTTCTCACCATGCTTTCACCTGCACATTTTGTGGTAGGAAGGTTCACTTTAGGAGGTTTTGTTTGAATCTTAGGTCCATTCCTAAAAGTCCAGGGGTAGATGTGACAACCCGCCTACTAAAATAATAGGTGGCCAACCCAATACTCTAATAATCACAGGAATCGTAGATGGTCCATTCTCAGCATCACTGTCGATTAAAGTAATAGTACGAGATAACCACCAATCGTTTTAGAAAACGGACTGTCAAATTTAAAATTTTGAAAAGAAAAGAAAAACACTTAGACCATCCCCTTTGTAAAAACGGTAGATATCAAAAATCAAAGAATAAGGAGCGACAATATAATAAATAATCACCGAATAAGCTGTCGGTGAACAGGCCAATACAAATAATTACACCGAGTATCACATTTCAATATTTACAATATAATGAGTGAGTGCAATACCTTGGGCAAAACACGCCCGAATAAAATATACTGAACATAGCTAGAGTACAGTAGAAAGAAGCGTCTAATACAAGTAACCTACAACATCCGCAATATGCTGTAGCTCCCTGACAACTGGAGTGGAAATGTAGATACGGGTGTCCATGCGGTAGAGCACCTGTACGGCAAATAGTTTATGCAGAAACAAGAAATATAAACGGGTCAGGGCCCGGGTTGATATGATTCCCATGTGACTAAAATGCATGACAGTTAAGTGCGTATTTCTCTCGCAATTAACAATAATATTTATCACCTCTCAGTCTAAAAGAAACCTAGCGCACTATCTTGAGATGAACTAGTTAACCCAAATACTAAGGGCTAACTTCTCCCCAGTCTCAACACTATGCCCTATTCGTGCGTGGGGTGTCTCGCAAAGAGAAATCCAAATAAGGAACCCCCCCGATACACTACTACTTAGGCAAAGTTGATCGTTGAGATCCATTATAACCTAAGCACATAATTAATATATATGTAAGTGTGTGCATATCATCTACAACTACTCACGAAAATAAAAGTAAATCCATTCACCATCTAAAAGCAGAATTCCTAATTCTTTCTTTAGGAATATATATAAATGGTACAACATTTTATCAAATGTTTACCATATCAAATCTCATATCTCTTTATGTAACATTCCTAATTCTTTCTTTAGGAATATACATAAATGGTACAACATTTTATCAAATGTTTACCAATAAATCTCATTTATACAATATCTTTACCAATTTTATTTCCTTTCTTCCATCCAGGAAGAATACATTTTTAAAGCAAGTTTTATTAACATAAAAATGCTTTAACTTTTTCATAAAATCCCACTTCCCTTCTTCCTTCCAGGAAGTGTAAATCAAAAGTCATTTTTTATTAGCATAAAAATACTTTTGTACCATATATCCCATTTCCCTTCTTCCATCTAGGAAATGTAATTAAAGACAATTCATTATCATGAATTGCTTTAATAATCTAAGACCGTCCCTCCGGGTTTCCCCACTGGACGCGCCCCTAAATGGCTATCATCTTCCAGGGCCTATCTATACAAGACAACCTGGGAACCTACCAACGTCAGGAAGCGGCCATATTGCCTGCGGGAAAGTCAAGACCACACCCAGAATCTCCTAACCAACGCAGTGTATAAAATGCCCATATGGCCTAAGGACTATATCCACACTGCTTTCATTAGTCAGGGGGCTTCACCACACGTACGCAACTTCCCTTATGATAGCTATTTAGGGAGGTGTGTAACCATAAGTTAACACTTATGAAAAACATTACTTTTTCCTTTTGAAACTTCCACTTTTACACTCTCGAAATCATTTGTACTTACTCATTAATACCACATATTATCATATGTTTTTCTTATTCTTAGTGCCATATTTTTTTTTATTAATAGTTAAGACCTGAAGTACCATAATCCTCTAAATAGTCTCCAAGAGTTCATAAAATTTCATAAACCCTCAAAGTAATCCTCCTTCAAGGAGTATCTCCCAAGAGTCTCAACTTTCGCATTTTATCTTTTGGTTAATCCCCAATTCTATACGGACATTAACCAAAACAACTAGCCCTCGGGGTAAGCCCAATCATCCCATTTTATCCTAGGACATTAGTCTACCCCTAACAACCCTCTAGGACTCTTAAGTACTTCCCAAAGTAAGGTTCCTGAGGTCCTATCATAGTTTAAAGAAGCTATAAGAAACTAAAGAAAATAAAAGTGAAAAACAGGGGACCGGTCGACCGGTAAGGGGACCGCGATCGACCGCCCTTTAAGAATTTTGCCTACCAAAGAAAGCAATAAGCTCGTTTTGGCATGACCGGTCGACCAGTCCTGGGACCGCGGTCGACCGCGCCTATCAGATCCATGAAAAACCCTTCTTCTTCAAAGCCAAAACCTAACCCTAAAACCCATAATCCTATACTTTCTTCATTCCCCTCCACCAACAACATTACCCCAACAATTATACACCAAAAGAAACCCATATAATAACCTCAAACCACACAATCTACAAGAGTTAAGGATTTAACACCAAAATCAATCAAAAACCCATTTATGGTTTAAACCTCCAAAATTAACTATGCATGCAAATTTATCACATTAATTCAATATCTAGCAAGTAAGAAACTTGCCTCAAGGTTCGTAGTCTCTGATCCACTTCCGGTAGAGACGAATTCCGGCTCAAATCTTCCATTTTCTCCCCTTTTTCTCCATTTCTCCCAACTCTATCTTCTCTCTCTCTCTTGGCTTCTAACATGAAAAGAAATGAGAAAATAGGAGGGGTGAGGGAACTTATACGGGTTTTAAAACATAATTCCCCACTTTAATTGCTAATACACCACTAAAATGACTCGTATCTGCATAATTGAGTCATAACACCCCAAAAGTGCCCGAAACTCCAAAAATACAACGTGGCACTTATTTCGACTATTCTAAAACAATCGCACCCCCTATTTTGGCATTCGGGACAACGTGAACAAATTTTATGTTCTATATTCATTTTATTTTATTAATTATACTCCAAATTAAATATGAGTCATAACCGTCGTTTTACATATAACGACTCAATAATACCCAACATGATGCTATTTACCTTTTCATACGGTAAATAGACAAACCATAGTAAATATTATCCCTTAATATTACGGGAAACAATATTTACTCCAACATCCCCTATTTTATAAAATTAGCCCATCGGGCAAAATAATATAAAATAGTCGTTCAAAAATTTGGGTTGTTACAGTAGAGTCACTAAGGTCACCAAAACTTGAGAGCATCACATTACAACTATGTGGGTTAGGAGATCCGATTTGGAGGCCTTACATGATAGACTTTATGATTCTCACATGCTTTCACATGATATTTCCCTTGCTAGATCTAAAGGTTGATTTTGTTATCTTTGTTTACATACACTAGTTATAATTCCTGATATATTCTTGCTAGGTGCTTGTTTGATAATCATATTCTAGTCTATGCTTCATCATATATGTGTTCCTAGAATCATGACAAATGTATTTTTTTGTATTTTGTTCTTTCAATTTATACATTTTAATTGAAAAATACAAAAAGATTTTGTTTGTCCTTTGAGTTATCTTTGTTTCGAAATTTTTCAAATTTGAAAACTTAAAATATTTATTTTTTTATTTTTTTGTATTTTAGTTTTACACATTTTATGTGTCATATCCTTGTGTTTGAATCCTATATCATTCCATGCTTCCATGTGTCTAGAACTTTTGGTTATGAATTTCAAATCTTAAAGTGTTCTTTATCATGCTTGCATGGAGAAGTTTGACTTTGTTTTGCTTAATGGATTCTCTTTGTATATGCCTCCTCACACACATGCACGGGCTCTTTTAAACGTTAACTTCACATGTATTTTTTAGCTTTGTGGGATGTTCTCCCATTAATTTTGTCATATACATATTTTGTGACTACGACGGATTTGTGCATGTAAGAACCGGTCCCCGTGAGATTTATTTGAATTGTATAGAAAATAGATGAGGGTGCACGTGAAAGAGCTACGAAATAAGTAAATCTCAAATGCAGGAAAGACACCGTTGGCAAGAGCCTAATGAAAATATTAAAAGGCAATAAAAAATAAAAAAATTGCCAAAGGCCAACATAGTTTAGTTTGTTTGATCTTTCAAAAGAATTGAGAAAAGTAAAGAAAAAAAAATGTCATATATGTCTATCTTTTGACGGTGTTTAGTTGAAGATCAATGGATTTTCACAATGAATCCTAGTTGTGCTTATCATCAAAATTCTAGGATTGTATACATTGTTCTTATTTTCATGTTATCGTGTCACATGAGGCTAAATCTTAATTGATAAAGTTTTGCAAATAGAACTCCTTGAACATATTTAGGTGATTGGGTCATATCTCCTTTGTCTCTAGTTCACACCCATTCATTCCATTTACCACATTGGTTTAGATATGTTTATGCCATATATAAGTGTGGAAAGCTTATCGTGTTTAGTGTCTTATGTGGTGTTTTTACCTATATGTGTGCTTATGCTTCATTGATATATTTTAACGCTTATATATATATGGTATTGTTTGTTTTGAGTCTTTGCTTTTACATCTAGTCCTTATATTTTTTTTTGTTCATATCAATATCTATCTTGTTGCGATTTTTCATTTGTATCCTATGCTCATTTTAGTTCATTCTAGTTGATATCATTTTGTTATTGCATCATAGTTGGTATCGATTGTGCTTTATGTGGATTAGTTGTTTTTGTGTTGCCAAGTTTCTTTGTTGTTTCTTGTATCACTATACACCATTTCTTGATATAGTTGATTTTCCTTTATGCTTATCCCATGTTTCATTTTGGGGGAGAATTTGTTTAAATTGGGGAAAACTTAATTATTTTATGCAAATAATCTTTGTTTATTCCTGAACAAAAAGGGAGAGAAATTGTATCTAACTCTTTTCATTTTGGGGAGATCTAACTTAGGGGGAGACATCATTTCTTAGGTAGACATTGTTAGCCAAAGGGGGAGGATTTAATTATGCAATTGAATTTGTTATATTCTCAATGAATTTTACGTTGTGTTTAAGTGTGCAGATTTTCATCCACGTGGAAAAGTTTTTAATGTAAAGTTTCTCAGAATATGTGTCAGTCAAGTATCTGTAATTTTTTTCTTTTGGGTTGGGATTGATTCTTTTAAATGAGCATGATGACCCATGGGATTTTATATTTGGTTTTGTTCCGAAATAGCCAAAGAGGGAGATTTGTAAGGACAAATTTCTAATTGAGTCAATTTGTATGTGTTGGCTTAATTTAGGACAAAACTATTTGAGTCATAGGATAGAAGTTGTATTTGTGACCTTTCAAGCCCATGACAGTTTTGCTGAAGACGAAGCGGCCAAGTCAAAGAGATCACATCCTACGTCGTACTTCATGCAATGTTTCGTCATTAACATCCCAAGAATATCTTAGGTATGAATGCATATATTACATTAAGACTTGAATTTTTTTTATTGGGTGTTAAAATTTTTGTTCAGCTATTTTAAAATGACTTTATATTTTTTCTAGAAATATATTTTGATTTTTCCAAGGTTGTTAAAACGACTTTTCCAGGTCGTTCGAACGATATTTGTGGTCATTCGAACGAGACATATAACGACTCACTTTTGGCTTGTACTAATTTCTCGTCTGAAATATCGTTCTTATCTCGTTAAAACAAGATGGTTGGTCGTTCGAACGACATTCAATCTCATTCGAATGACTGTCGCAATTTTTGAAAAATGACAATTTTTTATGCAGTTTTCCTCTTAACCTCCCACTATTTTTCCTAACCATTTATGTAGTGCCAGAGTTCAGTTTTTATAGTGACTTATCCATCTTCCAATAGAGAGAAACCTTTAGTAAATACCAAGAAAGGTTTGTCTAAAATTCACAGTTTAATCCTTCAAACAAAATACAAGTTTTACACCCAAATTATTTTATGATCCAAGCTTCTACATAATATATGTTTAAGATCAAGTGTTGGCATCGAGTTTGTCATTCTCTACGTCATTGATATAATTTATTGGGGTGGATTCCTTTTTCGTTGGTGTACACCCGGTGGACTTCGTATGCGTGACAGTAGCAGTGCCCCATTGGTGTACTCTGAGATGTAGGTGGACTTCAGCATTATCACTAGGCAAAGGTTGACGGAACGAAGATCATCAAGAGTTGTGACGGTGTCAAGTCATTCAGTAAGTCTTCTGTCATGTCCTTGTAGTAAATTCATACTTAGTGGACTTGTGGTTGGGCCGTCTAAGGTTTTTCCGTTGTGGGTTTCCTCGTACATCCCGATGTTGTGGTTGTGTATTTTATCATAAAATTTCTCACCTGGATGCATGCTTAGGTTTAACAAGATAAAATTTGTTTAACCACGATAAGGGTTTAATAGGTGCTTAATTAATTTTGGTTTTGTATGTTTTAGATATAGTTTAATTTGGCAACATTCATGCTTAGTTTGGTTTGTTTAATTTGAACTTGAATTGAAGTTTTGTTTTAGAAGTGAAACTTAATTTGAAAGAAATATTAAAATTACAGTATTTCGAGAAACATCATCCCATATTCAAATAATTAGGGTTTTTCAAAGACAACTAATATAACACTAACTAAACTCATCTTAACTACGAACATAATGCTAATAACTTGACACAATATAGAAAATCAACAATAAAAATATGAATATTTTGTATTTAATTCTTAGTGTAATATTTAAAAAAAAATAGTATTTAGTCCCAAATAATTCCTAAATTATGAAACTATCCTTTTACCGTCTTAAAATACAATTATTTTAGTATTTTCTTAAAGCCATAGACTACACCAAAAAAGAACAATTAACTATTTATTTAATTGTTAAAATAGTCCCTATTTTATTATTTAACTAATTATTATTTTTTTACTTTAAAAAAACTAGTTTTATCTTTTATTTTCCTATAAAAATCTTGCCCATGTTTTTTTATTTTCTTAGAATGAAGCATTTTATTTTAAAATATATAAAATTTTCTTTATTCAAATATTGGACTAAGGATACCACCAAACCTCATGTCCTCAAAACTTTTGCTACCATTACTGCTTCGCCATAATGTAGCATCGAATTTGTATATTTTCTACTTAATTTTTTATGTCTTAGACGTAATACCATTGTACCTCAGTTTATCATCTTATTATCATTGTTTCGTTGCTACGTTACAAAATTAAATATGCATTTTTTCTGCGGCAAAATTAAATTTGTCAAAGTGCGGCATTAAATGTGCACTGTCATTTTTTTATGTATAATTTTCCAGATGGTTTTAATGTTTTGTATGTTCACTTTTCCTCTTTATAAAAAAATATAATTATATGGAATACACAATTTTTTATATTACATTGCAAAATGAGTAATTATATTTTTTGTATTACATTGCAAAATGAGTAATTTTATTTTTTATGAAAAATATTTGTTATGCGGTTTTGTTTGGGGTTTAAATATAATTTCTCTAAAGAAAAACGTTGTGTAACCTATGTAATAGGTGCAATTTTCCACTAAATGAAGAGTAAAAAAGGTCAAATGCCTGTTGTCGGAAGTGATGGGGCTATGGGAAATTTGAAGTGGTGGGGCGTATAATTTATATATTTTGTTAACAAATTTATACATCTAATACTATTATTTATATATATATATATATATATATTTATCTATTTTTACATATCATACGTCGTGCTTAAATTCTTATTTTTTTGTACTGCTAGTACCAAGCCCAGATAAATGAGGGGGGTTGCATTTGGTAACTGACAGCCAACGTCAAACTTTGTTAGATCCATATGAACATGAGTCCTATGAATATACTCGTTATTACTAGGGCATTCCCCTTAAGTGATGCGTTGTGCTTGCCATTGGGTGTCTCGAAAAATAGGCAAAGGGCGTCGCATCGGTGCCTGGTTACAATGAGAAATGGGCAAATGTCCCTGCAATAATCTGGACATGAGTGGGTAAAGAAGCTTGTCCATGAAAGTATATTTAGTTAGAGGCTTTGATCATATATAATATGACAGGGAAAATGACAGAGTTAGTGTATACCATGATCAGAAGAAAAGTTAACGTAGTTTGTTTACAAGAAACTAAATGGGTCAGTGAGAAAGTAATGGAAATAAAAAAATACGAGGTTTAAATTATATTATTCAGGAAAACGTAGAAATAGGAATGGAGTCGGGTTAATAATAGATAACAACCTTAAGGATGAAATCGTTACTATTATTCGGAAATGTTATAGATTTATACTTGTAAAACTATTATTAGATGAAAATATAATTAACATTATTAGTTCTTATGCACCCTAAGTAGGATTAGACAAGCACACTAAAGTACAATTTTGGGAACAAATGGGTGAACTAATTTAAAAAATACCTGTAGGCGCGAAAATACATGTAGGGGAGATTTGAATGGCCATATAGGATAAGATCATGTAGGATATGATTTTTGACATATGAATGATGGTGGAGAGTTTATCTTAGATGTTGTGATGACTTATGATTTGTAATAATAAATATATTTTTAAAAGAGGCTTGAACACTTAATAACATTTAAAAATGGAACACATAAGAGCCAAATATACTTTTTCATTACTAGGAAAGTAGGTCGATTAACATGTAAAGACTATAAGGTTATTCCAAAAGGGAGAATAACTCACAACATAGGATAATGGTATTGGATATAAATACTAAGAATAAACCACGAGCGCAAAAAGAGAAGATTAACCCATGAACTAGGTGGTGAAACTTAAAAGGAGAGAAATTAAAATTATTTAAAGATAAAATATTAAATAAAGTGCCATGAAATACCAAAGATGTGACTAACATAATGTGGGGTAAGATTGCCAGATGCATTAGGAGAATAGCGAAAGAAATTCTTGGAGAATCAAAATGCAGGGATCCATATTCTAAAGAAACTTGGTGGTGTAATGAAGAAGTACAAAATATAGTAAAAATCAAAATGGAATGATTTAAAATAAAGATTTCTTACTTGTTGAGGGAAGTGGAAGATTTTGAATTGTGTCTATCGGGCGAGTTGTGAAGTTGCGGGCAGAATTCTTATACACAAGAAGAAAGGAGGCAGAACGGGGGTGATCACCACCTTAGAACGGGGCTTCATTAACTTCCAAAGCTTGAGTAATTCCTCCGTATTAATATGGGCAAGAGAAGGTTATTTCTTCTTCGATCGAGCAACTTAAAAATAAGGAAAAAAACAATAAGTTAATAATCAGGAAAAAAATTCAAGAGCGAAATATAAGCAAAGTCTTAACCTATATCTCTCCCCCACTCTGGGCACAAAAACCCTTGGCATTTCTCTCCTCTGGTAGAGGCGGATGTTGTCAATTTTGTGCAATAAAACCATGATCCCAATACCCTTTGCTGAAATTAGGGAGATTGATAATAAAACCCTATCAACCTTCTATGACACCCTGCCTAATAAAATACTGGGTGATCTGTCCTATATCAAATTAAGCAGGAATCTCATCTGGTTCATTCTTAGCATCACTGTTGAATTTTTTTTAAAACATACTAACTACCTAGTATTCAAAAGACATGGTACCAAATTTTATAATTCAATTAAACATGATAAATAACTAGTTCGAAAATTAAAACAACATTAACAATAAACTAGACTCCAAACCATCATGATATGTAAATGAATCAAAGTCATGCCAAACAAACTATCGGCCAAAAATAACCAAACCATGTAAACATCTGTAATCCAACAATAAAGTAAATCTGATACAAATATGGAACTATAATGGAATCAACTGACAACATGTCTACATATAAAATATAAGAATGAGATATTATGCTTAATCTGAATGAAAGAGTTGACTACTCAATGATCCTGTCAGCATCTATTGTGCTACAACTCCGAATCCCTGGAATGAACTAAAGTAAGGCGCGCTTGTGGCTGAACACCTAAAGGGTTTTGAAAGATTTTTTTATAGTAAGAGTTAGTACTCAAAATAGTTTGAAAATATTTAACAAGTAATTTATCGCAATTAAAATTGGTTATTGATTACACATGTTAGATTCATGAACACTCCCTTGAGTCTCCTCACCTCTCATCTAATGTGTACACCTAACGTCCTATGCATAGCCCACCTAGCCATCATACCCAAGATATCTCGGCTAAAGTATATAACCCATATTATCAAGTCGACTCTCTTGTACCGCCCATACAACATGCTTCATTATTAACATTTCTTGCATGTTATTCAGTTTTCATTTAACATTCACATATGTTACGTTTACTCATCATAATTATGTCTCACTACTTAATTCATATAGCATTTCGCATCTAATCATCATTCAACTTCCATAATTAAGTTTCACTACATAATTCATAAATCATTTCAAAGTTAACATTCAACTTCCAAAATTAAGTTTCACTACTTAATATATTATAGATATTCCCAATCTATTTTAAATCTTGAAATTAAGTTTATCTCTACTTAATTTATCATTTAGATGTAATCTATATATATATCATCTACATGTCTACTCTTGTAAATAATTAGAATATCATGAAGTATATATTTCACACACAATATATACTAGGAGGATATTGGTCCGGATAATCATCGACCCCAATCATTCTATCATTTAAATTGGTCCGGATAGCCCTCGACCCCAAGGTAAATGTTATGCATATGCATATTGGTACGAATACTCCTCGACCCTAATATCATTTATCTTTGATTTGGTACGAATAATCATCGACCCCAAATCGAGCTTTTATGTATTGGTCCAGATAATCATCGACCTCAATACAGTATCAGATTTACTTTCACACAATATAGTTCCATATTTGTATCAGATTTACTTTATTGTTGGATTACAGATGTTTACATGGTTTGGTTATTTTTGGCCGATAGTTCACAAATGATTCCGGATATTTTTGGTCGATAGTTTACACAATATAGTTCCAGGACCGGACCAATTCATTTTTGTCTGCAAATTATCCTTCCAATATCAGATGCATTTTTCACCATTTTCTTCCACACTCCTTTACCAAAAGCGAAATCAATAATACCAACCCTTTTCTCCAAATCTTAGGATGGTTTCTAACATTTCAAACACATTAAGACTTTATCCGAATTAATAAAGAATGAATCAATTCTCAAAACTCCTTCACAATTCTAGTTTTGTCTTCTTCTCTGTCATTTAATCTAGAAACCAAATTTAGATCCGCAGCAACAATCATAATTCTTCTGATTTTTCATCCTCTACTTATGTAAATACAAACTACATGCGTATCTACCCAAACATGTATCGAATTCATACTTTTCATTCAAGATTTTTCAATAAAATCAACCTATTCATGAAAACCCTACACATGGGTATTATAACATCAATTTAATTTGTAGAAAACACTTGCCTTAGATTGATTGATGTGATTTCTTGGTTCTTTGTTGATGATTGATTGTTTCCTTCCCCAATATTCCTTTCCAATTACCTTGGGATACAAGATTTCTTCACCGTCTTCAAAATTCCTCTTAAGCTTTAAAGATAGTTTCTCTCTCTCCTCTCTAATGGCCCCTCTAACCTTTTTATGTTATAAGCCTTAAACCCAATCTTTAAATATCATATATATGGCTCTCAATTTCGTAGGTCCCTTCACCTCTTTTTGAAAAATGACCGAAACGCCCTTAATAGGTGTCGGTTTGGTATAAAATTGAACCGGGATCCAAACTATACACCCTGGTACCCTATTCTAACTATTTTGACTCATCCGGAATCATTTGTGAACTTTAAAGTATCATCCAAGTCACTTAAAATATATGTCTCATTTCTCACCACAAAATAGTCTACACACGACTCCCGATGAGATAAATAAAATATGCACATATCACTCGCTATGCCATATAACCTCATCAGTTATTTACTATATGGACTTAGAAAATATCGTAATGCAATATTAATCAGTATCTATCTCACGATTAATATTTAATAGCCACAATTATCATTTAATTGTATTAAATTACTCTACTCGCGTAATTTAATTAAAACGTATTTTTCCTAATTAATTCCTTATTTTAATTTAAAAATACACAGAAATACGAGGTATTACATACTTCCCCCTTACGAAAGAATTTCGTCCTCGAAATTAGGGCAAGACCGATACTAAAACTTAGGATCTATAACATCACGACATCCTTTAGTACCCAAATTCCAATCATAATAACATAAGGGTCACTCCATTATACACCTACTAGTGGTATCCACCTATCAAAAGGCTTAATCACTCTAGATCAATTTTATCAACAAGCTTTCCCAATTTACCACATACTGATACGCTCTATGAGTTGTGTGATCTCAATATTGACTCTATCATCTCCATATTGAGAAAACATCGAACAACCTTAAATGCTAACTTCCCTTATGTACCACAACTCAGATATCCTTTCATGGGAGGAATCACGATAACCTATGACCACTCATGTCAGTATTTAGAACTTCTATTCACGGTGACGTAACTCTTACGACATTCAAAATCCACCCAAAATAGTTTGTGGTTAACTCCACTATTAAGCAATGAACTCCAAATCACGACCAGTCCAAAATTCTAGTTATCCCCTCACCTCTAATGAACTTGAGGGTGAAAGACAAGGCTTTCCACACAAAACCTTAATAGGTACCTCTTGCCATATAAACCGGTATAAGTTATTACCCACAACTCTACCAATGACAATTTCTCCCCTCAATTACCTTACAAGGCACCACCCACGCTACTTTTCGCCCTCGATCAAAATGTGTGTACACGGCGCCATTTTGATCCCGTGAGCACGGCGCCATTTTGATCGAGGGCGAAAAGTAGCGCGTGTAAAGACGCTAGTCGTTGTTTTCGTTTCGCCAACTCAATACAAAAACCTAAGTTACTACTACACTTGCGAGGCAAGCACAGCGGTAAGTCGGGTATCGAGAATCCACAGGGACAAGTTGTTAGAATTTATAAGGTTTAATATTCCGAAATAAAAGTGTAAAAGATGATTACAAACTAAAAGGAAAAGTTAATCTAGGCAATGTGTTGAAACTAGATTATGAAAGCGAGTAAAGCTATAGGTTGCGTCGAATATCCCTCACCCGAGTTAATTAGTATAAAATGGTCACATGGGTCGACGAGTTATTACAAATGCGTCTTGTTTCGACAGTTAATTAAATCAAGGGTTGTCACGCCCTAAATCCACATAAAAGCCTAATAAGATTTTGGCGTCAACAAATATCCCGGAAATTACGCGCGAAAGGTCGTAAGCACGGGACATACATGATATGCCCCGTCAAATCTCCTAGGCGTAATAACTAGGACAACGCACCCGAAATAGACCCGTAAACTCCATCACCAAAGCAAAGCAACGCGTCAACTCGAGTGAGTTCAATTCAAACACAACCTAATTTAAATTACCTAGAAAGCATGTTAAAAACGCGATAAATGGAAAGTGGTAAATAAACGCAGTAAATCTATACTAGAAAGCGTGCAAATCAAAGCATGTAAATAAAGCAAGAAAACCTAAATTAGAAAGCTTGTAAATTAACTAGAAAGCAAGAAATGAAGAAATACAAACTATATTAAATGGTAGGGACGATGAATAGTGTAACTTACAACCCAATCGGGTGTCAAACCGAGAAGAATCAAAGCCAAACTCTTCAAAAACCCCAAACCCTAAGCTAAACTAACCTAAAATCGTGTATATCCCATATTAAAACCAAAAAATGAGTTTTTATAGTAAGTGGGAAAAGATAAGGGAAAAAGGAAAGAAAGAGGAAAGAGCCCAAAATATCTGGCACTACCGGTCGACCGGTCGCAGGGGCGCGGTCGACCGGTCCCTTAAGCCATAGCATACTGTCTCCTTCCCACGGCAAAAGTTGAAACCGCGGTCGACCGGTCCCTTGTATGCGGTCGACCGGTACTCTGTTTTCAGGCTGCATTTGGTCCATGATGAGGGGGAAAAGGTCCATTACGGAAACGAGCCTAGCTTCTTCGTCCGAACTCCAAACGACGCACCGTTTGAGGCCACGCGATGCTAAATCAATGAACTACGCATCCGTGGAATTTCCAAGAGCCGAATAAGAAATGTGAATTGACTAAAAAGCCCTTAAAGTAGCGTCCAGCGACGAAACTTCTCCGAAATGCAACGGATCCTCACTTTTAGTGTTCCAATACCTACAAAAGGACAAATAACCCCTGCAAAACATGTATCTATCCAACTCCAAGGTCGTCTAGTTAATGAGCATAATTATAGGCATTTAGGACCGTAAAAGCGCTAGAATACATAAGGATAACGGGCGGAAATATGCAATATTCGATACGAATCATGGTCCAAATGGTTCTTGGACATGACACGCCTTTCCAAACTAAATTAAAACCATCTTAATCATTTCCCCATCTAGGCACCATACTCTTGCCCCTTTTCTCACTTCGGGCAAAATCAATGCATGAGGTCCTACTCTCCACATAAAAAACCTCTTCATACAATCCCATATTCCTGTCCATACTAACACTATTAGGGTTGTCCTTCTCTCAAAACCTGGTAGCCTCGACCCCGACGGCCACCTTCACTGTTGCCTTAGCTTCTCTGTTCCTAAGGAACACACTACTGGACTTACCAGTCCCAACTGAATCCATCGCCACTCGGTAGGAATTCATCTATTTAAATTATTTAAATGGGTCCCCTGATGGGTCTCCCCCTTGCGGTGTTTTGCTATCATTATTACATCCAGTCTTACTCCATGACTAAAATCTCCAATTATGTGAGCTTCCTTCACAAGGAAGCATTTATATCAACACTACCAAAAACATAACATCGTCACCATCTGCATCAATTGTCTAAGAAGAATTTCCCTTTAAGTGCTGGTGACTCCTCTCATGAGTCCATTACTTACCTTAAAGGCTCTTTTCTCCATTGTACCAGATATGGTGATTCACTCCCACCATTATAACACTGCTTCTATTAGCCAAGTGAAATTTTACCTTAATTCCCTTCCGGTTATATATATTACTTCCCGTTATATGCCAAAGCCTTTGGGTATTCTACATCTATTGGTTACACGCACAATCTACAAATGTAACAAGATTCCAACAGGTGGTCCTCTTCAAAGACCCCTCTATCTCTCTGCCATCCTAACCACACTAGGTGAGTCTCATTTAGCACCAATCCCTGTTATAACGATACAACAATATACATGTTGTACTCTAGCAGTCCTTACAGTTCCATCATCCCGAGCAATAATAGGGGTGACCTCTTCTACGGTCATCGACCCAAAAATATTCTTCAATTCCAACTGATCTCTGCCTCCTACTTCCTTCCCAACGGCCCTTACCGGTCATCCTCTGCGTAATCATCATATGAAGCACACCTGTCTGCATAAAAGACTCACTAATATTTATACACTATAGCAGGAGAATCGTAAGCCACGTACGTAAATGAATACAATAATCATATGATAGGGCTCTATATCAATCAAACGATACCCTGAAAACATATCAAGCCGTACAGATCCTATGGACACTAGAACCTGATGCTCTGATACCATCTGTGACACCTCGCCTAATAAAATAGTGGGTGATCAGTCCTATATCAAATTAAACAGGAATATCATCTGGTTCATTCTTAGCATCACTGTCGATTTTTTTTTTAAAATTACTAACCACCTATCATTCAAATGACACGGTACTAAATTTGATATTTCAATTAAACACGATAAATAAATAGTTAAAAAAATAAAAAAACATTCAAAATATACTAGAGTCCAAACCATCATGATATGTAAATGAATCAAAGTCATGACAGATAAACTATTGGCCAAAAATAACCAAACCAAGTAAACATCCGCAATCTAACAACAAAGTAAAACTAATACAAATCTGGAACTGCAATGGAGTCAACTGACAACATGTCTACATATAAAACATAGGAATGAGATCCTATGCTAGATCTAAATGAAAGAGTCATCTACTCAATGATCCTTCCATCATCCACAGTGCTACAACTCCGAATCCCTGAAATGAACTCAAGTAAGGCGCCCTTGTGACTGGACACCTAAAAGTTTTGAAAGTATTTTTATAGCAAGAGTTAGTACTCAAAACAGTTTGAAAACATTTAACAAGTAATTTATCGCAATTAAAATCGGTAATTGATTACACATGTTAGATTCACGCACACTCCCTTGGTTTCCTCACCTCTCATCTAATGTGTACACATACCATCCTATACTTAGCACACCTAGCCATCATGCCCAAGCTATTTATAATAAAGTATATAATTGATCTTATCAAGTATACTTTCCCGTAGTGCTCATAAAGCACGCTTCATTATTAATATTTCTCACATGTTATTCAGTTTTCATATAACATTCACATATGTTATGTTTACTCATCATAATTAAGTCTCACTAGCTAATTCATATAGCATTTCACATCTAATCATCATTTAACTTCCATAATTAAGTTTCACTACTTAATTCATAACTCATTTCAATGTTAACATTCAACTTCCAAAATTGTGTTTCCTTACTTAATTTATTATAGATAGCCCCAATCTGTTTTAAATCTTGAAATTAAGTTTCTCTCTATGTAATTTATCATTTAGATGTATATATATATATATGATCTACATGTCTACTCTCGCAAATAAGTAGAATATCATGAAGTATATATTTCACACACAATATATACTATGAGGATATTGGTCTGGATAATCATCAACCCCAAGCATCCTATCATTTACATTGGTACGGATACCCCTAGACCCCAAGGTAAATGTTATGCATATGTATATTGGTTCAGATACTCCTCGACCCTAATATCATTTATCTTTGATTTGGTCGGGATAATCATTGACCCTAAATCGAGCTTCCATGTATTGGTATGGATAATCATCGACCCTAATACAGAATTAAGCTCACATTATGTATATATCTTTTGCACACATTATATACTATGAACACATACTATATAATCACCTCCCTGTATCATGTTTTAGGGGTTATTGGCTCAGAATCCTACCTCGATCACCAATAGTGATTTATATCTCTTGGCTCGAAATCATACCTCAATCACCAATATTTATATATTGTATACTTTAGGTATTCACACAACCAAAGTATTACTTTGCACTAATAGGTATTCACACAACCCGATAATACATGTTAGTACGTTTTATATATATCTTGCATACTCGTCATACTATTTACTTTACGATTTATCTCACTATCGTATACATAGGAGTGTTCACACAACTCTAGGGTCCTAGTTACCCCTTTATTATATAAATTCAGTAGTTACCCTCCTTAACCTACTGATATAAATAGTTTTAATACATTCCCGTAATTCTTTATCTATCTCTCATATTAGTTACAAATTACTACAACCAATCCCATTCCCGTCTTAATTCTCTCTCTAAGACGAAGTCGTACTCCGATCGTAGGCCTATTATAAAATAATAAGTCACCCAATATTATTTTCACAAGGTCCTAAAGTCTGTTCACCACCTCTAATTAGCAATACTAGGCAAAAGAGGAAAATTTCAAAAATTCTGGATATCAAACCGATCCGACCTTCACAGGATTGGGTTGGTTCATTTTTGTCTGCAAATTATCCTTCCAGTATCAGATGCATTTTTTACCATGTTCTTCCCCACTTCTTTGCCAAAATCGAAATCAACAATACCAACCCTTTTCTCCAAATCTCAGGATGGTTTCTAACATTTTAAACACAATAAGACTTTGGCGGAATCAATAAAGAATGAATCAATTCTCAAAACTCATTCACAATTCTAGTTTTGTGTTCTTATCAATCATTCAATCTAGAACCCTAATTTAGATCCGCAGCAACAATTACAATTCTTCTAATTTTTCATCCTCCAAGGATGTAAATACAAACTACATGCGATTCTACCCAAACATGTATTCAATTCATACTTTTAATTCAATATTTTTTAATAAAATCAACTGATTCATGAAAACCCTACACATGGGTATTATAAAATCAATTTAATTTGCAATAAACACTTGCCTTTGATTGATTGGTTTGATTTATTGGTTCTTTGTTGATGATTGATTGTTTCCTTCTCCAATCTTTATTTCCAATTGCCTGGGGTTACAAGATTTCTTCACCATTTTCAAAATCCCTCTTAAGCTTTGAAGATAGGTTCTCTCTCTCTTCTCTAATGGCCCTTCTAATATTTTTGTGTTATGAGCCCTAAAACCAATCTCTAAATATTAGATACATGGCTCTAAATTTCGTAGGTCCCTTCACCTCTTTTTGAAAAATGACTGAAATGCCCTTAATAGGTGTCGGTTTGGTCCAAAATTGATCTGGAACCCAAACTATACCCTCGGGTACCGTATTCAGACTATTTTGACCCATCTGTAATCATTCGTGACCTATGAATTATAATCCTAGTCACTTAAAATATATTTTTCATTTCTCACCTCAAAATAGTCTACATGCGACGCCCGGTGAGATAAATAAAATTCGCACATATGACTCGCTATGCCGTATAACCTCAATTATCAATTATTTACTATACGCACTTAGTAAATATCATAATGCAATATTAATCCATATTTATCTCATGATTAATATTTAATAGTTACAATTATCATCTAATCGTATTAAATTACTTCACTCGCGTAATTTAATTAAAACATATTTTTCCTAATTAATTCCTCAAATTAATTAAAAAAATACACAGAAATAAAAGGTATTACACCTTCCTGGCCGTCTGGTGCCAAATACCACTTGTTGTTCGGACTAGGAATAATAAAATCTAATTTTTGAGATCACTATATTGGCCCCATATAGTTCGTTCATTCTATATACTCCATTTATGACCCGCCATGTGTTTTGGGCACATTGGATGAGAACGAAATCAAAAAACTCGTAGAACTCCAAAAAGTTGGTTTGTTCTCCCCCCCCCCCCCTAATCCACTGAGAGGGTATAGATTCAATGGCCACCATCAACAGCGATGCAATTTCTGGGCATTGGGGCACATTCAATCATAACCCACGGGGGACTTGAGTATGTTTTTCTGAAATCCTCTAAGATCTTCTCATTAACAGTGTAAACCATTTTCAAAGAAGAAAAGAGCGGGAGAATACCACACAATAAAAATAAATAGAAGGAACTACGAATATGGAAGAAGTTAGATAGAATAAAGAAGACTTACCAAGTAAATTGAGAAAATATGAGCTCCAATAAGTCTTTTTGAGCAAAAGAAGAATGAAGCAAATAGACAGTATAGAGTTTGAAATAAGTGAAGGTCAAATTCCAAGAGTTTAATCACATGGAACAAGAACCAAGATTGAATTTGGCGATTCATTTTCTACATAGGTACAGTGTACCCTTGCTATTTTCAAGTAATTACAGATTTTCAAACGCGCACAACTCAATCTTTGGACTCATAACTTGGGCCAACAAAAGATGTGAAATTATTCGGCCCATTTTTCACAAAGAATTTTATGGGCAATTTTCGGTGAAAAACCTTAAAGTCCCAACTTTCGGCAGCCTAAACAAGCCCAACATGATGCCCAAGTCAGATTTAGCATCACATGGATAAATATGAAAATATATCACGTGGGTAATTATGAAGACTCTTCTTGGTTACCTATATTCTTGAAAGATATAAATAGGAATCACCAACGAGCCAATATGGAGATAGAGGAGTCTGTGCACATCTCAACTAGTCTTATCGCTATAAATAAAACTCTCACCCCGGGGAAATGGGGCATGCAATTATGAACCTCTGAAAATTTAATAAAATTGAGAAACCCTCCGTGGATGTAGGCCGTTGCCGAACCACGTAAGTCCTATGTGTCGTGATCCTTCCTTGCCCTTTTAATTTCTTTTCTTTTTGGAATTATTAATGGTGATTTCTTACACTCACACTGCCTACAAACAGAAGACTCAAGCATCATTTTAAGGGTACTGAATTTTGGGCAGAAATGTATTGAGAGAGAAAGTCACTTTTAGAAATTGATTAAGTTTTAGTAGATAAATAATTTGAGGGTTATAATTTAATTAAGATGGTTGTCTGTTTGTGTAGGAAGTGGAATCTTTTATCAGTTCAATATATTGGTTTGATCATTTAGTCCCCTTATTTACACTTGTTTAGCATATATATGAATTTGATTGTTTATCTTATGCTTTGTATATTCATTATGGTATGATAATCATCCTATTCAAGGGATGAAATGAATCATCCACGAATTTAATTAATTTAGCTTAATAGTTTCTTATTTATTTAATTTCCTTTGATTTGTAATTTCTAATTCCTACACTTGTTTATGCATTGAGAAATGGTAAACCATCTTTGAGAAAAGATTAAAAGATAAAAATCAAACTAGAGATGGGTTTATCTTTTAATTAAACATGTAATCTAACTTTCCACTGCTCTCATCGTGTTTTTAATGAACTAAAATTAGTTATATGAATTTTCATTAGTGGGTGACCCATGTGATTAATTTTAGTCTATTTCGACAAGAGTTTGTAGGAATTGAAATTCCTTTTCTAAACTAATATTTGTTTCAATTCATTAGTGTGATATGGATCAACTTTTAAATTAGATAAATATATTATAATTTACTTAAATTGGAAAGTTTCAAACTAATGTTAATTGTATAAAATGAGGGTGAATTTCATTCCTTGTCTCTTTCTCATTTTATTTACATTATTTGTCTTGCTTCTTGTTATTTTTTTCCGTTCACTACTTAACATACTTTAGATTACTTATCATTTAGTTACTTACCTTTAATCACCCCTTGAAATTATTTTTAAAAGAAAAAAACTAGAGAACTAAAAATCTTTGAGAATGAATTTCCAATTTTCTTTACGCTTAGTTCTTCACAATTGATAGTTGGATTGATATCCCACTTACCTCTATGTTAGTTTTCATTAAATTTTATAGGTATACTTGGGTTTTACTTGGATTTTGGTTGAAAAACTTTGTTCAACAACTACTATACATAAGGCTTTGTATCATCAAACTCCCCCATATGTTTGCATTTTTTGCCTCCCAAAAAATTGTGTGATGTTGAAACATGTGCGTTATTATAATGAGAGAGTTAAGACTGTTTGGTTTAGCTTGGAGTAAGATATTTAGGAAAAATATATATAGGGTCATTTTTAAAATAGATTGCATAATCTAAGGGTTAAGTTAATAATTTGTGACATAAAACAAGGAAGTCTTGTTATTTGCTCACACAAAACACATTTATCCGTCTCAATCTCTTCTAATCTATCCCACCTAATTGCCTTTCGACATAAATTTCCAATCTATCCCACCTAAATGTCCTTAGGCATAAAGTGGGTATGTTTTCTATGAAAAAAACATTTTATCTAACGGTAGAATCGGTAAGAGTTTTTACTGTACCGTACCATTTTGGTCCAAAAAAATGGTTTTGGTTTCATATTATAAAATACCAATAATTGATTTTATCAAAACTGAAAATTCTGTAAAATAGTGGATTTTGTTTAATTTTGGACATAAAAAATCAACTTAAAGAATTTACTGTACAAAAATACGAAACCAAAATTACTGCGAATTACCGTAAAAAATTATCGAGTTAAAAAGTAAAATACCGAATAATATATATATATATATAACAAAGTAGCTTGGTTTTTGAAAATGTACACATTTTTAACGATCAAGGTGTGTGACACCTCCTTACACATTTTAATGGTTGAGATCACATATCTTCCTTTTTTACAAATTTATCCCTCAAATATTTAGTTTCCCCCCTTTTTTACCCATCAAACTTACCTTTTAATTCAAACACAAACTTCTTTCGGTAAACACACACGAAAGGTAAGTCCAACTCACCCACCCTCCCATATACTCATAAAACCCCCCACGATGTCTGTCAAATCTCTCATCTCTTCTCAGACATTATCCTTTTTCCCAACTTCCCCCAAGTGCAATCCGAAACCATGTTGGTGATTCACACCCAAATCCTATGCCGGTGATTAAGCCACACCCAAATCCTTGATTTTAAGCAAGTATTATTGAGTAAGTATTATTTCATGTTTTTGAGCAAATTTCTCGCTTATTGTAGCATCTAACATCTAACATATCTTGATTTAACATCTAACATCCCCATCATATAGCATCAATGTTAAATTAGGAGATGGGGATAATATATTACCAAGAAAATAGAGGGACACGGAGCATAATTTTTCTAAGAAGGGACAAAATCCCCAAGAAAATAGATGGTAACATGATGTGGGTTTCAATTTTTATGCCTATTTTGTTTGTGTGTACGGATTTTGTTTGTGTGTACGGATTTTTATCCCTATGTGTTCATGATTTTTTTATTACTATCTTTATTTTTTTTCAAATCTACGAATATTAGAGGTTCTTTAGTATCTCCTTGGTTTGGGTTCATGGCATCTCTATGGATATTAAAGACTCATGTTCTCTTGGTTCCAAAACAGGTGTAAGACTGATGTTCTCTTGGTTCCAAAATAGGTGTAAGGTATTTTTGTATTACTGCTTGATCATTTTTCTTCTTCTTTTGGATCTCTTCAATTCAGTGAGTATTTGTATTTATTTCTTAGTCCCAAAATAGATGGAAGACTCATGTTTGATGGATCACTTTAGTTTGTATATATAAATAGAGAGACAAGTTATGCATTTTTTTATTTTTGGGGGCTCAAGTGTTTGTTGTCTCTAATGCACATCTTCTTTTGAGAAAATAAAGCGAGTTTAAAGTTTTTTTGGAATGCCGGCAAGAGGAATAAAGTGTGTTATATGGTGAGTTTTGTGTGTTATTCATTCTTATTTTTTATGTTATATGGTGACTTTTGGTTTATACTAACTTTAATTTAGTATTTTCAGTTTGTTCTTTCATTCATCCATATCTTCGTTTTGGGTTGTTATATGTTTTGATACTTTTTCAATGTTGGATGGGGTTTGGTTTATATGTATTTTTTTTGAAATTCTGCATTTAATGATTTGAAATTAATAGTTTGGTTTGGTTTTGCAGATACGATATGCCTACCAAGTGTTTAAGAAAATCTCCATATAGGTATCTTGCTTTGTTTTTTGACCTTTTTTTTGTGTTTGAATGTAGATAATGTAATGGCATGTTGTGCGTTAGTTTCGATGTATTTTTTTTAACAATATAGGTATGGGGCGAGAATAATTTGGAGGAGTGGAACAAAGGTGGAACTCTCTTTTACTAAATGTTTTCTCCTTTTCATTCAACATTTTCATCATTTCATTCCAGTCATAATTTTCTCCCCTCTTCATGTTTAATCCCAATTTTAGTGAACTCAACCTTTTTATTTTCTTTTCCATCTTCTTATGTACTTATTTGGTTGGTGTTTGTGTGTGAAATGTGTTTTTCCTTTATAATGTGCACAATTGAACAAAGGTTGTAACATATTCTTAGACATTTTCTTTTAGTTTCATTCTCCCACTTGATTTCCTATACATTATTACATTTTGGTTTTCAGGTACTATTTTGGTTTCAAGTGTTTCAATGAATTATTTTTGGGTGTTTTGATGAATTAGAAAAACTCACATGTATTTAGATGAATTGGTTTTGGGTGTTTCGAGTTGAAATTTTAACTTACTAATTGGTGGGGGATGGAATTTTTTAAAGATTTTGAGTCCCTCTAAATTCTTCTGACATGGTGATATTTACCCCAATTTTGTATATGAACCAACTTTAAGTTGAAAGTTGTTGATCGCCTTAGTGATCTTTAGATAATGTTCGGTTTCTCCAGACATTAACTACTTGCACATGCATTTATTTTTTATATTTTTAGTTTAACTCATATTATCCTAAATTTACATTGTATTACTGTATGTGGTGTCCTTTTATATGATATGTTTTGTTCGAAATGCTATTCATTAGTTACATGGTCTATTGGTTATGTCTTTGTTAAATGATTATTCCTTTTCTTTTTTGTTTATTATAACGAGGTGTTGATCCTAAACTCTATTAGTATATGGTATCTCAATGTTTAATTGGCTATGGAGATCTCAATGTTTAGTGATATTAATGAAAATTGCATATATGCATATTTAATTCAGTTTTTAGTTATTTTTGAGTTGGTATAACTAATTCCTTTTTTATTTAATTACTTTCTCTAATGGAAATAATCTTAATGCAGGTACATATGTTTGAATTTGGACCTAATAATCTCAGTGTCATTTCTATGGTTGAGAAGCATGCTCCTGAATTGGTTGCAAACTCAGCGGGTGCGGGAACTCAGCAGGTGCAGGAACTGATTTGGACCCAATGAATGTACATTCTTTCATCGAGTTTCGGACAAATCTTGGATCTTAATACCTCTGTTTTTGTAGAGGGGAGAAGGGGGATAAGGCGGAAAAGGGTATACTGATCGAATGGTGGGGGAAACAAATGGTATCGTATTTACATTTGATTCTTATCGTCTTAGCTGAGATGGAAGAAGTTATCGACCTTCGACCAGTTCCTGATGCACATTTCCCTGCTATGAGCTTCAAGTTCCAAGGTATATCAATTGATCTTCTTTATGCAAGTATTTCTCTTTTGGTACTCCCGCATGACTTAGACATATCGAATGTATCTAATTTATATAGTGTTGATGGGCCAACTGTTCGATGTCTTAATGGTTTTCGTGTTGCTGAACAAGTCCTAAGTCTTAATGGTTGTCGTGTTTAAAGTATTGGGCTAAGAGTCTCAAAAGGAAGATACAAGTTCACCAAGAATGTTCTGAGAAACGGTAAAATTCAATTAGCATCGAGAGTCAGTTTTCTTTCTTTCTTGTAATTACAAGTCATAATGCGATGGCTCATTAAAAGTTAGACATAAAGAATGTATTCATAGCATATGCATATATGTATATTGCATATATGCAGATTGCAAATATGTATTTGCATATTTGCATTGCATATATGCAATAGAAAGGGCATACAGAGCACAAGGCTCAGTAAAAATATGCCCCGTAATGTTCAGATTAGAGAGGAAGTGTCCATTCAGATCGGGTTCCCATTTAGGTAGTTCTTTAGTATTCCAGTAGCTCATTTATGTTGACTATCCATCAAAGTTTTTTTTATTTGAGGTTTCATTAGCATTTATTTTTTGCATTTTTCATATCTGAGTTTACAAGTTGGCGGATTCTACTCATTCGTATTTAGGTCAGTATTTCTCTTCTTCAATTTCTTCATCTTCTGATAGGAGGGTTGTGTGGTAGCGAGAAGAAATGGCGTCATTAATGACAAAAATGTCGGTGGTGAAGCTGGTGTTGCATAGCCATCGCGGGATTCTATTAGGGTTAAGTTTCGAGGTTGTAGTTGGATTGGGGAATTTATGGCTTGAAAACGAACACGCCGGTGACTCTTAATTCATGCCTTCTCCTGCTATTTTTATTTTACGGTTAACTGTTTTTTTTTACGGTGAGCTAATTTTTCAGATCTGACTGTATTTTTTTGTATGCATATTTATTGTCAAATAAGTATTAAGAGTTGGTGGTTATCCATATTACTCAACATTGTGTTCGAAATTTCCCTCTCTAATTATCATTTGATCTTCAAGATTTTTTTTCATTTTTATTTTTGTTATGTAAGTACCTATTTGGTTGTATTTTTTGTTTATTTGTTATGTAGGTACAACTAGGCTCAATTAGTTTCGAGAAGGTTAGATTGATTTCGTGTTATTATTTGTTTTCTATATGCCATTTTCAAGTTATAAACATGAGTATTTGTATACACAATGTTTCATGTCGGTTTTCAATTCGTATGGTTGTTTTTTTAGAGCACAAATGGATATGTACATATTATGCTTTCTAATTTCTACATGTTACTCTTTTACTATTTTTTTGTATTGTTTATTTTAGTTTTTAATTTGCATTTGAATGAAATAAATGTGAAATTAACATTTGTTTTTCTTTGAAGAGCAACCATTGTTTAATGGCATAAGGATTACATTTGAGATAAGCATTGGTACCTGAATTCATTGTTTTTCCTCATTTTCATCCTAATTGTTAATTTGTATTCTATTTCTATTCCATATGCCAAAAGATTTTAATGTATGGTGATCTGCTTCGTTCATACGATGTATAGGGCAATCATGACACGTGGCAAAAATCAATGATGATACATTGAGCCTACACATAATATTGATGAAATTGTTCATTGCCAGAATTTATTGCTTGAACACAAAGTGAAGGTATTAAGTATTCACCCCCATATGTTTCCTTATTAAAGTATTGCACATGTTTCATATGTTTTGTCTATTTCATTTGTTTCATCTTTCCCGTGACAGATCTCTGAGCAATGGACTTATCCCACATATGTTTCATCCTTCTTTGCAAGAACATAGAGCAATTGATATAAAAATCAATTATGTTTTTGATTTCACATCATGCTTTATGTTGTGAATTACATGCTTATATGAACTCAAATTTGCATATAATGTGAATTCCATGCTTAAGCCTCGCCGCATACTCATTATTATTGTTGTCCAAAACAGTCTTATTATTGTCCATAATAGTGGATGAGTGTAATTCCTAGAGCCACTTACCATACGAAGTATGTTAATCCTTTATCTTTAAACAGAAAGTGGAAGATATATAGCGAAACCAAAGCAGCCGCAAATATTTTTTCCGCATATTATTTCATCAGTATGTCACTATCTTTCTTTATTTATATTTTCTATACACTCTTGACTGCGATTTGGGGCTAACTGCATGATTGAGACTCATTCGGTGGAATATTTTCGTGTTTATTTCATTTGCATGAGATTTTGTTATAGTTTTTATTTTAAACTCAGTTGATTTGAATTGGATGCTCAAAGCAGCTTTGCTTTTTATACCTTTTTATAGTTTTCTTCTTCATCCTTTTGCTATTTATTTTCAAACAGTTTGCTAACTTATGTAATTCTCTTTATTTTCGTACTTTTTATAGTTAAAACTAAGTTAATTTTAATTGTTTTTAAAAAAAAAATCAAACAGTTTGCTAATTTATTATTTCTTTGTTCCATTTTTATTCTTATGCAGAGCTCAAATCAAAGAATAGTTGAAGAAGCTTTTAATGCCTTCATCGATAAGGTCGGGGATGGAATTGTCCACAACGGATGAGGTTTCGTCGGTTCTAAGATAAGAAAGGCCATAAGCATCAAATATGACACATCTTTTAATCACATTAGCGAGATGCGTTATGTGAATCAAACCCAAGGAACACTCATTTTTAGAAGCTAAAACAACCATGGTTGGCAACTTAGCTTCACCATACATGTAGTAAGCATACTGATTCTCTTTTTAACACAAAATTTTCATTTTTAACCTCTCTTTGGGTGTTGAAAAATGTGTGCATATGTAGTAGTTTATCAAATTTGACACCTCAAACTAATGTAAACTTTATTTTATCGTTGTAGTTGGAATGGATTGTATTATTTGCTGTGCTCTTTAATGAAAAATTTGTCTCACTTAATTTATTCCTTTTGTGTTGTTTCCTATGTGAGAAAACTAACTTCTTTCTAATTTTATTTTTTAATTTTTGTCCCAACACGAAGAAGATTCAACATGACCACCTGACAAGTCTAATCATATAAACAGAAAAAGGCCTAATCATATTCATTGTCGTGTTAGTATTATTTTATCATCATTTTATTGGTGAAGTTGCTGTAACAACCCTCGCTTTTGGGAGCCCATTTTGTATTTATTTATTATGTTGAGTAGTTGCATATATACAATGCTGCACGTGGGTAAGTATTAATTTGATGAAATAAGTTAATATTTACAAATAAGTTGCATGTTACCATGTGTGTAAGTAGTTGTTACCATGTGGTGTTCTATTTTGTCATGAAAATTAATATGGCAATTTGAATTAAAATGGAACCGGAACTTAATTTGGCTTATAAAATCTCCAAATGATAATTTGGAGGGTGTAGTTAGTTCCGGGAGGTGCGAGACAGTCAAAATGTGTGCCATATTGTATTTTGGGATTTTGGGCACTTTTGACTGGTTTTGGCATATTGCGTATTAGAACTTAATTATTGCGGTATTTCTACTTAAGGGTTGGAGACTTTTAATCTTAAGCCACGTTTAGTCTTTCCCCAAGTCTTTCATTTCCTATTAATTTCCCTAAGTGTTGTAGCCCTAGAGTGAGAGAGAGTGAGAGTGGAAGATTGGAGAAGGAGAGGAATCTTGAAGATTGGTGGTTTGATCTTGCTTTCTTCTTCAACCAAGACTGAATTTGAAGCCCCAAGGCAAGTTTTCTACTTGCTAATGTATAGTTTAAGATGAATAATTAGTATGGGTAGTTATGTATAGTTTTGTGGTATTATAATTGTGGTTTTGGTTGGATTTATTGGTTATCCACATCTTTGATAGAGTTTGTTTGTTGATTAAAGTAGAAAATGTTGTTGGGAGCATTTATGATCTTTTTTTTATCATTAAATGTAGTTGGAAGATTTTGGGTTAGTTATGGATTTTGTGTTGGTTGTTGATTTTGGGTTTAGAAGGAAAATAGGAGAGAGAGGTCTAGGTCTGCTATGGCCGGTCGACCGCGTATCTCAGACCGGTCGACCGGGCCTTCGGAAGAGGGCTCACTGCTTTCTTTCCAGGCATGAAATTAAGGGAGCGGTCGACCGCGGTTTCCCACCGGTCGACTGGTCCATCCGAAATGAACCTTCTGCTTTCTTTTAAAAGCTAAAATTTTAGACGCGGTCGACCGCGGTTTTGGGACCGGTCGACCGGTCCCCTGTTTTCTTTCACAAAATTCCCACTTTTGTTTTTAATCCTTTTCTTTCCCCAGGAACTTAGGACTCTTCTTGAATGAAGCAATCCTTGGCTCTTAGAGTCCTAGTTGAGTTGGTTGTCACCCTAGTGTTGAGTGGGTTTCACTTGGGGTTAAGTCCGGGGGAGGGGTTGTTCTAAGTGATGTTAAGGCATCACTTCTCTAGGTACATCCAAATAATTTGGATGGGAATTGAAGGCCCATACTTGGAGACTTTAGGGGCTTAAAATGAGGCATATGAGACCTTAAGCTCGGGAGCCTAATATGATCCCTTGGAGATTTATTCGAGGCATAACCTAGGATGATGAGATGGTATATCCTAATTGTAGTTTCAAACAAACGAAACATGTAAATGTAATAAAAAGGAAAAAAAATGGTTTTTATAGTAAATGATAATTTACTTAAACACACCTCTCTAAATGCTATCATAAGGGAAGCTCGCGCATGAGGTGATGTTCCTTGACTAGTGAATGCAGGGAGACTATAGTCCTCGTCCATATGCGGGTTTATTATATGTATTTTTTTTTCTGCGCTAGTGAAGTAATTCCGGGTGTGGTTATGACTCACTCGCAGGCATATGGCCACTTCCCGACGTGCGTTAGGTACCCAGGCTGCCTTGTTTGATGGGCCCCTGGAAGATGATAGTCATTTAGGGGCGCGCCCAGTGGAGAAACTCGGAGGGGCGGTCTTAGAATCGTTATATGCATAAGATTGTAACTTTTCTAAACTCAAGTGGGACTTGAGGGATGTATGATTTCCACTAATAGTATTATGTTAATTACATTCCTGCTAAGGAATGGGAATTGGAATGAAATGAGAAGAAAATAATACTGTAATCCTGTTAAGGAAATTCATCCGGTTTAAAGTGGAAATTAGAGAGTGGAAGCTTTTAATTTACTTTAATTTAGCATCATTTCATTCTCTTGCATAGCTTACTTAGTCATGGCTTTTCACTTGTATTCGTATCATTCATGCTAGGTTGTTAGATTCTTGTTCTTTTTATTTCCATGATTTAACTGTTCATATCTAGCATGCTTTTTGTTCATCTGGGAACTATATATAAACCGGGTCCTGACCCGTCCATTTTCTTCTATGCTGTGCTTGTTATTGTATCCGCTCAGGTGCTCCTCCGCAAGGACGCCCGTGTTGACATTTCTACTCTTTTGGCTTTTAAGGAGCTGTATGAAATTGCGGATATTACAGGATGTTTTGTTAGACGCCGTCCTTCTTTTGACATCTAGTTATGATCGGGTCTATCACTCGGGCGAGTGGCCAAAACCTGTAATTGTATAATGATTGTAAAGCATAATATCTAACTCTTGTGATTACTTTTGTGTAGCTGTGAACCGACATCATATTCGGTTCTCCTCTTTGTATATGGTGGTTTTAGATGTATATTATTTATGTTTCTTTGAATTCCACTATTATTCTAAAATGGGTTGTTTAAATTGTTTTTCTTAACTTTTAAATTGCATAAATTGTTTTGGCAACCCGTTCTCTGAACTATTGGGTGGTTTTCTCGGTTACTCTTACTATATTTGTGGTGGTGAGAATGATTTCCGTCCATGATTACCGCATATGTCGGAGTATCGGGCTGGCCACCCCTTATTTCGGAGTGCGGGTTGTCACAGATGGTATCAGAGCACTGGGTTCTAGAGTACTAGGATCTATGTGGACTTGTCACGATCTACCGTAGCGTTCTTTGATATAGAGCCTAATGATAAGATTGCTTTGCTGCTATTATTGCGATCTTCTGTGAAATAGATTGTTGTGAATTGTATTCTAACACTATTGTCCCTTCATCGCAGATGCCGCCTAAGAGAGGTCGCCCTGCGAGACGCAATAGAGTCGTAGAAGAGGATGTTGGTCCTCCACCGCCCCAAGGAACTTTTAATGCTGCGGACGTAGCCAATATCGTGGCTCATGCAGTTAATGCCACCATGACCGCAATAACTCAACAGATGCCAACAGCTCAACAACGGGCACAGGATGCTCAAGCACCTACGGGACCCTCTCCGTGGGAAAGAGTAAGGGAGTCCTTTTTAAAGGGCCATCCCCCAGAGTTTGATGGAGGTTCTGACGTTGTTCGAGCAAATCAATGGAAGAAGGATATGCAACGCCATTTACGAATGGTGGACTGTAGTGAGTAGAAGAAGCAAGTCCTTGCTACTTTCAAGTTGGTTGGGGCAGCGTTACATTGGTGGGAGTCGATGACTACGCCGGAACAGAGGGATACTATGTCCATTACTGATTTCTGGGTCTTGTACGATCGAAAATATTTTCCTCCCGCGATTCAGAGGGAGATGAGGAGGAAACTTCAAGATCTAGTCCGGGGAGATCGATCAGTTGCCGAATATGAGGAGGAGTTTACCCGGATAGCTAGTTTTGTGCCGGAAGAGGTGACTCCGGAGGAAAGAAAAGTCTCGAAATTCATGGGAGGCCTAAACTGGAGAATCCGGCAGCATTTGCTGGGTAATCCGGCTTTACAAACTTTTGGTGAAGTGATGAATGCTGCATTGCTTCATTGTCAGGAGCATCGGCTGTTTATTCAGAATAGCAAGAAAGCTTCAGGAGTTGGGCAAGTAGGGAAGCCCGGGGTGAGTGGGAATGGAGGAGGAGGCTTTCCTTCGTCCCAACCAGCGGGTAATAAGCAACGAGAAAGGGATTCCCAGCAAGGGGATGGGTCGAAAAGGCAACGTTCTGGCAGGTTTAATGTTAGTGGGAATGCTAACAATCAAGGTCAGGGTGTCGTACCACAGCAAGCGGGTCGAGGTGGCCAGGGAGGTAGGGGCCAACCGGGCCAAGGTTTTGGGCAGTTCAGAAATAACAGAGGTCAAGGTCAGGAGAATATGGTGGGGAAATATTTCCAATGTGGAGAAGCGGGTCACTTTAAGAGAGATTGTCCTCAGGTGATTGGGGGACAACCTCCATGAGTTCCTCAGCAGCCTTATGTGCAGTTCCCTCCACAAGCACCGAATCCAGTTGTCCCTCTGCAGCAGGGCCAACTACAGTATGCGAGAGTCTACCACATTCAGGATGCTATGCTTCCTCCTATTCAGCCAGCGCCGCCAGCTATAGAGGGTAAGTTCCTTATTCAGGGACACATGGGTCGCGTTCTGTTTGATACGGGTGCAACGCATTCTTTTATTTCCAGAAGTTTTGCTCAGTCCACAGAGTTGATAAAATATGCGGAAAGTACCTTTTCTAGTGTGGAGTCCTCTATGGGTGACGGTTCCCTTATTTTCTTTGTTTGTAAACATATAAGGATCACTCTTGGTAATTTGTGTTTTGAGGAGGACTTACTCGTCCTAGACATGGTCGGGTATGATGTTATTTTGGGCATGGATTGGCTTGTTAAGTATCATGCTATAGTAAATTGCTACGGGAAGAGTATAGTCTTCGCCGTTCCGGGACAAGATATGTTCCTGGTGGTTATGCCTCGTTTGGAGGGAGATTCTGGTACTTATTTATATTGCATTGCGGATGAGAATTCTCGGGATGTAGTTGTTCCTTTAGATTCTATTCCCGTTGTTTGAGATTTTAAGGACGTTTTCCGGGAGATACCGGGTCTGCCTCCTTGTAGAGAGATTGAGTTTGTTATTGACTTAACGCCGGGAACTCGACCGATTGCGCGAACTCCTTATCGAATGGCTCCTGTGGAAATGAGGGAGCTAAGAGATCAGATTCAGAAGTTGTTGGAATAGGGGTTTATCAGGCGTAGCACATCGCCGTGGGGTGCTCCTGTGTTATTCGTGAAGAAAAGAGATGGTTCTCTCCGGTTGTGTGTTGACTATAGAGAGTTGAATAAGGTAACCATCCGGAACAAATACCCTTTGCCTCGCATAGACGATTTTTTTGATCAGCTCAGGGGAACGACCTAATTCTCTAAGATAGATTTGAGAATGGGGTATCATCAGTTGAGGATACGGGAGCAAGATGTATCCAAGACTGCTTTTCTGACGAGGTACGGGTCTTATGAGTTTTTGGTTATGCCTTTTGGGCTAACCAATGCCCCTGCAGTATTCATGGATCTTATGAATAGGGTGTTTCGGGACTTCCTGGACCAATTTGTTATCGTATTTATTGATGACATTCTTGTGTATTCTCAAACGGAAAATGACCATGCTACTCACTTGGGGTTGGTCCTACAAAGGTTGAGGGATCACCAATTATACGCTAAGTTTGAGAAGTGTGGTTTTTGGTTGCGGGAAGTGCAATTTTTGGGTCACGTCGTGACATCACAAGGGATATCGGTGGACCCAAGTAAAGTTGTTGCGGTGAGGGAGTGGGGTCAGCCCACGATGCCTACCGAGATACGCAGTTTTCTGGGTTTGGCGGGCTATTACCGCCGATTTATTAAGGGATTTTCTAAGATTGCTAGTCCTTTGATATATTTAACCCGGAAGGGGGTTAGATTTGTGTGGGATGACGCCTGTCAAGCTGCGTTCGATGAGCTTAAAGATAGATTGACTTCGGCTCCAGTCCTCGCTTTACCCAAGCCAGGGTTGGAATATTTAGTCTTCACCGATGCATCTCTACAAGGTTTGGGAGGTGTGCTTCAGCAGGAGCGGCAAGCTATTGCATATGCTTCTAGAAAACTCAAGCCTCATGAAAGAAATTATCCAGTGCATGATTTGGAATTAGCCGCCGTTGTCTTTGCCTTAAAGATTTGGAGGCACTATCTTCTCGGGGATAAGTTTAGTCTTTTCACGGACCATAAGTCGTTGCAATATTTATTTTCTCAGAAAGATCTGAATATGCGACAGCGAAGATGGTTGGAGTTCGTGAAAGATTACCAATTTGATATTCATTATCATCCGGGCAAGGCGAACGTAGTGGCAGATGCCCTGAGTAGGAGACCCGAGGGAGAATTAGCTGATGTGTGGAAAGCTAAATGGAAGGAACTCAGTCATGAGGATGCGGTTGCTAGGGCGTATATGTCCGTGATGACCGTTACTCCGACGATTGTGGCAAGGGTAGTGGAAGCCCAAGGCAGAGATAAAGAATGTCAAGACCACATTCGCCAGTTATTGACTGGGGGAGCGGAGTCCTACTCGGTAAGCTCTGAGGGTGGATTGCGCTTTCATGGAAGGCTTATTGTTCCGGAGGATGGAGATTTGCGACGGGCTGTGATGGCGGAATCTCACGGCTCTAAATTTTCGGTACATCCGGGAAATGATAAAATGTATCAAGATATGCGCCGTCAATATTGGTGGCCGGGTATGAAACGAGACATTTCGGATTTTGTGTCTCGATGCACTACTTGTCAGTTAGTTAAAGTTGATCATCAGCTACCGGCAGGTCTGTTGCAACCGTTGGAAATTCCTGTTTGGAAATGGGAGAGCATTTCAATGGATTTTATAACCGGTTTGCCAACATCACAAAAGGGTCACGATTCTATTTGGGTTATCGTGGATCGCTTGACAAAGTCGGCGCACTTCCTTCCCGTCCGTACTGATTATAATACCGCTCGTTACGCTCGATTGTTCATTGAAGAGGTTGTTAGATTGCATGGGGTGCCCTTGAATATTGTTTCCGACAGAGATAAGATCTTTGTTTCCCACTTTTGGCAAAGCTTCCAAGAGGCCATGGGAACCGAGTTGAAATTAAGTACTTCTTATCATCCTCAAACAGATGGCCAGACCGAAAGGGTTAACCAAATGTTGGAGGATATGCTTCGTATGTGCATACTTGATTTCAAGGGTAGTTGGGAACAATATCTCCCTTTGGTTGAATTTGCTTATAATAATTCATACCAGTTCACTATTGGGATGGCGCCCTATGAAGCCTTGTATGGTAGGCCTTGTAGATACCCCACGTGTTGGTTAGAAGTGGGAGATAACAAGTTTCTTGGACCTGAAATGATTCGGGATACTTCTTCAAAGATCGAGCTTATTCGAGATCGTATTCGGGTAACCCAAGATAGACAAAAGAGCTATGCCGATGCGGGGAGAAGGCATGTGGAGTTAGAAGTTGGAGACCAAGTATTGGTGCGGGTGTCGCTGATTGGGCACATATTCTTCACATTTATCCCCGTAATTTCAGTATTTTTATGATCCCGTGCAGTGTAAGTAGCTTGGATTTGTCTCAAATGTATTCTACTAACCTTTTTTGGCAAGTATTTCTTGTTTTGTGTATTTCTCATGTGTTTTACAGGTATTTCACGCAAGTTGGTGAGAATGAGAGCTCAAAACAGTGAAAGAAACCAAGAAATGGAGAGTTCAAGGGCATTTTCGTAATTTTGCAGCCTTAGTCCGGAGGTGGGGCCAACTAGAAAATTTAAGAGCTCTAAATTACAAGAACACTGGAAAAAACGGCACCTCAATCCGAGCTACGGTGAAGAAGTTACGATGTTTTGAAGTTGCGGGATAATGAAGAGTCTGGATGTGCGGATTTTTGTCATTAATTATGCATTTAATGCAGTGCAACTCATGAAACTTGTTCCACAAGCACTATTGGTTGTCAATTTCGAGATTTTGTGCTATAAAATCCCATGACCTACATCATTTTAAGAGGAGTTGCTAGAGAGAGGCTAGGTTAGGAGTAGGTTAGAAGTGCTAGATTGAATTTTAGGGTTAGATTTTGAGAGCAAATTTTCTATTCCTTCAAGAGTTTTCATGAATCCTATTTTGTAAGAATTTCTGAATCCCAATTCCGTTCTTGTTGCTGAATTCAAGTAATCTCATTTCCATTCTCTTGTTTTATTATTTGCAATTTATTTATAATGTCTTGTAGATCTTTAATGTTGTGTATGAATTTGTTTTTTTTAATCCAATCATGAGTAGCTAAATTCTCAAGGGTTGGGGTACATGAACTCAATCCTAATACAAATTATTTGTATGGAAAATTAGAAAATAAATGAAAATATTGGTTGAATCGTGAATGAAAATCATATATGCATTGTCATATCTTTTAATCTCTCTTGCCCTAGGTACTTGGGATGTTTAAGAATGCTTTGTATGTATAATTTGTCGTTCACCGCCTTATATTGATCTTTGATTTCATATGATGCGGTCTTGAACCTCATATATGTAATGCTTAGTGATGATAAGGACTGGATTTAATCAAGAATTTTGATTTATAATTCTAGTATTCTAAAGGATAATTTGTTAAGGATTGAGGGATTGTACCCTACCCTATTTTCTCCCATTTGTCAGATCTAATTTCTTTTGCACTTTTCAGTTTGTTTTTCTTAAGTAATTTTTTAATAGAAATTTTCCTAATCATCATCTTTTTCATTTTTATTTTAGAAGTAATAAATCAATTAAATTCTATAAAACATTCCCTGTGGATTCGATACCCAGACTTACTACTATACTCCATAAAAGTGTAGTTAAAAGTTTAGGTTTTTTTTGTATTGAGGTTGGAAGCCGATAACAACGACTAGCGTATTACACGGACGCTCGGTTTTTCCACTCGATCAGTCGCCTATGAAAGGCGTTAGGCGTTTAGGAAAGAAGGGGAAGCTTACACCACGTTACGTTGGGCATTTTCCTGTACTTGCTAAAGTAGGCCCCGTGGCGTATCAAATTGCCCTACCGGAACCTTTGCAGCAGATTCACAATGTTTTCCACATCTCCTCTTTGAAGAAGTATAAGAGGTGTGATGGTGCCCTTTGGCACATTCCTTTTGAGGATATAGAGTTACAACCCGATATTTCTTATGAAGAGCAACCAGTGGCCATTTTGGAGCATAGGGAACGTAGATTGAGATCTCGTGTGGTGCCCTTGGTTAGAGTACAATGGAGTCATCACAGTGTCGATGAATCTACTTGGGAGCGTGACGATGATATGCGGGAAAAATATCCGCATCTTTTTATCCAAGGTACGCTTGAATTTTGGGGGCAAAATTCCCTCATTAGGGGGGGAGTATGTAACAACCCTCGCTTTTGGGAGCCCATTTTGTATTTATTTATTATGTTGAGTAGTTGCATATATACAATGCTGCACGTGGGTAAGTATTAATTTGATGAAATAAGTTAATATTTACAAATAAGTTGCATGTTACCATGTGTGTAAGTAGTTGTTACCATGTGGTGTTCTATTTTGTCATGAAAATTAATATGGCAATTTGAATTAAAATGGAACCGGAACTTAATTTGGCTTATAAAATCTCCAAATGATAATTTGGAGGGTGTAGTTAGTTCCGGGAGGTGCGAGACAGTCGAAATGTGTGCCATATTTTATTTTGGGATTTTGGGCACTTTTGACTGGTTTTGGCATATTGCGTATTAGAACTTAACTATTGCGGTATTTCTACTTAAGGGTTGGAGACTTTTAATCTTAAGCCACGTTTAGTCTTTCCCCAAGTCTTTCATTTCCTCTTAATTGCCCTAAGTGTTGTAGCCCTAGAGTGAGAGAGAGTGAGAGTGGAAGATTGGAGAAGGAGAGGAATCTTGAAGATTGGTGGTTTGATCTTGCTTTCTTCTTCAACCAAGACTGAATTTGAAGCCCCAAGGCAAGTTTTCTACTTGCTAATGTATAGTTTAAGATGAATAATTAGTATGGGTAGTTATGTATAGGTTTGTGGTATTATAATTGTGGTTTTGGTTGGATTTATTGGTTATCCACATCTTTGATAGAGTTTGTTTGTTGATTAAAGTAGAAAATGTTGTTGGGAGCATTTATGATCTTTTTGTATCATTAAATGTAGTTGGAAGATTTTGGGTTAGTTATGGATTTTGTGTTGGTTGTTGATTTTGGGTTTAGAAGGAAAATAGGAGAGAGAGGTCTAGGTCTGCGATGGCCGGTCGATCGTGTATCTCAGACCGGTCGACCAGGCCTTCGAAAGAGGGCTCACTGCTTTCTTTCCAGGCATGATATTAAGGGAGCGGTCGACCGCGGTTTCCCACCGGTCGACTGGTCCATCCGAAATGAACCTTCTGCTTTCTTTTAAAAGCTAAAAGTTGAGACGCGGTCGACCGCGGTTTTGGGACCGGTCGACCGGTCCCCTGTTTTCTTTCCCAAAATTCCCACTTTTGTTTTTAATCCTTTTCTTTCCCCAGGAACTTAGGACTCTTCTTGAATGAAGTAAACCTTGGCTCTTAGAGTCCTAGTTGAGTTGGTTGTCACCCTAGTGTTGAGTGGGTTTCACTTGGGGTTAAGTCCGGGGGAGGGGTTGTTCTAAGTGATGTTAAGGCATCACTTCTCTAGGTACATCCAAATAATTTGGATAGGAATTGAAGGCCCATACTTGTAGACTTTAGGGGCTTGAAATGAGGCATATGAGACCTTAAGCTCGGGAGCCTAATATGATCCCTTGGAGATTTATTCGAGGCATAACCTAGGATGATGAGATGGTATATCCTAATTGTAGTTTCAAACAAACGAAACATGTAAATGTAATAAAAAGGAAAAAAATGGTTTTTATAGTAAATGATAATTTACTTAAACACACCTCTCTAAATGCTATCATAAGGGAAGCTCGCGCATGAGGTGATGTTCCTTGACTAGTGAATGTAGGGAGACTATAGTCCTCGGCCATATGCGGGTTTATTATATGTATTTTTTTTTCTGCGCTAGTGAAGTAATTCCGGGTGTGGTTATGACTCACTCGCAGGCATATGGCCACTTCCCGACGTGCGTTAGGTACCCAGGCTGCCTTGTTTGATGGGCCCCTGGAAGATGATAGTCATTTAGGGGAGCGCCCAGTGGGGAAACTCGGAGGGGCGGTCTTAGAATCGTTATATGCATAAGATTGTAACTTTTCTAAACTCAAGTGGGACTTGAGGGATGTATGATTTCCACTAATAGTATTATGTTAATTACATTCCTGCTAAGGAATGGGAATTGGAATGAAATGAGAAGAAAATAATACTGTAATCCTGTTAAGGAAATTCATCCCGTTTAAAGTGGAAATTAGAGAGTGGAAGCTTTTAATTTACTTTAATTTAGCATCATTTCATTCTCTTGCATAGCTTACTTAGTCAAAGCTTTTCACTTGTATTCGTATCATTCATGCTAGGTTGTTAGATTCTTGTTCTTTTTATTTCCATGATTTAACTGTTCATATCTAGCATGCTTTTTGTTGATCTGGGAACTATATATAAACCGGGTCCTGACCCGTCCATTTTCTTCTATGCTGTGCTTGTTATTGTATCCGCTCAGGTGCTCCTCCGCAAGGACGCCCGTGTTGACATTTCTACTCTTTTGGCTTTTAAGGAGCTGTATGAAATTGCGGATATTACAAGATGTTTTGTTAGACGCCGTCCTTCTTTTGACATCTAGTTATGATCGGGTCTATCACTCGGGTGAGTGGCCAAAACCTGTAATTGTATAATGATTGTAAAGCATAATATCTAACTGTTGTGATTACTTTTTTGTAGCTGTGAACCGACAGCATATTCGGTTCTCCTCTTTGTATATGGTGGTTTTAGATGTATATTATTTATGTTTCTTTGAATTCCACTATTGTTCTAAAATGGGTTGTTTAAATTGTTTTTCTTAACTTTTAAATTGCATAAATTGTTTTGGCAACCCGTTCTCTGAACTATTGGGTGGTTTTCTCGGTTACTCTTACTATATTTGTGGTGCTGAGAATGATTTCCGTCCATGATTACCGCATATGTCGGAGTATCGGGCTGGCCACCCCTTATTTCGGAGTGCGGGTTGTCACAGTTGCTAATAATGAATTTTTTGTAGGTTTATATAATGTGTGGGATGGGATATTTTTATAGGTGAGTAGTTTTGGTTACTTAAACAGGTGGATAGTCCTATAAATAGAGGAAGTGGTGCCCAAATTTTTAAAATTGTATACACATTTTTTTGTTTTATAATAAATTTTATTATTATAAGTCTTAGTTGACACAGCTTTTTAGATTTTTTATCTATAAACAACTACTTTTGTACGTTTATTTTTAAAGTACACATTTTTTTGTTGGGGAATGAAATTTTCAATATTTTGCAATTGCATACTTTGAAAATTTTTGCCATTTTACTATTACGTATTTTGAAAATTTATGTCGTGCCTTGAACCTAAGTTGATATATATGTTATTTTGTTATGAAGTTTGTTTCGTTGAAGTATTTGTTAGATGAATTTGAGATCATTTAATGTTGTTGGATTTGTTGTTATCCCTTAAGAGGGTGGTTAGTCCAATAAACAAAGGAGGCTATGTCCAATTTTTTTTAAATGGACACTTTGTTTATCACAGGAAATGGGAATTCAGTTGATTAATATTATATATTTCATGTTATATGTGAGTTTGTTTGATAAATTTAGATTATTTGAATGGTGTTGGACAATTTGTTATTTGTTAAGCAGGGTAGATAATCCTATAAACAAGGGAGATTATGTCCATTTTTTTTTTTAAATTACACTTTGTTTTGTTTTTTTGGGAAATACTATTTTTGTCGTTTTACAATTACGTTTTTTGAAAATTTTCATCGTTTCACGATTATGTACTTTTGAAATTTTCGCCGTATATGTTACTAATTTTTTTAGACCTTAATACACAACACGAGTAAAATTATGAATTAAATGTGTCATTGTATTAATGTTAGTCGAAAAACATGACCCCTAATGACACGATTAATTCGTCAAGTTTTTTTTAAAAAAAATGATGTCCAATAACGTCAACTTTTTTTGGATAAAAATAACGTTCATTTTTTAAAAATAATAACGAAAGCTTTTAGTATTAACGTCCATTTTTTAAGCTTTATGGAGATTGACCCAATTTGTATGGTTGTATTTATGTTTGGGTAATTGAGTTTTCTTTAGTGGATTTCCCCATGTTTTTCATTATTTTCACAGCGCCATTACGACATATTATACGAGGTTCAATATGCACTATTATTATTGTTGCGAACTAAATATGATGTATGGTCCAATCATCGACATACACTTTTGAAAATGTGCGTCGTTCCTATCGTTTTTGTTTACCTATCTTGAACACGACTCGACATTTTTTTTAACTAAAAACGAACTTGACCAAAATAAATATGACATGGCATGAAATTTTATTATCAATCACGAACACTATCGTTTTGTAGGATAGTCCTATAAATAAAGGATATTATGATCAATTCTTATAAACTTATGCTTTTGTTTTGTCGGGAAAAGAATTTTTTCTCGTTTTGTAATTATGCACTTTGAAAATTTTTGTCGTTTTGCGATTACCTACTTTAAATTTTTTTTACTGTTTCGCGATTATGTATTATGGAAAAATTTCCATCGTGCCTTCAGGCACGGGCATACGCTAGTGTGTGTGTATATATATATATATATCAGTGTGTGTGTGAATTTAACAAGACCCTTCATTTTAAAATCCATCTGAACCATTCGTTTACCTAATAACAATTCTTTATTTTCAACTCTACATCCAAATGGCATGAAGCAACATGAGAGGACTCCTCAAAGTTCCAAACAAGGTAATTATCTAGCCTTATTATCCGATCTCCTCCTCCCCCTCCAATTTTCCCATATCCCAACACTCACGGACACCACACATGCACACATGCCACACGTATACAACAAGCACACATCGCATGCATGGAAATAAAGTTTATGTTTTTCTATTAAGGTAAATGAATTTTTTCAGTCAAGCCATCTCTAAATTTAACTAAAACTAACTCTCCTTAAGTTGGGTGTATGTATTTTAGTATAATTGATTCATTTCATTATCTTACTTGTAATTTATGTTTATAATCTCACATCATTGATAGTTATACAAGGCAGAAACATATAAGGTCGAGTGGGTGCATTATTTTATTTGTGATTTTGAGTTTTTTTACTAGACTAGAAATTAGAACATTTCCAACTAACAGTGATTATTGTCTTTTTTTTTTGCCTCAGGTGTATTCTATTTTGTACCCCTTTTGACTATTTTGAATACTAATTATTAGATTATTCATTATCTATTTGTTTAAATATAAAAAAAATCTCATAATTATGTATTTGTTTAAATCTGAAAGCCCTCATAGTCATTTTTTCATAATGTTTTTGTTTGCCTATAACATGTGCTCAAATATTGTTGTGTTCAAGTCTTCAAATGTTGTTGTGTTCACAATACCGAAACTTGTACCAGATTAACCGAATGTGTAAAGCTCACATGTAATTTTGGTATTTACTGGGAAAAAATCAAAATCAAAGTTTAATTACCAAAACAAAATTACCTGAAATATCGATCGATTCGGTTTTGGTATACCGGTTGGTAATTTTATTAACAATGAATTCACCATCTAGATTATTATATTTGTATTATTAAGGAGTCGTTACCGACCAAACCTTACTATTTTCTCCCCCAATTTTAATAAATATCCCGTGATTTTGGAATGTAAATATCTTTTAATAAATTAAAAAATAAAAAAATATTAATATTAGGACTTAATTATTTTTAGTATTTAAAAATGCTGATTTTAATTTATATGAAATGACATTTCAATCGGATTCAAAATCGGGAACAAAATTGAATTTTTTCTACTTTTCTTTAGTTGAATTTAATTAAATAAGTCATGAATAATTTACTAGGTTTTTTGGCTTTAGTCCCATCTACAAAGATGTATTTAGGCTTCACTCCTATATATATTTTTTAAATTGTAAAAAGTCTCACAACCACTCAAAATCACCTATAACTTCCCTGTAACCACCCATGATTCTTTTTGTAGAGAATGACACTTGTCCCATATAGGACTGACAACTAAAAAAATAAAAACATGGGAGTGGTGACAAATAAATCATTATAAATAGGACTAAATACTTAAGATCCCATAATTTACTTTGTTATTATTACATATTATTTGGATTCATTTATGCATGTTAGGCTTACTCATAGAAATAAATTATCGTGTTAATTAAATAGTCAGTATGTGGTGTTCAATCTAATATAAAAGTGTGTAAATTGTGCAGTTATTATTTGGGCACATTTTGGGGTAATTTGGGTACTCGATTATGTGTTTTAGACTTCTAAAATTAGGCTCGGGGTATAGGTATACCTTTGGTGGGGGAGGGGGGTCTTGGATCAATCAGATTATGATTTCAGATTCATTTGGGCGTCCAAATCTGAAGATTATGGGGTAACTCGGGATTAACAGTTGTTATACGTTAATTAGCTATTAAAAAAACTCTTCCCATTCGACACAATTTAACCCTAGCAGCTCCACACCCAAGTACAGAGGTTACCAATGTCAAATATGGGAGGAAGATCCAGAGAAGGGAGGAAGATTAAGATCTAAGAGAAGAGGAAATCTATCGTCAAACTAAGGCAAGAATTCTCTTGCTAATTTAATTCCCAATAAGTTTCTTAATTCATTTTCATTTGTGATTTCTTTCGAATGGCCCTTTTAATTTTGGGTCAGGTTAGGGTCGGGGAAATGTCCAAGTGATTTTTAGGAACTTAGGCTAGTATGTGCAAAATTATCCAAGTGATCAGATATTTGTTTTTAAAATGGGTTTGTGTCACTATTTTACTAATTAGGAAGTTGGCAATTAACTCGACGGTTAATTCTTACATTGGAAAATTTTAATAGGAGATTAAATGGGACTCATGGGGGGTAATTATAGTGTTAATTACCAATGCATATTATATAATAGCAATATGTATTTACCTATTTGTGTGGACATACCCATGTTCGTGGACGTCCCATCGTTTGGGGTATATGCATCTCAGGACCATAGCACGCGTCAGCACAGATGGGCTAGGCGTTGTGTAGGTCATAATTTTAGTTACTACGTGGCAGTGCCATTTACGATATGTAGTTGTGGATGATGGGATCCATTGATACCGTCGGGGTATGAACGGTGCAATGGTTGTGACACCCCGCCTAATAAAATATCGAGCGATCACTCCGATATCAAATTAAAACAGGAGTCTCATATGGTTCATTCTCAGCATCACTGTCGAAAACCAATTTAATTGCTAATATCCTATTAGGCCGGTGTTAAAATTTTAATTAACTAATCTTTTTAACCAAGCCATTCAAATAAAACAATTACAAAAGTTATATATATATATGCAGCAACTGAAATGAAATAAAATAAAATAAAATAACCGAACACTTGGTACAATAATACAACCAAATCGAATGCCGCACTAAAAGGCGGTAAAAGAGTAAATGGGTACAGTTGGGCCTTCAGCCCGAATGTTTTTACAATACCTCCTATCTAGATCTCAATGATAGAAGCGTCTACAATAAACCTGCTTGCATCCACAACTGCTGCAGCAAACGTTTGACTCGAAGAAATCATCATCCAGGCGTCCCTGTGTCTGGACACCTATATATATAGATATATCAAGAGAGGGGAAAATAGAGAGATGGGTCAGAGCCCGAGTTTTGAAAATGTTTTAGCAAGTGCTTAAAATCCATATTTTACAATATGATATTTCTCATATTTAAACTAGTATCGCACTCTCATGAGATACCCCTCACCCCTCTTCTAATAGTGCACAACTATCGAATACCTTTTTAAACAACCTAGTTAAGCTACCCCTGCCTAACTAAGGTATTTCACCCATCTTCCAAAATCCTCATAAATCTGAGTACTAAGGACTAAACTTCTCCCCATTCCCAACATTACGTTATGTTCGTGCGTGGGGTGTCTCGCGAAGCGAAATCCAAACAAGGAACCCCCCCGATACACTACTACGTGACAATATTGATTGTCGGGTTCCATTAGGCCTTCAGTACATACCATATTTATACCATCCCGTATTTATTAATAGTTCTCATTAGAACCTATGCTCCATATTCATATAAATTCGGATATTAATTTATGTATCACACTTTATTCATTCTTTTACCTTTTTATACAAGGTTACGTAATATGACATCTTATCTCATATATATTCATTATACTATACACAATAAGTATAATAATCCATCCACCGAGCTATAATATAAATAGATTAGCAATTCTCATTTACTAAGAAACCATGGATTATCTCAAGTACACATATATGTTAATCACAATGCATATATCCATATCCAGCACCCATAGGCTTAACAGCGGTGCACACATACTCTGCTATCCAATCCAAGTACATCCCGTACTAAAGGATCACATGTTCCACATCGCTCAGGAACAGTATCAATACAAATCACACATATTGGAGGCGAACATGGTTCCAAGCGTATGGGCTACGCACATACCTGCGCACCCATATGACCGTCAACACTATCATTCTCTCAGATAGCCCATACCTAGGTTCCATGCTCTGAGGTACCAAATCTAAAATCCCCCCGAAGGAAACACATAATAAGATTGTCCTCTTTCGAACGCCAACCTCCCGTGATAGCAAGTATGGTAGGTATGTCATACACATAATAAACAATAATATAGGTACACATTCCACCTATATAAATATATCATCAGTTAGGTATTCACACAACCATATTATAATGATAGGTATTTATCTCACATATACATAATTCCCCATAGGTAATTATTTAACCCATGTATATAATAACAACCGGGCATACGCACAACCCGTATAATAAATCCCCTACGTAGTATATTTATATCTCAAATATCCTACGCATTTATCGATTTTGACTAATCCTCAATATATTATTTCAGAGCTTTTCTCACTGCACGATGATAATACTAACAACACCGATATATTTATTCTTCCCATATAACAATGATAGGTATTTCTCTCACCTATATATAATTCCCATGGATGTTCATTTAACCCATATATATAATAACATCAGGGCATATGCACAACCCATATAATAACGATACGTATTCCTCTCACCTATAATAATTGTCATAAATTGACGTATCGGATAACTGCTCAATTCTCTTTAGCCCGTATCCTAGATTTCATCCTAGTCATGTCATAGGATTTTACTCAACCAAAATTGGCATATAAGTGTATTTTCTATGCGCACAATTACTTATATAAAATTTTGCTCACCGAAATATCACCCCAAGTGTTACACCTCCCAAACACCTCTATTTGGGTAAATCTTGAATTTTACTTTCAACTAACCCAAGGTACACGCCTTACTAAAAAAAATTATTTAGAAGTCCCCACACTATTTTTAGGAACCCCAAATATTTATCTCCAAACAATTCTAGCCTTTATTTTTCCAATTTCCGATTTTATTTCCGAGTTGATGATTTAAACCTCGGAACTGCTATCTTAGAAAAATCATATCAAATAAAAAAAAATCATAAAAATACGTCGTTGGCCCCCACGCGACCGTATCCAAAATATCTACAACTTTTATATTTTGACCAAGAGCCGAATCGGCTCTCTTCCTACCCGAAACAGTTCGGGAGTGACGCTGGTCACTATTCACCTTCTTCTCCAAAAATCCAAACCTCCATTAAAGCACCTCCAAGCTTTTTATCTCCTCTCTCATCATCATCCAGCCTCAAACAACCATAAATACACACATAAAAAGGGTTCTAATCATCTTAGAAACCATAACCAACCATTAATTTCAATTAATTCATAAGTTTCTCAAATTGGGTATAAACCGTGTTTTATCCGTTAAATCTTCCAAAAACCCATTTGATTTATGCAAATTTCAACCCAAAAATCTTTATTGTTTTATGTGACACCCCGACTAATTAAATACCGGGTAGCTACTCCTTTATTAAATTAATTCAAAATTCCAAGTTGGTCCAGTTAATTGCATCACTGTTGAAAATATTTTAAAGATTACTAACCACCTAGTATTTAAAAAGTAAGTGCCAAATTTTAATTTAAGTCTGATTAACATGCAAGAAGTGTAATAAAGAATAATAACACCATTCACCATAATGAAGTAAATAGAATAACCATCACGCAATGTAAATGAAGTCTGGAGGAAAAACTCCTCACTACAATCCCACAACTGAAATAAGTAAACCGAATACTAAAACAATACATGCCAAAGTCTGAAAACTGTAATGGAAAGATGTCTCTAATAGAAATGGGCAACATGCCCTACAACTGATAGATAATGAATCTGGAATCCAAGTGATAGAAGCGTCTACAAGCAAATCCCTGTAGCTTCCGCAAACAGCTACAGCTCGTCACCTGAATGAGTATCCTATGCATGGTGTCCTTGTGGCTGGGCACCTAAAATGGTTTTACAAAGAAAATAGATTTGAAAGCAAACGGGTCAGAGCCCGAATGTGGAGTTATATTTTAAAAACCTGCAAGTGCTTTAAAAACATTTAAAACATTAAATGCAAAGTACATGTTAGGACGTGCACTCACATGATATTCTCACCTCTCGTCTAACTGTGCACTCCTAACGTAAGTACCCATCTACAACGACACAAACCACTAGCTAAGTGACATTATCTCTAGCTAGTCTGCCATAGGTCCTACCCTTATTACTCGGTTCTATTAACATTATAACGCTCGTAATTAAATAGGGGTTTAACGTAAACTCAGATGCTCAATATGAAATATATTTCACTATCCGCTAACCCGTTATGTTTCTCGAAACAATACCGTAATTATTTTCACAACATTAACATGAAGGTTCCCATTAATTAAGTGTATATTATTCACATCATAAATATACAATACAAGCACCCCGAGAACTAAGCTGTGGTGCACACATACTCTGCTATCCATCCCGGTACATCACGTACATAAGGATTACGTATTCCGAATCTCTCAGGAATAGTTCACGAATAACAACATCACAAATAATGGAGGCGAACACAGTCACATCACATGGGTCAAGCACATACCTACGCTCCCACGATCAGCAGACTTATTAATATCCCAATAAGTCTTTCTATGACTTATGTTCATCAAGGTAACCAGTCTAAATCCGGGCAACACAAGGATTAGAGGGACCTAAGCGAACGCAAACCTCCCGTGATAGCAACTATGGTAGGTATGTCATACACACAATTCATATACCAATACTAAGTAAACACACGTCTTAGTAATCCCGTAGTTTATTTGTAGTACTATTCTCATTCTAGTACCAATATATAATTTACACACTTTATACGATTCCGATTTATAATCATACGCGCTATAATCTATTCTCACGTCGTAGTAGACACTCACGTCTCAACCCAAACGGTTAATTGATTTAAATCACTCGTATATAATTTACTCCTCATAATAACCCAAAAGTCCCAAATCTATCCATACATCATCAAAGGAAGGTTATCTATATCCTCGAACAAGTTTACGGGACTCCAAAAATCAAAACAGGCCAAAAAGACCTAAACTGTCAACTCGTTAGAAGTCTCGTTCGAACGAGGCTGTTCGAACGAGATCAAACTGTCAGCTCGTTAGAAGTCTCGTTCGAACGAGGCTGTTCGAACGAGATCCAGTTCGTTCGAACGAACTGTACCTTCTAACGAGATCTCGTTCGAACGAAGTTATCGAACGAAGTTCCCTTTCGTTAGAAGCGACTGGTAAATTCGTTAGAATCTCGTTCGAACGACCTGGGAGGCTCTTCTAACGAACGACCAGATCGAGCCCAGATTTTTCCTTCTTCGTTTCTCATCAATTTTAGCACCTCAAGTCTCAACCAAAATTCGTCCAATCAATGTTTTAAGGTCACCAATCATCCTAAAACATACTAAGGTCATATACTAACACCTTTTAAGGAATTAATACATCCTAAACATCATTAGATCACAAGATTCTACACTTTTCCCCAATTCTTTTTAAGAACACAAACCCTAACATTTTAAATCATGAATTAACCCAATAAAAATCCGTTTTAATTTCTTCCAATCACAAATATCATGAGAATAATCATCTACCTATCATTCTACATGCAATTCTCCTCAAGATTTTCAAGTTCTAATTTCCAAACTACATGGGTTTTCATATTTCACCAAGAACAAACATGAAATTTGAATTATCTAACATGGAAAGAACATTCTCTGAAATTAAATGGAATTAAGTCACTTGCCTCGAGTTTATCTCTGATTTAGATGTTGGTTTGATGGAGCTTTTCTGCAGAATTTCCTCTCTCTCTCTTTCTCCAAGCTTCTTCTCCAAAGGTGGCTATGGTGGCTAGGGTTTGCTTTTGGGAAGGTATTAGAAAACCTAATTGTAATAACCTGCGTAGCTTGTTGGGTTAATATGGGTTGGTTAGTGGCTTAGTGGGTCAATTCCCAATCAGATTAAAACTCCCAATTTTCGTCACTTTTAATTCTCCAAAAATACAAAATTACTAAAATGCCCTTTATGTTGCCGGTATGGCCTAAAAATACCCCGGGACCCAAACTAAACCCCCGGCTAGTGTTTTCTGACTATCTCGACCCTTCCGGACGCGTTGGCGCACTCGAAACGACCATACGGTTAATAGAATTTAAATTCACTTTTATAATCAAAATATTACACCGTGACGCGACGGTCACACGCGTCTCAACAAAATTTCTAAAATGCCGTATATCAATCTTACGACAATTTTTTTTTTCATAATTCAATATTCATATAAAAACATGTATCCACATAATCAAATACCAACTCGCATCTCGTCAGTATTTTTAACCCGGATTAATTTCCAATTAATACGCATTTAATTAATTAATCCCAAAAATAAATATAGCCAAAAGTATGGGGTATTACATACTTCCTCCCTAATAACTGAATTTCGTCCCGAAATTCGAAACTAGAAAGTACCTGCTAAAAACAACTCTGGATAACGTTCGCGCATCTCATCCTCGCGCTCCCATGTGGACTCCTCGACATTGTGATGTCGCCACTGAACACGCACTAACGGAACTATCTTTGACATCAGTTTCCTCTCGCCTCGGTGCAAAATAGCAATCGGCCCCACCTCGTAGGAGTTATCCGGCTGGAGATCGATGTCCTCCACAGCAATGTGAGAATGAGCCAAATTATCTCTAAGGTATTTCCTCAGCGAGGAAATATGGAACACATCGTGAATCCGATGCAAATGCTCTGGTAACCCAAGTCTATACGCAACCGGTCCGATCCGCTCAATAATGGGAAACGGCCCCACATACCTCGGTGCCAACTTCCCCTTCTTCCCGAAACGCATAATCCCCTTCATAGGAGATACTCTGAGTAAAACCTGGTCCCCTACTTGGAACTCTCTGAAAAACCTCTTCGCATCAGCATAACTCTTCTGCTTGTCTTGAGCTACCCGAATGAGACTCCGAATCAACTCAATCCTTGCCGAAGTATCCTGAATCACTTCCGGCCCAAGTAGATTATTGTCCCCCACCTCTAACCAACATGCTGGGGAACGACAAGGCCTACCGTACAACGCCTCAAACGGAGCCATGCCAATAGTGAACTGATAGGAGTTGTTATAAGCAAACTCCACCAGTGGTAGGTACTGCTCCCATCCACCGCCAAAGTCAATAATGCACATGCGTAGCATGTCTTCCAACATCTGATTTGTGCGCTCTGTCTGCCCATCGGTCTGCGGATGATAAGCCGTACTCAACCGCAATTCCGTGCCCATGGCCTCCTGGAAACTCTCCCAAAACCTCGAAACAAATATCTTGTCTCTGTCAGACACGATATTTAGGGGTACACCGTGAAGTCTTACAACCTCTGAAATGAAGAGTTGGGCATACTGTCCCGTAGTGTAGTCAGCCCTTACGGGTAAGAAGTGAGCGACCTTGGACAACCTGTCCACAATTACCCAAACGGAGTCGTGACCCCTCTGCGACGTAGGCAACCCCGTGATAAAGTCCATGGATATGCTCTCCCACATCCACATCGGGACCTCCAACGGCTGTAGCAATCCTGTCGGTCTCTGATGATCCACTTTTACAAGCTGACAAGTGGCGCATTTCGAAACAAACTCAGCGATATCTCTCTTCATACCGCTCCACCAATACTGGCGTCTCATGTCTTGGTACATTTTGTCCCCTCCGGGATGTACCGCGAACCGTGAGCCGTGCGACTCTGCCATCACCTCGTATCGCAGTTTCTCCCCTTCCGGAACTACCAATCTCCCATTGAAGCGTAATCCCCCGTCTGAGCTAACGGTATAGGACTCGGCTCCCTCTGCTAGTAATCGAACTATCTGCTCCTGACAGAACGAGTCATTAGCCTGTGCCCGTACTACCTTCGTGACAATCTGCGGTGTAACAGTCATCACAGACATGAAAGATCGGGCCACTGCATCCTGGTGTCCCAATTCCTTCCACTTTGCCTTGCACACCTCTGCCACCTCATCTGCTGGCCTGCGGCTCAACGCGTCTGCTACCACGTTAGCCTTACCTGGGTGATACTGGATGTCGAACTGGTAGTCTTTTACAAACTCAAGCCACCTACGCTGCCGCATATTCAACTCTTTCTGCGTGAACAGGTACTGTAGGGACTTGTGGTCCGTGAACAATTGGAACTTTTCCCCCAAAAGATAGTGCCTCCAAATCCGTAGGGCAAATACCACTGCCGCCAACTCCAAATCATGCGTGGGGTAATTCTTCTCATGAGTTTTAAGCTTACGGGAAGCATAAGCTATGGCCTGTCTCTCCTGCTGCAATACACCTCCAAGCCCTTGCAAAGACGCATCGATGTAAACCAAATATTCAACTCCCGGCCTCGGCAATGCTAACACCGGTGCTGAGGTCAATTTGTCCTTCAATTCATCGAATGCCAACTGACAGGCGTCACTCCAGATGTATGGCACACCCTTACGAGTCAGATGTGTCAAAGGACCTGCTATCTCTGAGAAACCCCGAATGAACCTCCTGTAGTATCCTGCTAGACCCAAGAAACTACGAATCTCAGTCGGTGTCGTGGGCTGTCCCCACTCCCTCACCGCTGATATTTTCCCTGGATCAACAGATATTCCCCGGCCGAAAATGAAATGTCCCAAAAACTGGACCTCCTTCAACCAAAACCCGCATTTCTCATATTTTGCATACAACTCGTTCTGACGAAGTGTCTCCAAACCCTGCCTCAAATGCTCGGCGTGCTCCTCCTCTGTTTGGGAGTAAACCAGAATATCATCAATGAAGACAATGACAAACTGGTCTAGGAAATCCCTGAACACTCTGTTCATCAAGTCCATAAACACTGCTGGAACGTTGGTCAAACCGAAAGGCATAACCCGAAACTCGTAAGAACCATATCTCGACAAGAATGCAGTCTTCGAGACATCCTCCTCCCTGATACGCAACTGATGGTATCCCGATCTCAAATCAATCTTCGAGAAGAAAGAATCTCCTCTCAACTGGTCGAATAAGTCATCGATTCGAGGCAACGGATACTTATTCCGTATCGTGACCTTATTCAACTCTCGATAGTCCACACACAATCTCAGTGAACCGTCCCTCTTCTTCACAAACAAAACTGGAGCGCCCCAAGGTGAGGTACTCCTGCGAATAAAGCCCTGACCTAACAGCTGCTCTATCTGATCTCGTAACTCCCTCATCTCAGCTGGAGCCATACGGTACGGTGCGCGTGCTATAGGTCTCGTACCCGGTAGAAAATCTATAACAAAGTCTATCTCTCGACTGGGGGGTAATCCTGGTATCTCCTGAAACACATCCGAATACTCCCTGACTACTGGGATAGAATCTAAAGGAATCACTACCTCCTTAGAGGTATCCTCCTCAATGTAATACAGGTGAGCGGTCGATCCTCCCTCTGGGCGATATAAATATCTCTTGCCCCGGAATGGCAAAAACAATGCTCCCGCTGAAGCAATCAATCATGGCCCTATAAGCTACGAGCCAATCCATACCGATAATCACATCGTGAACCTGCATATCTAATACCAACATGTCTGCAAGTAATACCAAACCACCAATCTCTACCCCCACTCCCCGGCATATAAAGAAAATGAGTGACCCACTCCCCAATGGTGAGCCGACACACGTAATTGTGCTCTCTGCCGTAGCTAACAATCCTAAAGCTTTCGTGAATTGTGTAGCTATAAAGCAGTGTGTAGCCCCCGTATCAAATAATACCCGACCCATAGTGCCATGGATAGGAAACGTACCCTCAATCGCGGGCGGTGCCTGTGGAACTGCAGCCTAGTGGACGTTGTAGACACGTCCATACTGTAGCTGCCCCTGCTGAGCTGGGACTGCTGGAATGGGTGGCAATGCTGCCATCTGTGGCAGTGTGGGGAGAGCGGCGGGAAACATAGGCCTCTGTGGCTCCTGGCGAGCACCCTGCTGCTGCTACTGTGGGGCCCTGCCCCTATCAGGACAATCCTGTCCCTTATGGCCAGTCTTTCCACAAACAAAACACTTCCCTGGGAAGTTCCCTCCTCTCTGCCCCTTCTGTCCCCGGCCCTGGTGGCCGTTACCATTCCTCCCTTGGCCCTGCTGGCCCTGGTGAAACTGCTGCCCATTCTACCCCTATTGGCCCTGATGGCCGTTTGGACCCTGATGGCCCTGACAGAAACCTCCCTGTCCCTGTCTGTAGTTCCCTGATCGGAACCTCTTCTGATCCCACTGCTGTGAACCCTGCTCACCCTGTCTCTGCCCCTGAACAGATTGTGCCCCACCGGCACCATGTCCTCCAGTCCTGCCCTCATGGCTAGACTCTCCCGACCTCTTGCCCTCAGCCATATGAAAGCGGTGGTCCTGGCAGTGTAACAAAGCAGCGTTAACCATATCAGAATACATGGCCAACGAAAGGTTCCCTAACAGATGCTGACGGATCCTCCAAGTCAACCCGTCGGTGAACTTCTCAATCTTCTTCTTCTCTGTTGGTATCTCATCTGGAACGATATTCAACAGATTCGTGAACTCGGCCACAGTCTTACCCTCCTTCTTCAGACTCATCAATTTCCTCCTCATTTCCGTGTGAACAGCCGACGGAAAGTACTTGCGGTCAAACCGTACCCAGAAATCCTGAATAGTGAGAGTATCCCTCTCCTCCATGGTGGTAATAGACTCCCACCACTGTAGCGCAGATCCAACTAGCTTGAAAGTAGCTAGCACCTGCTTCTGGACGTCCATGCACTCATGCATCCTTAAGTGCCTCTGCATATCCTTCCTCCACTGGCTCGAGACTACAACATCTGAGCTACCTGCAAACTCTGGCGGATGCGCTTTCTGAAAAGCGTCACGTACACGCTCCCAAGCAGACGGGAATGCATTTGCCTGTGCTGGCGCGGAAACCGACGCCTGAGGTGGTGCCTGCTGAACAACGACAATTGCGGCATTTACCGCTTGGGCTACTATAGCTGCAACCTCAGCAGCGTTCATCATGCCCTGAACTGGAGCGGGCTGGGGTTCGGACGTTGCATCCCTGGGAACTCGTCATGCACGTCGTGGAGGCATCTGAAATAAGAAAAAAGTTTATAAGTTCGCTGTTTATAAACTGAAGATAGCTGAAGAACGAAGCATACACAAAAAGAGTACAACAGTCCAAAAATATAGGGCTCTATATCAAAGAAACTTAGCGGAAACATAATAAGCCGTCAGATCCTAAAGGACACTAGAACCTGATGCTCTGATACCACCTGTGACACCCCGACTAATTAAATACCGAGTAGATACTCCTTTATTAAATTAATTCAAATGCCAAGTTGGTCCAGTTAATTGCATCTCTGTCGAAAATATTTTAAAGATTACTAACCACCTAGTATTTAAAAAGTAAGTGCCAAATTTTAATCTAAGTCTGATTAACATGCAACAAGTGTAATAAAGAATAATAACACCATTCACCATAATGAAGTAAATAGAATAACCATCACGCAATGTAAATGAAGTCTGGAGGAAAAACTCCTCACTACAATCCCACAACTGAAATAAGTAAACCCAATACTAAAACAATACATGCCAAAGTCTGAAAACTGTAATGGAAAGATGTCTCTAATAGAAATGGGCAACATGCCCTACAACTGATAGATAATGAATCTGGAATCCAAGTGATAGAAGCGTCTACAAGAAAATCCCTGTAGCTTCCGCAAACAGCTACAGCTCGTCACCTGAATGAGTATCCTATGCATGGTGTCCTTGTGGCTGGGCACCTAAAATGGTTTTACAAAGAAAATATATTTGAAAGCAAACGGGTCAGAGCCCGAATGTGGAGTTATATTTTAAAAACCTTCAAGTGCTTTAAAAACATTTAAAACATTAAATGCAAAGTACATGTTAGGACGTGCACTCACATGATATTCTCACCTCTCGTCTAACTGTGCACTCCTAACGTAAGTACCCATCTACAACGACACAAACCACTAGCTAAGTGACATTATCTCTAGCTAGTCTGCCATAGGTCCTACCCTTATTACTCGGTTCTATTAACATTATAACGCTCGTAATTAAATAGGGGTTTAACGTAAACTCAGATGCTCAATATGCAATATATTTCACTATCCGCTAATCCGTTATGTTTCTCGAAACAATACCGTAATTATTTTCACAACATTAACATGAAGGTTCCCATTAATTAAGTGTATATTATTCACATCATAAATATACAATACAAGCACCCCGAGAACTAAGCTGTGGTGCACACATACTCTGCTATCCATCCCGGTACATCACGTACATAAGGATTACGTATTCCGAATCTCTCAGGAATAGTTCACGAATAACAACATCACAAATAATGGAGGCGAACACAGTCACATCACATGGGTCACGCACATACCTACGCTCCCACGATCAGCGGACTTATTAATATCCCAATAAGTCTTTCTATGACTTATGTTCATCAAGGTAACCAGTCTAAATCCGGGCAACACAAGGATTAGAGGGCCCTAAGCGAACGCAAACCTCCCGTGATAGCAAGTATGGTAGGTATGTCATACACACAATTCATATACCAATACTAAGTAAACACACGTCTTAGTAATCCCGTAGTTTATTTGTAGTACTATTCTCATTCTAGTACCAATTTATAATTTACACACTTTATACGATTCCGATTTATAATCATACGCGCTATAATCTATTCTCACGTCGTAGTAGACACTCACGTCTCAACCCAAACGGTTCATTGATTTAAATCACTCGTATATAATTTACTCCTCATAATAACCCAAAAGTCCCAAATCTATCCATACATCATCAAAGGAAGGTTATCTATATCCTCGAACAAGTTTACGGGACTCCAAAAATCGAAATAGGCCAAAAAGGCCTAAACTGTCAACTCGTTAGAAGTCTCGTTCGAACGAGGCTGTTCGAACGAGATCAAACTGTCAGCTCGTTAGAAGTCTCGTTCGAACGAGGCTGTTCGAACGAGATCCAGTTCGTTCGAACGAACTGTACCTTCTAACGAGATCTCGTTCGAACGAAGTTATCGAACAAAGTTCCCTTTCGTTAGAAGCGACTGGTAAATTCGTTAGAATCTCGTTCGAACGAGTTCGTTCGAACGACCTGGGGAGGCTCTTCTAACGAACGACCAGATCGAGCCCAGATTTTTCCTTCTTCGTTTCTCATCAATTTTAGCACCTCAAGTCTCAACCAAAATTCGTCCAATCAATGTTTTAAGGTCTCCAATCATCCTAAAACATACTAAGGTCATATACTAACACCTTTTAAGGAATTAATACATCCTAAACATCATTAGATCACAAGATTCTACACTTTTCCCCAATTCTTTTTAAGAACACAAACCCTAACATTTTAAATCATGAATTAACCCAATAAAAATCCGTTTTAATTTCTTCCAATCACAAATATCATGAGAATAATCATCTACCTATCATTCTACATGCAATTCTCCTCAAGATTTTCAAGTTCTAAGTTCCAAACTACATGGGTTTTCATATTTCACCAAGAACAAACATGAAATTTGAATTATCTAACATGGAAAGAACATTCTCTGAAATTAAATGGAATTAAGTCACTTGCCTCGAGTTTATCTCTGATTTAGATGTTGGTTTGATGGAGCTTTTCTGCAGAATTTCCTCTCTCTCTCTCTTTCTCCAAGCTTCTTCTCCAAAGGTGGCTATGGTGGCTAGGGTTTGCTTTTGGGAAGGTAATAGAAAACCTAATTCTAATAACCTGCGTAGCTTGTTGGGTTAATATGGGTTGGTTAGTGGCTTAGTGGGTCAATTCCCAATCAGATTAAAACTCCCAATTTTCGTCAGTTTTAATTCTCCAAAAATACAAAATTACTAAAATGCCCTTTATGTTGCCGGTATGGCCTAAAAATACCCCGGGACCCAAACTAAACCCCCGGCTAGTGTTTTCTGACTATCTCGACCCTTCCGGACGCTTTGGCGCACTCGAAATGACCATACGGTTAATCAAATTTAAATTCACTTTTATAATCAAAATATTACACCGTGACGCGGCGATCACACGCGTCTCAACAAAATTTCTAAAATGCCGTATATCAATCTTACGACAATTTTTTTTTCATAATTCAATATTCATATAAAAACATGTATGCACATAATCAAATACCAACTCGCATCTCATTAGTATTTTTAACCCGGATTAATTTCCAATTAATACGCATTTAATTAATTAATCCCAAAAATAAATATAGCCAAAAGTACGGGGTATTACATTTTACACCAACTATAATATGAGAAATAAACACAATAAATCATAAATAAAGTTAAAAACTTGCCTCGTGGATTAAATCTGACGACCCCGATTCAAATCCTGCGACGTTTGGCCCGGAATCCCATTTCTTCCTTCTTCTCTTCTCTTCTCTTCTCTTCTCTTCTCTTACTTATCTCTTCTCTTTCTCTCTCTTAGGTCTGATTTTGGGGAGGAAGTGGTTGTCCTTGGGTCTTAAATCCTAAAATTAGGTGTGTACCCAATTGTAAAATGGCTCGTGTACTCATTTACGAGTCCCTACTACTCTAAAAATGCTCAGAACCCAAACACTACCCCCGGGTACTCTATTTTGACTATCTCGGCCATTCTGAACCCAAAGGCACAATCGAAATCTCCATCCGAGTCACTTAACTAAAATTCACTAATTAGACCCAACACGTTCAATACGCGTATTTTCTAATTTAAAATATTTTCCTTTGTCGCTTTACCAGACTACGACATGTAATAAAAATAATCTGCTCATATACTTAGTCTCGAAATAAAATCCACGTAAATACTAATCTATCACTCGAAAACTAATATTTATTATTCACTTTATAATATTGAATTTATTTAATTTCACTCATTAATCCCAAAATTACTATTCACAATAATTCCTCCAATTACCAAATTACATCCACAGTGTAATTTAAATACTTTTAAAAGTACGAGGAATTTCGTTCCCGAAATTAGGACAATGCCGGTACTAAAACTTAGGATTATTTTAAAAATCACAAAGTAAAAAGTTTCCCCAAGTATGATCATATATATATAGTCTCATCATCTCTCTCTCTCTCTCTCTCTCTATACTAATATTGCACCCATGGGTTAACACCCATTAGCGCACTTAATTAATAATGTTCTTGCAGCCCCGGGTTATCACCCATTAGTGCTCTTAATAATAATATCACATAATAGTCATGCACATATCCTATTAAGATTCATAGGCATATTCCCAACCTAATCATACACTTCTCATACGTATTTTATTCTCATCGCTAAGTATTGTATAAATATTCAGATTACTATCTCTCTCGTAATCTCCAAGGTACATTACCTATACCGAATAATTAAAGTATTAACTCTCATATACTCTTCTGTAATTTGGTACTACATACACTCCTTCTTCCCTTGGAGTATGCTAATAATACAATCATGTGCAAGCCACTCATCAACACTCGTTCGAGTAAGATTCTGCTCTACTTTCTCACAATAATTTGGTATCCTTTTCATCAAGAGGTACCTTTTAAATGGATTTCCGCAGCCTTTCAACCCATCTAGGGTGTGCTAGCTCTCGTTGCACATAAATGCTTGGATTATTGTCTTTATCACATGACATTCAGTTCGTCATACCATTTAACATTGCTTATAGCTCCCCTCAGGCATATATTCTACACATTTATTTTTACGTCCTTCTAACTCGGACATCTTTGGAACTTAACTAACCAGGTACGCATACCCCATATCATTCGTTCATATCTGCACAACCATTGTAAACGTCTGACACGTAACGATCTTCTCTAAATAATGGATCCCATTTCCTTAGCCTGGTACTAACACGTGGGTTTCTCCTAACCCGAATAATTCAAAATTTAATTCTCCCAATACCTGGAGATCCAATCCTTCTTAAGGTTAACCCACCAATATTCTTATGGTTAACTCACAACAATTTTCCTATATCAGCGCCATTAGTCCAACTGACCTTACTTCGTGGTAGTCCTAAGATCAAGGTGTTTCCAACACACGTAAAATGAGTACTATTCCAACTATATCCCTAGTGCCCAAGACCTCTCTCAACTTCTGAGATTTTCTCGGTTTCATGCGTGGGACGTCTCACAAAGGGAAATCCAAATAAGGAACCCTCCCATTACACTACGTCCTCTCATCGTCGGTTATTGAGCTATAACGGCCCAAAGGACACCAATGGAATGTTATAAATCTTACCTCATTAACCTACTAACGTACTTCTACCACTATATCCTTCCATCTTAATGAAATGGAAAGTCTAACTAATCGGGTGCCTACTCTCTACAAAAGTGCTACGAACATTTTACCCATAACATATTTCCTATGAATTTGCCTTCTCTTCAAGGCATGGCTATAAGCCTCAAATCAATTTCCTTCACCTTGCATCACCCACATACTTGCGATGAGAGAAACATTTCCAGTGCTTTTCCACAGCACATCTACTTTTCATTAGCCCCTAATTATCACATGACTCTTGGCTATTTTCATCAAACCAACATCCTAGCGTACAGTAACATCTCTCCACTCCCAACGTCGTTAAGGTTCATATGTGGAGTGGCTTGTTAGCTTCAAATATACAATGGGGATAATCCCATTCCAACAAAATATGGTCAGAACTCTTAATTCTGTTAAGGAGCTATACCAGAAGCGCTTACACTAACACTAAGTCCTTCGCGTGAACACCAACAAGCTTAAACTCCCAGCTTAACAATAAATCATGCATACCTTAATTTATATCCATAAGGTCCCCATGCACTCAAATCATGCTAATGAAACATATCCTCATCGAAGTTCCATCTAAACATATAATCAAGGCGAGCTCATCCCGAATTTATCTCTCATTCCATTCTTTACTATGTCCGTATATATATGTTTCACATCTTATATAAATATATATACAATATACTATACCCATCAAGTATATCCATACTTATATATCATACACTATAATAGTATAATAATCATCCTTCAGAGCTATAACTCAATGGATGTAGTCTCTCAATGCTATCATCTTCCAGGGAATTACTCACACATTATCCTGGGTACTAGCGGTCGGACTATCACATCGACTTGGTAAAAACCAAATCACAACGTATGGGAAGTGATCATAGTTCCTCACCAAAAATGAGAACGAAACATACCCACCACGTCTCACTCCTGATAAAAATCACACAATATAAAATGGACACCATGACCTGGGAACTATACGCTCCCTGCTCCTCAAGCCAGGGGCCTCACCCAAAATGTATAACTTCCCATGATAACACTAGAGGGGTATGTTTCACATAAATATATCAATCGCACACACACACACACACACACATATATATATATATACGTTATAAACAATATAATCTGGCTAATCGTGTATATCTCTTGTAACATTAGCTCGTATTTCCCGAATATACATATTCGATTTAATCCCATAAGTATTCACTTACTTATAATATAAATAAATATTAAGCTTATCACAACTAGCTCGTATCCCAATTACATCTGAAATTCCAATTCGAATCCCAAGAGTCTTTATCCCATTAGACTCTTAAAAATCACAAAGTCTCACAACTTTAATTTTTATTATTGCAGATTTCACATCTTGCACTAAAATAACTATAACCCACTCTACATAAATCCAATTACTAGTGAGTCTACCATTCCACTGGAGAAGCCTCTTTCTCCATTGTGCCTACCTTACTCTGGTACTAAGTTCACTTAACCATGTCACTCTTTATTCACCGTCGGTCTCTAATCGATTCTTATGTGAATAACCTAGAAACTGCATTCACTTTATTATTTCTAAATCAAGGGAATTTGCAGTTTAAAACCATCTGTAAGATTAATTTAGGAGCAAAATATCATGTTCCTCTAAATATGGTGACCCTCATTCCCACCATTTCACATTGCTCCAACGAGTGAAAAATTTTCCTCAAATTTTAAATATGGTTATTTCCATACCCAACTCTAAGCCAAAGCTTCCGAGCCTTCGACTTCCTAGAAGTTAAACTACACTATTTCTTCCTAACTTAACTTCAACGCACGGTCCTTATCAAAGACCTCTTAAGATTTTTCCCCATCTAACTTCATTGGGTAATTCGAGTTTAGCACTATTCTCTACTATAGCGGTGCATAGATAATTATAACTACTATTCTATAGTATTCATTGCAGCAATCCATGATAATGCCGCAAGGAAAATGACCTTTTACCGTGGTCCTCATTTCCAACATCAACTTGCAGCTCTAACTAAGCCCCGCCTCCTGCTACCCTCACAATGGACTTCCATGGTCGCCCTTCATCGATCAGCACACGAATCCCAAACGAGCTCGCAAAAGATTTACCTAAATCTTACATAATGGCAGGAGAACGAAATCTCATAAGAGGATATCAATAGTCCTAATCATAAGGCTCTATATCAAATCAAAAAGGCAACGCTGAAAGAGTAGTACATTCGCATAGATTCCTAATGACACTAGAACCTGATGCTCTGATACCACCTGTGACACCCCGTCTAATAAAATATCGGGCGATAACTCCTATATCAAATTAAAATAGGAGTCTCATATGGTTCATTCTCAGCATCACTGTCGAAAACAAATTTAACTGCTAATATCCTATTAGGACGATGTCAAAATTTTAATTAACTAAACTTTTTAACCAAACCATTCAAATAAAATAATTACAACAGTTATATATAAATATATATATATATATATATATATATATATATGCAGCAACTGAAATGAAATAAAATAAAATAAAATAACCGAACACTCGGTCCAATAATACAACCAAATCGAATGTCGCACTAAAAGGCGGTAAAAGAGTAAATGAGTAGAGTTGGGCCTTCAGCCCGAATGTTTCTACAATACCTCTGAGCTTTTCTCACTGCACGATGATAATACTAACAACACTGATATATTTATTCATCCCATATAATAACGATAGGTATTTCTCTCACCTATATATAATTCCTGTGGGTATTCATTTAGCCCATATAAATAATAACATCAGGGCATACACACAACCCATATAATAACGATACGTATTCCACTCACCTATAATAATTGTCATAAATAGACGTATCGGAAAACTGCTCAATTCTCTTTAGCCCGTATCCTAGATTTCATCCTAGTCACCTCATAGGATTTTACTCAACCAAAATTGGCATATAAGTGTATTTTCCACGCGCACAATTACTTATATAAAATTTTACCCACCGAAATATCACCCCGAGTGTTACTCCTCCCAAACACCCCTATTTGGGTAAATCTTGAATTTTACTTTCAACTAACCCAAGGTACACGTCTTACTAAAAAAAATTATTTAGAAGTCCCCACACTATTTTTAGGAACCCCAAATATTTATCTCCAAACAATTCTAGCCTTTATTTCTCCAATTTCCGATTTGATTTCCGAGTTGATGATTTAAACCTCGGAACTGCTATCTTAGATAAATCATATCAAATCGAAAAAAAATCAGAAAAATACGCGGTTGGCACCCACACGACCGTATCAAAAATATATACAACTTTTATGTTTTGACCAAGAGCCGAATCAGCTCTCTTCCTAGTCGAAACAGTTCGATAGTGACGCTGGTCACTATTCACCTTCTTCTCCAAAAATCCAAACCTCCATTAAAGCACCTCCAAGCTTTTTATCTCCTCTTTCATCATCATCCAACCTCAAACAACTATAAATACACACATAAAAAGGGTTCTAATCATCCTAGAAATTATAACCAACCATTAATTTTAATTAATTCATAAGTTTCTCAAATTGGGTATAAACTGTGTTTTATCCGTTAAATCTTCCAAAAACCCATTTGATTTACGCAAATTTCAACCCAAAAATCTTTATAGTTTTACACCAACTATAATATGAGAAATAAACACACTAAATTATAAAGCAAGTTAAACACTTGCCTCGTGGATTAAATCCGACGACCCCGATTCGAATCCCGCGAAGTTTGGCCCGGAATCCCTTTTCTTCCTTCTTCTCTTATCTTCTTTCTCTTCTCTTACTTCTCTATTCTCTTTATCTCACTTAGGTCTGATTTTGGGGAAGAAGTGGCTGCCCTTGGGTCTTAAATCCCGAAATTGGGTGTGTACCCAATTATAAAATGGCTCGTGTACTCATTTACGAGTCCCTACAACTCCAAAAATGCTCGGAACCCAAACACTACCCTCGTGTACTCTATTTTGACTATCTCAGACATTCCAAACCCAGTGGCGCAATCGAAATCTCCATCCAACTCACTTAACTAAAATTCACTAATTAGCCCAACACGTTCAATACGCATATTTTTCAATTTAAAATATATTCCTTTGTCGCTTTACCAAACTACGACATGTAATAAAAATAATCTACTCATATACTTATTCTCGAAATATAATCCACGTAAATATTAATCTGTCACTCAAAAACTAATATTTACTATTCACTTTATAATATTGAATTTGTTTAATTTCTCTCATTAATCCCTGAATTACTATTCACAATAATTCCTCCAATTACCAAATTACATCCACAGTGTAATTTAAATATCTTTAAAAGTATGGGGTATTACAATGGTGTACTTCATAGGGACCACCCCACTTGTAAGTGTTTTGTGATGTTCATTTGGATAAGGGACTCCTCTGGACCTACCGATAGAGCACGAACGGGACACTAAGGGTAGATGCCTTTATGTGTCATATATATGTAAGGACATATATAATTATATAAATTAATTGATAACTAATCCTTAGTCTAATGATGTAGAGAGTTGATAATGAACCCAATACTACATAAAAATGCATAATGGATGTTATGTTTCTTTTATGAATAGTATAGTAGGGATACTCTGGGAAGTAGAAGCACACGTGTGGATGATTAGTTGTATTATTGCATTTTAATTTCGTAAGGTAATTCTTTCAACTCTAGGGAATGGACCTAAATTATAAATTGTTTTCCCCCGGATTTGCCTCGATAGGGACATTGTGGCTGACGAGATATCAGACTTGCGGTCACACATTGCTCATCAGCCATCAGCTTATTTAATTCTAATTAATGGTTGTTATTTTCCTTTTGGTTATTTATTATTTCAGATATTGTATGGGCATAAGCCCAAAGTTCATCATCCTGTCTGTTGATACTAGTCATACTTATGTGTGAGTTTTATTACTATCTAGATGTTGGATTTATTATTTATTACCAGTTAGTAACTAAATTGGTTTTATCATCCATGTTATTTTCAAAATAGAAATGTTTTACTATGGTTTGATGCTGAGAATGATATAGATTGATAGACAAGACCCATCTTTGGCGTACTGTGTCTGGCTAATCTTTACGTGGAAAATGGTTGTTGTTACACTGGGGGAAACAAATTTGTCTGGGGAGAATCGATTCTGCCTTAGGAAGAATCAATTCGGTGCAGGGCAGATTTGGCAAATTTGCTTATTTTTAGGTGTTTATGTTGGTTTCAAAGTCTGTTGTTTTTCTATATTAAAAAGCCTCGGGCTTAGGATTTTTCCAACACTTTTAAATCATCTGAAAAAATTATTAGCCTCCCAATATTTCTTTCCTCTCTTCTAAAAAACCTAAACCCCATCAAAAAATATATTTCAACTCAAGTTTTGAAGATTCCACTCGAGTTTTGTCAAGAACAATCAAAAACGAGTATTTGTTATTTTCGTGAGAGGATCCTAACTGTGGAATCAGAATATTAGGGACGAATGTTAGGATTTCTCAAGTCTTAACATTATTTCAATTATATTAAGGTACGGGGATTTCTCAAGTCTTAACATTATTTGAATTATATTAAGGTACGAGGCTTACATAATATGTTCCTCCAAATCTTTCAAGAGTATTTTTCTTATACCTCATTTATTTGTATTCCCTTTTAAAATGTTTTGGTATTTATTGAAATCCCGTGTATTATTCAATTGAAATATTGTGTATTTGTTTATTTGGGCATGGTGCCATGAAATTTTAATATGACATTGAGAATGGTCGCCTGCCAAAGTTCCAAACATCCAGCAACCGGAATAAGGCTTTGAGATGCCTAGGCAAGGTGAGGTGAGGTCGGTGACCCATTTATGTATTATTAAGAAATAAATTGCTACAATGCTTGGGTATTACATTGGACTCGTATACGATTTTTTTATTGATGGATTTTTGTTTACCGCCAACATATTGAGCATATATTCTTATCATATTGTGTACTTTCTCATCTTTTTTAGTGGCGGGTAAGCGTGAATTTAGACGATGTTGGTTTATGAAGAATATTAAGAGCACACCATTTTTATAATATTTTTTTTGTACATAAATTAGTATTGTAAACATATGGGATCTTAGTGTTTTTTATTAGTGAAAGGGGATGTATTTATTTCGAGGTGTAAATTGTGTACAATTTTTTATTTATTAAGGGACTATTTAAATTGGCATGTACATTTGATTATTAATGGGACATTATGTATTTTGGTGACTCGATATGTTTATTTTTGTTGAATATAGATGCTCTATACGGATTATTGAGGATTTAGTTTAATTTTAAGCAAAGTGACGATTCAAATTTTTGGGCTGTCGCAGATGGTATCAGAGCATAGTCTTAGGTATCATAGGTCTGAGTCTGTTTTAGCTTCCGTGTTATCGATATTTTATTCCCTTTATTGATTCACACTCTCTAAGATATTGGGTCTAACATACATGTTAGGTGTGTTTCTTGGAGATATGTAGTTTTGTGTTAAGGCCGTTGTAGGAATTGAGATTAGAAATAATAATATTGATATGAAGATCCTTAGAGTTGATTGTGGAGACGATATTTATTTTGAAGATCTTTAATAGAGATGTTAGGTATCTCTAGTATCAATGTGTTGATGTGATTTGATTTGAAGACTTAAGCGTTTCAATGGGTTTTGGATATAGAATCGCGTAATGATTTATGGGATAGAGAGATACGTTTTATTTTCATAGTTATTCCAATATATAATTAACATATATATTTTACTTTTTTTCGCGGGGAAGGTTTGTGAAGGATTGATTGTATGGGTCCCCAATTATGCGAAACACAACTTATGATTTACTTATTAGGAGTCTGTGGCATATTGGAATTTTAACTAGTTAGATATGAAGATAAATTTTTTGTCGATTGAATTGAGCCTCCCTTGTTCAACGTAAAAGAATGTGAAGCCTCAAGTATAACTCCACCAATACTAATCATGGTTTATAAGTCAAAACATAGTAAACAACACATTATAGAACACATTGCACTCATATTCCATTTAGTGTGTTTAAAATTATTTTTAATAATTTTTGGGAATTTTTAAATATTTTAAAAATTATTTTTCAAATGTTTAAAATTGATTTTAAAGTTTGTGGGATTAAATGGAAATATCAAAAAGCTTCCAAGAAACCTTTTGGATTGAATTTAAAATTGGATTTTATAAACCTAAAAAATGCACGTCTATTGGCTTGTTATTATGCTACATGTGTTACACACCTGCTTGTATTTGATTAGCTCATTGTGTGTTTCTACTATTCACAAACCTGAGATGAATTTCAAGCATTCGATCTAATCTAATCAACAATCTTCATGTCCTTAGACTTTATCCCAGTGCAAGATCTATTTACCCATCAGAGTGTTTTACTTGAAACCGTTTATAAATTGTTATTCTTTCCTTCAGCGGTGCATTCTTGATAGAAGAAATCACAACCATTGATTCAACCCTAAAGTTACAGAACCTTCCCATTTCACTATAAATAGGACTCTCGTCTCATCCATTTAAGACTTTTGTCAGTCTTTAGAGAGAGCAGAAAAAAGACAGAGTAGAGAGAGAAGAGATAAAAATCATAGTGAAAAAGATTTTGTTAGAGAAATTCTTTCAATCATTTTAAAAAAGAAGTGTGTTAGGGTTTTAAAATACAAGAAGGATCTCCCTTCTGATTTTAAAGTCACTTCTTAAAACCTTTTTTTCGTTCTTCAAACTTTAGGGTTTCTGTGAGTTTTCGTTAGAGTAATTTTTGTGAGAAAAATCGTAGATACCTTCCTCTGAAAATTTATCTCTCTTACAACAACATCAAAAGAATGAATATCTCATTTTCATTTTAGAAATTTGTGATTTCGACCAAGCGATACCTTACACATACTACTTAGGTTGTTTTATATACTTCACATTTTTCAAAAATCATCTCTCTGTGGATCTTGTGTAAAATTTCTTATGATATTTTAAATCCATTTTTTCTTATTTTGAAAATTTAGAATGTTGACTTAAAATTGGTTGCATGTTTTAGATCTGGTTTGATTTTGTAATTTTACCGTTTGTAAAATTTTCTGTATATAAATAATAATTTAGATCTGAATTTTTTAAGATCTAAAACATTTTATAGTTTGAAGTCTGATTTTCGATTCTTTTGAAACAAAAGAACATATAAATTCTTTATAATTTTTAGGACTGGTTTGTAACGTATAATGTGAGTGTGTTCATATATTTCGTATCATTAGACACACATGTTACACTTCTCACACACATGTTACACGTAGTCAAATTGTGATGTTGAGAAAGATATTTATTTGACTGAGTCGACGTAAATCTAAAAAGGGAGAAGGACGAAATACAACTATTGGGAGAGGACGAAACAAAAGGAATACAGTTGTAGGTGTGGTCAATTTAGGTATACTTCTTTATTATTTTGAACTTGTGTTATAATTTGTAATCTTGTAACCTTTCTTGATTTTAGTGGATTTTTGGTTTGTGGCATAGAGGTCACTATGGATGTTTCCTCTAATTCGGGGTTTTACCACGTAAAAAATATCGTGCGTACTTTAATGTTTTCGTTTCTTATTTCATGCAAACTGGTTAGGATTAATAAAGCTTAATAAGGTTTATTTTCAAAAAACTGGTTTAACAAAAAAAATTAAGTTGGTTTCTGTTTTAGATAGTTACACATCTTGTGTTTTTAATCAAAAGGAGTTTGCTCAAAGAGTTTAATCGAAGCTTACCTAATCATTATCTTTTGTTAATTAGTTGGTGAGAGATTTTCAGGTGGTGTCAGAGCAGGTTTTTCCAAATAATTTTGGATCCTGAAACTCCTGAAATTGCTTTTAAAATCATTTTTTTAGAATGGTTAACAAATTTGAGAAGCTTGGTAATCTTTCCTATCCACCCCTCTTTGATGGAAACAATTTTCCTTATTAGAAGTTAAGGATGATTGCCTTCATCCAAGGGAATCTGGGTGATGATGTCTGTAAGATGATTGAGAATGGTTATGTTCACCCTACTAAGCCTTTAGCTGAAACTAGTACCATAAGAATTAAGAAAAGTCTAAGTGAGTTCACCAAAGAAGAAAGACAAATGTCACTTAATAATAATAAGGGTAAAAAATGCATTTTTGTGTCTGTGAATGGACATGAATTTAAACTTATATTTATTTGTACCATTTCCAAAGAAGCCTGGGATACCCTTGTCACTGCCCATAAAGGTGATGAGTGTGTTAAAGATCGGAAGAATCACATGCCAGGTTATTAATACAACAACCTTATGATGGATGAGACTTAGTCATTTAATGACTTTTACATTACATTGATTGATATTATCACTAAACTTCCTGCCAATGGGATAGTATATGATAGGAAAGAACTCGTACTTAAAATTATAAGATCCCTGCCTATTAAGTTTGATATTAAGACATATGCTATTGAGGAAATGGATGACCTATTCTAACTCTTGAATTATTGAGTAGTAAACTTAGAGTTGTTTAAATGGAGTTAGAATACAAGAAACATATGACCTCAAGTACTAAAAGATCATCTAGATCTAATGTTTTGTTTTCATCATAGTTGATTGTCCCTAATAATACATTACCTGACTTTGACCTAGGGTTAGATGAAGATTGTGATTTAGAAAGCCTTGATAACTAAATTCCTTGATGAGTAAACAGTTTGAGAAAATTATGAAGTTTAGGAATGTAGTGGCTTCCAAGCAAAGAAAATTTGGTTATCCAAAACTTTTAGAATCCTAGACTCCGTGATAGGGATGGAGATAGATAAACCTCAGATAATCGCTCTAAACCTAAGAATGACCTTAGCAATTTATAGTGTTATAGGTGTGGCAAGTTGGGGAACTTTTCTAATAAATGAAAGGAAAAGTTAAGCAATATTGTTAGGGACCATATGTGTAAAACATTAGATAACTCTAGTGACTTAGAAGAGGATAAACTTGAGTCATCCAATGCAAATGAATCATGTATGTTTGTCTTTGCTAAAAATTCTATATACTGATGATAAAAGCATGCTTGCTTATAGATAGTACTAGTCATACTATACTTCATGTTGTTGTGAATGATGTATCTAATGCTATGATTAATGATTCTAGTACTTCTAGCATAAGTGTGAGTCAAAGAAAAACATCATAAAATGAAATAGATGGGTGTGTGAGTACCAATAGACAAATTGAAGCATTAGGGGACACATCACACACATCACTTAGTGATTCCGAAGATGAATTACCGAATATTCAGGGACTGTACACTAAGACCCTTAAGAAAAGTGCCAAACTAGAAAAGATGGTGAAAGAGTTAACTGAACGTGTTGAGAACTTGAGAAATACTGTTAGGAAGAATGCTGAGGAATACACTAATCAATGTAATGCCCCCGAGACAGAAACAAAAGAATACATTTCTAAACTAAAAGAACTTTTTGAGAAAAAAATTGTTTTAGAAGAAAGGTATAAATCTACCTTAGTGGAATTAGAAGAATCTAAACAAAAGGTCTCAACTGTTTTTAAAAATGTCTTCATTTTGAGACTAGTGCTAAATATTATGACAAAATCATTACTTCTAACCAACTTAATTCCGATGACAAAACTAGCCTTGGGTTTGGTAAAAATCTAAAGAAACAAAGACAAATTTTCATGATTCAAAAGCAGTCTTTGTTAAAATGGGCCCGACTTTTAATAAATCTTAGAAAGGAGTTCTAAATATTGATGTCTCCAAAGTAACACAAAGTGTGAGTAATCCAAAGCCAAAACCTAATGGAAAATCTAAGTATGATTGTCCCCGCATAAGAGAACTTGGACAAATAAATAAAACTGTAGTTAAACCTCATGTTTCAAACATGTCTAAACCTATTTTCAGGGACTTAGAAGACAAAGTTGAGACCACTTCGCAACAATACTGTAACTGTACGATGTCTATGGTCACTCTATCACTTAATGTTTTCAAAAACGTTTGTTCACACTAGTTTACCATAACTTTGACTATTTTAGGAAGAGTAGAAATACATATGTTCTCCCTAGACAGACGACTCAAAACTCTAACTATAGGAAGAAAAAGGGAGGACCTCGAACTAAGAAGAAATCTTTTAGAAATACTCCTCAAACTTTTTCGATGTCCAAGCAAAAAAAATTAAAACCAAGGCCATTTGGGATAGAAAAGAGTACCTTTTACCCCAACTTATGTGCAATATGGTTTTAACTACGTTTAGGGCCGAACTCACTTTTGTTGGATGGTATTTTGATTTCGAGTGTTCGAAACACATAACCGATGTTGAGACTAAATTAACTAATAAAACAGAGTGTTAAGACTAAATTAACTAATAAAACAGACTTCTTAAAAGGTAGTGTAATTTTTGGCGACGGAGTGTCGTCCCGGATCATTGGTAAAGGAACACTTTATGAAGAGGGTCTTCATGCTCTAAATGATGTCTTTTCGATAAAAGGTCATAAATCCAATCTGTTTAGTATATCACAATTTTTTTACTCTGATCACATTGTTACCTTATCTAAAAATGAATGCAAGATTTTAAATAAAGAGGGTAATTGTATTCTATCAGTAAACAGAATTACGGATAGTTGTTATACAGTGATTCGAAGTAATGAATCCTGTAGAGTATCTAGATTAAATAACTCTTATCTATGACACAACAGATTAGGTCACAGTAATTTTAATAATCTACGTAGATTGAGTTCCTAAGACACAGATAGAGGCTTACCCAAACTGAAAAATATTTTAACACTATCGGTGGCCCTTGCCAAGTGGGGAAAATAAGTAAGACTGCTCAAAAGAAAGTTAAAGACATTATGAATTCTAAACCTCACGACCTAAGCCATATGGACTTGATGTGTCCATCTAGAATTGTGATACATTGTGCTAAAAATTACATCCTTATAATGGTGTGCGATTTACTTGGGTTACTTTTATGAAAAATAAATCGGATACATTTCGAGAATTTCTTAAAATCCTTTCAAAAATTGAAAATGAAAAGGATACCCAAGTATCTCGTATAAGGAGAGATAGAGGTGGAGAATTCAAAGACTCTGGTGTGTTGGAATATTGTCTTAGTAATGGTTATCAACATGAATTTAGTGCACCTAATACACCTCAACAAAATGGTATTGTTGAGTGAAAGAATAGAACAATCCGAGAAATTTCTAGGGTTAAGTTACACGCCAAAGGTTTGCCAAAACAATTTTGGGTTGAGGCAGTCCAGACAGTGTGTCACATTATCAATCATGTCTTCATTAGAAAGAATACTAAATAGACTTCCTACAAACTATCGTACAATAAAAAAACAACTTGAAATACTTTAGAACCTTTTAGAGCATTTTCTATGTTTATGAAGACAAAGAAAATCTTTCTAAATTTGATACTCGAGGTGATAAAGCAATTATTTTGGGATATTCTCAAACAAGTAGGGCTTACGGTGTTTACAACTTGCATACCAAAGTTATGCTAGAATCTATAAACGTAAATGTAAATGACATAAGTTCTGAGAGTAATGACAGTAGATCGATTATCGTGGATGAGTCTGAAAATGATTTTGAAATTTGACTCTTCTCAGATAACTAAACCACTGCCACCCGAGGTCCCTACGATACCAAACTGTATTTTTAAAGATCATCCCCTAGAAAGGTTGTTGGTAACCCTTCGGAGCCTGTACGAACTAGATCCTAACTCAAAAGTGTGGAAAACTTTGCACATTTTATTTCTCTTATAGAACCAAAGAATGTAAATGATGACCTTAATGATTCATACTGGATTAATGCTATGCAAGAGGAATTAGTTCAGTTTAAGAGTCACGGTGTTTAGAATCTAGTCCTTAGGCCTGAAAACAAAAAGGTTATTGGCACCCGTTAGATTTTTAAAAATAAAACCAATGAGTCCAGGGTAATCATAAGAAATAAGGCTAGGTTGGTCGCGCAAGGATATTGTCAGATAGAGGAAATAGATTTTAATGAGACTTTTGCTCTGGTAATAAGGCTCGAGTTTGTTTGTCTCCTCGTATCCATTGCTTGTCATTTGTAATTTAAGCTTTTTCAGATGGACGTTAAGTTTTCCTTTTTTAATGATATTCTATCAGAAAAAGTATACATTGAACAACCTAAGAGATTTGTCGACCATTCTTACACTAACCAGGTCTTTATATTAAAAAAATAAATTATAAGTTTTAAAGTAAGCCACCAGGGCCTGGTATGAACGCCTCTCAACCTTTCTAATCAATAAAGGGTTTGAGAATTGCAATAATGACCAGAAATTATTTGTCTGAGAAATTGACAACAAGGTTTTGATCACACAAATTTATGTGGATGATATCATTTTTGGTTCTACTTCCCTTGAACAATTGAAGGATTTTTCAACTATCATGCACGAGGAATTTCAATTGTCCTTTATGAGGGAGTTATAATATTTTCTTGGTTTACAAGTTAAGAAATTAAGTGATAATCTTTTTACATCACAAACTAAATATGCTTGTTAATTAGATAAAAGTTTGTTCTAAATAATGCTAAAACTCCATGAATAACCATGATCACTACCACTAAGATATCAAAATATGAACATGGGAAAGATATTGACTCAACTCTGTATAGAAGCATGATAGGGAGTCTGTTATATCTTATTGCATCCATACTAGATATTTTATATGTTGCATGTCACTACAAGAAAAATACCCTTTTATGACGCTCGAAAAAATTATTTAAAGGCATGTATTACAACAATGTCATTTAAAGGTTAAAGCTATTATTAATGTGACATTTCCTATATAAAATGTCAATTTATACATATTACTATTATTTTTCATGACACTCTAAATATAAAAATCATATTTGATTATAGATATTATGAAATTTTTTAAGAATTTTTAACCTCTCTCTACATATTATGACCTTTTTTTCATCCTAGGTTTTAGAAGCGGGTTTTCCCTCCCCTAATTTGTTTTGGTTCATTCTTTCGAGTCCCTCGCGCTCAACCCTCTCTCTCACTCAGCGTCTCCTTCTCTCTCTCTCTCTCTCTCTCTCTTTCTCATGCTGTGTAACTTTCTCTCTCTCTATCTCTCCCTCTCTCACGCGGCTCTCCCTCTCTCATGCGGCTCTCCCTCAAGTTCTCTCCTTCTCTCTTTCTCATGCATCTTCTATTCTCATCTCCCACTTTCCTACCTTCCATGCTGGCCAGATATTAGAGGTAACATTAAAACCATAGTTGTATATATACACTGTTGACCTTTCTCTTATATATATATATATATATATATATATATATATATATATATATATATATATATATATATATATATATCTTGTTGTAAATATATATTTACTCATTTTTTTCCACCTATGGAACTACTCGGTTCTTGATTTTGATTACCCTTCACCTTTATATTTCAACAATGTGAAATTTCTAGGGTTTAGATTGATCAACAATGTTAATTTTATCATATTTATTTGTTTTATTTTTTAACGGACATACACTAACAGTTATATATATGTTAGATGTTAAATCTTACAGTTATATGTATTCTGTCAATCACGTACAAGGCCAAGATTTCAAATTAGAGGGGGACAAACAACTCAGTGGTTTTATTGAGAGCAGAAAGGTCAGACATAACTGATATTTGTTAGTTTTGTTCAATTTTATTTTATATGTGCGTTTGTGTGTTGGATTAAAGACTAACAAAAGAGTTTGATTGAAGACTTTTATCACCAGAAAAATAAAATAAAAAATAGGGTAATTTGAAAAACAAAATAGATCAATATTATGAATTCATGGATAATAGAATCCAAATAATAAAGAGGAATGATTCAATGATCAACTAAAAACACTCAAGTAAAATTTTTGCATTATTTTCTATTATAAATAACCCCCACACGCCTATCAAGATAGGCTTTCACATTATATAAGTTTGTCATTTTAGGCGGTCCTCTAGCAATTCTCTATCATAAAGGTTGAATTTCAATATATGTATATATAGTAAAGGCATGTGTCGGCATTATAGTCGTCGTAGTCTTCTTGAATGCATGCTTTGTTTTATTTTTATTTTGGACCTTTTTGAGTTGATCCTTACTCTTTAATACGTGTCATTTGACTTAACCCTCTTTACTAGTCCCTTTAATTTAACCTCCATTTTTTTAACACCATTAGGCATTTTCTTGGAAAGATCTAATTGTGCATGGTAATAAGATTTGAGATATTTGAGAATGTAAATTAAAGGGTACTTTTGTCTTAAAAGTTTGAGGAGCTATGTCTAATAATGCATTAATGATTTTTTAAGGAATTTAGGTTCCCATCTGAAAAAAATGGGCATTAAATTAAATGGATTAATAAAGTGAGGGTTAAGTTAAATAATTAAGTGAAAAAAATCATTTTTTAAAAGAAATGATTTCTTTTACAATTTTTAGAGTGATATTTGCTATTACAATTTTTAGAGCGATATTTGTAATTAAATAGATTTAGAATCACAAAAAAGTGCACAAAAATCCATATTCACTTTGTCAGAAAATGAGTCCTATTATAAGTACTTTTTATGGACTTTCTTTTTCATTAATTATTTTGAGTCATCCTTGATTAAAAAGAATATGGTATAAACTTTAAAATGAAAGAAGCATGGGTCCTTAATCAATGATTCATCGATACAGTGCTAAACATTTGAAATTCTTGGGGGTGGCCACGGCCCCCCCTGGCCATGCCTTAGTTTCGTGCAAATGAAATTAGTTGGGAAATAATTTGTTTGTGTCATTCTCATACTCAATTGACTTTGAAAGCATACAGCAGAAGTTTATTGTTCATGACACTTCCTTGCAGCAAATGTTAACAATACCATATCCTGTCCTGGAACTTCCTATATTGAAATGCCTATTTACTTCAAACCTCAGTGGGTGTTAATGTTCTTACGCAACTTTATATGATTACCAGAACAAGGGACATGAAGATATCAAAGCTAGCCTTGATAGGTGTTTAAAATCAATTTCTGATCAACTCAACCAAATTACATATCGAGAGAGATTACAAGAGATTTCCACATTGCTTTCAGCTTTACTAGAGAGGATTGAAGGCTTTGTAGTTGATTTAAAAAATGATATATGCCGGAGTTCCACAAAAGAAATTCAGGCATGTAAACTTCTGAAATGGATAATTCTGCATCAATAAAAAATTTAATGTTTTTGAAAGTGATATTGGAGATGATTTCCCTCAAACATCTTAAGCAATCTCTCACTTATTGATAATTTGATCACTTGTAGACAACGACATATAACCTAAGAATTCAACACCAAAAGCATCTTGCTCCTATCGTTATCCCTCCACAGGTACAATTTTCCCCCGTCAAGAAAATGCTTTATCTTTTCCGGAGACCCATATAAAGAAATTTTCTCCACTAATCTATTGTGTCTGCTATAATGTAGGCTTGTACAATTCCCCAAGATATGCTAGTGCTAACACGCAATAAGTATGTTTTTTGGATTTTGTTATGTTATATTTTCCTCGGTTTTCCTCTGTATTACTATTGTACCTACTCACTAACCTGTAATTGAGGTAGTCTCCCAAAAAAATCTATGGAATGAAATAATTCACTGATCTTTGCCAATAATAATTCTTTAGAAAAGGAAAATATTATAATCTTGGATGGATAATTGCTAGAAAATAGAATATGTGATGGCATATATTTGAACATTGATTGTTACACCATTACATATAAAAAACGATTCCGCCTAAAACCTCTTGTATATATAAACTTTTTTGAGTTTGAAACATGTTTGAGGTTTATTGTGCATCAATGGAACCAGACTCGACCAACCAAAGAATATAACAAAGATGGAAAGGTAAACAAGCGACAAAAAAGATAATACATGGTTTGGAAAAATTACTTTTGCCCACCCAAAAGAGAACACTTCCAATATATAATAATGTCGGTCACAATGGTAGGAATACACAAGAACTGCCCACATTATCACTCGAGCCCCAACTACATCAAATATCTCCTTAGATATAAAGTTTGAAATCCCTAAACTATTCTCTCTCAGTTCTCTTTACACATGAAGTTGATCAATCAATGACAATACATCGCATACTAAAAATGACCTAAAATCTTGTTCTTAAACATAAAATTGAACCAACATCCAAAAAGTCCCCTTCTACAAAAAAATGTTCCAACAACTCGATTGAATTTGAATTCAATCCATTTGATCATTACTCACAGATCTTCACCTTGTGGAGAAATCCCATAACTTCAATACCGAGACCCCCCCCCCCCCCCGGGGGGGTAAATCCTCACACATGGTTTCCTTCTACTATCTAAACACCACTCAAATGAAGAATAATCTTCACGGCAATTAGTTCACAACAAACCAGGGTCAAGCTCATTAGCTGGCTCTAGAGGGACTCCAAGATACCTCTTTGCTAGTAGGCCTCTTCTCTAACCATCATACGTTGTAAAACTTACAACCAATGTCTAATGGAGATCAAATTCTTCCCCAACTTTGCGACACCACTCAATTTTGAACTTCACCGTTCCCAAACTCTCAACAACACATTTATTCGTGTTAGATAAAGATAAGTAACCTTGCATGTTAGAGTTGAATATTATGAGGCATCTACATATATCATGATTGACTATCAGAGTCATGTGAATCCTTGAAGGGCAATCTCTCAATATGTTGCCCGACTTCCTCCACTTTGCGGTTGTAATATTACTGGCCTTCTCATTCCTTGAGTACCATAGTTATTTAAGGCGTATCTAGGTGCTAATGTCTCTGGATCCTAGGCGCAAGATGAGGTGCATGTCTGATTGAAGTGAGGCGCACACTATACAAAATATGCAAAAAAATGTAATTATTTAATAACATGATTATTTATGATCTAAAATTTGAAATATATAGCATAAATTACTATTATATAAGGTTATGAAGAGACAAATAAGAAGATATATCTAATATATCAAATATACCATATATTTAACATATTGATCATCAAATAATCAAAAGAATCAAGGATATTAGTATATTTAAAACAAATGCACTCTAATGTTTGAAAGGAAAATCAAAATCAATCGGGGATATAAGTGTTGAAGTTTCATTGGTTTCTTTTTCCCAAGTAGTGACTAGTAAGAACGATAAAGTTTCACCACAAGTTAGGCTTGACTTTAGTTAGTTTTGGGGTGGGAAATGGTTCAATTATCCTCATTTCATTGAAAAATATTTAATCTCAAAATATTACTTGGTCTATTCTTGTATTGGGGGTATTTTTTAGAAAAAAATAGAAAAGGCGTGCCTTAGGCACACCTTGAGCCTGGAGTCTAAGTGCACAAGGCCCGCATGACAAGCCTGGAGCTTAGTCCCTCCTTTGACAACTAGTCCCTTGACCATGATCACACATAGGCAAGATCGAAATCTCCCCCCAACTATTTCCACATTTTGATAAATTATAGAGTTAGTTCCACTTCATCTATTTTTCCACACGATGGCGGGGACTATGTTGTCACAAGAATCCTTAAAGGAAGTAAGAACCAACATACTTATCCATCTATCTTCACACCAACTTTTTTGAGTTGAGCCACAATCTTGTGAAATATACTCATGTGCTTTAAACAGTAAAGCCCTAGTGTGAGATTGATATTGCTGTAAGATTTTTTGCTAACCATATTCTGCAAATTTGGGATCCGATGCTTGTTAATCGGTGCATTTGGTTATACATGACATATAAAAGTGATTAAAATGTTACAAGAGTGTGATTTTATTACTTACTTTTGATCATTGATGCCGTCTGATTTTTGTTATGTGGTGGTGTGTGTTGATTGATTGGTTTGTGTTAAACTCAGGGATGATCGGAATGCAAACTTATCTAGTGGATTGGTTCAGCGGCTTAGTCACCTTGATCTGATTTAAAGGCTCTTAAGGTATACACTAGGCATTTCACTTTGGATGTTTTATTTACTTTGACAGTCTATCCAGGAGTGTTAATAAATACTCATTTCAATAATTTGTTGCATATGCATATCTGAGAAATAAGCACGTCCGGATAAATGTGTGCCTAAAATCAAATATAGAACACCCAACACCCACCATGGATCTTAGATGCATACATCTATATAAATGTATCCGTATATTTATATATTCATATTCTCGTGTATTCAGTTCTCTAATTTTAAAAGTCCTAAATTATACCACCAAGTGAGGTTGAAATTTTAAAAGCAGTACACTAAAATTCACAGGCCTTTCAACATTTAGATCAATATCAATTCTGATCGAATATAAGAAATTTTATTAATTTACAAATCAAATAAGTTATAATGAGAAGTGGACAAGTGGGCCACAATATAAATTTGGGAAAACATCAATAATGAATAAAACAGATGTAAGTAATCTTCTTAAATTTGTGGCAGCTTATCTAAAAATATTCAAAAAAATTGTACTGATATGTTAAGAAGGTATAATATTCAAAACCTTATCGATAATTGCACTATAAATTTCTACAAGTGTGCCCAGGAGAACCCAATCGTGAGCATCTCAATTAAACCTCGTAATCATCTATAAATATCATGTCAGTGATATTCCTTAATATGGGGTAGTTAGAAATACATAACTTGTCTTTCTTGAGGAAAGCCTTGAAGCATAGGGTTTAGATGGTGGCTACAATAGTTGATTCACAACTTCCAAGGGCCTTGTATTTCCCTTCAAGATGGGGGAGGATTTTTCAGGTTCCATATATCCACGCATCTCACTCAGATCCTCAAAATCACCAAATTTTAGTTTCTTTGAAATTTTCAAGTTTGACAGTTCCATTTCCAGTGATATGCAAAAGTAGAAAATTTTACTAATTTTTGCCTTTGTATTTTCAAAATAGCACACTGATATTATTGTACTCTGTTTTCTCTTGATAGATAATTGAGTATTAATTTTTTTATATATTCATATAAATATATTTTTCCATATAATTTCTTCTCCTTTTTTCAATTTGAAACACAACTTAAAGCTTCACAATCGTGATTTTTCTACCATTACATAATGTAATTATTGATCAAAGTAAGTAATAGTCAAGTAAACCATTCATGAGTGTTGTTGATATGAGTTTACTTGATTGAATGCAAGTCAATTGCTTCTCTTCCCTTGAATAATTTTGAATGTCAATTCATCTTGTACTTATGTTTTACTGATTTTTTGTTGGTATTTTGTTTAATTTTCTTTTACTCCTTAACAGGTAAGTTCACCCTCACCGATGCCCTTGTGGTTACTGTTGGTATCATCGCTCAAGAAGTTATTGGTGATGTTTGGATGATTGATATCCGAGCTAATGAAGTTGATATTAGTATTACCATCAAGTCAACCGGTATCTCTCTTTACTATGAGATGGTAAATGACTAGCTAAAGAGATAAAATGGAGAGATAAACGGACATGAGTACCTAATCTATATAATATATTCTCCCGGGCACATTGAGTTCTCATTTGAGGTTACGTCCGCTCTCCTTATTATTGATGGTGCACTGGTTGTGATGGATTGTGTTGAAGGCGTGTGCGTCCAAATCGAAAATGTTTTCCTACCAGATACTATAATTACCAACTTTCCTCATCATAGATTTTTAAATTCTACTTATATTTTATTTTACTTACTAAACAAATCGTAAGATTGTGTCCTTAGTGGATGAGGATGTTATTGTATTGATTCATATCTGTTTTTATCAAATGCATTGTATTGGTCTGTGTTGTATTTTTACCTTTTCTCTTATAAATAAATGTAATGAATATTCATTTCATTTATTGGGTTGGATGTCCCAATGTTGGAAGATAAAGTTAACATCAAGCATGTTTTGCCTTGTATGTCAATGTCATCATATAATATCCTTTGGATGATTTTAAAACTGATGTTGGCAGTTCATTTTTTAATTAACATTTATGTTCAAAAAGAAATTTGGGTTAAACAAATCACATGTTGAGATTACATTGGGAGATTGTGGTATATTAATTTGTTTAAAATAACTCCATGCACTGGATTGTTTCCTAGGATTGATATAAAACATGTTTGGTAATGAATGTATATTTGTTCTGAATGAAGAATGATGGATTTGAGTATTGAACATCTGACTTATACTTCTTTCACTCTGTTCCGCTAATTTCTCTATTACCACTACTGAATAACGCTATCAATTTGCATCTCCTACTCTCACAAGCCACCTGGCATCTTTCATGTACTCTATTTTGGTTAAAGACGATTATGATTTAAGATCTAGGATTATGGTTTATAAATTTATTATTTTTCTTTTCTTATGATAGATGATAAAGAGATCAGAAGTTATGAGAAAGTAATGAATGATTTTCGTACTCATTATCGACTCAACATGTTTGATGATTTGAAACTATAAGAACTAACCTATAAAACACAGTATGAATCTATGTTTGGGTCTATATATATAAAATATTTGTTTTACTTTAATTATATTTTTTTGGCAGAATGTTTGTTGGTTTCATTCAAATATCTCAAGAATCAATTGACGGTACATTATTTTTTCCCTCATTCCATGTATTCTGCATATGTTTATTATTTAATCTCAAATTGATTATGTTTGTTTCAAATGTGATTGCATACTAATCATATTATACATACATTTGATTTAGTTCTTTAAATTTTGACATTACATGTTTCTTAAAATGGTAAAAAACAAATAAGTATTGACTGTTATTGGATAGTAATCATATTTTAAATAGATTTTATAATTTTTCTTAGTTTGCACATTAGGTGTTTGTTAAAATGTTAAAGAAAATAATTATTGATGGTTATTCATAATTTACTTGATAGTTGTTCTCCAATTGAATACATTTGTTTGAAATGTGATTGCATTGTATTCATATTTTACATACATTTTTTCTTTTTCTTTCAATTAGAAACACTACAAAAGAACTTCTTTTTTGAGACAGTGCTCCAACCGTCTCAAAAAGTCATTTGGCCTTTTGTGCTCTTCAGGTTCTGCAGTGCTATACAACCCTTTATGTAAACTATTTACATAAAGAGTACTAGTATAGAGGGGTTAATAATATAAAATACTAGTATTTGTATAAGTTTCTTCCTTCTGTCTTTGGAGTTTCAATGATAAAATCTCTTTACAAGTTGCAAGCCTTGGATCCAGTTCTTTTTAATCCAGACACTGTCCTAGTTGAACCTTATAATCTTTTCTTTCTAGTGCATCACAATTCCTTAGCACATAGAAATAACCTTACAAACTGAACTCAATCTTGTGAAACCAGTGACTGGAAAATCTCATAAGTCAGCATTAGTAAAAGCAAAATATCAATAAAAAAAGGTATGAATGTAACCCAGTCAATCTTAAATGACTCAATGTTTAACTTAGGTTCTGCATATTTACAGTTGTACATACAATATGAATTGGAATTATTGTACCTATTCCTTAGTGGTTAATAAGGAATGACCTCAGAATATTCATAAAGGAATAAATTGAGACCGACTTTGTGAATTTAGGAATGAACTAAGGTTATGTTTGGGATCATGGGATTCATGCTTTGGAGTTGGAATTGGAGCCAAGTAGTTAAAGTTTTGAACAAATATGACCCCAATTCCAATGCATGACTTTCATGCTCCTAAACATAGCCTAATAATATAGTTTACAAGATCTATAAAAGTAGATGTGGGATTCCCAATTCATTCTTTCCATACACATTAACTCAAAGATAACTGTGTCCAAAAGGCATAACCTCCAAGAATTGTCCCAACTAGTTGGTGTACATCGTCTCTTCCTAGCAATAAGTATATATCTAGATCAAATAATGATGAGAACTGTAACAGATACATTACAGAACCTGAAAAGCACAACAATAAATGCGAAAACCTTTTATACCTTTATGATAGAATCACTCGTTAAAATTTCTTCAGCAACAAGCTCAAGTAGACTAATTTGGCCTATGACCTCTCCAAATAAAGAATTTTATAAGAATATATGTAAAAGTGATCTCACAAGAAAACTAAATAGATCAGAAATAATATAGACATATATTATTTCATCATAAAGACTAAGATACATAAAGGTTTGTCATCTCTACAGGTGCAACCTCTAATAAGTAAAAAACATAATAACCAACAGCTATACGTTTTGTCGCGTGACTAATAAAGGGCGAGATACTGAATCCTTTAAAAAAGGAAATACCAAATCATTGATATTTAGCATTCTGAAACTAGGATTCATGAAACGAGTAAACTAAACTACACAATTTCACAGAAGAGATCATCCAAATAAACATAGATTTTTATAATGTAAAAGTTAATGATTAGTCTTAGGTTAAACCAAAATAACATGGTGCAAAAGTTCAAAGCTGTGTTAATGTTTTAGTACCACATGCATGTATACCTCTGTCAATGATATGCTATGGATTTGGATATGACATAGCATATCATTTATTAGTTGGATACTTGAAAAGAGCCTATAATATTTTCCATTTCTTTTGGGGAAATATGATCATTTCGATACATGTATACCTCTTTCAATGATCTGCTCTGTCAAGTATGAATCAAGGATATTTTATGTCAAAAAGTGATCTGAAATATGGTCTGCCAATGATATGCTCTGTTATAATCTTGGTCAACATGTTTCGAATGTGTTTTTTAAGTTGTAAGTCAAAGTTTTACTTGTTTTATACTTCAATCGCTTCACCCAAAAATGATCTGAAATATGTTATGTGAATGATATGCTCTGTTATACTTCACTTGACTGATTCATGTATACCAAAATTCTTTTGGAGTTATGTTTTAATATTCTCCAATAATTTCCCCATGAATTCTTCAGATTCTAGTATTCCTCATAACCATTGGACCCATAAACAAGTATTAAAACTGCATGGTTTATGTCAGGTTTGCTAAAATCTAGGACCAAACAGGTTATTATGAGTTTGGGTAGGGTGAGAATTGTATTTGACTGAAAGTTGAGGGATACCTTATATGTGGATCAAATTATTGTTTCATATCATAAAGAAACTCGAGTCTAATTAGCAATTCAGTAATTCAGTGGGATGGATCGTCAAATTAGTATCGGGATTTTTCCCTTAAAACTCTACACTACTAGTGTCTAGGAAGATTATTTTGGAATTAGGTTGGATTTACATATGGATACTTAGAATTAAATTTGGTCCAGTGCGTAAATGTTAGTGCTAGAATATTGATCGTGATGTGTAAAAAAAACAAGAGCATCTAGACATAAAAGTAGTAAAAATATGGCTGACCTTTTTGCAGTCATTAATCGTTGTGCACAATGATTTCTCTAGCATTACATGTTGCGCTTTTGGGTCGTTAATGATATACATTAGGATTTCGTAATGAGTTATGTTTGGAGTTGAAATAACCAACATAATTGATAAACATTGCAACATAATGGAGTTAACATGGGCTTTTCCAAGTCCATTGAGAACCTTTCTAAAACCTTTTTCATGTAGTTAGCTTAAGAGATGAACATCTTTCTCTTTGTTCAGTCTATCAAAATCTTTATTGCAAATATCTTTCTTGCAACCCCTAGATCTTCCATTTCCATCTCATTACTCAATTGAATTTTCAACTTCTAAAGTTCAAAGGTTTAGAATTATCTATATCTTTAGCTACTGTAAGGGCATAAGAGATAATCTCAGCAAATCCATACCATTCCAAAAAACACCCGGACAAACAACCTTGAAATCAAAAGGGAATTTCTGCATATCCATCCACTTATTTGATAAGAATCTAAATTTCAAGAGGATCTAAGGGCCTATCCCATGATCGAGTCTTCTTGAAATAATATCATCGAAATCGAGTCTTCTTGAAATATTAAAACACATTAAAGCAAATACTACTGTGTGCGTAATCATATGTCGTGTATACATTATAAAATTCCATTAAATTATATTAGAGATGCATTAAATTTATTACCTTGACTATCCATAGGATTGTCATAATTAGTTGCTTGAGACAAATGTGCGGAATCTCCGGATTGTCCGGGATTTATACATTATAGTTTCGACATTGCACAAGTTTAAAGTGATATTACCAACAAGTGAAATGGCCCAAGGGTAAGAAATTTGAGGACAAATTTGTGGAGATGGTAAAGAAATATGGATACAAAGGTTCACATTTGTTGAAGGAATGGTTGAAAAAGCCTGCATTTATTCCGTCATTTGCCCCAACATCACTTATTTATATATCAAACCAAAAGAACATGCCTAAAATATTTCTAATCGATGATGTGACCATAGCATCGATTGTGGATCACTGTTATTATTATTTTATTTGATTTATCTTTATGGATGTATTTTCAGATTAGGATTCTTTATTTATATTTAGGTCTTTTAGACTTTCACACATCTAATATGTGGGTTTTTAGACTTTAGTGCTTGTCACTTATATTTATTGACTTTAGTAACTTATTCATTATTGGTCAATTAGACTTAACAGTTATGTGCCATACATGTGGCCTTTTTATTAACTTTACTACCTCTCATGCCCATGTGTTCATGAAAATATGAACTGGAGCAGTGTGCAAAAGATCAGTGGGCACTTCACAAAGTCCTACACCAATGAGCAAGGTGAGAACTAGTTCACAGGTAAAATGTAATCAAAATATATATTGCATATATTATAAAGGCACAATTTCCCCACAAAACGATTTTGGTAAGGTTTTCATTTATAAAGTTTTTTCATTTTTACCATGCTTAAACAAATAGTGAAACTAAGCCTCTAAGTCAAATTTACCTTTCATCCTTATCTATTATCTAAATTGTAAGATAATTATTAAAACTCCTCATCACAACTCTCAAACAGTCTCGCTATCAAAACCACGATCACATAGCCCAACACCGACCTATATACCACAAGTTTATATCACGTGATTAACATACAATAGAAATCGATTGCACATTAAGAGAGTCTATAGATACATGTATATGTACATACAAGCATATCACAACATTAAGACTAGATTAAGATTCCTAATTTACAGACGTTTATATCTTGACTTTGCATGGACTCTCAACCTCATAATAAGACAAAGTAGATATATGGGTCTTATAGTGTGGTAATCGCACTTAGACTCGTGGTCGTGTTTAAAGTAAAAACAATATTAGAGAATGAAAACGTAAGATAAAAGTAAAACGTTGTGAAAATAGGCATAAACACCTCACATAGGATCAAAGAAAGTTGTGGAAACAACCTGAGTAGTCATGTGACTCACGTGTTTGAGATTTGACCAAAATTTGGAAATTTCAAATGTTAAAACTTGAAAATTGGGCTTTGTGGATGAAAATACAAAACAATAATCAAACATTATGGAAAGAGGCAAACACGCCTCATACATGATTAGATTACATTGTACAAACAACTCGTGGATTCAGATGTAGTTCTAAATTTCAAATTTCTACATATAAAACTTTAGAGTTAGGGTTGGATCATGTAAATGCAAGATAAAAACATAACGAACCGAAAAGAGGGATGCACACTCACAAGGGACTAATGTAAGATTATTGTTAGGTTGTGCAGGCCGTGTGAGATTATTATTATAATTTTTTATAAACTCGAACATGAGTCTGTTGAACCTTTATGTTGATGAACTTAATTTTTTTTATCTTATTTATGTTTAATCGGTGGAAGGGATTTATTGTTGGTTTAGTTGTAGCTTTTGTTGTTGTTGAGTTTATTTTAATGTTAAAACATGTTGGATTTCACGAATAAACAAAGGAAATTCTGTCGAATTTTTTTGAAATTAATAAGTATTAAAATTAATTAAGTCGAATAGACACGCATTTGAAAACTGGGTATTGGTGGGAGAAAAAGTAAAATAACTAATAAACATACCAGAAAGAGAATACACATGCATCTTCTGCCAAATTTTTTTGAAAATTATTTACAATTATATGTGTTATATAAAAAAAATCTATTTGACTTAAATTATACACTACTTAATACTTTGGCAATTTTTGAATTTATATGTTGTGTTTTACATTGCAATAGAGATTTATATATGATGTTTTAAACTTATGTAGGGGCAACTACTTAAAGGCATGTGAAATGTGTATCGCATCAGACGAGATGATAGTGAATGTAAGCGGGAAGAGGACTTCGACGTATTGTTGCCTAAAATTATGAAGCGATTATTACTACGGAGGAACACTTAATTTTAATAGACAAGTTTAATTTGGTTGATGTGTTAGCTTGATTTGATTTCATGTAGTTTTGTTTGATGTGAGACAAAAAATGTTGGTGGAAGTGTAGTTGTATTTCTTGGCTAAATGTTATAATCTATAATGCATCAATTATAACATTGAATGTGGAATAAATGATTCTATGAACTTTGGTTTGTGTTTAGATTTACTTGTCAACTATGTAGATTTACTTGTCAACTAAGAAATTAATAGTGGTTATTAATTTTTTATTATATGTTTAATTTATGATCGTTTATATTAAACCCTCATGTGATAATTTTTTTTATATGACCTTTTTAAAATTTTGAAAACTGTTTATCATGACGCTTTATAAATAAAATATGACATTTTATAAAGTATATTATAACCATTTTTATAGCAGATACGACAATTTTGAAAAAAAAAGTCATATATAACCATTACTTAATATGACACTTTTTATAGGCATCAATTATGACACCCAAACTTATGACGCTTTTCATTGAAAAATAAAGCGTCATAATATGCGTTTTATGACACTTAAAAAAGGTCATAAAAGGGCTTTTTTCTTGTAGTGAGTGTTATGCATGCTATCAATGCCAACCTAAATAGTCATTTATTGTGTGTTAAAAGAATAAAAAAAATATGTTAAGGGAACACTTAATTATGGCATTTGGTATGCAAAAGACACTACAAGCATAATAGTTTGTTACATGGACGCCGATTGGGCAGGTTTCTCAAATGATAGTAAAAGTACATCTGGTCCTTTCTATTATGTAGGAAATAATTTAGTTAGGTAGAGTAGTAAGAAGTAAAAATGTATCTCCTTACCTAGTGCGAAATTTGAGTATATAGGAACTCGGAACTATTATGATCAATTTTTATAGATTAAACAAATGTTGTGTGATTATGGAATTAAAGAGGAGAAACTAACTCTATTTTTTGATAATCAAAGTCCTATAAACAAGTCTAAGAATTTTGTTAAGCACTCACACACTAAGCATATTAAAATCAGACATCACTTCATTCGAGAACTTGTCGAATCCAAAGAACTAGAAATTGAGTATCTAAACACTGAAAAGTAATTGTCTAATTTATTTACAAACCCTTGGATAATACTCTTTTTGAATCATTAAGGAAATATATAGGGATGATAGTCCTTGAATAAGAATTTTGCCTTATAGTCATATTCCTCGGTATATATCTTACTAATAATTAATTTCTTAGGATCTTGGGTATGGTTGTTTGATAAATGAAAAAAGACGACTCATTTATCTTTTTAATGTATGTGACCCTTGATATGATCCTAATAATGACTTACAACTTAGAAGAATTATTCTATTTTTATCTCTCGTAAATCTGTTTACCTATTGTCTATTTGAGACAAAATGGGGTAGAAGGCTTGACTACATTTCTTATAACCTTACTCCATATATTTCTATAATTCAACTAACATGACATTTAAAGTGTTTTATTTTAGGAATTTTTATAAAGATCTTGATGTACATTATTCTTTATTTAGGGTAATGGTCTGTATTATAGTTGAGTTCTGTATTTTTTTTCTTCATCTTATTTTTTATTCGATGATGGAATTGAGTAGAAGAGAATTTTGTATAGGTATCTAGGATATTTTTTTGTGCCTACGAGTACTAATGTACTCAAGGTAATTTTTTCTCCAATATCCAAGGGGTTAGAATGAAACACACTATATAGTTGATTTATTAGGAGTCTGCACTATATAGGAGTTCTAACTAATTTGGATACGAAGACAAAATATTTTGTACATAAAATTGAGCCTCCCTGCTTCAAGGTACAACAAAGTGTAGCATTAAGTACAACTTCAGCAGTCCCAATCATAGTTTATAAGTCAAAAGGTAGTAAACAACATACTACAAGAACACATTGCACTCATAATGCATTTGTGTGTTTAAAATTATTTTTAATAATTTTTGGGAACTTTTAAAATTAATTTTTAAAACATCTAAAATTGATTTTAAAAGTTGTGGGCTTAATTGGAAATATTAAAAAGCTTCCCAAAAACCGTTTGGACTGAATCCAAAACTGACACAAAATATTCTACTTGAAAATTAGATTTTAGAAAGCTAAAAAGTGTGTGTGTGTTGGCGTGTTATTATGCTACACGTGTTACACACTTGCTTGTATTTGATTGGCCCATTGAGTGTTTCTACTCTCTCACAAAATTGGGATGAATTTCTAGCCTTCGATCTAATATAATCAATGGTCTACATGTCCTTAGACTTAATCCCAGTGCAACACCTTTTAACCAATCCGAGCATTTTACTTGAAAAAGGTTATAAACGGTTATTCTTTCCTTGGGTGGTGCACTCTTGATCGTTGGATTGATTTCAAAATGGTAGATGAAATCACAACCATTTATTCAACCGTAGAGTTCGAGTTTGAGACTTTTCCAGTCTTTAGAGAGAGAAGAAAAAACAGAGAGTAGAGAGAGAATAGAGAAAAATCTGAGAGAAAAAGATTTGTCTAGAGAAATTCTTTCAAATCCTTTTCAAAAATATTTTTAAAAAAGAAGTATGTTAGAGTTTTTAAATATAAGAATGATCTCCCTTCTAATTTTAAAACCACTTCTTAAAACCCTTTTTCGTTCTTCAAACATTAAGGTCTCGGTGAGTTTTCGTTAGAGTAATTTTTGTGAGAAAAATTGTGGATACCTTCCTCTGAAAACTTATCTCTCACAACAACATCACAATGTAAAATATCTTATTCTCTTTTTAGAAATTTAAGATTTTGACCAAGTGATACATTACACGCACTACTTAGGTTGTTTTGTATAATTTCTATTTTTTAAAAATCATCTCTCTGTGTTTATTTCAAATCCCTTTTTTCTTAAAAGTAGACTTAAAATTGGTTGCATGTTTTAGTCTGGTTTGATTTCATAATTTTACAGTTTGTAAAATTTCTTGTATATAAATAATATTTTAGATATGAGTTTTTCAAAATCTAAAACATACAGATCTAAAACAGTCTTATAGTTTGAATCTGATTTTCGATTCTTTTAAAACAAAATAACATATAGAGTCTCTGTAATTTGTAGGACTTGTTTGTAACATTTAAGTGTGAGTGTTTTCATATCTTGAATATCTTTAGACACACATTTTACACTTCTCACACACACTGCACACATACTCAAAGTGTGTTATTGAGAAAGAGATTTGTTTGACTAAGAAGAGCGGAATACAACTATTGGGAGAGGTCAGAACAAAAGGAATACCATTGGGGGTGTGGTCAATTTAGGTATACTTCATTATTTTTTAATCTCATGTTATAGATTGTAATATTGTAACCTTGCTTTATTTTTAGTGGAATTTGGGTTTGTGGTGTAGCGATTACCGTGGATGTTTCCCCTAATTTGAGGTTTTACTACGTAAAAAATATCATGCGTACTTTACTGTTTTTGTTTCTCTTTTCTTGGAAAACTGGTTATGATTAATAAGGCTTAATAAGGTTTATTTTTTAAAAACAGTTTTACCAAGAATCTTAAATTGGTTTATGTTTTACATAATTACACATCTTGTATTTTTAATCAAAAGGAGTTTCCTCAAAGAGTTTAATAGTTGCTTACCTAATCATTAACTTTTGTTAATAACTTGGTGAGCTATTTTCATTAAGACATTCTACGGGCAGACATATGGGAGACTTATTATATTTGCATTTCTTTACGTTTTACATTTATGCTTCATCGAATTTCGAGGACGAAATTCCTGTGTTAGTGAGGAAGAATGTAATACCCCGCGATTTTGGACCGTAAATATCTTATTATAAATAAAAAATCGAAAAAAATCTTTTTTGGGGACTTAAATTATTTTTATTATTTAAAAATGTTGGTTTTGATATATAAGAAATAAGGTTTTAATAGGATTCGAAATTTGGAAAAAAATTGGATTTTTTTTTTTACTTTTCTTCTCTGTCAGTTGAAAAGTGGGGAACAAATTCGGCGAATAGGGGGGGGCGATTCAGTGTGGGGCAGATTTGGCGAATTTTATTATTTATGGTGTTTGTGTTGGTTTCAAACTCTTTTATTTTCCTATATTAAAAAAGCTCGGGTTTAGACTTTTCCAATGCTTTTCACTCATTTAAAAAAATAAGTAGCCTCCTAAGATTTCTTTCCACTCTTCAAAAAAACCTAAACCTCATTAAAAAATACAAGTTTCTACTCAAGTTTTGAAGATTCAAATCGAGATTTATCAAGAACAACCAAGAACGTGTCATTGTCATTTTCGCGAGAGGATCTCAATCGTGTAATCAGAATTTCGAGGAGGAATGTTACGAGTTTTCAAGTGTTAACATTATTTGAATCATATATAAGTTACGTGGATTACACAATATGCTACACTAAATCTTTAGAGAGTAATTTTATTGATCCTCATTTATTTGTACTCCTCTTGAAAATATTTTGGTATTTTTTGGAATCTCATGTGTTATTCGATTGAAATATTGTGTATTTGTTTACTTGGTCAATGTGTCATAAAATTTTAATATGACATGAGAATGGTCACCTGCAAAAAGTCCAGTAGTAGGAATAAGGCTTTAAGATGCCTAAAAAAAGAAAGATGAGGTCCGATGACCCATTGCTGTGTTATTGAAAGATAAATTGGTACAAGGCTTCGGGATTGCATTGGACTCATATACGATTTTTGCAATGCTATATTTTTGTTTGTCGTTATCATATTGAGCATCAACTCTTGTCATATTATGTACTTCCACTACATAAAAAACAGGAATCTGGGACGGTTTAAAACTGTGCCAGATCAAATCTGGCACGATTTTGAACTGTGTGTGACACCCCGACAAATTAAATACCGGGTAGCTACTCCTTTATTAAATTAAATCAAAATGCCAAGTTGGCTCAGTTAATAGCATCACTGTCGAAAACATTTTAATGATTACTAACCACCTAGTATTTAAAAGTAAGATGTCAAATTTTAAATTAAATCTGATTAACATGCGGTAAGAAAAATGTAGAAGAATAACATCATCATTCACAATAAAATCTCAATAAGGTAACTAACAGATAATAATGAGTCTGGAGGAAAACTCCTCACAACAATCCCACAACTGAATTAAATAAAATTGCATCCTGAATTAATTACATGCCAAAAGTCTGAAAATCTGAAATATGAAATGTCAGTAATAGAAATGGGCGACATGCCCTACAAATGATGAAACTGAATATGGAGTCAAGATAAAAGAAGCGTCTAATATCAAGGCCCTGTAACTTCCACAACATCTACAGCTCGTCACCTGAACATAAATCCTATGCATGGTGTCCTTGTGGCTGGGCACCTAAAAGGTTTTTACAAAAATAGATTTGAAAGCAAACGGGTCAGAGCCCGAAAGTGGATAGTATTTAAAAATAGCAAGTGTTTTAATAACATTAAAACAATGAATGCAAAATACATGTTAGGACGTGCACTCACATGAAATACTCACCTCTCGACTAATTGTGCACTCTTAACGTACCATACCCATCAAAGTGATATACGTATCTAACCAAACTGTAATAAGTTCTACTCCTTACTACTCAATTCCCATTATACATTCTAGCGTTATCAATTAAATAGAGGGCTTTACTTGATCTCGGATTCTTAATTATTACCAATAAAATTCACTACCGGTTATCCCGTTATATTTTCTCAAAACATTACCATATTTATACTCACAATACTAACATGAAAGTTCTCATTAATTAAATGTATATTATTCACGTCATAAATATACAATACAAGCATCCCGAGACTAAGCTGCGGTGCACACATACTCTGCTATCCATCCCGGTACATCATGTACATAAGGATCACGCATTCCGAATCTCTCAGGAATCGTACTCAAATAATAGCAAATCACAAAACAATGGAGGCGAACACAGTCACATCACATGGGTCACGCACATACCTACGGTCCCACGATCAGCAGACTTATTAACTTCCCAATAAGTCCTTCTCTGACCTATGTTCTCGAGGTACCAATATAAATCCGGGCAACACAAAGATTAGATGGACCTAAGCGAACGTAAACCTCCCGTGATAGCAAGTATGGTAGGTATGTCATACACATCAAATCATATATACTAAGTATGCACACATCTTAGCTATTACCATATTTATTTTAGTGGTATACTTCTCGTTCTTATACCCACACACTTGTCCCCGGTTTATATATACACGTCACCCATTATCCTCATGTCGTAATTAGTTACTCACGTTCTAACCCATAAATATCATTTGGTTCAAAACGCACATCTAAGTTTTACTCCCCAATATATCCCAAATGTCCCAACTATGTCAATTAGTCCTCAAGGAAGTGTCATCCCTACAATTAAATAAGGTTACGGAACACTAGAAATCAAATCAGGCCAAAAAGGCCAAACTGTCAGCTCGTTAGAAGTCTCGTTCGAACGAGGCTGGTTCGAACGAGAGTTCGTTGGAACGAAGTGGGCATCGAACAAAAGGCATTGAACGAACTTCCCCCTCGTTAGAAGGCAAACTGTCACCTCGTTAGAAGCTCGTTCGAATGACCTGGGCAGGTCTTCTAACGAGATGGCAGTTCCGAGCCCAGAATTTCTAAATCATTTTTCACCAATTTTTCTCACGTCAAAACTCCTCCAAAAATTATTCCAACAATATTTTAAGGTTCCCCAACATTCCTAAACATTCTTAGGTCGTAATCTAACACATTCATGGGATCAAATCTTCCTATACAACACCCAATTATTAAATCTCCCAAAGTTTCCCCCAAACCTTATGAGTATGAACCCTAGAATTTAAAGTCATCAATTTTCCATAAATAAATTCCGTTTTTAAATCATGGAAAGTTGTATTTATGTTAGCACAATCATCCAATAACATTCTACATGCAATCCGTACATCATAACTTGAATTTCTATCTCCAATTTCATGGGTTTTTGTCATTTTCCCAAAACAATGCAATTTTTACAAATTTCTACGCATGGAAGAAGCATTCGAAGTAAATAACATAATTAAACCACTTGCCTCTAATCTTTCTCTAAATTTGATGTTGAATCTTGAAGGTTTAATTGTCCTCTCTCTCTCTCTCTGCAGAATTCTCTTCTATCTCTCTTTACAAGTTCTTCTCTAAAGATTGACAATGGAGGTGGAGGTTTGTTTTTGGACCCTTAACTTCTCTTCTAAACTTCTCCCGTAGCCCACTACTTAGTTTAGTGCTGATAATGGTTGGTGGGTTTATTTAATAATCAGAATTAAACTCTAATTTTCGTGGGTTTTAATTCCTAAAATTCTAAAATTACCAAAATACCCTTATAAGTTGCCGGTATGGCCTAAAAATTCCCCGGGACCCAAACTAAACCCCCGGCTAGTGTTTTCTGTCTATTTCGACCCTTCCGGACGCGTTGGCGCACTCAAAATGACCATACGGTTGATAGAAATAAAATTCACTTTTTAATTTAGATAATTACATTCTTGACGCGACTGTCACGCGCGTCCCAACAAAATTTCCCAAATTGCCGTATATAAATCTCACGACAATTTAATAATTTCAATATTCATATAACGTCGTATGTACACATTATAATCAAATACCAACTCACATCTCGTTAATATTTTATCCGGATTAATTCCCAATTAATACACATTTAATTCAGTTAATCCCATAAATAAATATCACAAAAATACGGGGTATTACATACTTCCCCCCTAATAATAGAATTTCGTCCCGAAATTCGAAAATAAAAAGTACCTGGTAAAAGTAACTCTGGATAACGTTCGCGCATCTCATCCTCGCGCTCCCATGTGGACTCCTCGACATTATGATATCGCCACTGAACACGTACTAATGGAACTATCTTTGACCGCAGTTTCCGCTCACTTCGGTCCAAAATAGCAATCGGCCCCTCCTCGTAGGAGCTATCGGGCTGGAGATCGATGTCCTCCAAAGCAATGTGAGAATGAGCCAAATCATCTCTAAGATATTTCCTTAGCGAGGAAATATGAAACACATCATGAATACTGTGCAAATGCTCCGGTAACCCAAGTCTATACGCAACAGACCCAATCCGTTCGATGATAGGAAATGGTCCCACATATCTCGGTGCCAACTTCCCCTTATTCCCAAATCGTATAATCCCCTTCACAGGAGACACTCTGAGTAAAACCTGGTCCCCCACTTGGAACTCCCTGAAGAACCTCTTCGCATCAGCATAGCTCTTCTGTCGATCTTGAGCTACCCGAATGCGACTCCGTATCAATTATATCCTTGCCGAAGTATCCTGAATCACTTCCGGCCCAAGTAGTTTGTTGTCCCCCACCTCCAACCAACATGCTGGGGAACGACAAGGTCTACCGTACAATGCTTCAAATGGGGCCATGCCAATGGTGAACTGGTAGGAGTTGTTGTAAGAAAACTCTACCAGTGGAAGATACTGTTCCCATCCACCCCCGAAATCAATGATGCACATACGCAACATGTCCTCCAACATCTGGTTTGTACGCTCGGTTTTCCCATCGGTCTGCGGGTGATACGTCGTACTCAACCGCAATTCCGTGCCCATGGCCTCCTGAAAACTCTCCCAAAACCGTGAAACAAATATCTTGTCTCGGTCAGACACGATATTTAGGGGCACACCGTGAAGTCTCACTATTTCTGCAATAAAAAGCTGGGCATACTGTCCCGTAGTGTAGTCTGTCCTTACGAGTAGAAAATGAGCAACTTTGGTCAACCTGTACACAATTACCCAAATGGAGTCGTGACCCCTCTGTGACGTAGGTAACCCCGTGATAAAGTTCATGGAGATGCTTTCCCACATCCACATCGGGACCTCTAATGGTTGTAGCAGTCCTGCCGATCTCTGATGGTCCACTTTTACCAGCTGACAAGTGGCGCATTTAGAAACAAACACGGCAATATCTCTCTTCATTCCGCTCCACCAATACTGTCGTCTCATGTCTTGGTACATTTTATCCCCACCGGGATGTACCGCGAACCGTGAGTCGTGCGACTCTGCCATCACCTCGTGTCGCAATTCCTCCCCTTCCGAAACTACCAGTCTTCCATTGAAGCGTAATCCCCCGTCCCAGCTAACGGTATAGGACTCGGCTCCCTCTACTAATAATCGAACTATCTGCTCCTGACAGAACGAGTCATCTGCTTGTGCCTTTACCACTCTCGTGACAATCTGTGGTGTAACAGTCATCACCGACATGAATGATCGGGACACTGCATCCTGGTGTCCCAACTCCTTCCACTTTGCCTTCCACACCCCTGCCACCTCATCTACTGGCATACGGCTCAACACGTCTGCTACCACGTTAGCCTTCCCCGGGTGATATTGGATATCGAACTAATAATCCTTCACAAACTCAAGCCACCTTCTTTGCCGCATATTCAACTCCTTCTCCGTGAATAGGTACTATAGGGACTTGTGGTCCATGAACAATCGAAACTTCTCCCCCAATAGATAATGTCTCCAAATCCGTAGGGCAAATACCACTGCCGCTAACTCCAAGTCATGAGTGGGGTAATTCTTCTCGTGAGGCTTAAGCTTACGAGAAGCATAAGCTATGGCCTGACTCTCCAGCTACAATACACCTCCAAGTCCTTGTAAGGACGCATCGGTGTAAACTAGATACTCAACTCCCGGTCTCAGCAATGCTAATACAGGTGCTGAGGTCAACTTGTCCTTCAACTCATCGAATGCCAACTGACAGGCATCGCTCCAAGTGAACGGCACACCCTTATGAGTCAGATGTGTCAAAGGACCTGCTATCTTGAAGAAACCCCGAATAAACCTCTTGTAGTATCCTGCTAGGCCCAAGAAACTACGGATCTAAAGTCGGTGTCGTGGGCTGTCCCCACTCCCTCATCGTGGATACCTTCCCCGGATCAACAGATATCCCCCGGTCGGAAATAATATGCCCCAAAAACTGAACCTCCTTCAGTCGAAACCCACACTTCTCATACTTTGCATACAACTCGTTCTGACGTAGTGACTGCAAAACCTGCCTCAAATGCTCGGCGTGCTCCTCCTCTGTCTGGGAGTAAACTAGAATGTCATCAATGAAGACAATGACGAACTGATCTAGGAACTCTCTGAACACCCTATTCATTAAGTCCATAAACACGGCTGGAGCATTGGTCAAACCAAAAGGCATAACCCGAAACTCGTAGGAACCATATCTCGTTAAGAAAGCAGTCTTAAATACGTCCTCATCCCTGATACGCAACTGATGGTACCCTGATCGCAAATCAATCTTTGAGAAGAAAGAAGCTCCTCTCAACTGGTCGAATAAGTCATCGATTCGGGGAAACGGATACTTATTCTGTATCGTGACCTTATTCAACTCCCGGTAATCCACACACAATCTCAATGATCCATCCCTCTTCTTTACGAATAACACAGGGGCACCCCACGGCGAAGTACTCCTCCGTATAAACCCTTGACCCAACAACTGCTCAATCTGGTCCCGTAACTCTCTCATCTCAGCTGGAGCCATACGGTAAGGCGTGCGGGCAATAGGCCGAGTGCCCTGCATCAAATCGATCACAAAATCTATCTCTCTACTCGGAGGTAATCCAGGTATATCCTGAAATACATCGGCAAACTCTCGAACAACCGGAATCGAATCAAGTGGTATTACCACTTCCTTAGAGGTCTCCTCCTCTATATAATACAAATGAGTGGAGGATCCTCCCTCAGGACGAGGCATCACCACCAAAAACATCTCCTATCCGGGAATGGCAAAGATAATACTCCTACTGAAACAGTCAATCATGGCTCGGTACGCAACTAGCCAATCCATGCCGATAATGGCATCATACTCGGTCATATCTAATACTAACATATCCGCGGGTAAAGTAAACCTCCCGATCTCTATACCCACGCCTCTACATACAAGGGAAATCACGGAACCCCTACTCAACGGTGAATCTACACATGTAACCGTGCTCTCGGCGGTGTCTAACAACCCAATGGTGCGTGCAAATCTCATAGCAATAAAACAGTGTGTAGCCCCCGTGTCAAATAAAATACGCCCCATAGTCCCCTGAATAGAGAACATACCCTCAATGGCTGGTGGATCTTGTGGGGCTGCGGACTGCTGAAGCTGATATACTCTCCCATACTGAAGCTGCCCCTGCTGAACTGGGACCGCTGGGATGGGTGGTAATGCTGTCATCTGTGGTGGCGCCGGGAGGGCGGCGGGAAAAATAGGTCTCTGCGGCTCCTGTCGAGCACCCTGCTGCTGCTGCGGGGCCCTGCCCCTATCCGGACAGTCCTGGCGTTTATGGCCAGTCTTGCCACAAACGTAACACTTCCCCGGGAAGTTCCCCCCTCTCTGTCCCTGCTGCCCCCGACCCTGGTGGACGTTACCATTCCTCCCCTGGCCCTGCTGGCCCTGCTGAAACTGTTGTTGACCATTCTGACCCTGCTGGTTCTAATGGCCGTTCCAACCCTGATGGCCCTGCTGGAAACCTCCCTGTCCGTGTCTGAAATTCCCCGATCTGAACCTCTTATGATCCCCATGCTGGGAACCCTGATCACCCTGCCTCTTCCCCTGAACAGAATGTGCCCCACTCGCACCATTTCCCCCAGTCCTGCCCTGATAGCTGGACTCTCCTGACCTCTTGCTCTCAGCCATGTGAAAGCGATGATCCTGGAAGTGTAACAGTGCAGCGTTAACCACGTCAGAATAAGTGGCCAACGAGAGGTTCCCCAACAAATGTTGACGGATCCTCCAAGTCCACCTGTCTGTAAACTTCTGGATCTTCTTCTCCTCTGTTGGTATCTCGTCCGGAACAATATTCAACAGATTTGTAAATTCGGCCTCATACTCGGCCACAGTCTTACCCTCCTGTCTAAGGCTCATCAACTTCCTCCTCATTTCCGTGTGAACAGCTGACGGAAAATACTTGCGGTCGAACCGCACCCAAAACTCTTGTATTGTGAGAGTATCTCTCTCCTCCACGGTGGTAATAGACTCCCACCACTGCAGTGCAGATCCAACTAGCTTAAAGGTAGCTAGTATCTACTTCTGGACATCGGTGCACTCATACATCCTCAAGTGCCACTGAATGTCTTTCCTCCACTGACTTGAAACCACAACATCGGAGCTACCTGCGAACTCCGGTGGGTGTGCTTTCTAAAAAGCATCACGAACGCGTTCCCAAGCAGACGGGAATGCATGTGCCTGAACTGGCGTGGCTACTGGCGGCTGAGGTGGTGCCTGCTGAACCACGGCAAGTGCGGCATTTACCGCCTGGGCCACAATGGCTGCAACCTCGGCGGCATTCATCGTGCCCTGAACTGGTGCGGGTTGTGGTTCTGGCGTTGCATCCTTGGGAACCCGTTGTGCACGTCGTGGAGGCATCTAAAATAAGAATAAAGTCTATAAGTTCGCATTTATAAACTCAAAATAGTTGAATATCGTAGCATATACAAAAGAATACAACAGTCCTAAAATATAGGGCTCTATATCAAAGAAAGCTCAGCGGAAACATAATAAGCCGTACAGATCCTAAAGGACACTAGAACCTGATGCACTGATACCACCTGTGACACCCCGACAAATTAAATACCGGGTAGCTACTCCTTTATTAAATTAAATCAAAATGCCAAGTTGGCTCAGTTAATAGCATCACTGTCGAAAACATTTTAATGATTACTAACCACCTAGTATTTAAAAGTAAGATGTCAAATTTTAAATTAAATCTGATTAACATGCGGTAAGAAAAATGTAGAAGAATAACATCATCATTCACAATAAAATCTCAATAAGGTAACTAACAGATAATAATGAGTATGGAGGAAAACTCCTCACAACAATCCCACAACTGAATTAAATAAAACTGCATCCTGAATTAATTACATGCCAAAAGTCTGAAAATCTGAAATATGAAATGTCAGTAATAGAAATGGGCGACATGCCCTACAAATGATGAAACTGAATATGGAGTCAAGATAAAAGAAGCGTCTAATATCAAGGCCCTGTAACTTCCACAACATATACAGCTCGTCACCTGAACAGAAATCCAATGCATGGTGTCCTTGTGGCTGGGCACCTAAAAGGTTTTTACAAAAATAGATTTGAAAGCAAACGGGTCAGAGCCCGAAAGTGGATAGTATTTAAAAATAGAAAGTGTTTTAATAACATTAAAACAATGAATGGAAAATACATGTTAGGACGTGCACTCACATGAAATACTCACCTCTACTAATTGTGCACTCCTAACGTACCATACCCATCAAAGTGATATACGTATCTAACCAAACTGTAATAAGTTCTACTCCTTACTACTCAATTCCCATTATACATTCTAGCATTATCAATTAAATAGAGGGCTTTAATTGATCTCGGATTCTTAATTATTACCAATACAATTCACTACCGGTTATCCCGTTATATTTTCTCAAATCATTACCATAATTATACTCACAATACTAACATGAAAGTTCTCATTAATTAAGTGTATATCATTCACGTCATAACAATACAAGCACCCCGAGACTAAGCTGCGGTGCACACATACTCTGCTATCCATCCCGGTACATCACGTACATAAGGATCACGCATTCCGAATCTCTCAGGAATAGTACTCAAATAATAGCAAATCACAAAACAATGGAGGCGAACACAGTCACATCACATGGGTCACGCACATACCTACGCTCCCATGATCAGCAGACTTATTAACTTCCTAATAATTCCTTCTCTGACCTATGTTCTCGAGGTACCAATCTAAATCCGGGCAACACAAAGATTAGATGGCCCTAAGCGAACGTAAACCTCCCGTAATAGCAAGTATGGTAGGTACGTCATACACATCAAATCATATATACTAAATATGCACATATCTTAGCTATTACCATATTTATTTTAGTGGTATACTTCTCGTTCTTATACCCACACACTTGTCCCCGGTTTATATATACACGTCACCCATTATCCTCATGTCGTAATTAGTTACTCACGTTCTAACCCATAAATATCATTTGGTTGAAAACGCACTTCTAAGTTTTACTCCCCAATATATCCTAAATGTCCCAACTATGTCAATTAGTCCTCAAGGAAGTGTCATCTCTACAATTAAATAAGGTTACAGAACACTAGAAATCAAATCAGGCCAAAAAGGCCAAACTGTCAGCTCGTTAGAAGTCTCGTTCGAACGAGGCTGGTTCGAACGAGAGTTCGTTCGAACGAAGTGGGCATCGAACGAGGGTTCGTTCGAACGAAAGGCATCAAACGAACTTCCCCCTCGTTAGAAGGAAAACTGTCACCTCGTTAGAAGCTCATTTGAATGAGCTCATTCGAACGACCTGGGCAGGTCTTCTAACGAGATGGCAGTTCCGAGCCCAGAATTTCTAAATCGTTTTTCACCAATTTTTCTCACCTCAAAACTCCTCCAAAAATTATTCCAACAATATTTAAAGGTTCCTCAACATTCCTAAACATTCTTAGGTCGTAATCTAACACATTCATGGGATCAAATCTTCCTATACAACACCCAATTATTAAATCTCCCAAAGTTTCCCCCAAACCTTATGAGTATGAACCCTAGAATTTAAAGTCATCAATTTTCCATAAATAAATTCCGTTTTTACATCATGAAAAGTTGTATTTCTTTTAGATAAATCATCCAATAACATTCTACATGCAATCCCTACATCATAACTTGAATTTCTATCTCCAATTTCATGGGTTTTTGTCATTTTCCCAAAACAATGCAATTTTTACAAATTTCTACGCATGGAAGAAGCATTCGAAGTAAATAACATAATTAAACCACTTGCCTCTAATCTTTCTCTGAATTTGATGTTGAATCTTGAAGGTTTAATTGTCCTCTCTCTCTCTCTCTGCAGAATTCTCTTCTATCTCTCTTTACAAGTTCTTCTCTAAAGATTGACAATGGAGGTGGAGGTTTGTTTTTGGACCCTTAACTTCTCTTCTAAACTTCTCCCGCAGCCCACTACTTAGTTTAGTGCTGATAATGGGTTGGTGGGTTTATTTAATAATCAGAATTAAACTCTAATTTTCGTGGGTTTTAATTCCCAAAATTCCAAAATTACCAAAATACCCTTTTAAGTTGCCGGTATGGCCTAAAAATGCCCCGGGACCCAAACTAAACCCGCGGCTAGTGTTTTTTGACTATTTTGACCCTTCCGGACGTGTTGGCGCACTCAAAATGACCATACGGTTGATAGAAATAAAATTCACTTTTTAATTTAGATAATTACATTCCTGACGCGACTGTCACGCGCGTCCCAACAAAATTTCCCAAATTGTCGTATATAAATCTCACGACAATTTAATAATTTCAATATTCATATAACGTCGTATGTACACATTATAATCAAATACCAACTCACGTATCGTTAGTATTTTATCTGGATTAATTCCCAATTAATACACATTTAATTCAGTTAATCCCATAAATAAATATCACAAAAATACGGGGTATTACACTGTGCCAAAATCAGGTGTTCCAAAATGGCAATTTTTTTCTGGCACGACTCAAAAGTGTGCCAGATTTGGTCAAACTGGAACACTTCTGGCACACTTTTAAACCGTGCCAGAATTTGATATTTCTGGCACTCTTTTGGCACAGTTTTAACTGTGTCAGATTCAGTCGAATAGGAACACTTCTGGCACACTTTTAAACCGTGCCAGAATTTAATATTTCTGGCACACTTTTGGCACACTTTTTAACTGTGCTAGATTCAACCGAACATGAACACTTCTGGCACACTTTTAAACCGTGCCAAAATTTGATATTTCTGACACACTTTTTAACTGTGCCAGATTCAACACAGTTTAAAAAAAATTGGCACAGTTCAAAACCGTGCCAAAATATGATACACTTTTGCCACGGTTTAAACTGTGCCAAATTTTTTATTAAAAAAATAAAAAAATAACCATTTGAAAGCACAAAATTCACAAATTAATAATATTTCACGTTGTTAATAAACTAATGTACATACAAACTTCAAAATATTACAAGTCTTTAACAGTTCACAGGCCCAAAAAAAATTAGGCAGAGTTTCCTCTATTTTCTGGACATTCCAAAACCTGTTAATACAAAACAACCTAACATAAAGCCCGCACGGCAAGAAAATATAACAATTAACTTACAAAAGCCCTCACGGCCATAAAAATCAACAATAAAACAACAAAAGACCGCACGGCCATGACACAAAAAAATGAAATCATGAATAGACCCCTTGTTGTAAACCATTGAGTTCTCTGTGTGTTCCACATGAATAAATGCCAACGATAAACTGTTATCCTGCAAAAAAAATAGGATACAAAAAAAATACGATATTAGTAACCCAATAATTTACAAAAAAAAATTACTCAAACTAAAAAATTACATATATGAGTGTTTTTAAGTTTAAGTGTTAATTTTTGCAAATTATTGTCATACTCTCAAACTGAAGAACCGGGACTACGCGGTCAGTTCCTACAAGTTACATTGGTCCCGTGCGAGGTGTTCGTCCCTCTTACGGGATCATTTGGGGGCTGCTTTGGGTTTTCACCCTTTAACGGCTTGTTTTTAAGTCTAAGTGTGATTTTTGTAAATTATCGTCATACTCTCAAACCGGGAGACCCGGGACTACGAGGTCAGTTCCTACAAGTTACATTGGTCCCGTGAGAGGTGTTCGTGCCTCCTACGGGATCGTTTGGGGGTTGGTTTGGGTTTTCGCCCTTTAACGGCTTCTTTTTAAGTCTAAGTGTGATTTTTACAAATTATTGTCATTCTCTCAAATCGGGAGACCCGGGACTACATGGTCAGTTCCTACAAGTTAAATTGGTCCCGTACGAGGTGTTCGTGCCTCCTACGGGGTCATTTGGGGGCTGGTTTGGGTTTTCACCCTTTAACGGCTTGTTTTTAAGTCTAAGTGTGATTTTTGCAAATTATTGTCATATTCTCAAACCGGGAGACCTGAGACTACGCGGTCAGTTCCTACAAGTTACATTGGTCCTGTGCGAGGTGTCCGTGCCTCCTACGGGGTCGTTTGAGGGCTGGTTTAGGTTTCACCCTTTAACGGCTTATTTTTAAGTCTAAGTGTTTATTTTTGCAAATTATCGTCATACTCTCAAACCGGGAGACCCGGGACTACGCGGTCAGTTCCAACAAGTTACGTTAGTCCCGTGAGAGGTCAGTTGCTACTAGTTACCCCGTGTATATTTTCAAAAAGAAACTAAAACACCTCAAATGTGTTTTGAGAATTTTGAATACTTCTTTTTTGGAGAATATTCATGAGAACCTTATTAAAGGTAAAGTCTCTTTAGCTAAAAATCAAGAAGAAATTCAAGACTTGGAACACTTCCAATTCAGGGAAAACCTTGAAATAGAAGCTCACAAACACTTGGTTGAAGATCTTAAAGCGGAGGAAAACTATTGGAAGGATAAGGATATAGTTAAACGGAACTCTAAAGGAGATATAATCGAAGAGTTAAAACTAAACGTGATAGTTGGCAAGAAAATATGATTTCTTCTATTGGTAGGCTTTAACTGATCAAACTTGTGGTCCAACCTATTCTTATATACAGTTTCATAGTATATAAATTGCTTGGAAATATCTTAAAGAAAATGCGAGCTTGGGTTAGATTATTTATTTGGTATGGTTCAACTATTAAAAGAATGTTGGTCATTATGACTTGGAATAAAGTTTGTTCTCCTATCAATGAAGGTGGTCTCAGTTTAACATGCTTCAAATGTCTTAATAATGTTGTCATCTTCAAACATGTCTGAGAAACTTATTTTAAAAAGTCTACAAGGTCTGAATTTTTGAATCATAGATTCACTCCTTTTGGAGAGAAGATGTGTTACAAGGTTAGATCTATTTGGCATGGTTTTCAAGAATATTATACCCTAATCATTCTTCATTTTGAATGGATTATTGGCAATGGAAAAACTGTGTAGACATGGACTGACACGTGGATTGGAGAACCTATAGTAAACCAAATAAGAGATAGACCGAACTTTCCTTATAATAATCAAATGGTGAGTGAATGGATTAGAGAGGGTAGTGGGATATACCTTTCGATTTCTCCTCTAAATTCCCTCTTATTTCTAGGAAGATAGAAGAATTACAGCTTCCACTTGATAATCAAGATGACTATTTTATATGGATTTCAACTCACATGGGGAATCTAACATTCAACGAGGCTTATGAAGTGGTCAGAATAAAACGTCCTAGATGTGATGAATTCTCATTCATTTGGAAGAAGTATATTCCTCCAAGAACCTCAGTTACAATATGGAAACTGGTCCAGAATAAAATTATTGTTCAAGATCTTCAAACCAAAACATTTCACTTACTATCTTGAAGACTAATTTTAGCCATAAAATGAAACACGTATGGATTGCTACCATATTAACATTCGCAATCATATATGCAGATATCTGCATATATGCTTTCATATATGCACATATATGCATATATGCAGCTTGCTACAAATAATAATGGTGTGATTTTACTACAAAACACAAATCACATACCTAATGGAGGCAGCGAGGGAGGGAGGCAGAGAAGGAGGGGCAGTATCCTGGGAGGGAGGGAGGCAGAGAGGGATGTTTCATTATACAAAATGAAAACATGGAAGACTAAATAACATCAAAAATGACCAATAACTTATAAGTAGTTATTTCTCTGAACCAATCACTTATAAGTAGATATGTTTCATTATACAAAATGAAAATTCAATGGAAGACTAAATAACATAAAAAAAATGACAGACAAAAAGATGACAAAAAACACATATCTAAAAGGGTTTTACCTTCGAGGAGATGTATTAACCTTGAAATATATCTCATTAACTTATAATAGGTGGAACTATAAGGCTCTGTTTGAACTTTTCATTACAAATTCTAGAACATAAATTTTAAGGTGATACAATGGAAATAAAGCAGAAATCCAAAGAAGAATGAAGACACAAGGGAAAAAACATTATTAAAGTAGCCAATAATGCTCGGCTCAAAGACGTGAATAAAAAGGCTACCTGATCCAATTATAAAGGATCCTTAAACTCCAATCCAAAAGTAACTAAATGACTAGTCTTATTGTGCGGAACATTAGTTGAGTGGCTCAAAGATCTTATTCAATAAGAGTTAAAAAGATGATGAAAACTCATAAAATGCAGATTCAATGTTGTTACTTGTCAGAAGAGAAACTAGGTAAAAATTAGGTGGATTCCAATGTTGTTAGAGATTTTAATCAAGCCATAGATGACTGTGGCTTACTGGATTTAGGGTTTATAGGAACCATATGGGAACTCCTAGTGGCCCTCACTCTTCTCTCATACTAGCATCCTTAATATTAATATAATTTGTTCGAATCATGATTCGTTGCTAGTGTCTGTGAAAACTGAGTTGGACATCATTCCTAAAGCGTTTAAATTTTAATCTATGTGGTGCAACCATCATGATTTTGTTGACGTGGTCAAATATTCATGATATGGGGAGGTTCGGGCTCTAGTCATGAGGAAATTCACTATTAAAGTGTAGAGACTTAACGATTTCTTCAAAACATAGAACAAGAAAAAATTTTGTGAGATATTCTAATTAGTTAATGATTTTGAAGATGAAGTTCTTAGAAGCGAGGTGGATTATGAAGGATGTAAAAGTGATTCAAAGAGAGTTAGTCTTCAAGATTGCATAGCTAAACTATTAATCGCCATTAACAGTAAAGAGATATATTAGAAGGGGATCCTTACCAAGGAGATCGTTTGTCGTGATACTAAAAGAGGGGGGATATATTATATAGATTATTTTAGTCTTGGTAGAGTTAATAATATGCAACATTCTTCGGGTGTCAATCATAAGCGGATCAGTTGTGGCATCACCATCAGGGGCATCCTTTTTTTGGCCAAATGTGATGCGTCATGTTTAAAGAATGATTTGCATACGAAATATTTCTAAAATGATAAAATTTACATTGAATTTGGCCCCAACCAATAAGACGCCGATGCTTCTCAACCAAAAATACCTATACGAATAAGAAGCTAGAACGAATTTTGAGAAGGTTCAATCAATTGATCCATATATGGTCACCTATACGAATGACTATGCAATGCTTTTAAAGCTCAAGTCTGGTTACTCAAAGTTGAAGTTTCCACAAATCACAAAAAGCTGAAAATGGATTGAATTAAAGAGTGAAGATTTCTTAACTCTTTTTTACCACTAGAGAGAAACACGTTGGGCAAAATAGGATCTCACAGCCCACAATGAAATAAGCTTATAATATAAACATGAAAATTATTACAGACATACCCAAATCATGAAATAATCTTATAATCTAACAAAAATAATGAGAAAAGGAAAGAGAGACTCACCCATAATGGAAAAACAGGATCTCGATCGGTAACGATGAGCCATACCCAACCATAGCTAATAAAGTTTTGAATAAAACCAATAAGAAGAGCCACAATGGCAAAAATTTGTACAATATGCCAGTGAGGAAGCCAACACTGACCACAAAATTATACACGCATACAAAATCTACACAACAAACATTTCCATTAAAAAAAACTTTCTCCAACAACACAGATCACAAAATATCAATCTTACCTCAAAAATCAAAATTGTATATTAACTTATATCCCCATCAAGCAATTGAAACCAAAATATCCCAAATTAGGTGTTCCTAAAATTCCCAGATCACAAAATCTCAATATAAAATCGAAAATCCATCTCATTTTCTCATCAATATAACAGAAAATGGTAATCAATAATTTACAATCATCCGAATAAAGCTAAAGTAAACTTATTACATATATTTGTTTAAAATATCAAAATTAAAGTGTTTATAGATTTGGTCAGAGTTTACCTTAATTCGGAGCTTTTTTCAGTGGCCAAACACGATGGAGCTGCTACCTTTGGTTGATTGAAGTCCCAGTGGCCAAAATCGATCGTAGGTTTTTTACTGGTGGAGGTTTTTTACCGGCGAGAGAGAGTATGGAAGAAAAAGCTATCTGGAGAGAGAGAGAGAGAGGCGAGAGCGCCAATGAGATGAAAGAGAGACGGGCTTGAGCAGGAATGAAAAGAAATGTTATCTAATGTTTTTTTTAGGTCTTTTATATTTTAGTAAGTGTACTCAATTTTGGCACACATTAAAACAGTGCCAAATTTTGGCACTGTTTTAAAGTGTGCCAGATTATTATTAAACCGTGCCAAAATTTGGCACAGCAAACTATGCCAGATTTTTAATATCAGGGTGTGCCAAATTGTTGTTTTTAGTGTAGTGTTCCCTATCTTTTTTAGTGGCAGGTAAACGTGGATTTAGACGATACTAGTTTTCGAAGAATATTGAGACCACACCATTTTCGAAGTATTATTTGTGTACATAAATTAGGATTGTAAACATTTAGGATCTTAGTGTTATGTATTAGTGAAAAATGATGTATTTATTTCAAGGTTTAAATTGTATATAAATTTTTTATGAAGAGACTTTTTAAATTTGCGTGTACATTGAACTATTAATTGGACAATATGTATTTTGGTAACTCGTTATGTTTATTTTTGTGTAATATATATGATCTGTATGGGCTATTGAGGATTTGAGTTTAATTTTAAGCAAAGTGACTACTCGTTGTCACATTTTATCCATTTGGCCACTAGAAAATTACCAAATCAGTACCACATATATACGCTACCAACCTTGAAAAAACATATGTGCAAGTAATGCTCTTAGACATTCATCAAACAAATATGTTGCATTAACTGTCAAATCGGGTGTCACGCAACAATGTTGCCATCCCAAACTTCATGGTTAACTGAATTAACAACATAGTTCATATTAAAACACCTTAAGCATTTTAAATGAGATATTAAAAACAAGAAGATTTAGCATTGACCCCCTGTTATTATTTCATCTTTTTTTGGTTTAGGACCTTAGTATTGTGTGTCCTTTTCAATGCAATCTAGGTGTCGTACTGTGTACATGAATTTTTCTGTAATGTATACATAAATTTTTTTAAGGGTCATTTCACAAAAAAACACTCAATATAATTTCAATTAACGTTAAGTCTAAGTCTTTTCTTTTATTTCTAAAATTCCCTCACCATATAACATAATTTCAAACACCATATTTTTTCTTATCTTTATTCCTTAACTCTAAATAATAAACCCTAAAACATTATCGCCTAAAATTCTAAATCCTGGCCCCAAACTTTTAACCCATGATGGAATAACCCTATGTTTGGGACAAAATTGGGACCTAATGTTTTTGTCTCAATCAGATGCTGCATTTGGTTCCATTAAAAAAATGAATAAAAGTTGCACCAAAAATAAATTCTGATTGCTACAAAAGAATTAGGTCCCAAAATTAGGTCTATACATAGAGTTTTCCAATGAAAAAGGAACCAGACCCGAAACAAACTAAAAAACTGAACTCTAGACGAAGAAAAATACTTAAACCATAAACCCTAAACATAAAAAATAAACATAACCCCTTGAAAAAAACTAAACCCAAAATTTAGAACCCAAAAACTCTACCCTAAAACCATTCCCAAAAAAAGTTGTCGAAAAAGTAAAGGATGGACTTTTTGTCACATAAAAAATAAAGTTGATAAAATACAAAATACACTTAGCTCCTAGATTTTATATTAATTGTTAGCCAAGAATTGAAGCCCCTAGGTAGGATAAGAGAAAAAACCTTACCTTTAGGTTTACCTTAAACTTCTCCTTAATGGACCATTTTTTTTAATAATATAGACATGCATTTATACAATCTACACGTGTTGCAATGTGCATACACTAACATAAACTATTATATACAATGAGTTAAAGAAAAAAAATTCTTATTATTTAGAAACTAAATTGAGAAGCTCTCTCTAAAAACTCTTAAATTATTACATAAACTACTACTTTGAAATAATTAAATATCCATTCCGTAATATTTGTGGAGGGTATAATGCTTAAGAGCAACCTTTATGTGTATTCTATAAGCCTAAACATGGTGTTTTGAAGGTTGTTGTGGGTATGATAAAGTTTAGTATATTTGGAAATAAGGTAGCAACTGACAAGAAAAAACTTTGTGAGACCACACCCTTAATTGGAATATATTGTTCCCCTTGAAAATGTAAAAAAAAAACGTTGTTTGAGGCAATAAATGTTGTTTCTCAAAGTAATGGCTACTTTTTCAATTTCTAATTTGACCCACATCGGTTATTTTTAGTTAAACACCAATGGATACTTTTTATTTTTTTATAAATATGAGGCGATCACTCAATACTTTTTATGAATCCTTCCAACAAAAATTTCTTCAAATTACATTTATACCAACAAAAACTGGCCGAGTTCAGTTAATGCGGGAAATTATTGGTGCGAAAACTAATTAGTGGTTTGTCTCAAGCGGCACATCATTTTCTGCTTGGGAGTGGGACCAAAATTTTCCAGCGGAACCTAATGTTCCGCCCAAAAATTCTTCAAAAACGACCCGATTTCATTGCTTTTTATTTTATATTTATCATACTCATAATATTTTTTCTCTTTTTATCCATTAAATTGAGACAAGTAATTTTTTATATATGTCTCGTAAGGCTTCCTCTATATTGGTTGAAGTTTGAAGTCAACATAATGTAATCTTTTATATAACTTTTGTTGTTCTGGAAAAAAGTCACCAAATTAAATAACCGACAGAGAAAAAGTTCCCTGGGAAAAAATGTTTACTCAAGCTTTTTTTTTTTTATTAATCGTCAGCAAAAGTTGATATTATAAATGACCAAAACAAAGCTTACACTCACAAAGGCCAAAACAGCGTGAGACCAAAAACAAAACACCAAAAAGCTAAACCCACAAAACCACAAACACCACAAACAGAAAGCCATCGTCCTCCCCAAAGAGATAGAGAAAAGAAGAAACAAAACAAGCTCCCATACAACTCCATACCAGAAAACAAAGCTAACTAACAATGTTAAAACCCAAGATCCACTCAAAACAAACATAGCTCACCCCACACCTTGAGGGGGGAAATCCATCACGAGAATGGCTGAGAGAGGAGGTGGTGGACATGAAATCCAGTCACAAGGCAGATCCAGGCCGGAGCATTTTTTCACCACCCAATCCGCCACTCTATTGACTACTCTTGGAATATGCACAAAGTTGATCTCCCTACACTGGTTGGTAAGAAATTTAATCTTCTGAACAATTTTTTTTATCTCCCATCTAGGCGTAGACCCACTTTGCATGCTATTAATAAAGATTGAAGAGTCATATTCCAATATAACTTTGTCAAGACCATTTTCATTAATAAAAGAGGCAGCCGAGCAAACATCCAATGCCTCTAAATGAAGAGCTGAAGTTGCCCTAAGATTAAGATCAGCTCTACCAGAAGTGAGAACCCCAAACTGATTACGCACAATATATCCATACGAACATGTCTTAGTTTCTTCTTTGTAGGACCCGTCACAGTTGATTTTAACCCAATTATGAGGGGGGGACTCCATTTACTTACTCTCCTAGGAGATAAGGGAGGGTTAAGCCTTTGAGATGGAAAAAACACCTTTAGACTTTTACTGTAGTCATCAGCTAAGGACAAAGCCTTAGACAATACATAAGATATATGTATATCAACCATTCTGAAAATAGCCTCATTTCTCGCTTTCCAAATCATCCAACATGTACAAACCAAAAGTAAACTTAACTCCTGATAATGAACATGATCAGTCTTCAACCTACACAAAGACAGAAAAAACCAATCTTCAAACCTTACACACGAACCCAAAACAACCTTGCTAGCCAGGGGGGACCTCGACCATAATGACCGAACCCATGGACAACCAATAATTAAGTGTCCAATGGTCTCCTTATCCATTCAACAAATATGACAAATAGGATCATCTCTAAGACTTTTCTTCCATAGAGAATAATTAACTGCTAACCCTTCATTACAGCACCTCCAAATGAAATTCAGGACCTTAGGAGGAGCCTTCAAGGCCCACAACATATTCCATAGATCAGGAGGAGGGGAAAAAGAGGACTGCGGGGCCAACCTCAGACACCTCTTGGGGAAAGAAACATGATAGGCCGAAGAAATAGAGGGAATACCATCGACTGTATGGGGACAAATGAGAACATCAGAATCAAAAGGGGAAATAAGAGGGATAGACAGGATAGAAGAAGCAATATCACATGGGAAAAGATGATGAACCAAAATAGCATCCCAGACAAAAGAAGATTTAATAATCAGCTCACTAACCTTGGAAATATGAGTAGAAACCAGCAAGGGAGGTAACAACAAACCCCCCACCCACTTATCACCCCAGACAAGAATATCTTCCCCATTACCCACTTGCCAAAACACTTCATCCTTCAAAAGCTCTCTCCCATACATAATGCTATTCCACAACCAAGACCCCTTTTTTGAACAAGGGACCTCCCAAAAAGAACAATTCTTGAAATAAAGATTTTTGAGGGTCAAACCCCAAACAAAATCAGGATTAGAAATGAGCCTCCACGCTTGTTTAGCAAGAAGAGCATGATTTTTCCTACTAAAGTCTTTAAAATCCAAACCCCCATCACCTTTAGCCCTAGATATACTCTCCCAGGCCTTCCAATGGATGCCTTTCCTATCCCTACTCCCATTCCACCAAAAATTTGAAATTTTTGAAGAAAGGTCAAAACAAAAACCTTTAGGGAAAAGAAATATAGACATGGCATAGGCCGGGGCAGCCTGGAGAACAACCTTAATAAGAATCTCCTTCCCCGCTTGACTAAGAAAATTTTCTTTCCAACCCTCCACTTTCTTAAGAATACGCTCTTTCAACCACGCTAAAGTCACCTTCTTAGACCTACCCCATTCAGATGGGAGCCCCAGATACGTCCCAGGGGAGTTTAAGAGGGGGACTTGTAACCTATTAGAAATATCCCACTTTAAGTGGGGAGGCATATTAGAACTACAAACAACACCTGACTTAGAAAGATTAATTTTTTGACCAGAGACCTCACAATAGATGTTAAGACAATTTAAAAGAACCTCACTCCCTAGAGCATTACCCTTAAAGAAAAACAGAGAATCATCAGCGAACAACAAATGGGAAATGGGCGTACATGAAGGGGTAAATCTGATAACTTTAAGGGAAAAATCGCCAATGGACTTTTTGATGAGGAGGGAAAGACCATTGGCCACAATTATGAAAAGGAAAGGAGAGAGATGATCTCCTTGCCTTAAACCTCTAGTCGGTCTGAAAGAGAGATGGTTATCCCCATTAATAAGAACCCTAAAATAGATAGAGGAAACACAATCCATAACAATACCCACCCATTTAGAATTAAAACCAAAAGCCAAAACAGAATCTCTAAGGAAACCCCATTCCATCCTATCATAAGCCTTATACATATCCAACTTTAGAGCACAGTCAAAATCTTTTCCATTTCTCTTTTTTTTAAGAAAGGCAAACACCTCTTGGGCCACAATAATATTATCTTGAATCAATCTCCCAGGGATGAAGGCACTTTGTTGAGGCTCAATAATAGAACCTATAATATGTTTAAGCCTAGTAGCCAAAATTTTTGAAATTATTTTAACAAAAAAATTTATGAGACTAATTGGCCTAAAAAAAGATAGATTAACTGGATTAGGGTTTTTTGGGATTAAGACCACATTAGTCTCATTCAATTTTCTAAGCAAGTACCCTGTATTAAAAAAATGATGAACCGCCTTAAGCAAATCCCATTTAATATCCTCCCAAAAAGTTTGATAGAAAAACCCCGGCATCCCATCAAGACCAGGGGCTTTTGAGGGCCCCAAAGCAAAGACCGCACTTTTTAATTCCTCAAGAGAAACCATTTGATTTAAAACATCATTCATACCTGTAGTAACTAGCTTAGGAATAAGAGAAGAGATTCTAGAGGAGTCACGAGGACCATCAGAAGTATACAGAGACTTGAAAAAATTATTAGCAAGATCCTCCAAACGAGTATTACCCTCCACCCAAACTCCATCCTGATCTTGAAGCCTGACAATTTGGTTTCTCTGTCTTCTCTGAATAGTAGTAGAGTGGAAGAACTTGGAATTTTTGTCACCCCATTTCAGCCAATTCACCCTAGCTCTCACCGCCCAATACTTCTCTTCTCTAACCCACAAAGCTTTAATATTATTTGAGATAGCCTTGAAAGTCCCATTATCGTAAGCCAGACCAGAACTGGACTGCAACTAAGATAATCTACCTTTTAACCTTAAAATTTCAACTTTATCATTCCCAAACTTCTTAGCACTCCAACTGAAAAGGGAAGCTTTAGTTCTGAAGGTTTTTGTCATAAGAGAGAACATATCTGAACCCGGAACACCTCTCCCCCATTCCCTCTTAATGATGGACTGACAATCAGAATCATCCAACCAATAAACTTGAAATTTAAACTTCTTTTTATAATAAGGTTTAGGTGGCTCCGTGTCAACCAAAATTGGGCAATGGTCAGACCCCAAAGCAGGGTGGGCAACAGCACAACCACTCGAAAAAGTGGAGGCCCATCCTGAGTTAATCAGCACCCTATCCAACTTCTCCCTAACATTTGCTTCATTATCCCTCGTATTGTTCCAAGTTAATCTACATCCTTTAGATGGAAGTTCAAAAAGATGGCAAATCCTTATCATCTCCTTAAAACAATCAATTTCCCTTTTTGCCTTCTCAAGCTTGCCTCCTTTTTCCTCTTGAGCCCAGATGTCATTAAAATCACCCAAACACATCCATGGGATAGAGTCAGGCAAGAGAGACACCCCTAACCTATCCCATTGTGCTCTTTTACATTCAAACGAAGGATTTCCATAAACAAAAGTAACCCTAATTTCCCTTAAAGTCCCCTTCCAATTCAAAATGATCACATCAACAAAATCTTTAGAACATTCTAGTAACTGTAAGCTTAAAGAATCTTTCCAAAAAAGACAAGAACGACCAGATAAACCAACCGGGTCCACACAGACAACATTATCAAACTTAATAAGCTTTTTGACATACTCTACTCTTTCCACCAAAGCTTTAGTTTCTAGCAGGAAAATTATCACAACATTATTCAAAACACAGAGGTTCTGAAGAGCTTGAATTGTCAAGGTATTACCCAGACCTTGACAATTCCAAACTAGAAAACTCATTGGGGTGGAGGAATCCTAATAAGGGACCCCTAAAACTTTATTGGATCAAGAGCTGTGTTGTTACTAACTGCTACTTCCACCAGGTTTTCTTCACAAAATTCTTCCATATGTTCTTCAAAGAATGATTTTTGCTGGTTCTCCTAGTGATGATTTTTCTATTACTTTTCTTCACTTCTTTAACTGATATTACTCCCGAGTAACCCTGTTGTGACTCATCTCCCCCATATGCTTCTTCCACATGTACCCGCTCCCCACCACTAGTAAGAAAGCCTCCTTGAAGCTTCTGAGTATTTTGCTTTTCGAAGGTAAAAGGAAGCTTTATCTTATTAACTTGTAGCTTTGTAAATTTAGAGACTAACATTTTGTTATTTCCCACTAACTCCTTTTGATGATGTTCTTGATAGGTACAAACTGGAAATTCTTTAGCCGGCCACACTTCCTTACCCACTGACCCCAACATTTTCTCCTTACCTTTCTCTGAACTTTTATCAACTGCTGTAAAAATTTCCAACTGAGACTATGATTGGGAAGGCTGGGTGGGGGAAAAATTATAGTGAAACTCTCTAGCAGTAATGGAGCAAAGTTTGAGAGCACCAAGGGTATTTTTTTATTTTTGGGTAGCTTTTGTTTTAAACTTAGGGTGATTTAGAGGTAAGAACTTGGGTTATGGACTACGTGGATGAAAAAAATTCAGATTTTGGGGTTCAGTTATAACTTTACCGGGGTCAATAGGTTGGGACAAAATGTGAGGGGTAATAGTATCCTCAATTCTAAACCTCTCTGATACTTTAATTGGGTGGTGGACCCCTTCTGTACAGCTGGGCTGAGGTAAGGTGTTTAAACACTCATGAGAATACAAGTCTTTACTTTGGTGGTTGTGGGGGTGAATAATGGTGAGATGACATTCGGGAGCTTCAGCCCATGCCCTGTTTGAAATCATAAATGGGGAAATGGGTTGGATAAGATCAATTGTCCCATCACTACTAACTTGGTTGGTTTCTAAATGGGAATTGATTTGGTTAGTAGGCTGAATATCTAATTGGGCTGACACCTGGGGATGAACAAAACTGGGACTGTTGCTAGTATCAGTAACTCTAGTTCCATCTGTGACTAAGTTTAATTGGCCAGACTGGTGTGTAGAAGTGTCCACCTGGGAAGTTTGGCCAAAAGTTGGATTTTGGTTGGGAGATAGGCAAGGTATTTTCCTAAGAAATTCATCCATGGCTTCTTTGAAAGATGATGAGGCAGACATCTATGGGCCAAACCCAATGGATTTACCCTCAATCTCCACACTTTCTACATTTCTATCGCATTCCAAGGAGATGTGACTTAGTCTCCCATAATTGAAATAGAACCGTTTTACTTTTTCATAAGTAAAGAAAATCCATTTATCTTCTTTTTCTCTTTTAAGATTAAAACCTTTTGACAGAGGAGCATCAGCTGGAAGGCTTACCTTTAACCGCATATAAGAGAAATGACCAGGTCTGATATCCACTTGTACATTTGATCCAAGCATTTGGCCTATCAGCATGCCACTAGCTTTATGGAATCTATCTTTAGGAAGCCCGTGTACCCGTATCCATAGCTCAATGTTTTGAAAACAAACTTCTTCTGCTTCCAAATCAGGATCCCAATTTTTTAAAACCAGAAGACCATTTGACAGCGTCCATGGTGATTGCTCAAGTATCCTAACCATCTCTTCCTCTCTAGCAAACTCAAAGGAAAATAAATTGAATTCATTTTTTTCTATTTTGATATCTCCTTTCACTTTCCATGACTTAGTAGCCAGTCCTTCTATTTGGGCTAAATTAGAATTTTTCTCTGAGATTATCTTACCAAGCAGAGTGAAGCTACTTACTCTTGAAATAACTGACGCATGTGGGAGGTATAAATAAGGCACAGTATTTAATATTGGCTGAGACATTACACCACCAAGAGGGAATAAAGGAAAAAACTGAAAGGCTGAAAGATCAAGAAAAAACAGAGATACAGTGAAGAAACAGAGAAGGGACCATAACAGGTTGGATAGAAGAAAACTGTGAAGAAACAGAGATTGCAAAGAGAAAATAGAAAACTTTTCAAATGCAAGAGACAAAATTAGATGGATTTAGAGAAAGTTAGAGAGAAGGTAGAGCAAAAAACTACCAGTAACAACAGCAATTGAAAAGATGTTTACTCAAGCTTCAGTCAACATTTTGGGATATGATAAAATCTGATCTCATGTTTGCATGGTTGAAAAGTAGGGGTGGCAATTCGGATTAGTCGTATCATTTTTTAGTTGCGCTGATTTTTATTTGAGTATAAGTTTTTGGTACTCTTAAGTCTATACAAGTTAATTGTGTCAAGTTCGAATCATTTCGAGTTACCATAAACGGATTATCGTGTCAAAAATTGTCAACCATATTAAAAAGTAACCCAATTTAAAAGGTTCCTATCCCTTCACCCACCTGCATATGGTATCATCATTGCTGCCCCTAGATATTTCTTTGTTCTTTTGGATGAGAACGTGATGAAAATATCTAAAATTATAGGTAGAAAGGCATTGTGCGTCTTTTTTCAATATAATTTTTTATTTAATATATACATAAATTTTTTAAATGCCATGTCACTAATTGTCTATCACTATATTTTTAATTATCAGATCAAATTTTTTATTTATTTTCAATAATCATTTACCATATAAAATACTCACAAATATCTTAAAACTTCAAATTCACGTGTTAATAACTCCACATTTGATACTTAATCCGGGCGTAAGGCATATATTTCAATCACATATTGAATTTGGTCCCATTATAAAATTGAATAAAAGTTGGATCAAAAATAAATTTTGGTTTCCACATAAGCATTGGATATCAATTAGGTCCCAAAATTAGGGCTATATATAAAGTTTTTCAGAGAAAAAAAAACTAGACAAACTAAAAAACTAAAACCTGAACCCTTAATGAGAAAAATTTAAACCATAAACCTTTGAATTAAAAAAATAAGTATATCCCCTTATAGAAAATTAAACCCTAAACCTTAAAACTTAATCCTCTACCCTATGTCTTTTCTCCGGTTAAAAAAGTAAACGATGGAATTTATGTAAGATAAAAAATAAAGTAGAATAAATACAAAATACACTTAACTAAAAAAAGATCATACCCAGTTCACAAGAGTCCCTCTTAACTATAGGATCTGAGAGTGGCGGATGTCGACTGACCTTATCTTATATATGAATAGATTACTCTTATGTCTCGAACTCAAGACTAACCGTAACTTGGACGAGACCACATGCTATCGCAGCAAGGTACGCTAACATATAACATATGCACTTAGCTCCTAAATTTAATATTACTTCGCTAAGTATAAGTGAATTTTTGTAATTTACACCGTATATATTTGTGCATACGCTAACATATAACATATGTACTAGAGATGAGAGAAATTTGTACCAAAAAAATGTATTTGTGAATAACTCGATTGAGAAACACTCTCTAAAAAACCTTGTTACTACTAAATTACCATAAAAATAATTAAATGCAAATTGATTAAATTCAAATGTGCATTCCGCAATACCTTCGAAGGTTTCTATGCTTAATATAAATACAGTTATAATTTGAGAGCGATATTGGTTCACGTCAGTCTCATTCAGATTTTTTTGTTGACTTACTAATTTTTATTTGTTTGGTAAAGTCACCAAATTAAATAGGCTGACCGAAGATAATGAGAAAAGTTTACAATAATAAAGGTTTACCAAACCCCAGTCAACATTTTCGGACAGAATAAAATCTAATCTCATGCTTGCATTGTGCAAAAGTCACCCAATTAAATATGCAGCTATGCATTCACCCACCTCCATATGCTACCATCGTTGTCAACATTTATCACTTTACAAAACTATACTTTAATCCAAATTTTCCCATGTTCAATTCCCACTAGTATTATAAAAGCCCATTTTCATCACATACCCAAACAACACAAAAATGCCAGCTCTATTATTCTCTCTTTTCTTCATATTTTTCTCCCTTCATTTCCTCACACTCAATGCCACAAGATGCCATGTGGACGACGAATCGGGTCTATTATCGTTTAAATCCGGCATAACCCACGACCCAACCGTCATACTCAGCTCATGGAAACATGGATCGGACTGTTGCACATGGGCCGGCATAACCTGCCAATCGGGTCCCCGGGTCACATCCATAGACCTCGCGGGCGAACCCGATAACCCGAATAGCTACTTATCGGGTACAATCTCACCTTCACTATCCAAGATCCGTTTCCTAAGCGGTATCTACTTTTCAAATCTCAAAAACATCTCGGGTCCTTTCCCGGGTTTTCCTTTTAATCTACCGGGTATCGAACGAGTTTATATCTTTAACAACGGGCTCTCGGGTAAATTACCGGCAAACATTGGTTAACTAAGCGGACTTAATGGATTAAGTTTAGCCGGTAACCGGTTCACGGGTAAAATACCGAGCTCAATTTCTAATTTAACCGGGTTATCTCAATTATCTCTCTATCAAATAATTTCCTCACTGGGAATATTCCCACCGGCATTAGCCGGTTAAAAAAACTTGCGGTAATAGAAATCCAGCATAACCAATTGTCAGGCCAAATACCATATTTTTTCTCATCATTTCCTAGTATTAATAGTCTCAGTCTTTCTCACAACAAATTTATAGGAAAAATTCTAAGGAGCATTTCAAAAATCTATGGTGCTGGCATACTCTTCTATCAAGTCCCCGTATCACTTGTACTAATGGAAATACTAGTTTGGAATCACTCTCGAACTATATTAACACAAAACACATATAATTGGAGGCAAAGCATAGTTCCCAGTCACTAAGAGGTCATCACATACCCTAACGTCTCTTAGGACCATCTGACTATCACTCAGATAGCCAGTATCAAGGTACTATCTTCTAGGGTACGAGTCATTATCCCCCATAAAGGTCCAATAAAGATAAGACTGTCCCAGCACGAAAACCTCCATGATAGAAAGTAGCTCGTGTAAGATTTTTACACAGATACATAATATATGCACAATTACACAGTCATATATATAAATATTCACGTTTTCTTAATTAGGTGCACCATGCCCCATAATTATACATATCCGTTCTTAGCACATTTTACCCGATTATATCACATAACGGATTCGTCTCTTTTATTATCATTTATAATTTATTTCATATTTACTTCTCATCTCTCTAAGTATTCTATCTCCCTAAGTATAATTTCAGTAGGTAGACTCTCGCTTATCTTCTAGTCTAACTGACTCACGAGTCACGATCTTTTATTAGACGTACGCAAGATTTCGTATGTGTGAATACTTCCCCGTTAACCCATAATTTCATCCTACATTAAATTTTTACTCAACAGAGTCCACCTAGACCTTACTGGTCTTCTCTATATCCCACTATGATCTAAAATTAATAATCAAAGGTTCCTACGCATTTTAACCAGATTAAATAAAAAGAAGAAAAATACGCAGTTTTCCAGGAGGGATCGATCGATCGAGGAAAGGGGTCGACCAATCGATCGATCGTCGATCGATCGATGTTCTTGATCGATCAAGCAGTTATGACGAAACTTTCCATTGTCCAGTTACGGGTTTACCTCTCCAACCTCAACCAAATCTCCATTAACGATCTCCGAACGCCCAAACAACATTGCTACAAGTACTATATACCTAACTACATGATTCTCTACGTAAAATATGTCCAATTTCATCAAGTATAACGATTTAATGGAGTAAAATTGACATAAACTTCAAGAACCCTAATTTTTCCTTTAATTTACATTCTTCCAATTCTTTTCTAGATTACTTGCTTCTAAATCCATACAAATTCATGGCTTAACCTCTACATGTGATTTAGATGTCCAGAATATGTCCACTTCCTCTACAACATATGATTTTAAGTCTCAAAAATATTAATTTCTTCCATGAACATGTTCTAAACACCCCCGGGCTAACATGATTGAAACATTAACTAAAATAAAGCAAGATAGATACTTGCCTGGAATTTGAGTTTCTGATTTGTGGACGAAAGAGATATGGTTTCATTCCTTGTCACGCGATCTATATAAATCCTACACTAACATGTCCAATTTTGTTAGCTTCCTTCACAAGGAAGCATTTATATCAACACTACCAAAAGCACAACATCTTCTCCATCTGCATAAATCGTCTAAGAAGAATTTCCCTTTAAGTGTTGGTGTCTCCTCTCAAGAGTCCATTACTTACCTTAAAGGCTATTTTCTCCATTATACCAAATATGGTGATTCACTCCCACCATTATAACACCTTTCCTATGAGCCAAGTGAAATTTTACCCCAATTCCCCTCCGGTTATATATATAACTTCCTGCTATATGCCAAAGCCTCTGGGTATTCTATATTTATTGGCTACACGCACAATCTCCGAATGTAATGAGATTGCAATATACTAGAGTCCAAACCATCATGATATGTAAATGAATCAAAGTCATGCCAAATAAACTATCGACTAAAAACAACTAAACCAAGTAAACATCCGCAATCTAACAACAAAGTAAAACTGATGCAAATGTGGAACTGTAATGGAGTCAACTGACAACATGTCTACATATAAAATATAGGAATGAGATCCTATGCTAGATCTGAATAAAAGAGTCAGCTACTCAATTATCCTGCCAGCATCCACAGTGTTATAACTCCCAATCGCTGAAATGAACTCAAGTAAGGCGCCCTTGTGGCTGGACACCTAAAAGGTTTTGAAAGCATTTTTATAGCAAGAGTTAGTACTTAAAACTGTTTCAAAACATTTAACAAGTAATTTATCACAATTAAAGTCGGTTATTGATTACACATGTCAGATTCATGCACACTCCCTTGATTTCCTCACCTCTCATCTAATGTGTACACATAACGTCCTATACTTAGCCCACCTAGCCATCATACACAAGATATCTCGACTAAATTATATAATTGATCTTATCAAGTATACTCTATAGTACCGCCCATATAACATGCTTCATTATTAATATTTCTCCTATGTTATTCAGTTTTCATATAACATTCACATATGTTATGTTTACTCATCATAATTAAGTCTCACTAATTAATTCATATAGCATTTCACAGCTAATCATCATTTAACTTCCATAATTAAGTTTCACTACTTAATTCATAAATCATTTCAATGTTAACATTCAACTTCCAAAATTGAGTTTCCCTACTTAATTTATTATAGATAGTCCCAATCTGTTTTAAATCGTGAAATGAAGTTTCTCTCTACATAATTTATCATTTAGACGTATATCTATATATATATATATCATCTATATGTCTACTCTCGCAAATAAGTAGAATATCATGAAGTTTATATTTCACACACAATATATAATATGAGGATATTGGTCCGGATAATCATCGACCCTAATCATGCTATAATTTACATTGGTCCGGATACCCCTCGACCCCAAGGTAACTGTTATGCATATGTATATTGGTCTAGATACTCCTCAACCTCAATATCATTTATCTTTGATTTTGTCTGGATAATCATCGACCCCAAATCGAGCTTTTATGTATTGGTCGAGAAAATCATCGACCCTAATAAAGAATTGAGCACACTTTATGTATATATATTTTGCACACTATATATACTATAAACATATACTACTTAATTACCTCCCTGTATCACATTTTAGGGGTTATTGGCTTGGAATCCTACCTCGGTCACCAATAGTGATTTATATCTCTTGGCTTGAAATCATACCTCGATCACCAATATTTATATATAGTATACTTTAGGTATTCACACAACCTAAGTAGTAATTTACACCAATAGGTATTCACACAACCCGATAATACATGTTAGTACATTTTTTATATATCTCCCATTCTCGTCGTACTATTTACTTTACGATTTATCTCACTATCGTACATATAGGAGTGTTCACACAACTCTAGGGTCCTAGTTACCCCTTTATTATATAAATTCAGTAGTTACCCTCCTTAACCTACTAATATACGTAGTTTCAATAGATTCTCGTAATTCTTTATCTATCTCTTAGATTAGTTACGAATTACTATAACCAATCTCATTCCCGTTTTAATTATCTCTCTAAGATGAAGTTGTACTCCCATCGTAGGCCTACTATAAAATAATAAGTCACCCAATATTATTTTCACAAGGTCCTAAAGTTTGTTCACCACCTATAATTAGCAATACTAGGCAAAAGAGGAAAATTTCAAAAATTTTGGATACCGAACCGATCCGACCTTCCCAGGACTGGGCTGGTTCATTTTTGTCTGTAAATTATCCTTCCAGTCTCAGATGCATTTTTTACCATTTTTTTCCACACTCCTTTGCCAAAATCGAAATCAACAATACCAACCCTTTTCTCCAAATCTTAGGAGGGTTTCTAACATTTCAAACACATTAGGACTTTAGCGGAATCAATAAAGAATGAATCAATTCTCAAAACTCTTTCACAATTCTAGTTTTGTGTTCTTCTCTATCATTCAATTTAGAACCCTAATTTAGATCCGCAGCAACAATCATAATTATAAAATCAATTTAAATTTCAATAAACACTTGCCTTAGATTGATTGGTTTGATTTATTGGTTCTTTTTTTTATGAATGATTGTTTCCTTCTCCAATCTTCATTTCCAATTGCCTCGGGATACAATATTTCTCCACCATCTTCAAAATCCCTCTTAAGCTTTTAAAGATAGGTTATATCTCTCTTCTCTAATGGCCCTTCTAATCTTTTTGTGTTATCAGCCCTAAAACCAATCTCTAAATATTAGATATATGGCTCTAAATTTCGGAGGTTCCTTCACCTTTTTTTGAAAAAAGACCAAAACGCCCTTAATAGGTGCCGGTTTGGTCCAAAATTGACCCGGGACCCAAACTATACCCTCGGGTACCGTATTCCGACTATTTTTACCCATTCGGAATCATTCATGACCTCTAAATTATCATCCGAGTCACTTAAAATATATTTCTCATTTCTCACCTCAAAATAGTCTACACACGACTCCCGGTGAGATAAATAAAATTCGCACATATCACTCGCTATGTCGTATAACCTCAATTATCAAGTATTTACTATACGCACTTAGTAAATATCATAATGCAATATTAATCCATATCTATCTCACGATTGATATTTAATAGTCACAATAATCATCTAATCGTATTAAATTACTTCACTTGCGTAATTTAATTAAAACGTATTTTTCCTAATTAATTGCTCAAATTAATTAAAACAAATACTCAGAAATACGAGGTATTACACCTTCCTTGCTTTCTGGTGCCAAATACCAATTGTTGTTCGGACTAGGAATAATAAAATCTAATTTTTGAGATCACTATATTGGCCCCATATAGTTCGTTCATTCTATATACTCCATTTATGACCCGCCATGTGTTTTGGGCACATTGGATGAGAACGAAATCAAAAAACTCGTAGAACTCCAAAAAGTTGGTTTGTTCTCCCCCCCCCCCCCCCCCCCCCCTAATCCACTGAGAGGGTATAGATTCAATGGCCACCATCAACAGCGATGCAATTTCTGGGCATTGGGGCACATTCAATCATAACCCACGGGGGACTTGAGTATGTTTTTCTGAAATCCTCTAAGATCTTCTCATTAACAGTGTAAACCATTTTCAAAGAATAAAAGAGCGGGAGAATACCACACAATAAAAAATAAATAGAAGGAACTACGAAGATGGAAGAAGTTAGATAGAATAAAGAAGACTTACAAAGCGAATTGAGAAAATAGGAGCTCCAAGAAGCCTTTTTGAGAAAAAGAAGAATGGAAAAAATAGACGGTATAAAGATTGAAACAAATGAAGGTCGAATTCCAAGAGTTTAATCACATGGAACAAGAACCAAGATTGAATTTGGCGGTTCGTTTTCTACATAGGTACATCGTACCCTTGTTATTTTTAAGTAATTACAGATTTTCAAGCGCGCACAACTCAATCTTTGGACTCACAACTTGGGCCAGCAAAAAATGTAAAATTCTTCGGCCCATTTTTGACAAAGAATTTTATGGGCAATTATGGGTGCAAAACCTTAAAGGCCCAACTTTCAACAGCCCAAACAGGCCCAACATGCTACCCAAGTCAGATTTAGCATCACATGGATAAATATGAAAATATATCACGCGGATAATTATGAAGATTGTTCTTGGTTACCTATATTCTTAGAAGAGATAAATAGGAATCACCAACGAGCCGATATGGACCAAGAGGAGTTTGTGCACATCTCAACTAGTCTTATCACTATAAATAATACCCTCACCTCTGGGCACTGAGGCATGCAATTCTGAACCTCTGAATAATTAATAAAACTGAGAAACCCTCTGTGGATGTAGGTAGTTGTCGAACCCCGTAAGTCCTATGTGTTGTGATCCTTCCTTGCTCTTTCAATTTCTTTTCTTTTTGGAATTATTAATTATGATTTCTTGCACTCACACTACCTATAAACAGAAGACTCAAGCATCATTTTAAGGGTACCGAATTTTGGGCAGAAACGTATAGAGCGAGAGAGTCACTTTTAGAAATTGATTAAGTTTTAGTTTATAAATAATTTGAGGGTTGTAATTTAATTAAGATGGTTGTTTGTTTGTGTAGGAAGTGGAATCTTTTATCAGTTCAATATATTGGTTTGATCCTTTCTTCCCCTTATTTACACTTGTTTAGTATATATATATGAATTTGATTGTTTATCTTATGCTTTGTATATTCATTATGGTAAGCTAATCATCTTATTCAAGGGATGAAATGAATCATCCGTGAATTTAATTAATTTAGCTTAATAGTTTCTTTTTTATTTAATTTCCTTTGATATGTAATTTCTAATTCCTACACTTGTTTATGCATTGAGAAATGGTAAACCATCTTTGAGAAAATATTAAAAGATAGTTTACAATTTTGTCCTAAGATTAAAACTAGAGATGGGTTTATCTTTTAATTAAACATGTAATCTAACTTTCCACTGCTCTCATTGTGTTTTTAATGAACTAAAATTAGTTATATGAATTCTCCTTAGTAAGTGACCCATGTGATTAATTTTAGTCTATTTGGACAAGAGTTTGTAGGAATTGAAATTCCTCTTCTAAAATAATATTTGTTTCAATTCATTAGTGTGATAAGGACCAACTTTTAAATTAGATAAATATATTGAAATTTAATTAAATTGGTAAGTTTCAAACTATTGTTAATTGTATAAAATGGGGTTAATTTCATTCCTTGTCTCTTTCTTATTTTAGTTACATCATTTTTCTTACTTCTTGTTATTTTTTCCATTCACTACTTAACATACTTTAGATTACTTATCATTTAGTTAATTACCTTTAATTACCCCTTGAAATTATTTTTAAAAGAAAAAAACTAGAAAACTAAAAATATTTGAGAATTAATTTCCAATTTTCTTCACGCTTAGTTCTTCACAATTGATAGTTGGCTTGATATCCCACTTACCTCTATGTTAGTTTTTGTCACATTTTATAGGTATACTTGGATTTTGGTTGAAAAACTTTGTTCAACAACTACTACACATAAGGCTTTGTATGATCAAACTCCCCCATATGTTTGCATTTTTTGCCTCCCGAAAAATTGTGTGATGTTGAAACATGTGCATTATTATAATGTGGGAGTTAAGACTGATTGGTTTAGCTTGGAGTGAGATATTTAGGAAAAATATATATAGGGTCATTTTTAAAATAGATTGCAAAATCTCACAGTTAAGTTAATAATTTGTTACATAAAACAAGGAAGTCTTGTTATTTGCTCACACGAAACACATTTATCCGTCTCAATCTCTTCCAATCTATCCCATCTAATTGCCTTTCAGCATAAATTTCCATTCTATCCCACCTAAATGTCCTTAGGCATAAAGTGGGTAAGTTTTCTATGAAAAAAACATTTTATCTAATGGTAGAAGTGGTACGAGTTTTTTCTATACCGTACCATTTTGGTCCAAAAAAATGGTTTTGGCTTCATATTATAAAATATCAATAATTGATTTTATCAAAAGTGAAAATTCCGTAAAAGGGTTGATTTTTTTTTTTGACATAAAAAATCAACTTAAAGAATTTAGTGTACAAAAATACGAAACCAAAATTACTGCGTATTACCGTACCAAATTACCGAGTTAAAAAGAAAAAATACCGAATAATATATATATATATATATATATATATATATATATATATATATATATATATATATATATATATATATATGTGTGTGTGTGTGTGTGTGTGTGTGTGTGTGTGTGTGTGTGTGTGTGTGTGTGAATTTATCAAGACCCTTCATTTTAAAATCTATCTCAACCATTCGTTTACCTTCATATAGATGCCAAACCCTAAACTAAAGCCTAATAACAATTCTTTATTTTCATCTCTACTTCCTAATGGCATCAAGCAACATGAGAGGACTCCTCAAAGTTCCAACGAAGGTAATTATCTAGCCTTATTATTCGATGTCCTCCTCCCCCTCTGATTTTCCCATATCCCAACACTCACGGGCACCACACATGCACACATACCACACGTATACAACAAGCACACATCACATGCATGGAAATCAAGTTTATGTTTTTTTATTAAGGTAAATGAATTTTTTTAGTCAAGCCATCTCTAAATTTAACTAAAACGAACTCTCCTAAAGTTGGGTGTATGTATTTGAGTATAATTGATTCATTTCATTATCTTATTTGTAATTTATGTGTATTATCTCACATCATTGATAGTTATACTAGGCAGAAACATATAAGGTCGAGTGGGTGCATTATTTTATTTGTTATTTTGAGTTTTTTTACTATACTAGAAGTTAGAACATTTCCAACTAAAACAGTGATTATTATCTTTTGTTTGCCTCAAGTGTATTCTATTTTGTACCCCTTTTGACTATTTTGTATACTAATTCTTATATTATTCATTATCTATTTGTTTAAATATAAAAAAATCTCATAATTATGTATTTGTTTAAATCTGAAAGCCCTCATAGTCATTTTTTCTTTATGTTTTTGTTTGCCTATGACATGTGCTCAAATTTTGTTGTGTTCAAGTCTTCAAATGTTGTTGTGTTCACAATACCGAAACTTGTACCAGATTAACCGAATGTGTAAAGTTGACTTGTAATTTTGGAATTTACTAGAAAAAATCAAAATAAAACTTAAATTACCAAAACAAAATTACCCGAAATATTAGTTGGTTTGGTTTTGGTATACTGGTTGCTAATTTTATTACAAATAAATTTACCATCTAGATTATTATTTTTATATTATCAAGCAGTCTTTACCGACCAAACCTTACCATTTTCTCCCCTAATTTTATTTAATATCCTGTGATTTTGGAACGTAAATATATTTTAATAAATTAAAAATAAAAAAATATTATTATTGGGACTTAATTATTTTTAGTATTTAAAAATATTGATTTTAATTTATATGAAATGACATTTTAATCGGGAACAAAATTGAATTTTTTTCAACTTTTCTTCTCCGTCTGCTGAACAGGGGGAACAAATTTGACCGTGGGTGAAATACCCTGTATTTTTCTAAAAAATTAAAATCGTTAGTAATTAAATTAAATTAGCTGAATTTAATTAAATAAGTCATGAATAATTTATTAGGTTTTTTGGCTTTAGTCCCATCTACAAATATGTATTTAGGCTTCACTCCCATGAGTTTTTAAAATTGTAAAAAGTCCCATAACCACTCAAAACCGCCTATAACTTCCCTATAACCACCCACAATTCCTTTTGTAGAGAATGACACTTGTCCCATATAGGAACAACAATTAAAAAAATAGAAACATGGGAGTGGTGACAAATAAATCATTATAAATATGACTAAATACTTAAGATCCCATAATTTACTTAGTTATTATTGCATATTATTTGGATTCATTTATGCATGTTAGACTTACTCATAGAAATAAATTTGCATGTTAATTAAATAGTTCGTATGTGGTGTTCAATCTAATATAAAAGTATGTAAATTGTGCAGTTATTATTTGGGCACATTTTGGGGTAATTTGGGTACTCAATTATGTGTTTTAGACTTCTAAAATTAGGCCCGGGGTGTAGGTATACCTTTTGGGGGGTTATTGGGTCAATCAGATTATGATTTCAGATTCAATTGGGCGTCCAAATGTGAAGATTATGGGGTAACTCGGGATTAATAGTTGTTATACGTTAATTAGCTATTAAGAAAACTCTTCCCATTCGACACAACTTAACCCTAACAGCTCCACACCCAAGTAGAGAGGTTACCAAGGTCAGATAAGGGAGGAAGATTAAGATCCAAGAGATTAGGAAATCCATCGTCAAACTAAGGCAAGAATTCTCTTGCTAATTTAATTTCCAATACATTTCTTAATTCATTTCCTTTCGAATGATTTGTGATTTCTTTCGAATGACCCTTTAAGTTTTGGGTCAGGTTAGGGCCGGGGAAATGTCCGGGTGATTTTATGGAACTCAGTCCAGTATTTGGAAAATTATCCAAGTGAGCAGATATTTTTTTTAAAATGGGTTTGTGTCACTATTTTATTAATCAGGAAGTTGTCGATTTACTAGACGGTAAATTCTTAAATTGGAAAATTTTAATAGGAGATTAAATGGGACTCATGGGGGGTAATTATAGATTTAATTACCAATGCATATTATGTGATAGAAATATGTATTTATTTATTTGTGTGGACATACCCATGTTCGTGGACGTCCCATCATTTGGGGTACATGCATCTCAGGACCATAGCACGCGTCAGCACGGGTGGGCTAGGCATTGTTTAGGTCATAATTTTAGGAACTAAGTGGCAACGCCATTTACGATATGTAGTTGTGGATGATGGGATCCATTGACACCGTCGGGGTATGAACGGTGCAATGGTGTACTGCATAAGGACCACCCCACTTGTAAGTGTTTTGTGATGTTCATTTGGATGAGGGACTCCTTTGGACCTACCAATACAGCACGAAAGGGACACTGAGGGTAGATGCCTTTATGTGTCATATATATGTTAGGACATATATAATTATATAAATTAATTGATAACTAATACTTAGTCTAATGTTGTAGAGAGTTGATAAAGAACCCAATACTACATAAAATGCATAATCGATGTTATGTTTCTTTTGTGGATAGTACAGTAGGGATACTCTGGGAAGTAGAAGCACACGTGTGGCTGATTAGCTGTATTATTGCATTTTAATTTCGTAAGGTAATTCTTGCAACTTTAGGTCATGAACCCACATTATAAATTATTTTCAAGTTTTGCCTAGATAGGGACATCGTGGCTGACGAGATATCAGACTTGCGATCACACATTGCTCATCAGTCATCATCTCATTTAATTCTAATTAATGGTTGTTATTTCCTCTTCGATTATTTATTATTTCAGATATTGTATGGGCGTAAGCCAAAAGTTCATCATTCTGTCTGTTGAGACTAGTCATGCTTATGTGTGATTTTTATTACTATCTAGATGTTGGATTAATTATTTATTATCAGTTATTAACTAAATCGAATTTATCATGCATGTTGTTTTTAAAATACAAATGTTTTACTATATTTTGATGCTGAAAATGATATAGATTGATAGACAAGCCCCATCTTTAGCGTATTGTGTCTGGCTAATCTTTACGTGGACAATGGGTGTTGTTACACTAGGGGAAACAAATTTTTCTGGGGAGAATCGATTCGTCCTTAGGAAGAATCGATTCGGTGCAGGTCAGATTTGGCGAAATTGGATTATTTTTAGGTGTTTATGTTGGTTTCAAAGTCTGTTGTTTTTCTATATTAAAAAGGCTCGAGTTTGGGATTTTTCCAACACTTTTAAATCATCTGAAAAAATCAGTATCCTCCTAATATTTCTTTCCACTCTTTTAAAAAACTTAAACCCCATTACAAAATATATTTCAACTCAAGTTTTAAAGATTCCAATCGAGTTTTCTCAAGAACAAGTTTTTGTTATTTTCGTGAGAGGATCAAAACCGTGGAATCAGAAATTTAAGTAAGAATGTTAGGAGTTTTCAAGTCTTAACATTATTTGAATTATATTAAGGTACGGGGCTTACACAATATGCTCCTCTAAATCTTTCAAGAGTATTTTTCTTGTACCTCATTTATATGTATTCCCTTTGAAAATGTTTTGGTATTTATTGAAACCCATGTGTTATTCAATTGAAATATTGTGTATTTGTATATTTGGGAATGGAGCCATGAAATTTTAACATGACATTGAGAATGGTCGCCTGCCAAACGTCCAAATATCCAACAACCGGAATAAGGCTTTGAGATGCCTAGGCGAGGTGAGGTAAAGCCGGTGACCCATTTTTGTATTATTAAGAAATAAGTTACTACAATGTATGGGGATCGCATTGGACTCGTATATGATTTTTGTATTACTGGATTTTGTTTACCGCCAATGTATTGAGCATATATTCTTGTCATATTGTGTACTTTCTCATCTTTTTTGGTGGCAGGTAAGCGTGGATTTAGACGATGTTAGTTTATAAAGAATATTAAGAGCACACCATTTTCATAATATTATTTGTGTAAATAAATTAGTATTGTAAACATATGGAATCTTAGTGTTTTTTATTAGTGAAATGGGATGTATTTATTTCGAGGTGTAAATTGTATACAATTTTTTTATTAAGGGACTATTTAAATTGGCATGTACATTAGATTATTAATTGGACATTATGTATTGTGGTGACTCGATGTGTTTATTTTTCTTGAATATATATGCTTTATACGAATTATTGAGGAGTTCGTTTAATTTTAAGCAAAGTGACGACTCGAATTTTTGGGTTGTCACAGATGGTATCAGAGCATTGTCTTAGGTCTCATAGGTCTGAGTCCGTTATAGCTTTCGTGTTATCGATATTTTATTCCCTTTATTGATTCACACTCTCTAAGATATTGGGTCTAGCATACGTGCTAGTTGTATTTCTTGGAGATAGGTAGTTTTGTGTTAAGGCCATTATAGGAATTGAGTTTAGGAATAGTAATCTTGATATGAAGATCCTTAGAGTTGATTTTGGAGACGATATTTATTTTACAGATCTTTAATAGAGATGTTAGGTATCTCTAGTATCAATGTGGTGATGTGATTTGATTCGAGGACTTAAGAGTTTCAAGGGGTTTTGGAGATAGAATCGCGTAATGATTAATGGGATAGAGAGCTACGTTTTATTTTCATAGTTATTCCAATATATAATTAAGATATATATATTCTTTTTGCAGGGAAGGTTTGTGAAGGATTGAATGTATGGGTCCCCAATTATGTGAAACACAACTTATGATTCACTTATTAGGAGTCTGTACCATATTGGAGTTTTAACTAGTTAGATATGAAGATAAAATTTTTGTCGATTGAATTGAGCCTCCCTTCTTCAAGGTACAAGAAAGTGCAGCCTCAAGTACAACTCCACCAATCCTAATCATGGTTTATAAGTCAAAACGTAGTAAACAACACACTATAGGAACACATTTCACTCATATTCCATTTAGTGTGTTTACAATTATTTTTAATCCTTTTTGGGAATTTTTAAATATTTGAAAAATTATTTTTTAAATGTTTAAAATTGATTTTAAAGTTTGTGGGCTTAATTGGAAATATCAAAAAGCTTCCCAGAAACCTTTTGGGTTGAATTTAAAATTGGTACAAAATTAAATTTTATAAACCCAAAAAATGAATGTATGTTGGCTTGTTATTATGCTACACGTGTTACACACCTGCTTGTAATTAATTGGCTCAATGTGTGTTTCTACTCTCTCACAAACTTGAGATGAATTTCAAGCATTCGATCTAATCTAATCAACAATCTGCGTGTCCTTAGACTTAATCCCAGTGCAAGACCAATTTACCAATCATAATGTTTTACTTGAAACCGGTTATAAATTGTTATTCTTTTCTTGGGTGGTGCATTCTTGATAGAAGAAATCACAATAATTGATTCAACCCTAAAGTTCCAGAACCTTCCCATTTCTCTATAAGTAGGACTCTCGTCTCATCCATTTAAGACTTTTGCCAGTCTTTAGAGAGAGAAGAAAAAAAGCAAAGAGTAAAGAGAGAAGAGAGAAAAATCATAGTGAAAAAGATTTTGTTAGAGAAATTCTTTCAACCGTTTTCAAAAAGAAGTGTGTTAGGGTTCTAAAATACAAGAAGGATCTCCCTTATGATTTTAAAATCACATCTTAAAACCCTTTTTCGTTCTTCAAACTTTAGGGTTTCTGTGAGTTTTCATTAGAGTAATTTTTGTGAGAAAAATCGTAGATACCTTCCTCTGAAAATTTATCTCTTACAACAACATCAAAAGGTTGAATATCTTATTTTCTTTTTAGAAATTTGTGATTTTGACCAAGTGATACATTACACACACTACTTAGGTTGTTTTGTATAATTTCTATTTATTAGAAATCATCTATCTTTGGATCTTGTGTAAAATTTCTTATAATATTTTAAATCCATTTTTTCTTATCTTGAAAAATTAAAATGTTGACTTAAAATTGGTTGCATGTTTTAGATTTGGTTTGATTTCGTAATTTTACCGTTTGTAACATATTTCTGTATATAAATAATATTTTACATCTGAGTTTTTCAAGATCTAAAAAAGTCTTATAGTTTGAAGTCTGATTTTGGATTCTTTTGAAACAAATGAACATATAAATTCTTTGTAATTTGTAGGACTGGTTTGTAACATATAATTATGAGTGTGTTCATATATTTCGTATCATTAGACACACATGTTACACTTCTCACACACATTATACACATAGTCAAAGTGTGATGTTGAGAAAGATATTTATTTGACTGAGTCGACGTAAATCTGGAAAAGGAGAAGGACAGAATACAACTATTGGGAGAGGACAGAACAAAAGGAATACCGTTGGAGGTGTGGTTAATTTAGGTACACTTGTATATTATTTTGAACTTGTGTTATAGTTTGTAATCTTGTAACCTTGCTTGATTTTAGTTGATTTTTGGTTTGTGGCATAGAGGTCACCATGGATGTTTCCTCTAATTTGGAATTTTACCACGTAAAAAATTTCATGCGTAATTTAATGTTTTCGTTTCTTATTTCATGCAAACTAGTTAAGATTAATAAAGCTTAATAAGGTTTATTTTCAAAAAACTGGTTTAACAAAAAAAATTAATTTGGTTTCTGTTTTAGATAGTTACACATTTTGTGTTTTTAATCAAAAGGAGTTTAATCAAAGAGTTTAATCGAAGCTTACCTAATCATTAGCTTTTATTAATTACTTGGTGAGAGATTTTCAAGTGGTATCAGAGCACGTTTTTCAAAATAATTTTGGATCCTGAAACTCCTGAAATTGATTTTGAAATCAATTTTTCAGAAAGGTTAACAAATTTGAGAAGCTTGGTAATCTTTCCTAATCCACCCCTATTTGATGGAAATTGTGTCTATCCCCGATCCTCGCCGCGGGATAGGATCCTAGTCCCGCGCGTCCCTCTCGGGAGCGCTTCGGACGACGTCGTTTGATGAGGTGAAAATGGAGAGATGGTGTCACGAGTCTATTTTACTCAAAACAGACAAAAAAAGGGGAGCCATCCCGAAGGACAGCATCCAAAGACATACTGATACGTACGAAATCAAAAATGATTCGAAAAGAGTTCGGAGGCTAAGTTACGAAATGGAAAGGTGTTAGGCACCTATTCTGCCCTTACGGTCTCTCATGGGTTATTGATATTTTCCTTTATTTCCTCGTGATATGTGTGCATGTGTATATGTAGTGGAGATAAAAATCATCGACTTGTATTATGGAAGAGATAAAGAGAGTCATCCGTAGGAATGTTCCTAAAAATAATATTAGAAAATAGGATTTACGCGATTATCCTTGTGTTGATCGTTATAATGGAACGATAACGCGTGTGGAATAATATGCCACTAAGAACAAATATATGCATATGTAAATATATAGAATCTAAGAGAATTGAGTTTAAAGAATATAGAAAAAATAGAAAATGAAAGAAAAGTAGGAATAGGACTCGAGTCTCGGGTTTTACCCCGAGACGCCTACGTAGTCTATAGAGGCATCAAAGTCCACGTAGTTCGCATGCAAAATGACGGGTGGGGTTTATCCCATAAATCCAACCGGGGACTTCTCTTATGTGTGTGTGTGTGTGTGTAAAAAAGTGTTTTAGTTGTGAGAAAAGTGTGAGAATTCCCGTTTGGAATTTACGAGCAAACCTTCTTTTTCTTATTATTTGGGTTTTATTTGTATGAAAATAAGAGATTTGCAATAATACTAGATAAAACGTATATTAGGATATATGGGATGAGAGAATAAAGTTACTAAGTAATAAAATAAATTAATGCGAATTTAGGAGAATTTGAGGAGAGAGTTAAGAAAATTGGACATTCTTGAAGATCTTGAGCTTGATCTTGATTGTTGGAGAGCAGCCCTTGCACTTGGATGATGATGGAGAGTAGTTAATTCACCAATTTTGATGAAAAGTGAAGGTTGGAAAGGTAATGTGGAAATCACGCTAACTTCGAGAGAGGTTTTATGGATTCGCTGAGAGTGATGTATTTCAGATCTGGGCTCTCTTTGCAAGGAGGTCAAGGCCTCCTTTTTATAGGCACAGGGCATTGCCGATCGGCATAGCCTTGTTCCTTCCAATTGGCAGGTGTGTTTTGGCACACTACCGTTGCAGTCTCTTTCAGGTTCCTTCAGAAAATCGGTCGTAGAGCGCAAATCGTTGATCTGAATCGCGTACGGGGAAAATTGTTGGGAAGGTAATTCAGAGACCTTCGAAAGTCCTTTGTACTACTCCCGCGTTTAGGAGTTGACTTTATGTTAAATGTGGCTCGGAAGCACTCATCAGTCCTTTGAACGAGGAAACTTCAAACGCAAATGGATTGTTCGTCCGCATGGTAAGTCAGAATCGAGCACGAGGTGGACCGTTGGAAAGGTGTTTTAGTGCCCTTTGAATATTCATTCAGTCTCGGTTGAGGTAAAGAGTTTGATTTTTTGGTCAAACGGAGCCTGGTAGCGCCCGATGGCCTCCAGATCAGTACCCGGGGTATGACTTAGGTTTATAACGATGAAGGGGGATGCTAGGGACCTAAGGAGAGTTTAGGGTGTGCGAGAATGGGGTGTCTATAGAAATAATTTTCCTTATTATAAGGTAAGGATGATTGCCTTCATCCAAGGGACTATGGGTGATGATGTCTGTAAAATGATTGAGAATGGTTATGTTCACCCTACTAAGACTTTAGCTGAAACTAGTACCATAAGAATTAAGAAAAGTCGAAGTGAGTTCACTAAGGAAGAAAGATGTGACAACCCGCTATCCGACATAAAGGGTGGCCAGCCCTATACTTCGATAAAATAGGAAATCATGGATAAATATCATTCTCAGCATCACAACAATATACAAAGTATAAGGAATAACCACACAATATTCCAGAAAACGGGTTATCAAAAATTTTGGTTTTGAAATAATAAGAAAGCATTTCCAACAACCCATGATAGAAATAGAGGGTGGAAACCCCCACAAGCGCACAAAAACTAAAAGGATACAAAAGGACCGAAAGGAACGTCGGTCAAAATAACCATACAACATACAATAAGTACCAGGTGTTACATAATAGATCCATTATACAATTACAACGGTTTAGGCCACATGCCCGAACAAACTGATCATAACTAGAAAACATAAATGGAGGCGTCTACACAAAACATCCCGTGAGACCCGCACGATGTCACGGCTCCTCAAAACATATGGAAGGAAGATCATTTCGGGCGACTGTGCGGCGGAACACCTGAACGGATTATATATATATATATATATATATATATATATATATACACAACAAGAAGTGAAAACCGGTCAGGGCCGGATATATGTGATCAATAGATAAATGACAGGTATGACAATGATGCGCAAGTAAGCATGAATGATAATCTAGCATGGTAGCACCCAGTAAGGGACTAAACTGATAATTAGCTATATGAAATGAAACTCACTTATATAAGAATTTAAAGTACTAATGAGCCTTTTTTCATCTTTCATCATATTTCAATTTCAATCTTCTTTGACATTCCTTATCAGGAATACAATTATTATCATGTGCTCTTAATGGCACTAATCTCAATAGCATGCTCTTGTGGCATAAACTTGCTCTATGTGGCATTAAAGTTCCATCGAGTCCGACTCGATAATTAGAATAGTCATAAATATACATATAACGATTCTAAGACCGCCCGTCCGGGTTTCCCCACTGTGCGCGTCCCTAAATAACCATCATCTTCCAGGGCATAACATAAGACAACCTGGGATCCTATCGAAATCGTCGGGAAGCGGCCATATGTCTGCGGGGTAGTCAAGACCACACCCAGAATCTCCTACCCATCGCAGAAAAAATAAAACAAGCGCTCATATGGCCTAGGACTATATCCACCCTGCATTCGTTAGCCAGGGGGCTTCACCTATCGCACGGACTTCCCTTAAGATGGTATTTAGAGAGGTGTGTAACATCCATTTTATTAATTTCCATTTCATGACTTAGTAAATTATCATTTACCTTATCAATTTCCCATTTTAACAAATGTACAAGCTTAAATCGGGACTATACGTATTACGTACCGTCATAACATCCTCGATAAGAAATTCAGACTCCAAAGTAAATTCCAAAGCCTCCTTTAGGCTTTAACATAAACCCTCAAGTCAAATCTAACTCAAGTTAATTCCTAAGGTCTCCAAATTGACCTTAATATATTCTAGACCCTTATAAACTATAAACTACAAGACAAAAGTAATGCCTAAACATTACTTTAAATTCCCCCTTGAAAGAACCCTAGATGAACCCTTTCGAGTCTAGGGTGTCGACCCAACTCAACTAGTACTCTAAACCCTATGTTTACTTCATTTAAGAAGGTCCCTAATTACTAATCCTAAAGAAAAAGGGTTAAAATTTAAAAGAAAAATTTTTGGAAAAGTGCAGGGCTACCGAATCGATTCGCCCCCTTGGCCGAATCGATTCGGCCAGAAAATTTGAGTTTCTGCAAAGTTGCCGAATCGATTCGGATGGGAACCGAATCGATTCGGTTAGGAAGTTTGGGTTTCTGCATAACTGCCGAATCAATTCGGACCAATTCCGAATCGATTCGGTTCGCAAGACCTGAGCACTGGACCTAACCGAATCGATTCGCCCAGGGGGCCGAATCGATTCGGGCCTGCGATTTTGCCAAGATTTGGCTATGGAGTCTTGGACTCCATTTTCTACCCCAACTCAAATTTCTCCCAAACCAAACTTATATACCAACACCAAGATAGCATCAATGATACTATTGACCATCTTAAACCTCATGAATCATCCCATTCATCTTTGAATGAATCAAAACCCATAAATACATAAGAAAAACCCTAAGTTTGCTAAACCAAAATCAATACATCATTACCATAGAAAATCATCTATCTCAAGACACAACTAGAAAGTAAAAGCTTGCCTTGATTCAGCAAATTGCAGGTCTCTTGGTTGTAGAAGCAAGAATCTCTCTAAATCTCCAAAGCTCTAATCTTTCTCTCTACTCTTCTCTTTCTCTCTTTGGTTTAGGAAGGAAATTAGGGAAATAGGAAGACTTAGAAAGCTTAAGTCGTGACCTAAGACAAATATTCCACTAAGTTAACTAAGAGTGCGATAAAATGATACGCAACTACATAATTAGGTACAATTAGTCAAAAATGCCCAAAACTTCAAAATACGATATGGTACATTTCTTGACTATTTCGCACGTTCCGGAATCAACTGCAACCTCCAAATTATCATTTGGACAATTTTAAAATTCAATTTAGGTTCCGGTCTCATTATTAAGCCAAATATCATTTTGAGTTCAGATGATATTAATAAGCATAACATAGCAATATTTACCCATAGATATGATATGTATGCAAACTCATAATAGATACCAACTTTTCTACATTGAATTAACATTCAAATCATAACCCAACACTTGTCTCTAATTACTATACTAAGTAATTACTATAAAATACGGTCTCATAAGCGAGGGTTATTACAAAAGACATGTGTCACTTAGTAATAATAAGGGTAAAAAATGCATCTTTATGTCTGTGAATGGACATGAATTTAAACTTATATTTATTTGTACCATTTCCAAAGAAGTTTGGGACACCCTTGTCACTGCCCATGAAGGTGATGAGTGTGTTAAGGTTGGGAAGACACAAACGCCAGTTCAATAATACAACACCCTTATGATGGATGAGACTGAGTCATTTAATGACTTTTACATTACGTTGACTGATATTATCACTAAACTTCATGCCAATGGGATAGTAAGTGATAGGAAGTAAATCGTACTTAAAATTCTAACAACCCTACCTATTAAGTTTGATAATAAGAGATATGCTATTGAGGAAATGGATGACCCTATTCCAACTCTTGAATTATTGAGTAGTGAACTTAGAGTTGTTTAAATGGAGTTAGAATACAAGAAACATATAACCTCAAGTACTAAAAGATCATTTAGATCTAATGTTGTGTTTTCACCATAGTTGAATGTCCCTAATAAGACATTACCTGATTTGACCTAGGGTTAGATGAAGATTGTGATTTAGAAAGCCTTGATAACTAAATTCCTTGATAAGTAAACAATTTGAGAAAATTATGAATTTTAGGAATGTAGTGGCTTCCAAATAAAGAAAATTCGGTTATCCAAAACTTTTAGAATCCTAGACTCCCTGGTAGGGATGAAGATAGATAAACCTCTTATAATCACTCTAAACCTAAGAATGACCTTAGCAATTTACAGTGTTATAGGTGTGGCAAGTTGGGGAACTTTGCTAATAAATGCAGGACAAAGCTTAGCAATACTGCTAAGGCCCATATGTGTAAAATATTAGACGACTCTAGTGACTTAGAAATGGATAAACCTGAGTCATCCAATGCAAATGAATATTGTATGTCTTTCTTTGCTAAAAATTCTATATACTGATGATAAAACATGCTTGCTTATAGGTAGTACTAGTCATACTATACTTCATGCTGTTGTGAATGATGTATCTACTGCTCTGATTAATGATCCTAGTACTTCTAGCATAAGTGTGAGTCAAAGAAAATCATCATACGACTAATCGGATGGGTGTGTGAGTACCAATACACAAACTGAAGCATTAGGGGACACAAAACACACATCACTTAGTGAGTTCGAAGATGAATTACCGAATATTCAAGGACTGTGTGAGACCCTGACTAATTAAATACCGGGTAGCTACTCCTTTATTAAATTAATTCGAAATGCCAAGTTGGTCCAGTTAACAGCATCACTGTCGAAAACATTTTAATGATTACTAACCACCTAGTATTTAAAAAGTAAGTGCCAAATTTTAATTAAAGTCTGATTAACATGCAACAAGTGTAATAAAGAATAATAACACCATTCACCATAATGAAGTAAATAGAAAGACCATCACATAAAGAAAATAAAGTCTCGAGGAAAAACTCCTCACTACAATCCCATAACTGAAATAAGTAACTGAAAACTAAAACAGTACATGCCAAAGTCTGAAACTGAAATGGAAATGTAACTCTAATAGAAATGGGCAACATGCCCTACAACTGATAGATAATGAATCTGGAATCCAAGTGATAGAGGCGTCTACAAGCAAATCCCTGTAGCTTCCACAAACAGCTACAGCTCGTCACCTGAATGAGTATCCTATGCATGGTGTCCTTGTGGATGGGCACCTAAAATGGTTTTACAAAGAAAAATAGATTTGAAAAGCAAACGGGTCAGAGCCCGAATGTGGAGATATTTTAAAAACCTGCAAGTGCTTTAAAAACATTTAAAACATTAAATGCAAAGTACATGTTAGGACGTGCACTCACATGATATTCTCACCTCTCGTCTAACTGTGCACTCCTAACGTAAGTACCCATCTATAACGACACAACCCACTAGCTAAGTGACATCATCTCTAGCTAGACTATCATAGGTCCTATCCATTTTACTCGGTTCTATTAACATCATAACGCTCGTAATTAAGTAGGGTTTAACGTAAACTCAGATGCTCAATATGCCATATATATATATCACTAACAGTTAACTCGCTATATATCTCGAAGCAATACCGTAATTATATTCACAACATTAACGTGAAGGTTCCCATTAATTAAATGTATATTAATCTCATCATAAATATACTATACAAGCACCCCGAGAACTAAGCTGTGGTGCACACATACTCTGCTATCCATCCCGGTACATCACGTACATAAGGATTACATATTCCGAATCTCTCAGGAATAGTTCACAGATAACAACATCACAAATAATGGAGGCGAACACAGTCACATCACATGGGTCACGCACATACCTACGCTCCCACGATCAGCGGACTTATTAATATCCCAATAAGTCTTTCTATGACCTATGTTCATCAAGGTAACCAGTCTAAATCCGGGAAACACAAGGATTAGAGGGCCCTAAGCGAACGCAAACCTCCCGTGATAGCAAGTATGGTAGGTATGTCATACACACAATCCAATACTAAGTAAACACACGTCTTAGTAATCCCGTAGTTTAATCGTAGTACATATCGCATTCTCGTACCAACTTATAATATCTACAACTTATATTATTCCGGTTTGTAATTATACGCGCCATAATTCATTCTCACGTCGTAGTAGACACTCACGTCTCAACCCAAACCGTCCATTTAATATAACTCTCGTATCTAATTTCCTTCTCATAAATACCCAAAAGTCCCAATTCTATCATTACATAATCCTCGGAATGTTATCTATATCCTCGAACAAGTTTACGGGGCTCCAAAACTGAAAACAGTCCAAAAAGGCCCAAACTGTCAACTCGTTAGAAGTCTCGTTCGAACGAGACTGTTCGAACGAGATCCCTCTGTCAACTCGTTAGAAGTCTCGTTCGAACGAGGCTGTTCGAACGAGATCCAGTTCGTTCGAACGAACTGTCCCTTCTAACGAGATCTCGTTCGAACGAAGTTATCGAACGAGGCTCCCTTTCGTTAGAACGACTGGTCGATTCGTTAGAAGCTCGTTCGAACGACCTGGGCAGGGGCTTCTAACGACCTACCAGATTCATCCCAGATTTTCCTAAAACTCGTTTTCACCATTTTTAACACCTCAAGTCTTCTCCAAAGTTCGTTCTAATAGTGTTTTAAGTCCTCTAATCGTATTAAAACATGCTAAGGTCATATATTAACATCTTTCAAGGGTTTAATACCTTCTAAACATCATTAAATCACAAGTTTCTACATTTTCCCCCAATTTTATCAAGAACATGAACCCTAGATTTATATCATCATCAAATCCCAGAATTTAATCATTTTTAATTTCTTCTAATCACAATTATCATGAGAATAATCATCTACCTATCATTCTACATGCAATTCTCTTCAAGATTTTCAAGTTCTAAACTCCAAACTACATGGGTTTTCTTATTTCACCAAGAACAAACACAAAGTTCAAATTTTTTTCTAACATGGAAAGAACATTCTTTGAAATTTAATGGAATTAAGTCACTTGCCTTGGTTGTCTCTGAGTTTGGTGTAGGTTTGACGAAGCTTTTCTGCAGAATTCCCTCTCTCCAAGCTTCTTCTCCAATGGTGGCTTAAGGCGGCTAGGGTTTGATTTGGGAAACTTAGAAAACTCTTCTAATAACCTACGTAGCCTTCTAGGTTAATAGGGTTTGGTTAATGGGCTTAGTGGGTTAAATCCACATCAGATTAAGACTCTAAATTTTCGTCACTTTTAATTCCTCAAAATGTAAAATTACCAAAATACCCTTTATGATGCCGGTATGGCCTAAAAATACCCCGGAATCCAAACTACACTCCCGGCTAGTGTTTTCTGACTATCTCGACCCTTCCGGACGCGTTGGCGCACTCAAAACGACCATACGGTTTATAGATTTTAAATTCACTTTTTATAATCAAAATATTACACCGTGACGCGGCGGTCCCACGCGTCTCAACAAAATTTCTAAAATGTCGTATATAAATCTCACGACAACTTTCATAATTCCAATTTCATATAACAAAACATGTATGCACATAATCAAATACCAACTCGCATCTCGTTAGTATTTATAACCCGAATTAATTTCCAATTAATACGCATTTAATTAATTAATCCCAAAAATATATATAGCCAAAAGTACGGGGTATTACATACTTCCCCCCTAATAACTGAATTTCGTCCCGAAATTCGAAACTAGAATGTACCTGCTAAAAACAGCTCTGGATAACGTTCTCTCATCTCATCCTCGCGCTCCCATGTGGACTCCTCGACATTGTGATGTCGCCACTGAACACGCACTAACGGAACTATCTTTGACCGCAGTTTCCTCTTGTTTCGGTCCAAAATAGCAATCGGCCCCTCCTCGTAGGAGCTATCCGGCTGGAGATCGATGTCCTCCACAGCAATGTGAGAATGAGCCAAATTATCCCTAAGGTATTTCCTCAGCGAGGAAATATGGAACACATCGTGAATCCGATGCAAATGCTCCGGTAACCCAAGTCTATACGCAACCGGTCCGATCCGCTCAATAATAGGAAACGGCCCCACATACCTTGGTGCCAACTTCCCCTTCTTCCCGAAACGCATAATCCCCTTCATAGGAGATACCCTGAGCAAAACCTGGTCCCCTACTTGGAACTCCCTGAAAAATCTCTTCGCATCAGCATAACTCTTCTGCCTGTCTTGAGCTACCCGAATGCGACTCCGAATCAACTCAATCCTTGCCCAAGTATCCTGAATCACTTCCGGCCCAAGTACTTTGTTGTCCCTCACCTCTAACCAACATGTTGGGGAACGACAAGGCCTACCGTACAATGCCTCAAACGGAGCCATGCCAATAGTGAACTGATAGGAGTTGTTGTAAGCAAACTCCACCAGTGGAAGGTACTGCTCCCATCCACCCCCGAAGTCAATAATGCACATGCGTAGCATGTCCTCCAACATCTGATTTGTGCGCTCGGTCTGCCCATCAGTCTGCGAATGATAAGCCGTACTCAACTGCAATTCCGTGCCCATGGCCTCCTGGAAACTCTCCCAAAACCGCGAAATAAATATCTTGTCTCTGTCAGACACGATATTTAGGGGTACACCGTGAAGTCTCACAATCTCTGAAATGAAGAGATGGGCATACTATCTCGTAGTGTAGTCAGTCCTTACGGGTAAAAAGTGAGTGACCTTGGACAACCTGTCCACAATTACCCAAACGGAGTCGTGACCCCTTAGCGACGTAGGCAACCCCGTGATAAAGTCCATGGATATGCTCTCCCACATCCACACCGGGACCTCCAATGGTTGTAGCAATCCTGCCGGTCTCTGATGATCCACTTTTACAAGCTGACAAGTGGCACATTTCGAAACAAACTCAGCGATATCTCTCTTAATACCGCTCCACCAATACTGGTGTCTCATGTCTTGGTACATTTTGTCCCCTCCGGGATGTACCGCGAACCGTGAGCCGTGCGACTCTACCATCACGTCGTGTCGCAATTCCTCCCCTTCCGGAACTACCAATCTCCCATTGAAGCGTAATCCCCCGTCTGAGCTAACGGTATAGGACTCGGCTCCCTCTGCTAGTAATCGAACTATCTGCTCCTGACAGAACGAGTAGTTGGCCTGTGCCCGTACTACCTTCGTGGCAATCTGCGGTGTAACGGTCATCACAGACATGAAAGATCGGGCCACTGCATCCTGGTGTCCCAATTCCTTCCACTTAGCCTTCCACACCTCTGCCACCTCATCTGCTGGCCTACGGCTCAACGCGTCTGCTACCACGTTAGCCTTACCTGGGTGATACTGGATGTCGAACTGGTAGTCCTTCACAAACTCAAGCCACCTACGCTGCCGCATATTCAATTCTTTCTGCGTGAATAGGTACTGTAGGGACTTGTGGTCCATGAACAGTTGGAACTTTTCCCCCAAAAGATAGTGCCTCCAAATCCGTAGGGCAAATACCACTGCCGCCAAATCCAAATCATGCGTGGGGTAATTCTTCTCGTGAGGCTTAAGCTTACGGGAAGTATAAGCTATGGCCTGTCTCTCCTGCTGTAATACACCTCCCAGTCCTTGCAAAGACGCATCGGTGTAAACCAAATACTCAACTCCCGATCTCGGCAATGCTAACACAGGTGCTGAGGTCAATTTGTCCTTCAATTCATCGAATGCCAACTGACAGGCGTCACTCCAGATGTATGGCACACCCTTACGAGTCAGATGTGTCAAAGGACCTGCTATCTCTGAGAAACCTCGAATAAATCTCCTATAGTATCCTGCTAGTCCCAAGAAACTACGAATCTCCGTCGGTGTCGTGGGCTGTCCCCACTCCCTCACCGCTGATACCTTCCCCGGATCAACAGATATTCCCTGGTCGGAAATAATGTGTCCCAAAAACTGGACTTCCTTCAGCCAAAATCCGCACTTCTCATATTTTGCATACAACTCGTTCTGACGAAGTGTCTGCAAAACCTGCCTCAAATGCTCGGCGTGCTCCTCCTCTGTCTGGGAGTAAACCAGAATATCATCAATGAAGACAATGACAAACTGGTCTAGGAAATCCCTGAACACTCTGTTCATCAAGTCCATAAACACTGCTGGAGCGTTGGTCAAGCCGAAAGGCATAACCCGAAACTCGTAAGAACCATATCTCGACAAGAATGCAGTCTTCGAGACATCCTCCTCCCTGATACGAAACTGATGGTATCCCGATCTCAAATCAATCTTCGAGAAGAAAGAATCTCCTCTCAACTGGTCGAATAAGTCATCGATTCGAGGCAACGGATACTTATTCCGTATCGTGACCTTATTTAACTCTCGGTAGTCCACACACAACCTCAGTGAACCGTCCCTCTTCTTCACAAACAAAACTGGAGCGCCCCAAGGTGAGGTACTCCTGCGAATAAAGCCCTGACCTAACAGCTGCTCTATTTGATCCCGTAACTCCCTCATCTCAGCTGTAGCCATACGGTACGGTGCGCGTGCTATAGGTTTCGTACCCAGTAGCAAATCTATAACAAAGTCTATCTCTCGACTGGGGGGTAAGCCTGGTATCTCCTGAAACACATCCGAATACTCCCTGACTACTGGGATAGAATATAAAGGAATCACTACCTCCTTAGAGGTATCCTCCTCAATGTAATACAGATGGGCGGTCGATCCTCCCTCTGGGCGAGGCATCGCCACTACAAACATCTCTTGCCCCGGAATGGCAAAAATAATGCTCCCGCTGAAGCAATCAATCATGGCCCTATAAGCTACGAGCCAATCCATACCGATAATCACATTGTGAACATGCATATCTAATACTAACATATCTGCAGGTAATACCAAACCACCAATCTCTACCCCCACTCCCCGGCATATAAAGAAAATAAGTGACCCACTCCCCAATGGTGAGTCGACACACGTCACTGTGCTCTCTGCCGTAGCTAACAATCCTAAAGCTTTCGCGAAGTGTGTAGCTATAAAACAGTGTGTAGCACCCGTATCAAATAACACCCGACCCATAGTGCCATGGATAGGAAACGTACCCTCAATCGCGGGCGGTGCCTGTGGAACTGCAACCTGGTGGACGTTGTAGACACGTCCATACTGTAGCTGCCCCTGCTGAACTGGGACTGCTGGAATGGGTGGCAATGCTACCATCTGTGGCGGTGCGGGAAGAGCGGCGGGAAACATAGGCCTCTGTGGCTCCTGGCGAGCACCCTGCTGCTGCTGCTGTAGGGCCCTGCCCCTATCAGGACAATCCTATCGCTTATAGCCAGTCTTGCCACAAACAAAGCACTTCCCTGGGAAGTTCTGTCCTCTCTGTCCCTGCTGTCCCCGGCCCTGGTGGCCGTTATCGTTCCTCCCTTGGACCTGCTGGCCCTGGTGAAACTGCTGCCCATTATGTCCCTGTTGGCCCTGATGGCCGTTTGGACCCTGATGGCCCTGACGGAAACTTCCCTGTCCCTGCCTGTAGTTCCCTGACCGGAACCTCTTATTATCCCCCTGTTGGGAGCCCTGCTCATTCTGTCTCTGCCCCTGACTAGATTGTGCCCCGCTGGCACCATGTCCTCCAGTTCTGCCCTGATGGCTAGACTCCCCAGACCTCTTACCCTCGGCCATATGAAAACGGTGGTACTGGCAGTGTAATAATGCAGCGTTAACCACATCAGAATAAGTGGCCAACGATAGGTACCCTAGCAGATGCTCCGTGAACTTCTCAATCTTGTTCTTCTCTGTTGGTATCTCATCTGGAACGATATTCAACAGATTCGTGAACTCGGCCTCATACTCGGCCACAGTCTTGCCCTCCTGCCTCAAACTCATCAATCTCCTCCTCATTTCCGTATGAACAGCTAATGGAAAGTACTTGCGGTCGAACAGCACCCAGAACTCCTGAATCGTGAGAGTATCCCTCTCCTCCATGGTGGTAATAGACTCCCACCACTGTAGTGCAGATCCAACTAGCTTGAAAGTAGCTAGCACCTGCTTCTGAACATCCGTGCGCTCATACATCCTCAAGTGCCTCTGCATATCCTTCCTCCACTGGCTCGAGACTACCACATCTGAGGTACCTGCAAACTCTGGCGGATGCGCTTTCTGAAAAGCGTCACGTACACGCTCCCAAGCAGACGGGAATGCATTAGCCTGTACTGGCGTGGCAACCAGCGCCTGAGGTGGTGTCTGCTGAACAACGGCAATGGCGGCATTTACCGCTTGGGCTACTATAGCCGCAACCTCAGCGGCGTTCATCATGCCCTGAACTGGAACGGGCTGGGGTTCGGGCGTTGCATCCCTGGGAACTCGTCGTGCACGTCGTGGAGGCATCTGAAATAAGAACAAAGTTTATAAGTTCGCTGTTTATAAACTTAAGATAGCTGAAGAACGAAGCATACACAACAAGAGTACAACAGTCCTAAAATATAGGGCTCTATATCAAAGAAACTTAGCGGAAACATAATAAGCCGTCAGATCCTAAAGGACACTAGAACCTGATGCTCTGATACCACCTGTGACACCCCGACTAATTAAATACCGGGTAGCTACTCCTTTATTAAATTAATTCAAAATGCCAAGTTGGTCCAGTTAACAGCATCACTGTCGAAAACATTTTAATGATTACTAACCACCTAGTATTTAAAAAGTAAGTGCCAAATTTTAATTAAAGTTTGATTAACATGCAATAAGTGTAATAAAGAATAATAACACCATTCACCATAATGAAGTAAATAGAAAGACCATCACATAACGAAAATAAAGTCTGGAGGAAAAACTCCTCACTACAATCCCATAACTGAAATAAGTAACTGAAAACTAAAATAGTACATGCCAAAGTCTGAAATGGAAATGTAACTCTAATAGAAATGGGCAACATGCCCTACAACTGATAGATAATGAATCTGGAATCCAAGTGATAGAGGCGTCTACAAGCAAATCCCTGTAGCTTCCACAAACAGCTACAGCTCGTTACCTGAATGAGTATCCTATGCATGGTGTCCTTGTGGCTGGGCACCTAAAATGGTTTTACAAAGAAAAATAGATTTGAAAAGCAAACGGGTCAGAGCCCGAATGTGGAGATATTTTAAAAACCTACAAGTGCTTTAAAAACATTTAAAACATTAAATGCAAAGTACATGTTAGGACGTGCACTCACATGATATTCTCACCTCTCGTCTAACTGTGCACTCCTAACGTAAGTACCCATCTATAACGACACAACCCACTAGCTAAGTGACATCATCTCTAGCTAGACTATCATAGGTCCTACCCATTTTACTCGGTTCTATTAACATCATAACGCTCGTAATTAAGTAGGGTTTAACGTAAACTCAGATGCTCAATATGCCATATATATATATATATCACTAACAGTTAACTCGCTATATATCTCGAAGCAATACCGTAATTATATTCACAACATTAACGTGAAGGTTCCCATTAATTAAATGTATATTAATCTCATCATAAATATACTATACAAGCACCCCGAGAACTAAGCTGTGGTGCACACATACTCTGCTATCCATCCCGGTACATCACGTACATAAGGATTACATATTCCGAATCTCTCAGGAATAGTTCATAGATAACAACATCACAAATAATGGAGGCGAACACAGTCACATCACATGGGTCACGCACATACCTACGCTCCCACGATCAGCGGACTTATTAATATCCCAATAAGTCTTTCTATGACCTATGTTCATCAAGGTAACCAGTCTAAATCCGGGCAACACAAGGATTAGAGGGCCCTAAGCGAACGCAAACCTCCCGTGATAGCAAGTATGGTAGGTATGTCATACACACAATTCATATACCAATACTAAGTAAACACACGTCTTAGTAATCCCGTAGTTTAATCGTAGTACATATCGCATTCTCGTACCAACTTATAATATCTACAACTTATATTATTCCGGTTTGTAATTATACGCGCCATAATTCATTCTCACGTCGTAGTAGACACTCACGTCTCAACCCAAACCGTCCATTTAATGTAACTCTCGTATCTAATTTCCTTCTCATAAATACCCAAAAGTCCCAATTCTATCATTACATAATCCTCGGAATATTATCTATATCCTCGAACAAGTTTACGGGGCTCCAAAAATGAAAACAGTCCAAAAAGGCCCAAACTGTCAACTCGTTAGATGTCTCGTTCGAACGAGACTGTTCGAACGAGATCCCTCTGTCAACTCGTTAGAAGTCTCGTTCGAACGAGGCTGTTCGAACGAGATCCAGTTCGTTCGAACGAACTGTCCCTTCTAACGAGATCTCGTTCGAACGAAGTTATCGAACAAGGCTCCCTTTCGTTAGAACGACTGGTCGATTCGTTAGAAGCTCGTTCGAACGAGTTCGTTCGAACGACCTGGGCAGGGGCTTCTAACGACCTACCAGATTCGTCCCAGATTTTCCTAAAACTCGTTTTCACCATTTTTAACACCTCAAGTCTTCTCCAAAGTTCGTTCTAACAGTGTTTTAAGTCCTCTAATCGTACTAAAACATGCTAAGGTCATATACTAACATCTTTTAAGGGTTTAATACCTTCTAAACATCATTAAATCACAAGTTTCTACATTTTTCCCCAATTTTATCAAGAACATGAACCCTAGATTTATATCATCATCAAATCCCAGAATTTAATCCGTTTTAATTTCTTCTAATCACAATTATCATGAGAATAATCATCTACCTATCATTCTACATGCAATTCTCTTCAAGATTTTCAAGTTCTAAACTCCAAACTACATGGGTTTTCATATTTCACCAAGAACAAACACAAAGTTCGAATTTTTTTCTAACATGGAAAGAACATTCTTTGAAATTTAATGGAATTAAGTCACTTGCCTTGGTTGTCTCTGAGTTTGGTGTAGGTTTGATGAAGCTTTTCTGCAGAATTCCCTCTCTCCAATCTTCTTCTCCAATGGTGGCTTAAGGTGGCTAGGGTTTGATTTGGGAAACTTAGAAAACTCTTCTAATAACCTACGTAGCCTTCTAGGTTAATAGGGTTTGGTTAATGGGCTTAGTGGGTTAATTCCACATCAGATTAAGACTCTCAATTTTCGTCACTTTTAATTCCTCAAAATGTAAAATTACCAAAATACCCTTTATGATGCCGGTATGGCCTAAAAATACCCCGGAATCCAAACTACACTCCCGGCTAGTGTTTTCTAACTATCTCGACCCTTCCGGACGCGTTGGCGTACTCAAAACGACCATACAATTTATAGATTTTAAATTCACTTTTTATAATCAAAATATTACACCGTGACGCGGCGGTCCCACGCGTCTCAACAAAATTTCTAAAATGCCGTATATAAATCTCACGACAACTTTCATAATTCCAATTTCATATAACAAAACATATATGCACATAATCAAATACCAACTCTCATCTCGTTAGTATTTATAACCCGGATTAATTTCCAATTAATACGCATTTAATTAATTAATCCCAAAAATAAATATAGCCAAAAGTACGGGGTATTACAGAGTGTACATTAAGACCCTTAAGAAAAGTGCCAAACTGGAAAAGATGGTGAAATAGTTAACTAAATGTGTTGAGAACTTGAGCAATACTGTTAGGAAGAATGATGAGGAATACACTAATCAATATACTGCCCTCGAGACAGAAACAAAAGAATAAATTTCTAAACTGAAAGAACTTTTTGAGAAAAAATTTGTTTTAGAAGAAAGGTATAATGCTACCTTAGTGGAATTATAAGAATCTAAACGAAAGGTCTCAACTATTTTTAAAAAATGTCTTCATTTTGAGACTAATGCTAAATATTATGACCAAATCATTAGTTCTAGCAAACTTAATTCTGATGACAAAACTAGCCTTGGGTTTGGTAAAAATCTAAAGAAACAAAGACAAATTTTCATGATTCAAAAGCAATCTTTGTTAAAACGAGCCCAACTTTTGATAAATCTTAGAAAGGAGTTCTAAATATTGATGTCTCGAAAGTAACACAAAGTGTGAGTAATCCAAAGCAGAAACCTAATGGCAAAGCTAAGTATGTTTGTCCCCGCATAAGAGAACGTGGAAAAAGAAATAAAACTGTAGTTAAACCTCATGTTTCAAACATGTCTAAACCTATTTTCAAGGACTTGGAAGAAAAAGTTGAGACTACTTCGCAACAATACTGTAACTGTACGATGTCTATGGTCACTCCATTACTTACTGTTTTCAAAAACGTTTGTTTAGAAATACATATGTTCTCCCTAGAAAGACCACTCAAACTCTAAATATATGAAGAAAAGGGAGGACCTCAAACTAAGAAGAAATCTTTTAGAAAGACTACTCACCCTTTTTCGATGTCCAAGGATAAAAAAACATTAAAACCAAGGCCATTTGGGATAGAAAAGATGACATTTTACCCCAACTTATGTGCAATATGGTTTCAACTACGTTTAGTGCCGAACTAACTTTTGTTGGATGGTATTTCGATTTCGATTGTTCGAAACACATAACCAGTGTTGAGACTAAATTAACTAATAAACAGACTTCTTAGATGGTAGTGTAAATTTTGGCGACGGAGTCTCATCCCAGATCATTGGTAAAGGAACACTTTGTGAAGAGGGTCTTCATGCTCTAAATGATCTCTTTTCGGTAAAAGGTCATAAATCCAATCTGTTTAGTATATCACAATTTTGTGACCCTGATCACATTGTTACCTTCTCTAAAAATGAATGCAAGATTTTAAATAAAGAGGGTAACTGGATTCTATCAGCAAATAAAACTACGGATAACTGTTATACATTGATTCTAAGTAATGAATCTTGTAGAGTAGCTAGATTAAATAACTCTTATCTATGTCACAACAGATTAGATCACACTAATTTTAATAATCTGCACAGATTGAGTTGCTAAGAGATAGATAGAGGCTTACCCAAACTGGAAAATATTTTAACACTATCAGTGGCCCTTGCCAAGTGCTGAAAATAAGTAAGACTGCTCATAAGAAAGTTAAAGACATTATGAATTCTAAACTTCACGAGCTAAGCCATATGGACTTGATGTGTCCATCTAGAAATGTGAGACATTGTGCTAAAAGTTACAGCCTTATAATGGTGGATGACTTAATGCGATTTACTTGGGTTACTTTTATGAAAAATAAATTGGATACATTTCGATAATTTCATAAAATCCTTTCAAAAATTGAAAATGAAAAGGATACCCAAGTATCTCGTATAAGGAGCGATAGAGGTGGAGAATTCAAAGACTCTGGTGTGTCGGAATACTGTCTTGGTAATGGTTATCAATATGAATTTAGTGCACCTAATACACCTCAACAAAATGGTATTGCTGAGCGAAAGAATAGAACAATCCAAGAAATGGCTAGGGCTAAGTTACACGCCAAAGGCTTGCTAAAATACTTTTGGGTTGAGGCAGTCCAGATAGCGTGTCACATTATTAATCATGTCTTCCTTATAAAGAATACTAAATAGACTTCCTACAAACTATCTGACAATAAAAAAAAAACCAAATTGAAATACTTTAGAACCTTTTGGAGCATTTTTTATGTTTATGAAGACAGAGAAAATCTTTCTAAATTTGATACCTGAGGTGATAAAACAATTATTTTGGGATATTCTCAAACAAGTAGGGCTTACGGTGTTTACAATTTACATACCAAAGTTATGCTGGAATCTATAAACGTAAACGTACATGACACAAGTGCGGAGAGTTATGACAGTAGATCGATTATCATGGATGAGTTAGAAAAAGATTTTGAAATTTGACTCTTCTCATATAACTGAACCACTGCCACCCGGGGACACTACAGTACCAAACTGGGTTTTTAAAGACAATCCCCGAGATAGGTTGTTAGTAACCCTTCGGAGCCTGTGCGAACTAGATCCCAACTCAAAAATGTGGAAAACTTTGCACATTTTATTTCTCTTATTGAACCAAAGAATGTAAATGATGCCCTTAATGATTTATACTGTATTAATGCTATGCAAGAGGAATTATTTCAGTTTAAGAGTCACGATGTTTGGTATCTAGTCCCTAGGCCTGAAGACAAAAAGGTTATTGGCACCCGTTAGATTTTTAAAAATAAAACCAATGAGTCCAGGGTAATCATTATAAATAAGGCTATGTTGTTCGCGCAAGGATATTCTCAGATAGAGGAAATAGATTTTAATGAGACTTTTTCTCTGGTAATAAGGCTCGAGTTTGTTCGTCTCCTCTTAGCCATTGCTTGTCATTTGTTATTTAAGATTTTTCAGATGGACGTTAAGTTTGCATTTTTTAATGATATTTTATCCTAAAAAGTATACATTGAACAACTTAAGGGATTTATTGACCATGCTTACACTAATCATGTCTTTAGATTGAAAAATACATTATAAGTCTTAAAGTAAGCCACCAGGGCCTTGTATGAACGCCTCTCAACCTTTCTAATCAATAAAGGGTTTGAGTGTGGCGACAATGACCATAAATTATTTGTCCAAAAAATTGACAACAAGGTTTTGATCATACAAATTATGTGGATGATATCATTTTTGGTTCTACTACCCTTGAACAATTGAATGATTTTTCAACTATCATGCACGGGGAATTTCAATTGTCCGTAATGGGGGGGGGGGGATACAATATTTTTTTGGTTTATAAGTTACAATATTTTCTTGGTTTACAAGTTAAGAAATTAAGTGATAACCTTTTTATATCTCAGACTAAATATTCTAGTTAATTAATCAAACAATTTGGTCTAGATATGCTAAAACTCCACGAACATCCATGATCACTACCACTAAGATATCAAAAGATGAACATGGAAAAGATATTGACTCAACTTTGTATAGAAGTGTAAACACCCCATTCTAGCACCCCCCCCCCCCCCCTAACATCTCCTCAGGTCCATAGCACATCCCTTCATCACTACAAACCTAAGCCATACCCCGACTACTGACCTAGAGGCCGTTGGGCACTCCCAGACTCCGTTTGACCAAAAGTCAAACTCTTCAGCTCGACCATGACTGAATGAATCTTCAAAAGGCACTAAGTCCCCTTTTTAATGGTCCACCCCGTGCGCGATTCTGACTTACGATGGGACGAAGACCCATTTTCCCTCGAAAACTGACCTAAAGGCCACCGAACGCTCCCAGGATCCATTTGACCAAAGTCATCTCTTCATCTCGATTGAGAATGAATAAATCTTTAAAGGGAATGGAAACCCCTTTCCAACGATCCACCATGTGCGTGATTCTCACTTACGGTGCGGACGAACGATCCGTTTTACTCCAAAAGGTCATCAAATGATTCTAGGGTTCGGTTGACCAAAGTGAACTTCCCAAACTGAGTCAAACTCTTTGGAATGTCAAAGTAAATCTCCTAACCTTTCCAACGGTCCATCCCGTGCGCGATTCTGACTTACTATGCAGACGAACGATCCATCTGCGTCTAACAATCCCCCGTCCAAAGGACTAACAAGCGCTTCCAAGCCACATTTGACCCAAATTAAACTCCCGAACTTGGGATCATTCCAAAGAATTTTGAAGGTCTCTGAATTACCTTTCCATCGGTTCTCCCCGTGCATGATTCGGATCAACGACTTGCACTCTACGATCGATTTTTCGAAGGAACCTGAAAGAGAATGCCAAACGGCAGGTTCCAAACCCTGCCTATCAGCAGTGTGCCTGAAAACACCTGTCGATTGGCCATTCCCTGTGCCTATAAAAAGGAGGGCCCGACCTCATTGCAAAAGGGACCGAAGATCTGAAATTCATCACTCTCAGCGAATTCAGAAAATCTCTCTCGAAGTCAGCGTAATAACCACATCCAAATCCCTTTTCAACCCTCACTTTTCATCATCTTTTTCATCAAACTTGGTGAATTAACTACCCTTCATCATCATCCAAGTCCAAGCGCTGCTCTCTAACATTCAAGATCTTCAAGAAGGTCCAACTTTCTCGACTTTCTCTTCAAATTCTCCTAAATTTGCATTAACTTATTTTATTACTTAGCACTTTTATTCTCTCATATCATATATCCTAATATACTTTTTATTTAGTATTATTGCACTTCTCTTATTTTTGTATAAATAAAACCCCAAAAAATAAGAAAAAGAGGGTTTGCTCATAAATTCCAAATGGGAATTCTCACACTTTTCTCACAACTAAAACACATTTTACACACACACACATATAAGAGAAGTCCCCGGTTGGATTTATGGATAAATCCCACCCCTCGTTTTGCATACGAACTACGTGAACTTTGATGCCTCTATAGGCTACGTAGGCGTCTCGGGGTAAAACCCGAGGCTCGAGTCCTATTCCTTTCATTTTTATTATTTTTATATATTCTTTAAATTCATTCTCTTAGATTCTATAATACATATATTTGTTATTAATGGCGCATTATCCCACATGCTTTATCATTCCATTATAACGATCAACGCTAGGATAATCGCGTAAATTCTATTTTCTAATATTATTTTTAGGAACATTCCTACGGATGACTCGCTTTATCTCTTCCATGATACAAGTCGAGGATTTCTATCTCCATTACATATACACATGCACAGATATCACGTGGAAATAAAGGAAAATAGCAACAACCCATGAGAGACCGCAAGGGTGGAATGGGTTCCTAACACCTTCCCATTTCGTAACTTAGCCTCCAGACGCTTTGCGAATCATTTTGGTTTCGTATGTATCAGTATGTCTTTGGATGTTGTCCTTCGGGGTGGCTCCCTTTTTTTCTTTTGTCTGTTTTGAGTAAAATAGACTGGCGACTCCAGCTCTCTACATTTTTCTCCTCATCACCGACGCCGACCGAAGAGCTCCCAATAGGGATGCGCGGGACCAAGATCCTCTCGACATAAAAGATACCCTATTCTTCATCTCTCCCACCGCGAGGATCGGGGATGGCCACAAGAAGCATGATAGGGAGTCTGTTATATCTTACTACATCCAGAATAGATATTTCATATGTTGTATGTGTTTGCGCATGCTATCAATGTTAACCTAAAGAGTCATTTATTGTATGTTAAAATAATAAAAAAAATATGTTAAGGGAACACTTAATTATGGCATGTGGTATGCAAAAGACACTACAAGCACAATAGTTGGTTACATAGACGTTGACTGGGAAGGCTGCTCAGATGATAGTAAAAGTACATCTGGTGCTTTCTATTATGTAGGAAATAATTTAGTTGGGTAGAGTAGTAAGAAGTAAAAATGTATCTCCTTACCTAATGCGAAATTTGAGTATACAGCAGCTGCGAGCTATTGTGCTCAATTTTTATTGATTAAACAAATGTTGTGTGATTATGGGATTAAAGAAGACAAACTAACTCTATTTTGTGATAATCAAAGTGCTATAAATAAGTCTAAGAATTATGTTAATCACTCACGCACTAAGCATATTATAATCAGACATCACTTCATTCGAGAACTTGTCGAATCTAAAGAACTAGAAATTGAGCATCTAAACACTGAAAAACAATTGGCTAATTTATTTACAAACCCTTGGATAATACTTGTTTTGAATCATTAAGGAAATATATAGGGATGATAATCCTTGAATAAGAATTTTGCCTTATAGTCATATTCCTCGGTATATATCTTACTAATAATTGGTTTCTTAGGATCTTGGGTATGGTTGTTTGATAAATGAAAAAAATATGACTCATTTATCTTTTTAATGTAGGGGATCCTTGATATGATCCTAATAATAACTTAAAACTTAGAAGAATTATTTTATTTTTATCTCCCGTAACTCTGTTTACCTATTGTCTATTTGAGACAAAATGGGGTAAAAGGCTTGAGTACATTTCTTAGAACCTTACTCTATATATTTCTATAATTCAACAAACATGACATTCCAAGTGTTTTATTTCAGGAATTTTCATAAAGATCTTGATGTACATTATTCTTTATTTAGGGTAATGGTATGTATTGTAGTTGAGTTGTGTATTTTTTTTTCTTCATCTTATTTTTTGTTCGATGATGGAATTGAGTAGAAGAGAATTTTGTATAGGGATCTAGGACATTTTTTTGTGCCTACGAGTACTAATGTACTCAAGATAATTTTGTCTCCAATATCCAAGGGGTTAGAATGAAACACACTATATAGTTGACTTATTAGGAGTTTGCGCCATATAGGAGTTCCAACTAGTTTGGATATGAAGACAAAATATTTTCTATATAAAATTGAGCCTCCCTACTTCAAGGTACAACAAAGTGCAACATTAAGTACAACTTCAACAATCCCAATCATAGTTTATTAGTCAAAAGATAGTAAACAACATACTACAGGAACACATTGCACTCACAATGCATTTGTGTGTTTAAAATTATTTTTAATAATTTTTGGGAACTTTAAAATATTTAAAATTAATTTTTAAAGCATCTAAAATTGATTTTAAAGTTTGTGGGCTTAATTGGAAATATCAAAAATCTTCCCAAAAACCTTTTGGACTGAATCTAAAACTGACAAAAAATATTCTAGTTGAAAATTAGATTTTAGAAACCTAAAAAATGCTTGTCTGTTAGCTTGTTATTATGCTACACGTGTTACACACTTGCTTTTATTTGATTGTCCCATTATGTGTTTCTGCTCTATCACAAAACTGAGATGAATTTCTAGCCTTCGATCTAATCTAATCAATGGTCTGCATGTCCTTAGACTTAATCCTAGTGCAACACCTTTTAACCAATCCGAGAGTTTTACTTGAAACAGGATATAAACGGTTATTCTTCCCATGGGTGGTGCACTCTCTATCGTTGTATTGATTTCAAAATGGTAGATGAAATCACAACCATTGATTCAACAGTAGAGTTAGAGAACCATCCAATTTCACTACATAGAGGACTTTTGTCTCAGACATTTGAGACTTTTCCAGTCTTTAGAGAGAGAAGAAAAAAACAGAAAGTAGAGAGAGAAGAGAGAAAAATCAGAGAGAAAAATATTTTGCTAGAGAAATTCTTTCAAATCCTTTTCAAAAATATTTTTAAAAAAGAAGAATGTTAGAGTTTTTAAATATAAGAAGGATCTCCCTTCTGATTTTAAAACCATTTCTTAAAACCCTTTTTTGTACTTCAAACATTAAAGTCTCAGTGAGTGTTTTTGAGTAATTTTTGTGAGAAAAATTGTAGATACCTTCCTTTGAAAACTTATCTCTCCCACAACAACCTCACAATGTAAAATATCTTATTTTCTTTTTAGAAATTTAGGATTTTGACCAAGTGATACATTACACGCACTACTTAGGTTGTTCTATATAATTTCTATTTTTTTAAAAATCATCTCTCTATGGATCTTGTGTATATTTCAGATCCATTTTTTTCTGGAAAGTAGACTTAAAACTGGTTGCATGTTTTAGTCTGTTTTGATTTTGTAATTTTACAATTTGTAAAATTTCGTGTATATAAATAATATTTTAGATATGTGTTTTTCAAAATCTAAAACATACAAATCTAAAACAGTCATATAGTTTGAAGTCTGATTTTCGATTATTTTAAAACAAAATAACATATAGAGTCTCTGTAATTTGTAGGACTGGTTTGTAACATTTAATTGTGAGTGTTTTCATATCTTGAATATCTTTAGACACACACTGCACACATAGTCTAAGTGTGTTCTTGAGAAAGAGATTTGTTTGACTGAGAATAGCGGAATACAACTATTAGGAGAGGTCAAAACAAAAGGAATACCGTCGGAGGTGTGGTCAATTTAGGTATACTTCATTATTTTTTTAATCTCCTGTTATAGTTTGTAATATTGTAACCTTGCTTTATTTTTAGTGGAATTTGGGTTTGTGGTGTAGCGGTTACCATAGATTTTTCCCCTAATTTGGGGTTTTACCAAGTAAAAAAATATCATGCGTAATTTATTGTTTTTGTTTCTTTTTTCTTGGGAAAATGGTTATGATTAATAAGGCTTAATAAGGTTTATTTATTAAAAACAGGTTTACCAAGAATCTTAAATTGGTTTATGTTTTACATAGTTACACATCTTGTGTTTTTAATCAAAAGGAGTTTCCTCAAAGAGTTTAATAGTAGCTTACCTAATCATTAACTTTGGTTAATAACTTGGTGAGCTATTTTCATTATGACATTCTACGGGCAGACATATGGGAGACTTATTATAGTTACACTACTTTACGTTTTATGTTTATGCTTCGTCGAATTTCGAGGACGAAATTCATTTATTAGTGAGGAAGAATGTAATAACCCGCTATTTTAAATCGTAAATATCTTATTATAAATCAAGAATCAGAAAAAAAAAAATTGGAATTTAATTATTTTAATTATTTAGAAATGTTTGTTTTGATATATAAGAAATAAGGCTTTAATCGGATTCGAAATCGGGAATAAAATTGGATTTTTTTTTAACTTTTCTTCTCTGTCAGTTGAATAGTGGAGAAAAAATTCGCCTCCCGGAAGTCCCGGGGGGGGGGGGGGGAGGGGATTCAGTCTGGGGCAAATTTGGCGAATTTACTTATTTTTAGGTGTTTGTGTTGGTTTCAAACTCTTTTGTTTTCCTATATTAAAAAAGCTCAGGTTTAGACTTTTTCCAATGCTTTTCACTCATCTAAAAAAAGAAGTAGCCTCCTAATATTTTTTTCCTCTCTTCAACAAAACCTAAGCCCCATTAAAAAAATACAAGTTTCCACTCAAGTTTTGAAGATTCAAATTGAGTTTTCTCAAGAACAACCAAGAACGTGTCATTGTCATTTTCGCGAGAGGATCGCAATCGTGTAATCAGAATTTCGAGGAGGAATGTTTCGAGTTTCAAGTGTTAATTTGAATTTTATGTAAGTTATGTGGATTACACAATATTCTACACTAAATCTCTAGAGAGTAATTTTCTTGATCCTCATTTATTTGTATTCCTCTTGAAAATATTTTTGTATTTTTTGGAATCTCATGTGTTATTCGATTGAAATATTGTGTATTTGTTTATTTGGGCAAGGTGTCATAAAATTTTAATATGACATGAGCATGGTCACCTGCAAAAAGTCCAGCAGTAGGAATAAGGCTTTAAGATGCATAGAAAAAGAGAGATGAGGTCCGGTGACCCATTGATGTGTTATTGAAAGATAAGTTAGTACAAGGCTTCGGGATTGCATTGGACTCATATACGATTTTTGTAATGCTGTATTTATTTTTGCCGTTATCGCATTGAGCATCAATTCTTGTCATATTGTTTACTTCCCTATCTTTTTTTAGTGGCAGGTAAACGTGGATTTAGACGATACTGGTTTCTGAAGAATATTGAGACCACACCATTTTCGAAGTATTATTTGTGTACAAAAATTAGTATTGTAAACATTTGGGATCTTAGTGTTATTTATTAGTGAAAAAAGATATATTTATTTCAAGGTTTAAATTGTATATACATTTTTTATTAAGAGACTTTTTAAATTTGCATGTACATTGAACTATTAATTGGACATTATGTACTTTGGTAACTCGTTATATTTATTTTTTTGTAATATAGATGCTCTGTATGGGCTATTGAGGATTTTAGTTTAATTTTAAGTAAAGTGACGACTCGAATTTTTTGAGTTGTCACATTTTATCCATTTGGCCACTGAAAAATTACCAAACCAGTACCACACATATAAGCTACCACCCTAAAAAAACATATGTGCAAGTAGGCCTGTAAACGGATCGGATTCGGATCGAATCAGGCAAATCCAAATCCACATCCGTTTATGTTAAACGGATTCGGATCTGATCCATTTATTAATCGGATCGGATTAGGCAAATCCAAATCCATATCCGTTTATGTTAAACGAATTTGGATCGGATCTGATTATCCGTTTATGGTAAACTTGATTTGCAACATTTTTATTTTCATCTCTTATTTAATAAATTTATTTTGTAAATGTTCCAAAAAAACAGATAATGAAATAAATAACTATTATAATAAATATATATAATATATATTTAAAATATTATTAAATACAATATATATTAGTTTAAAATATATTATATATAATTTATATGTATATATTTAAAAAATAAATCGGATCGGAGTATATGAATCCAAATCCGCTCTATTTAATAAACGGGTAATCGGGTAATTGGATAATCGAATTTTATGTATGATCCATATCCTCTTAAATGGATCATATTCAGATAAAATTCGATCCATTGACAAGCCTATGTTCAAGTAATGCTCTTAGACATTCATTGTCACACCCCACCCAGTTACTTATAATTAAGTTTGAAGGTCAAAGTGAGTCAAATCATAATTACCTTAAGCAAACCATCTTTACGAGTATTCTTTTTCGTTAACAGCATGAAGCCATAAAGCCAAAACTATTCACACATTTTAAAATGATTATGTTTATTGAAACTTTCTTCAAAGATAAGTAAAATTAAATTACCCCTTTTTCATTTGACCAAAACTATGATTTTATGCATCCCTTACTAACCCCACCGAACTCCTAGATTTGGCAGTGAGATCACAGTACCTGAAAAACATAAACATAGGAATCATGAGCAAAATAGCTCAGCAAATGCATCACTACTACACTATTGCATAAAATGACATGCAATAAATCGTATCTATATAACAATATAAAACATCTCACCATATTTTGGTTGTTAAGAAGTAATAACATCTCTTGGCTATAATAAGCCATAACATCTCCTGGCTATAATAAGCCATAATATCTCTTGGCTATAATAAGCCATAACATCTATTGGCTATAATAAGCCATAACATCTCTTGCATGCTGATAAGCCATAACATCTCTTGGCTATAATAAGCCATAACATCTATTGGCTATAATAAGCCATAACATCTCCTGGCTGCTGATAAGCCATAACATCTCCTGGCTATAATAAGCCATAACATCTCTTGGCTATAATAAGCCATAACATCTCTTGGCTGCTGATAAGCCATAACATCTCTTCATAACACATACATATCATATCCATAATCAACTTAATAATTATACTTATCATATCCATAATCAGCTCACTAAAAACACATGTCATATCATATCTATAATCAACTTAGTAACCACACATTCCATATCCATTTTCAACTCAATGACTACACATATCATATTCATATTCAACTCAATAACCACCCATATCATATCTATAATCAACTCAATAGGTACACATATCATATCTATAATCAACTCAGTAATCATATCCATATCCATATCCAATTCAGTAATCACACATATCATATTCATATTCAACTCGGTAACCACACATATTATATCTATATTCAACTCAATAACCACCCATATCATATCTATAATCAATTCAGTAGGTACATTCAACTCACTAACCACACACATTATATCCATATCCGACTCAGTAACCACTCATATCATATCCATATTCAACTCAATAACTGCACATATCATATTCATATTCAACTCATTAACCACACATAACATATCTATATTCAACTCAGTAACCACTCATATCATATTCATGTTCAACTCAGTGACTACACATATCATATCCATATCCAACTTAATAAGTATCACATATCATATCTATAGTCAACTCAGTAAACATATCTATATTCGACTCAGCAACCAACCACACCTATCATATCCATATTCAACTCATTGACCACACATATCATATCCATATTCATCTCAATGACTACACATATCATATCCATATCCAACTCAGTAAGTATCACATATCATATCTATAGTCAACTCAGTAAACATATCCATATTCGACTCAGCAACCACACCTATCATATCCATATTCAACTTCTTAACCACACATATCATATCCATATTCATCTCAATGACTACACATATCATATCCATATCCAACTCAGTAAGTATCACATATCATATCTATAGTCAACTCAGTAAACATATCCATATTCGACTCAGCAATCACACCTATCATATCCATATTCAACACAGTAACTACACATATCTTATCCATATTCAACACGGTAAGTATCACATATCATATGTGTACTCAACTCGTAAGTATAACATATCATATTGATAATCAACTCGGTATACACAATATATCCAATTCATAAACATGTATAAATACATCATACCAGTGAGTACACTCACCTTGGCCACTTCATGTGTTTTTCCCTTGCCTTTATCTGGCACTTATTCAACCGGTTCTTCTCCCCTTTCACATATAAGGTCTTAAAATATTAGTATCATCATAATGATATTAACAATCCAAATAATAACTTAACCTTAACTGAATTCATAAGCATCATATTATCCCATTCTAATAATTTATCACAAAGGAAGTCTCATCCAATTTTATGTTAAAATATTTAACATATCCACTCCATAGCCCAAACATTCTTTAATTTCTTCTTGGTAATTCAATTCTTATCATATAAGGTTCCCAATATAAAAGACAACACATCATTTCAAGTGTTCTAGAGCAAGATGTGTCGATTTCTTTATTACAAATCTAATCTGCCCTATAGGTTCTTTTATCGTCTACTCAACTTCGAAGAATTTTCATAATTTTTCTGCATCATAACTTCCTTTGATATTTCACCCAACATACATAAACATATTCAACAATACAAAATTAAAGTTTCATAAATTTTAAGGTTCATTTGCTATGTCAAGCAAAACATCGAACACCTGGTGTGCATACTTACACCTTTGGGTCACATTTGATACATGAACTTCAAACTATCACCAAAGATTCATTTCTTGGTATTTTTCACATAATTTTAGGATATGTTATACATATATGAGTCCATTTTCATATTCAATTGGAATTATTCAATTCCAATAAATATATAAAAAGTTATAGGAGCTTGAATACACAAGGTTTCCAATCGAAATAATATACATGATTTACACGTTCCACTCTTCTTAAACTCGCATCTATTCATACATATAAACCAAGCCATGAATGTTACATAAACAATCTATGATTTATACATTTTAGATCAGTCACTCAAGAAAGTTAACAAGATTTACATATGGAATTACCTTGTGGACACTTCCGTAATTTCCCACGATTTTTTTCTCCCATTTTTCCTCACCTTTCTCTTCTTAAACTTCTCGTTTCTCTCTCCTTAGGCTAAAACTCCCCCATGGATGAAGTATGCTGAAGGAGGATATTACTTCAAGCCTCTAAAGTCGGCATAAGTCACCTCCCCCTTGGCCCAATCAAAATATGACAAGTGTCGCCATATAAGACAAAATATCCCTTAAAGCTAAATGACTACTTTACCCCTTGTTCGTAATTTCAGCATAACTCCTTCCTCGTACCTTTGTTTAATACACCATTTATTTTGTTACAAACTTAACTCATATATCTACATTTATCTAGTTTTCACCTCAAGTCAATTATTATATTATAATGGCCAAAACTAGTCCCGAACTCGAACATTACTACCGAAGACTTCACAAATTTGTATTTGTGACTAATTCAATATTTCATAAGTTATGATGGTAGGATTATACTAAACACAATAACTTAACATTATATATTCTAATAACACATTATCATCATCCCATAGGATAATCATGATTTAAACATGGTTTATCATAATCATATTCGGGTTATCACATTCATCTAACAAATATGTTGCATCAACTGTCAAATCGGGTGTCACGCAACAATGATGCCATCCCAAACTTCATGGTTAACTGAATTAACAATATAGTTCATATTAAAACACTTTAAGCATTTTAAATGAGATGTTAAAAACAAGAAGATTAGCATTGACCCCTCATTATTATTTCATCTTTTCTTGGTTTAGGTCCTTGGTATTGTGTGTCATTTTCAATGGAATCTAGATGTCGTACTGTGTACATGAATTTTTCTGTAATGTATACATGAATATTTTTAAGGGTCATTTCACAAAAAAAACACTCAATATAATTTCAATTAACTTTAAGTCTAAGTCTTTTATTTTATTTCTAAGATTCCTTCACCATATAACATACTCTCAAACACCCAATTTTTTCTTATCTTTATTCCTATACTCTAAATAATAAACCCTAAAACATTATCGCCTAAAATTCTAAATCCTGACCCCAAACTTTTAACCCATGATTGAATAACCCTACGTTTGGGACGAAATTGGGACCTAATGTTTTCGTCTCAATCAGATGATGCATTTGGTTCCATTATAAAATTGAATAAAAGTTGCACAAAAAATAAATTCCGATTTTCACAAAAGCATTAGGTCCCAAAATTAGGTCTATACATAGAATTTTCCAATAAAAAAGAAACCAGACCCAACTAAAAAACTGAACTCTAGACGAAGAAAAATACTTAAACCATAAACCCTAGACATAAAAAATAAGCATAACCCCTTGAAAAAAACTAAACCCTAAATCTTAGAACCTAAAAACTCTACCCTAAAACCATTCCCAAAAAAAGTTGTCAAAAAAGTAAAGGATGGACTTTTTATCACATAAAAAATAAAGTTGATAAAATTCAAAATACACTTAGCTCCTAGATTTTATATTAATTGTTAGCCAAGAATTCAAGCCCCTAGACAAGAGAAAAAAACCTTACCTTTAGGTTTACCTTAAACTTCTCCTTAATGGAACATTTTTTTTAATAATATAGACATGTATTTATATAATATACATGTGTTGCAATGTCCATACACTAACATAAAACATATACAATGAGTTAAAGAAAAAAAAATCTTATTATTTAGAAACTAAATTGAGAAGCTCTCTCTAAAAACTCTTAAATTATTACATAAACTACTACTTGAAAATAATTAAATATGCATTCCGTAATATTTGTGGAGGGTATAACGCTTAAGAGCAGCGTTTATGTGTATCCTATAATAGGGGTGGCCATGGGCCGGGCCTGGGCAGGCCGGTCGGGCTTGGGTTGGGCTTATAAAATTATGAGTTATCCCAAGCCCGCTCGGGCTTGGATCGGGCTTTATTATGTAATCCCAAGCCCACCCATATTTAAAAGCTCTTCACCCAAGCCCGTTGGCCAAATCCGGTTATTATTTTTTTAAATAAAAAAACATATTTTTTCTTATTCAAAGACCTATTTTTTTAATTAAAAAACCGTGGGTCTCGGACCTATGACCACCCCGATGCTATAAGCCTAAACATGGTGTTTTGAAGGTTGTTGTGGGTATGCTATTAGGCCAAATATAAGGTTGGTATGGTAAAGTTTAGTATGTTTGGAAATAAGGTAGCAACCGACAAGAAAAAACTGTGAGACCACAACCTTAAGAGGAATATATTGTTCCCCTTGAAAATGTAAAAAAAAAATAATAAAATACATTGTTTGAGGCAAAAAATGTTGTTTCTGAAAGTAATGGCTACTTTTTCAATTTCTAATTTGACCCACATCGGTTAGTTTTAGTTAAATGCCAATGGCTACTTTTTTTGTATAAATATGAGGTGATCACTCAATATTTTTTACGAATCCTTCCAACAAAAAATTCTTGAAATTACATTTATACCAACAAAAACTGGCCGCGGCACTTCATTTTCTAGCGTGGGAGTGGGCCCAAAATTTTCCAGCGGAACCTAATGTTCCGCCCCAAAAATTCTTCAAAATCGATCGCATTTTATTTCTTTTTATTTTATATTTATCATACTCATAATATTTTTTCTCTTTTTATCCATTAAATTGAGACAAGCAATTTTTTATATATGTCTCGTAAGGCTTCCTCTATTTTGGTTGAAGTTTGAAGTCAACATAATGTAATCTTTTAATAACTATTGTTGTTTTGGAAAAAAGTCACCAAATTAAATAACCGACAAAGAGAAAAAAATTGTTTACTCAAGCTTCAGTCAACATTTTGCATTGTTGAAAAGTAACCCAATTTAATAGGTTCCTATCCCTTCACCCACCTGCATATGGTATCAGCATTGCTGCCCCTAGATATTTCTTTGTTCTTTTGGATGAGGACGTGATGAAAATATCTAAAATTAAAGGTAGAAAGGTATCGTGCGTCTTTTTTCAATACAATTTATTATAATTTTTTATTTAATATATACATAATTTTTTTAAATGCCATTTCACTAATAGTCTATCACTATATTTTTAATTATCAGATCAAATTTTTTATTTATTTTAAATAAGCATCTATTATATAAAATACTCACAAATATCTTAAAACTTCAAATTCACGTGTTAATAACTCCACATTTGATACTTAATCCGGGCCTAATGCTTATATTTCAATCACATATTGAATTTGGTCCCATTATAAAATTGAATAAAAGTTGGGTCAAAAATAAATTTTGGTTTCCACATAAGCATTGGATATCAATTCGGTCCCAAAATTAGGGCTATATATAAAGTTTTTCAGAGAAAAAAAACTGGACCCTTGATGAGAAAAATTTAAACCATAAACCTTTGAATTAAAAAAATAAGTATACCCCCTTATAGAAAACTAAATCCTAAACCTTAAAACTTAATCCTTTACCCTATGTCTTTTCTTCGGTTAAAAAAGTAAACGATGGAATTTATGTAAGATAAAAAAATAAAGTAGAATAAATACAAAATACACTTAACTAAAAAAATATCGTACCCAGTTCACAAAAGTCCCGCTTAACTACAGGATTTGAGAGTGGCGGATGACGACTGACCTTACCTTATATATGAATAGATTACTCTCATGTCTCGAACTCAAGACCAATCAAACTTGAACGAGGACAGAAGCTATCGTAGCAAGGTATGCTAACATATAACATATGCACTTAGCTCCTAAATTTAATATTACTTTGCTAAGTATAAGTGATTTGTTGTAATTTACACAGTATATATTTGTGCATACACTAACATATAGCATATGTACTAGAGATGAGAGAAATTTGTACCGAAAAAATGTATTTGTGAATAACTCGATTGAGAAATACTCTCTAAAAACCCTTATTACTACTAAATTACTATAAAAATAATTAAATTCAAATATGCATTCCGCAATACATTCGAAGGTTACTATGCTTAATATAAATACAGATATAATTTGAGAGCGATATTGACGTCAGTCTCATTCAGATTTTTTGCTGACTTACTAATTTTTGTTTGTTTGGTAAAGTCACCAAATTAAATAGGCTGACCGAAGATAATGAGAAAAGTTTATAATAATAAAGGTTTACCAAACCTCAGTCAACATTGTCGGGCAGAATAAAATCTAATCTCATGCTTGCATTGTGCAACAGTCACCCAATTAAATATGCACCTATCCATTCACCACATTTATCACTTTACAAAACTATATTTTAATCCAAATTTGCCCATGTTCAATTCGCACTAGTATTATAAAAGCCCATTTTCATCACATACCCAAACAACACAAAAATGCCAGCTCTATTATTCTCTCTTTTCTTCATATTTTTCTCCCTTCATTTCCTCACACTCAATGCCACAAGATGCCATGTGGACGACGAATCGGGTCTATTATCGTTTAAATCCGGCATAACCCACGACCCAACCGGCATACTCACCTCATGGAAACGTGGATCGGACTGTTGCACATGGGCCGGCATAACCTGCCAATCGGGTCCCCGGGTCACATCCATAGACCTCGCGGGCGACCCCAACAACCCGAATAGCTACTTATCGGGTACAATCTCCCCTTCACTATCCAAGATCCGTTTCCTAAGCGGTATCTACTTTTCAAATCTCAAAAACATCTCGGGTCCTTTCCCGGGTCTTCTTTTTAATCTACCGGGTATCCAACGGGTTTATATCTCTAACAGCGGGCTCTCGGGTAAATTACCGGCAAACATCGGTCAACTAAGCGGACTTAATGGATTAAGTTTAGTCGGTAACCGGTTCACGGGTAAAATCCCGAGCTCAATTTCTAATTTAACCGAGTTATCTCAATTATCTCTCGCAAATAATTTCCTCACTGGGAATATTCCCACCGGCATTAGCCGGTTAAAAAAACTTGCGGTAATAGAACTCCAGCATAACCAATTGTCAGGCCAAATACCAGATTTTTTCTCATCATTTCCTAGTCTTAATAGTCTCGATCTTTCTCACAACAAATTTACCGGAAAAATTCCAAGGAGCATTTCAAAATTATCTCCCACTCTATATGATTTAGAACTACAACACAATTTTCTCACAGGAAGAATTCCAGATTTTCTAGGAAAATTTCAAGTACTTAGTACATTAAATTTGTCACGGAATCAATTTTCAGGACTTGTGCCTAAATCTTTTGTGAATCTTACTGTATTGAGGCTTGATTTGTCTCATAATTTTCTGACAGACCCTTTCCCAAACTTGAATGAAAATTCTATTCAATATCTTGATTTATCTTATAATTTATTTCATTTTGGTAAAATTCCGAATTGGATTACGTCAAGTATAGTTATTCAGTCTCTTAGGTTGGCCAAATGTGGAATTAATATGAGATTGGACGATTTTAACCCTACGACGACGCATTTTTACAATCATATTGATTTATCGGAGAATGAAATTACGGGGAGTTTAGTGGGGTTGCTGAATAGGACTGATTATCTGGTGGGGTTTAACGGATCGGGGAATAAATTGAAGTTTAATTTGGGGGATTTGAGGTTTGTGGAGACGTTGAAGGAATTGGATTTGTCAAGCAATTTGGTATCTGGGAACGTGCCTAGGAATGTTACGAGGTTGGATAAGTTGGATTTAAGTTATAATCATTTGTGTGGTGCGTTACCGGTGACAAAGTTTGATAAAAGCGCGTTTGTTGGAAATGATTGTTTGTGTGGTTCTCCTTTACCACCTTGTAAAGTTTAAGAGATTTCTTGATTTGATTTGGTCATTGGTAAGTGTATTAATAAAAGTTGATTTATTTGTTTGGATCAAAATATGCTATAGTTTCAGTTTTGTAATTGTTTGCTTATAAGCATTAATCTCTAATTTACAATTAAATGAAGGGTGATCAAGTGCTAATTCTACAAAACACACTTTTTTAGTTACAATAATAATTTTATGTAGGTTGTCTACAGGTTACATTTAAGACTTATATACTAACGTACTACTAGGCAACTCATGTGATGAGGAACACGAGAGCTAAATAAATTTGACATGTAAAAAATAAATTAATTAGTGCTAATGATAAATGATCAAAACAGCTATATATGTAGGATAAATCTAGGGTAACACACAAAATTAGACACATTTTTTAGACACTAACGTGTTGCAATTGTATTAGTTCGTGTTTGGAGTTCACACCAGTGGGATTCATGTTGAGCCTAGACACGAGCCAATGCAAATGCGACATGTCAGCGTGCATAAAAATGTGTCAAATTTTATGTGTTATTGTACAAGGACCCATATATATAAGATGCATGTGATAGAGCATCTTCTAAATGGTTATAAAGGATTGGTACTAGATACCACTTTCAAATTTAGATTATGTACTTTTTGGAACTTAAAATAATATTGATTATGGATATAGGACAAGAAATATTTAATTTCCATTTTTGGTCCCTATTTTCAAATTAAAGGAACAAGTGGCATGCTGTGATTGGTTGACATTTTATGAATATGGGTCCGCGACAACGGCTTTATTCAAAAATATGGACTAAAACTATAAATAAAATTTTTTTTGTCATGTTTTCAAAATACATATTTCAAGAGGTTCTAAATTTACAAAGCCCCTTTCAAATGTGTGAATTCTGTAAGCAATTTGTTTTAGATGAAAAAGTGAGCCCCAATTGAATAGAGATGAAACATTATTTCGAGCGCACGGAATGGTATCGTTCATTTGGAGATGAATTTTATAGGGGATTTGGGACGAAATTTTGTGTTTCGTCTAAATTCCTCATCTCTAATATACAAAGTTCATGTGAGATTTTTTTTTTAACACAATAGAAGCATGCAAAATGTATTAATTTAAAAAATCGGAATACAATTGGTGCATCTCCATATGCTACCATCATTGCCAAAATTATATGGTACCCATGTCCAAAAGAAGAGAGTTGGCACACCACTCTTTTGTCACTCAATTGACAACCTTGTTAGCATCTTTCATAATCAAAGAAAATGACATATTACAATTTAAAATTAAAAGTTTGATATCATCTAACATATTCGCCTACTCCCATGGATATTTTAGATCTGAGGAACACAACTCAATAGCAAATTTACAATTACTATGTACCACAACATTACAAAGATTCAAATAAAAATTAAAAAAATATGCAAGACGGATTGCTTCAACTTTCGTACAAAAATCCGTTGGAGCCGAAATGAACCTAGCAAACCATCGCAATTAAATTTGAAATTTTCATACGAAAGAGGGGACCATTGGTTAATAAGCACCGGATTGGATTGTATCATCTATGTGAGAATTGATTTTTAGAACAATGTCATCTAGTTTTCATACTACATATTTTTGTTCTCATTTTTCATTTAACCAATGGAGTTCCGAAAATATTTATTTGTTGTTGGTATTGTATTTTCACTCTTTCAACCTCTATTTTTCGCATACGCGTTAGGGATACTCTAAATTTAACATATATTTAAAAATAATTTTAAGAGTAAAAAATTGAGAAGAAACTTTATCATAATCTACTTATAGCCAATGACATGGTGACACCAATTATAATTGACATGTTCTTACTCATGGGTTTGATCATTAACACTAATTAGAATCTACAATGAAAATATATAAAAACTAATTTGTAGATATATATATCGTCAATGTGAATTTTTAATTTTACAATTATTTCCATTTGACCCTCACTTCTAGGGTAACTTTTGTGCACTCACAAAATTAAAGAATAATTGAGTTACACCGCCCTCAAAGTTTTCCAATAATTTTTAGGATCATTTGATGAAAAATCCCCCAATATTTAATCGATTAATGTTTTCACACCCTTTTATTTTGTTTTAAAAATTTTCTCACCATATAACATACTCAAAAACACCTTTTTCTTCTCTTGTCCTAAACCCTAAAAACATTATCAAAATAATAGACAAAGGCCTTTTGGTAAAAAAAAAAAAGTGAACTAAGTGTAAAATGTACTTAGCTCCTAGGAACTAAACATTAAGTGTCCCTTTTTATAATTTTGTAGTAATGTTTTATTAGTTTAACTACACTTTTAGAGTTTAGCCATATCGGTTTAGTATTTTTTTTTCTTTTTATAATATTTTATGTGATTTTGTTATACTTTTGGGGTGTAGCTCAACATTTATATTTTATTTTTCTAGAGTAATTCAAATGTAGGCCAAAAACTAAATGTGAACGTTAAAAGAACCCTTAATTTCATAACACACCTATTTCAACATTCATATTTTTCCCACTCATTTGATAAAAATACTGCTTATTAATTGTTCAACCTTCCATAAACACTTATAAATATCTCGAATACATTTTAGAGCATCTCTAATGAGTATTGCTAAAAGTTAAATGTTTTGTATAGCTAAACATATTACATCCCTCGCGAGACACGATGTGTTGCACCAGACTGTTGGCCACATGACACATCATGTCATGCCAACTTTCATTTATTACCCTCCAACCTCCCAATTACCAAGAATTTATACTTCTGCCCCATTATTTATCTCTCACGCACCACCTTAAATAAAAAAACATCCAAGATTAACCTTTCACCAACACCCATCGGAATAAATTTTTTTACCTCCATCCCTTCCTTAAGAAGAACTACCCAACCTTTTACAAGTTAATATTTTTTTCAAAGTTTATTATTCCAAATTTTATTCATTTTGCTTTACTCCACTCTACAAATTTATTCCAAGTTTTGTTTCATTTGATCTTGAAAAATGAATAGTATATTGAACCGTGAATACAATATGAGATGGTGTTTTTAACCATTTAATGATACATTTTTTTTAAAATCTATTTTTACAATTTCAGTTTACTATTAGGGTTGCTCTTATAAGTTATAAGCATAAGTGGGTAGATTTACTATTTCAAAATCTTTGCAGGTGAATGCATGTATTAACTGAATTTGTTTTTTTTAGGTTTAGTCTAATTTTCCAAATTTTGTTAGGTTCCCATCCCATATTTTTTTTAAATTGTATTAAGTCCTAAAACACGCCTTCATCGCCTTGTAACCATTCTTCTTTCTTTTCGTAGATAATGACACTTGTCCCATATTTGTTACAATAGGAACCGCATACATGAACAACTTTTCTTTTTTCCTTCCATGGTCTATATTTCTCTTTAAGTAATTCCACATCACATAGCATTGAATAGTGTAAGGACAAATTTTCAATTAATTCAATTTCTATGTGTTAGCTTAATTTCGGACAAAACTATTTGAGTCATAGGATAGAAATTGTATTTGTGACCTTTCAAGCCTATGACATTTTTATTGAAGATGTAGCGGCCAAGTTAAAGAGATCACATCATATGCCGTGTTTCGTGTCATGTTTCATCATCAACATTCCAATAATCTCTCAAGTATGAATGCCTATATTATATTAAGACTTGAATTTTTTTTATTAGGTGTTAAAAGTTTTGTTCAGCTAATTTAAATTGACTTTATATTTTTTTTAGAAAAATAGTTTGATTTTCCCTAGGTCGCTAGAATGACTTTTCCATGTGGTTCGAACGAGATTTGTTGTCGTTCGAATGAGACATCTAACGAGGTCACTTTTGGCTCATATTGGTTTCTCGTTTGAAGTTTCGTTCTTATCTCGTTCGAACGACTGTAGCAGTTTTTTGAAAAATGATAATTTTTTATGCAGTTTTGTATTAACCTCCAACTATTTTTTTCCGACCATTTATGTAGCGCGGGAGTTCAGTTTTGACATAGACTTTTCCATCTTCCAAAAGAGAGAAACCTTTAGAAAAGTCTAAGAAAGTTTTGTCTAAGATTAATGGTTTAATCCTTCAAACAAAACACGAGTTTTACACCCAATTTTTTTTATGATCCAAGCTTCTACATAATATATGTTTAAGATCAAGTGTTACCAATGAATTTGTCATTCTCTACATCATTAAGATCATTTGGTTGGTGTACATATGGTAGAATCCATATGCGTGACGATAGTAGTGCCCCCTCGGTGGACTTCGAGACGTAAGTGGACTCCTGGGTTGTCACTAGGCAGGGGTTGAAGGAATGAGGAGCATCAAGACTTGCGAGGGCGTCGAGTCGTTGAGTAAGTCTTCTGTTGTGTCCTTATAGTAAATTCGTACTTAGTGGACTTGGGACGAGATGTTTGAGGTTTTTTCCATTGTGGGTTTTCCTCGTACATCGCGGTGTTGTGGTTGTGTATTTTATCATGCAAATTCTCACCTAGATGCATGCTTAGCTTTAATAAGATAAAATTGGTTTAACCACAAAAATTATTTAATAGGTGCTTAATTAATTCGGGGTGTGTATGTTTAAGATATAGTTTAATTTGGAAAAATTCATGCTTAGTTTGGTTTGTTTAAATTTGAATTTGAATTAAAGTGTTGTTTTATAAGTGAAACTTAATTTGAAAGAAATATTAAAATTTTAGTGTTTCGAGAACCATCACCCCATATTCATATAATTAGGGGTTTTCAAATTGCTATCAGAGTCGGAACACTAACTTGTCGTGTTAGATCCTTTTTAGGTTTGAATATAAAAAATTTGTCATTCTCGAGGTTCCCGATTTTTGAAGGTTCTAACTATGCATAGTGGAAACCGCGTATGAGGTCGACACTTAAGTCGTTAGATGAGCTGGTTTGGCTATCGATCGTTCAAGGGTGGTCCCCACCAACGTGTTTAGTAGGAGAAGTTAGAGTTCCTAAACTCATAGAAAGATGAAGTGAGGATGAACTTAAGCTAGAAAATTTCAATTCTCGTGGTTTATATGCACTTTAATTGTGGTCACACATGAGTAGTTTCGTCGGATTATGACGTGTGAAACGTATAAAGAGGCTTGGGACACACTCCAACTCACCCGTAAAGGTACTAGTGATATTAAGGCTTCTAAACTTCAAAACCTCGTCACTCAATTTGAAACCATTAAAATGGATGTGAGTGAATCATTCGATGAGTTCTATGCTAGCTTGTTCGATATCGTTAACACCTCATTTAACTTAGGAGCGAAAACACCCGACAATCATATCATAAAGAAAATTTGAGGTCAATACCCGATAGGTTTAATCCTAAAGTGACTAATTTGAACTCTTTAGGCACTTTAAACTCTACAAAACTTCAAAATCTTATAGGTGACTTACAAATGTATGAACTTGACATGTTTACCTTCAAGGGTGTGAAGAAGAAGGATAAGGGCATAGCTTTGAAAGCCCGAAAGGAGGAAACCTGTTTGAGATAATGATTCTGACATCGACTCGGATGACATGGCTATGTTTACTATGAACTTTAGAAAATTTCTTAAGTTTTATATAAAGAAATTCAAACATGATTATAAAAAATTTGAGAAGTCTAAGTATAACATAGTCGAGAAACTCACTAAAAATCGTAATGATGATCTTAAGACGGACGAGTTGAATAGATGTTTTGGTTGTGAGGATTATGGCAATAGGGCAGCCGAGTGTCCCACTAAACTAAGGAAGGAGGACAAGAAACCCATTTCTTACAATGCCACCCTTAGTGATAATGAACCGGAAGAGGGACCCGATTCCCCTATTGAGCACAACTTCACCGCGTTCATGGCTAGTCATGTGAGCATTAATGACGAATCTTACCATGAACATATTTCTTTGCATGACATTTCTGAGTCCATTATTTGTGAATCCTAAGTGTACGATGGTAAAGTGAGTGGTCAAGAGGGAGAGAATGAAGAAAATGATGATGAAGTGAGTGAACTCCAAGTTGCCTTTTGTGAGTTATATGCGAAATCTTTGATATTGAAAAAGGTAAGCTTGAAGTTGGAAGCTAGGATGAGAGAACGTGGCATACGAAATGATGAGAATATTTTAATTGAAGATCTTAGGGAACTTGAGAGGACTCTTCGGGAGAAGCTAGATTATGTTGAAGGTGAGAGAGATAGTCTTCGAGGTTTAATGGAAGCTATGAAGAAAGAGCTTCTTGAATTTAAAGAGACTAAGAGTTTATTTGAGTCTAGGATAGTGGAGCTTGAGCATAAGTTGAGAGAGTCGAGTCATGTGAAGTTTGATTTATAGTCTAGGTCTAAAAACTTGGATAAAGTGCTAGGCACTATCCAAATAAAAAATGATAAATGTAGTATTGGCTTCGATACTCAAAATGCTTTCGTTAATGAAGCCAAAACCATGATTTTGAGAGAATCATATAGTAACGCTAGAAAAGGTCAACCCTTAGGTAATACTTCTCACCATGCTTTCACTTGCACATATTGTGGTAGGAAGGGTCACTTTAGGAGGTTTTGTTTCAATCTTAGAACCAGTCCTACAAAGTCCAAGAATAGAGTTACCAAGGTCACCAAAACTCGAGAGCGTCACATTACACCTATATGGGTTAGGAGATCCTATTTGGAGGCCTTACATGATAGACTTTATGATTCTCATATGCTTGCACATGATATTTCCCATGGTAGATCTAAAGGTTGATTTTGTTATCTTTGTTTGCATACACTAGTTGTACTTCATGATATATTCTTGCTAGGTGCATGTTTGATAATCATATTCTAGTATATGATTCATCATATATGTGTTACTAGAATCATGACAAGTGTAATTTTTTTTGTATTTTGTTCTTGCAATTTATAGAGTTTAATTGAAAAATATAAAAAGATTTTGTTTGTCCTTTGAGTTATCTTTGTTTCAATTTTTTCAAATTTGAAAACTTTAAATTTTTTTATTTTTATTTTTATGTATTTTAGTTTTACACATTTTATGTGGCATATCCTTGTGTTTGAATCCTATATCATTCTACGCTTCCATATGTCTAGAACTTTTGGTTATGAATTTCAAATCTTAAAGTGTTTTTTATCATGCTTGCATGGAGAAGTTTGACTTTGTTTTGCTTAATGGAATTTCTTTGTATATATCTCCTCACACACATGCACGAGCTCTTTTAAACGTTAACTTCACATGTATATTTGAGCTTTGTGGGATGTTCTCCCATTAATTTTGTCATATGATTTGTGCATGTAAGAACCGTTGCCCGTGAGATTTATTTGAATTGTATAAAAAATAGACGAGGGTGCACGTGAAAGAGCTACGAAAGGAGTAAATCTCAAATGCAGGAAAGACACCGTTGGCAAGAGCCTAATGAAAAGATTAAAAGGCAATAAAAAATAAAAAAAATTGCCAAAGGCCAACATAGTTTAGTTTGTTTGATCTTTCAAAAGAAATAACTTCAAACGAATTGAGAAAAGTAAAGAAAAGAAAATATCTCATATATGTTTATCTTTTAACGGTGTTTAGTTGAAGATCAACGGGTTTGCACAATGAATCATAGTTGTGCTTATCATCAAAATTCTAGGTTTGTGTACATTGTGCTTATTTTCATGTTATTGTGTCACATGAGGCTAAATCTTAGTTGATAAATTTTTGCGATAAAATAGAACTTCTTGAACATATTTAGGTAATTGGGTCATATGTTTTTTGTCCCTAGTTCACACCCATTCATTCCATTTACCACATTGGTTTAGACACGCTTATGCCATATATAAGTGTGGAAAGCTTATCGTGTTTAGTGTCTTATGTGGTGTTTTTACATATATATGTGTGCTTATGCTTCATTGATATATTTTAACTCTTATATATATGATATTGTTTGTTTTGAGTATTTCTTTTACATCTAGTCCTTGTATTTTATTTGTTCATATCAATATCTATCTTGTTGCGATTTTTCATTGGTATCCTATGCTCATTTTAGTTGATATCATTTTGTTATCGCATCATAGTTGGTATCGATTGTGCTTTATGTGGATTATTTATTTTTTGTGTTGCCAAGTTGCTTTGCTGTTTCTTATATCACCATACACCATTTCATGATATAATTGATTTTCCTTTATGCTTATCCCATGTTTCATTTTGGGGGAGAATTTGTTTAAATTGGGGAGAACTTAATTATTTTATGCAAATAATCTTTGTTTATTCCTGAACAAAAATAAAGAGAAATGGTATCTAACTCTTTTCATTTTGGGGAGACCTAACTTAGGGGGAGACATCCTTTCTTAGGTAGAAATTTTTAGACAAAGGGGAAGGATTTAATTATGCAATTGAATTTGTTATATTCTTTATGCATTTTACATTGTGTTTAAGTGTGCAGATTTTCATCCATATGGAAAAGTTTTTAATGTAAAGTTTCTCAGAATATGTGTCAGTCAAGTATCTGTAATTTTTTCCTTTTGGGTTGGGATTGATTCTTTTCAATGAGCATGATGACCCATGGGATTTTATTTTTCGTTTTGTTCCGGAATAGACAAAGAGGTAGATTTATAAGGACAAATTTCTAATTGAGTTAATTTGTATGTTTAGGCTTAATTACGGACAAAGATATTTGAGTCATAGGATAGAAGTTGTATTTGTGACCTTTCAAGCCCATGAAATTTTTGTTGAAGACGTAGAGGCCAAGTCAAAGAGATCACATCATACGCTGTATTCCATGCCATGTTTGGTCATTAACATCCCAAGAATCTCTCAGGTATGAATGCCTATATTATGTTGAGACTTGAATTTTTTTTATTGGGTGTTAAAATTTTTGTTCAGCTATTTTAAAATGACTTTATATTTTTTCTAGAAATATATTTTGATTAACGACTTTTCTAGGTCCTTCGAACGATATTTGTGGTCATTCGAACGACACATATAACGACTCACTTTTGGCTTGTACTAATTTCTCGTTTGAAGTCTCGTTCTTATCTCGTTAAAACGAGATGACTGGTCGTTCGAACGACATTCAATCTCATTCGAATCACAGGAACAATTTTTGAAAAATGATAATTTTTTATGCAGTTTTCCTCTTAACCTCCCACTATTTTTCCCAACCATTTATGTAGTGCCAGAGTTCAGTTTTTATAGTGACCTCTCCACCTTCCAAAAGAGAGAAACCTTTAGAAAATACCAAGAAAGTTTTGTCTAAAATTCACGGTTTAATCCTTCAAACAAAATACAAGTTTTACACCTAAATTATTTTATGATCCAAGCTTCTACATAATATATGTTTGAGATCAAGTGTTGTCATCGAGTTTGTCATTCTCTACATCATTGAGATAATTTCTTGGGGTGGATTCCTTGTTCGTTGGTGTACATTCGGTGGACTTTGCATGAGTGACGATAGCAGTGCCCCATTCGTGTACTCCGAGATGTAGGTGTACTTATGCATCATCACTAGGCATAGGTTGAAGTAACAAAGAGCGTCAAGACTTGTGAGGGCATAAAGTCTTTCAGTAATTCTTCTGTCATGTCCTTGTCGTAAATCCGTACTTAGTGGACTTGTGGTTAGGTCGTCTAATATTTTTTCCGTTATGGGTTTTCCTCGTACATCTCGACGTTGTGGTTGTGTATTTTATCTTAAAATTTATCACCTAGATGCATGCTTAGGTTTAACAAGATTAAATTTGTTTAACCACGACAAGGGTTTAATAGGTGCTCAATTAATTTTTTGGTTTTGTATGTTTTAGATATAGTTTAATTTGGAAAAATTTCATGTTTAGCTTGGTTTGTTTAGTTTTAACTTGAATTGAAGTTTTGTTTTAGAAGTGAAACTTAATTTGAAAGAAATATTAAAATTAAAGTATTTCGAGAAACATCATCCCATATTCAAATAATTAGGGTTTTTCAAAGACAACTAATATAACAGTAACTAAACTCATCTTAACTGAGAACATAATGCTAATAACTTGACACAATATTGAAAATCAACAATAAAAATATGACTATTTTGTATTTAATTCTTGGTTTAATATTTTTTAAAAATTAGTATTTAGTCCCAAATAATTCCTAAATTATGAAACAGTCCTTCTACCGTCTTAAGTACAATTATTTTAGTATTTTCTTAAAGCCATAGCCTACACCAAAAAATAACAATTAACTATTTATTTAATTGTTAAAATAGTCCCTATTTTATTATTTTACTAATTATTTTTTTTTACTTTAAAAAAACTAGTTTTATCTTTTATTTTTCTTTAAAAATTTTGCCCATGTTTTTTTTTTTATTTTCTTAGAATGAAGCATTTTATTTTAAAATATATAAAATTTTCTTTATTAAAATATTGGACTAAGGATACCACCAAACCTCATGTCATCAAAACTTTTGCTACCATTACTGCTTCGCCATAATGTAGCTTCGAGTTTTTATATTTTCTACTTAATTTTTTATATCTTAGACATAATACCATGGTACCACAGTTTATCATCTTTTTATCATTGTTTCGTTGCTACGTTACAAAATTACATATGCATTTTTTCTGCTGCAAAATTAAATTTGTCAAAGTGCGGCATTAAATGTGCACTGTCATTTTTTTAAATATTTTTCCAAATGTTTTTAATGTTTTGTATGTTCACTTTTCCTCTTTATAATAAAATATAATTATATGGAATAGTCAATTTCTTATATTACATTGCAAAATGAGTAATTATATTTTTTTTATTACATTGCAAAATGAGTAATTTTATTTTTGTATGGAAGATATTTTTTATGCGGTTTCTATATGGTTTTTTTTGGGGTTTAAATACAATTTCTCCAAAGAAAAACATTATGTAACCTATGTAATAGGTGCAATTTTCCACTAAATGAAGAGTAAAAAAGTTCATATGCCTGTTGTCGGAAGTGATGGAGGTATGGGAAATTTGAAGTGGTGGGGCATACAATTTATATGTTTTGTTAACAAATTTATACATCTAATACGATTATTTTATAGATCTAATATATATATTTATTTATTTTTACATATCATACGTCGTGCTTAAATTCTTAATTTTTTGTCCTGCTAGTCCCAAGCCCAGATAAATGAGGGGGGTTGCATTAGGTAACTGACAGCGAACGTAAAACTTTGTCAGATCCTTGTGAACATGAATCCTATGAATATAATCGCTATTACTAGGGTATTCCCCTTAAGCGATGTGTTGCGCCTGCCATTGGGTGTCTCGAAAAATAGGCAAAGGGCGTCGCATCGGTGCCGGGGGTACAATGGGAAATGGGTACATGTCCTTGTAATAATCTAGACATGTGTGGGTAAAGAAGCTTGTCCAGGATAATATATTTAGTTAGAGGCTTCGATCATAGAGAATATGACAAGGAAAATGACGTAGTTAGTGTATACCATGATCAAAAGAAAAGTTAACGTAGTTTGTTTGCAAGAAACTAAATGGGTCAGTGAGAAAGCAATGGAAATAAAAAATAAGAGGTTTAAATTATATTATTCAGGAAAACGTAAAAATAGGAATGGAGTCGGGTTAATAATAGATAACAACCTTAAGGATGAAATCGTTACTATTATTAGGAAATGTGATAGATTTATACTTGTAAAACTGTTATTAGATGAAAATATAATTAATATTCATTACTAGGAAAGGAGATCGATTAACATGTAAAGACTGTAAGGTTATTCCGGAAGGGAGATTAACCTCACAACATAAGATAAATGTATTGGATATAAAATCAAGAATAAACCACGAGCGCCCATGAACTAGGTGGTGGAACTTAAAAGGAGAGAAATTAAAATTATTTAAAGATAAAATATTCAATAAAGTGTCATGAAATAACAAAGATGTGACTAATATAATGTGGGATAAGATGGCCACATGCATTAGGAGAATAGCAAAAGAAATTCTTGGATGATCACCACCTTGGAGAAGGGGCTTCATTAACTTACAAAGCTTGAGTAATTCCTCCATATTAATATGGGCAAGAGAAGGTTCTTTCTTCTTCGATCGAGCTATTCAGAAATAAGGAACAAACCCAATAAGTTAATAATCAGGAAAAAAATTCAAGAGCGAAATATAAACAAAGTCTTAACCTATATCTCTCCCCCACTCTAGGCACAAAAACCCTTGGCATTGCTCGCCCTCTGGGAGAGGAGGATGTTGTCAATTCTGTGCAATAAAACCATGATCCCAATACCCTTTGCTGAAATTAAGGAGATTGATACTAAGACCCTATCAGCTAACTATCACACCCTGCCTAATAAAATACTGGGTGATCTATCCTATATCAAATGAAACAGGAATCTCATCTGGTTCATTCTTAGCATCACCGTCGAAAACTTTTTAAAACATACGACCCATCTAGTATTCAAAAGACATGGTGCCAAATTTTATAACTCAATTAAACATGATAAATAACAAGTTCGAAAATTAAAACAACATTCACAATAAACTAGAGTCCAAACCATCATGATATGTAAATGAATCACAGTCATGCCAAACAATCTATCGGCCATAAACAACCAAACCATGTAAACATCTGTAATCTAAAAACAAAGTAAATCTAATACAAATATGGAACTATAATGCAGTCAACTGAAAAAATGTGTACATATAAAACATAAGAATGATATCCTATGCTTGATCTGAATGAAAGAGTTGGCTACTCAATGATCCTGTCAACATCTATAGGGCTACAACTCCAAATCCCTGGAATGAACTCAAGTAAGGCGCGCTTGTGGCAGGAGACGTAAAAGGTTTTGAAATAATTTTTTATAGAAAGAGTTAGTACTCAAAACCGTTTGAAAACATTTAACAAGTAATTTATCGCAATTAAAATCGGTTATTGATTACACATGTTAGATTCACGAACATTCCCTTGAGTCTCCTCACCTCTCATCTAATGTGTACACCTAACGTCCTATACATAGGCCACCTAGTCATCATACCCAAGATATCTCGGCTAAAGTATATAACAGATATTATCAAGTTTACTCTCCCGTACCGCCCATACAACACGCTTCATTATTAACATTTCTTGCATGTTATTCAGTTTTAATTTAACATTCACATATGTTACGTTTACTCATCATAATTATGTCTCACTACTTAATTCATATAGCATTTCGCATCTAATCATCAATCCACTTCCATAATTAAGTTTCACTACTTAATTCATAAATCATTTAAAAGTTAACATTCAACTTCCAAAATTAAGTTTCACTACTTAATTTATTATAGATATTCCCAATCTATTTTAAATCTTGAAATTAAGTTTATCTCTACTTAATTTATCATTTAGATGTATATCTATATATATATATCATCTACATGTCTACTCTTATAAATAAGTAGAAAATCATGAAGTATATATTTCACACACAATATATACTATGAGGATATTGGTACGGATAATCATCGATTCTATTATTTACATTGGTCCGGATATCCCTCGACCCCAAGGTAAATTTTATTCATATGTATATTGGTCCGGATACTCCTCGACCCCAATATCATTTATCTTTACTTTTGTCCGGATAATCATCGGCCCCAAATCGAGCTTTCATGTATTGGTCGAGATAATCATCGACCCCAATACAGAATTGAGCTCACTTTATGTATATATCTTTTGCACATAATATATACTATAAATACATACTATATAATTACCTCCATGTATCACATTTTAGGGGTTATTGGCTCGGAATCCTACCTCGATCACCAATACTGATTTATATCTCTTGGCTCGGAATTATACCTCATTCACCAATATTTATATATAGTATACTTTAGGTATTAGCACAACCTAAGTAGTACTTTGCACCAATAGGTATTCACAAAACCCGACAATACATGTTAGTACGTTTCATATATATCTCGCATACTCGTCGTACTATTTACTTTACGATTTATCTCACCATCGTATATATAGGAGTGTTCACATAACTCTAGGGTCCTAGTTACCCCTTTGTTATATAAATTCACTAGTTACCATCCTTAATCTACTGATATGCATAGTTTCAATAGATTCCTGTAATTCTTCATCCATCTCTCATATTAATTAAGAATTACTATAACCAATCCCATTCCCATCTTAATTCTCTCTCTAAGACGAATTCGTACTCTAATAGTAGGCATACTATAAAATAATAAGTCACGCAATACTATTTTCACAAGGTCCTAATTTCTTTTCACCACCAATAATTAGGAATACTAGGCAAAAGAGAAAAAATTTAACAATTTTGGATACCAAACCGATCCGTACTTCCAAGGATCGGACCAATTCGTTTTTGTCAGCAAATTATCCTTCAAGTATTATATGCGTTTTTCACCATTTTCTTCCACACTCCTTTGCCAAAATCGAAATCAACAATACCAACCATTTTCTCCAAATCTTAGGATGGTTTCTAACATTTCAAAAACATTAATACTCTATCGAAATTAATAAAGAATGAATCAATTCTCAAAACCCTTTCACAATTCTAGTTTTGTGTTCTTCTATATCATTCAATCTAGAACCCAGATTTAGATCCGTAGAAACAATCATAATTCTTCTGGTTTTTCAACCTCTATAGATGTAAATACAAACTACATGTGTATCTACAAAAACATGTATTCAATTCATACTTTTCATTCAAGATTTTTCATTAAAATCAACCTATTCATGAAAACCCTACACATGGGTATTATAACATCAATTTAATTTGCAATAAACACTTGCCTTAGATTGATTGATCTTATTTATTGGTTCTTTATTGATGATTGATTGTTTCCTTCTCCAATCTTCCTTTCCAGTTACCTTGGGATACAAGATTTCTTCACCATCTTCAAAATCCCTCTTAAGCTTTAAAGATAGGTTCTCTCTCCCCTCTCTAATTCCCCCTCTAACCTTTTTATGTTGTAAGTCCTAAATACAATCTTTAAATATCAGATATATGGCTCTCAATTTCGTAGGTCCCTTCACCTCTTTTTGAAAAATGATCGAAACGCCCTTAATTGGTGTCGGTTTGGTCCAAAATTGACCCGGGACCCAAATTATACACCCGAGTACCCTATTCTAACTATTTCGACCCATACGGAATCATTCGTGAACTTTAAATTATCATCCAAGTCACTTAAAATATATTTCTCATTTCTCACCTCAAAATAGTCTACACACGACTCCCGGTGAGATAAATAAAATATGAACGTATCACTCGCTATTCCGTATAATCTCAACTATCAGTTATTTACTATACGCACTTAGAAAATATCATAATGCGATGTTAATTCGTATCTATCTCACGATTATTATTTAATAGTCACTATTATCATCTAATCGTATTAAATTACTTCACTCGTATAATTTAATAAAAACATATTTTTCCTAATTAATTCGTCAAATTAATTAAAAAAAATACACAGAAATACGAGTTATTACATACTTTCCCCTTACGAAGGAATTTTGTCCTCAAAGTTGGGCAAGATCGGTACTAAAACTTAGGATATATAACATTACGACATCCTCTAGTACCCAAATTCCAATCATAATAACATAAGGGTCACTCCATTATAAACCTGCTAGTGGTATCCACCTATTAAAAGGCTTAATAACTCTAGCCCAAGTTTATCAACAAGCTTTACCAATTCACCACATACTGATACACTCTATCAGTCGTGTGATCTCAATACTGACTCTATCGTCTCCATATTGAGAAAAGGTCGCACAACCATAAATGCTAACTTCCTTTATTTACCATAACTTAGATCTCCCTTCATGGGAGGAATCACGATAACCTATCACCACTCATGTCAGTATTTAGAACTTTCGTTAATGATGACTTAACTCTTACGACATTCAAAAGCCACCCAAGATTGTTTGTGGTTAACTCCACTATTAACCAACAGACTCCAAATCATGGCCCGTTCAACAATCTAGTTATCCCCACACCTCTAATGAACTTGAGAGTGAAAGACAAGGCTTTCCACACAAAACCTTAATAGGTACCCCGTGCCTGATAAATCGCTATAAGTTATTACACACAACTCTACCGACGGTAATTTCTCCCCTCAATTACCCTTTAAGGCACCAACCACACTACTCGCATTATCCAACAAAATAAACCACCTCTAATATAACCATCGGGCTATAAGTGATACAATATGCCTAAAATAATACTTCATCCCCATTACTTCCTGATAATCCCTATCAGAGGTGGGGTTGTAGAATCCCATCCTGATACACAACAATATTGGGAGGCACCTTGCACTGGTGAAATTCTTCTTTTTATAGAAAGAATAACAATTACATCATCTCAGCCAATCCATTCCATACATTCGGAAGAATTCTTAACCTAGTCACGATGTTGACAGCCTGTTAATGAATTATATCAGTGTACCTACCCATTCTGCCATTATAAACGTAGGCTTGTTACTAAATTTTGGTTTATTATCTCGAGGCAAACTTTTTCCATCTATGAGTGGTGCATTCGGAAAAAATCTCACTATATCTCACCCAACACTAATTCGCACTTATAATATCTCACATTAAGTAGTACTTTATACTCCCCTGCTTTGCCTCGGTATTGAAAAAATCACGGCTCGTGCACTTTTCACAGCTGGCACCCTTCTTGGGTATTTTTGCCCTAAAGTTATCAACATCCTATATACGCACAAGCCACTCTCAACATTCGACTAAGTAAGGATACGCTCTACTTTACACAATAGTTCGGCCTCCTCTTTATCACGAGATAAAGATAAAGAGAAAGATAAGTAACCAAAAGTGTACCACTTTCCTGGGCACTTGCAATTGCACTTAACATCTGCAACAAGCCTTTAAACCTATAGGTTGCCCTACAGGACGAGTTGTGTCTCGTGAGGGTTTGCAGGGAATATACCCACAAAATTCTTTATTTGCAAAAATTTATTGAAAGGCAGTCAATCTCTTATTAAACGTTGAATAATCTCACAATCCATCCTGAAGGAATTATTTTGAGAAATACAATCTAGAATGTGTAAAAATTTTAGCTAAGTAAATACTCAAGGAACATCCTTCCTAGAACTCAACGGGTGTGTTGTGAATCAGTCAAAACAGGTCGAGTATCATAAGAGTAATTCCTAGATTGCCTCTTCGGAATCAATGCTTCAACTTCAAATATCACTAGATATAGCTCTCTCAAATGAACTCTCGAGATTTGGGTTAGTGTATCGCTCTTGTGTATGAGGAGGTGAGTAAATGTAAGCAAGTTCAAACGCCTCACATACATATAAGAAAGAACGAACATTTGAAAGAGAAATGATCTCATGAAAGAAATGCTAATCACTATAGTGAGAACGTCGAGTTATTCACCATTTTGACTTTCATTTGCCCGAACACCTAATGGAACATATGGATGATTATGGGTGAGGGGGAAATGAGATGAGAAAGATGGGATATGATGTTGGATGGTGATGTATGGATAAATGACGAGTGATGGATGTGTGATGCATAAAAGATGGATGCGATAAGATTGAAAGGAATGTATAGCACTTGAAGAACAAATGTCTTTATTTCAAAAGTAACTACTAACTACAAACTCTCTTTGCTTTCTTTTCTCTCTTTTTTTTCTTTTCTTTTCTTTTTCTCTATATTCTTTTTTATTTGTTTATGCTATTTGTATGTTTTTTTTTTGTTTGTTTTTCTCTCACTTTTCAAACCAACAATGAAGACATTTAACATTTGGAATCAACACTCTTTTATTTGAAAATGAAATATGATATGGAAATGATAGGTGATGGTGTGGGGAATATGGAAAAGAATGGGAATGTAATGGGTGAGTGAATGGAAATGTGATATGGAAAATTGGTAGGTGTATGAATGAAAACCTAGTGATCGGGACAAATTGAAAGACAAATGTTTCTTATGACTCGAAAGTGATGTCGTTCTCAGTGATCAAGCCAAAACTTGAAGAGTAATGAGATTATGCAACGATTTAAGTGCGGACCCAAACGAAGTTGAATCAACTTGTGACTCGGAGATTGCGCGAATCTCACAAGTTAAAGTATCTACTAGTGATCCTTATGGTTTTCTTTAGAATTATAGTACTCCTCAACTCTAAACCGTAGTGACGTGATAAGTGCGCAAATTTTGTTGAGTCTAGAAATTGATGGTGCAAAATGCCTTGTTATATATTACATAAGCTATTTAGAAAAAATATTCTCTAGATTGATTCCTAGACTTTTGAAAGATGGATGATTGAAAATTCACATCAATGAGTGAGATGAAAGAAACTGCACGAAATTTTAAAAAGCAGGTTCAAAAATTAAAATTTTTCAAAAGAGGTACGATTTTGATAAAATTCCCCTCCCCCAAACAAAAAGGAACATTGTCCTCGATGTTAAGTAAAATAATTTTTAAAATTAAGAGCATAATGTTGGAAAGAGATTACCAAAACTAACCGTAACAGATGTAGCCAAAATCAAACCTGAATGAAATGAGAGAAAAAAAATGTACAAGTCTATAAACATGGCAAAACATAGGGTGATGTGAAACACCACCCCCAAACAGGATGAGACTAGTACAAGAAACGTGTGTTGCCTCCCGGTAGCGCTAAGTTTAATGTCTTCAGCCAGACCGAACCATTCTCATCCTAAAGATAAGATCTATGAAAGCACGTGGCAAAAGAAAAATGGGTGATGAGAATCACCCCCAAACAAGACGGAAGCGTCAGTCTTGTTGGATAAAGGCTAAAATGGTCAATGCACCTGTATGGAAAAGTGAATCACGCGATGCAAAGCATCGGTGGACCATGGGCGGGTGGGTATTAGCATAAGGGTGAAGGAGGAAAGGGTAAAGAGGTATCGGTCACAGGCCTTATTGAGCTTAAAGGTGAGGGTAACTAGGGCCCTATAAGAATGGTGCTCAAGTTGTATGGGAAGGCGAAAGGGTTTGGTAAGTGGAATGGTTTAGGCCTCAGAGAAATTACACGACCGTTCTATGAATGGGCGATGATAATGGTTGTGCTGTGACATAATAGGGAGCTGTCGAGAAGAAAAATCAACACCACAAAGAAGTGGTGTGCATGGAGTAACAAGTTCGATGTCACGAAAGTGGAGAGTAGCACCACAAATACTCTCATGGGTGGGGGATGGTTTTAGGTTAGGATCTACAAATGCGGTTGGGAAGAGGCAAGGTGTAAAATCAAGATCCAAACCAGGTGGTGGGGTGGAAAGGACAATGGGTGGGTCGGGTGGGATAAATGGTGGAGGAAGATGATCCAACTCAAGCATGGGAGACACACACTCATTGGGAGGAGTAAAGGAATACTCACAAGGGAGTGTGGTTTCTAAAGAGGGAGTGGTCAACTTCTCCATAAGTGTAACATCGGGGACTGTGGTGGGTGGGTAAGACGAGGTACGAAGATCGGAGATAGAGGAATCACTAGAAATATCGGGCTCAAAGGGAGCTATGCATGGTTGGATATCATCCATATTCGGATAGGTAGAAACTATCACGGATTCTATCTCGGGAAAATGGCGAGCACTCGTATCCGGAGCTAACATAAAAGATATGAGCATGTTAGAGACATATGCAATTGGGGAATAAGGTAAAAGCTTGGGCATATTTTTGGATATGACGGGAGTGTGAACCGCAATAATGGGTTCATTTGGATATAGTGGAATTTGATCAGGCTCAATATCGAAATGTAAGTCAACACAATTTTCGACTTGGGGCCCGGACCATAGGATGGTATTATCTTCGAGATTCTCGGGGTGGTATGGTTGGTCACACACAAAATTCGTGCCACAAGAGGACACGTCATCATCACACTCGGTTGTAACGATGGGAATATCCATGGGAATGTTCGACTCTCTCGCATACTCCAATTCATTTAATCGTTGTTCAAGCCTTTGGAGAGATTGATTTTGAATTTTAGTGGCTTGCTCTTGCTCGATTATGAACTTTTGCAAGAGGCTTTCGAGAGCGGATGTGGATGGTGGTGGTGGTGGAGTGACGGGTAGTGGCGGTGGTTGAGGTGGACACAACTCGCTACTATAATGAGTATATGGAGAATACTCAAATGAAGTGGGTGGAGTGGGGCCAAGTTCATCATACACGAAAGGATCGCTTTCTTGAAGGACAAATGGTTAATATTCAGTGGGTGAAGAGTGAGGGAACTGATCGTGAATGGGTGCACAAGGTTACCATGACAACTGTTGGAACGTGTGAGGATACACAACATCGGGTTGGGATTCTTATTGCGTGGAAGGGTGCTCAGGCCTCCACGAATAAATTGGGTATTCACACCACTCAGAATTGGGTATATCATGACAATGGGCCGAGGTGGGTTCCGGAACAGTGTCAAATGGATACACATGTTCCACGATGGGTTCGGATGGATATGGAATGTACGAGCACTATTGGGACATGTGATCGGCATAATAACAATGGGTGCACAACAAAGTATGAGACACGCCGACACTTGACACCGAGGGTGATGGAAAATGAGGTGCGTGCATGGATGGGTCAAGAGTATCTACGGTACTCGTGAGAGAGCGATGACCACTAAGAATATCATAAAGAGACGGCTCAGGATAACTCTCACATGTGTCGCGTGTCAATAGAAAATGACCAAAGTAGTCCCGTAAGAGACATTCTTCGGCCTTGTGGAGAGAAAAAAAAAATTTGAATGTTTTTTTTTTCAAAAGGAAAGAAAATATTTTTGGATTTTTTCTAAAAACGAAAGAAAGAAAATATTTTTGCAATTTTTTATATAAAAATAAATAAAGAAAATATTTTTGGATTTTTTATAAAAATAATAGAAGAAATTATTTTTGGAGTTTTTTTTTTATGGAAGAAAAGATGGGAAAAATATAGACTCTTGATTTTGGACGAACCAATTAAAATCGACTACCGAAAAATGAATTGGACACACACAAGGCAAGGAGAAATCCTAACTAGCACATAGACAATGTTTATCTTTAAATTATGTGGAAGGGGTAGTCAAATTTTAATTAAGTCCGTGGGCGATAAAAATCTCTGAATTATCTGAGTGATCGCCTTTGCAAAAATATTCTCCTAGTGGGTTACCTAGTTGATTGATTTTAAATTAAATGATGGCTAGGGTAGAACACAATGGTAAGCGAGTGAGTCGGGTGATGAAATCCCTTCTCGTGAATGACCGGGTGTAGGTCTTAGTCAATTAATTCATCACACCACTCAAAAATAAATGCGAGAATAAAATCAAATAAAAGCACAAAAAGCACACAAAAGAATTTACTCGCTGACAGGAGAGGCGCGAGGGTTCAAGAGATATACCTCCCACGGTTTTTAGGCCGTGGGGTGCCGAAAAATTTGAGTCGACCGGGGTGAGATTACGCCAATCTCAGTCGGCCCCGGGAGTCCTACCGATCCAAGGTAGAGAGGCTTCTAAATCCTCGCCAATGGATGCCCTCTCTCTACCTTGTTCGGCTTCCCTATCACGCTTGTCTTCAATTTGTAACAAATTTAAAATAAACAATAAATGGTGTCTCTATGCACCGCAATACAAGTCTAGAATATAAAAATGGTACGAAAAGCAACTAGATAGGAAATGTAAATGAACTACAAAATGAAATACGCTCCAAGTGCTTCACGCTCCCAAGAATGGCAACGACGCCATTTGATAAATATACCTTTTTGTATCCCCGGCAACGGCGCCATTTGATAAATAGAAAAATTGCTTCTCTTATGTATTTTTGTCGTTGTTGCAACTCCTCTTTCCATAAAAAAATCTTCACAAACCTATAAAAGTAGAACAAAACTAGAATATAGTGGTAAGTGAGATATCAATCCACATCAATGGATGAAACACAAAATTAGAGAGGACATATATAGATTCATTTGCATTTATTATTATATTTCTATTTTTGCTATTTCTATTTTTTATGGATTTTTTCAAGGAATTTTTTTAACTAATTAACTATACTAATTTTTATAACTACTAATTAAGAAGTAAAAGATAATTTAAGAAAAGTGAGATAAATAAAATTTTCCTAATAAGTAAACTAACTAAATTGGACTCATGAGGGTTTCAAAATTTCATCCCATAAATGGGAGATTAGCCCTCAATAATCATCATCCAGAAAAATAAAAATAAAAGTATATAAAAAAGGGCATGTGAGGATTAAGCTAAAAGTAATCAAGAGGAGGAGATCAAACCCATTTAAGCCTTGAATTGGAATCGAATCTTCAATTACATCAACAATCCCTCAATCATAATCCCTCACTCATGTATTTATTGAATCTAAAATAAAAATTACAAAATAAAAATAAAAATGATAGTGGATGAATTCATAATGGACAATTAAATAATAAAAGAGATTTGCGAAAAATGAAAATCCTAACATTATAAAATTTTACATTAGAACTCACCCAAAGAAATAAATTCTAGAACATTACTTTATATTGAGATAATTGCTAAAAATATAAAATCTCAAAATAAAGGAATGGATTAGAATTTACCTCCCATAAGGGATGAATTCAACTACATCAATCTATTTTAAAATAATTGCTAAAAATGCAAAAATTCATTATAGAGGGGTGGGGTTTAATTTATCCTAGAGATAAATTTCACGACACACCTCTATATTGAGATATTTGCTAAAAATGCAAATACTTAACATAGAGAGATGGAGAGAATTTTATCACACAGAGCTTAAAAAATAAATTTAAGATCTCTATCAAAATGGTCTTCATCTGCCTTAAATAGTAGGTATGGAGCATGGGGGTAATTTGGGTAGGTTTAATGTGTAAGAGGTGTGTAAGATGTTGAGGTGAGGGTGTTTAGGCAATTATGCACACATGTGCGGGGTAAGAGGTGAGGTCATGTGGAAGTGGTGGTAACAAATCTGATTTGGTTTAGAGGGGTAGTTGGGGGTATAATAGGAAAAAGGGGTAAAAAGGGGTTATTAGACATATGGGCATTAATTGGTTTTGGTTTAGTCTTTGGCAGGTCACGTGTTTTTCTTGGTATTGTTGGGAAAATGGGTTGGGTCTTGGCTTGGTGAAGATTTGGTTGGGTTATGGGTAATTAATGGAGATTGGAGGTATAAGGCAGGTGGGTAAGTTTTAAGGTTTGGTTGTGGGGGTGAGAGGGTATGGTTGTTCCGACAGCTCCGGGTTTGCGCTCGAGGGAGGTAGGCTGGAGGGTAGGATATTCGGTGGGACTCGGGTTGGTGGGACGCCGCCGGCGGAAAGGAGGAAGGGGTTGGCGGTTTGGCTGGGATGAGTCTAAGCTCGGATGAGGGTAGGTGGGGTAAGGGGCGGTGCCGCCGACGACAGATTGGGTGTCGGGGAGTGGCGAAGGTGAGAGGTGGTAATGGGGGGATAAGGGAGGTAGAAGGGTTAAGGTTTGTTGGTGGTGGATGTTAATGGAGATTTAGTGGGTTTAGAGGAGAGAGGAGAGAGAGTGTGAGAGGTTGAAGATGGAGTTGGGTATTATTGAGTGTGTGAGGGTGTATGGGGAAAAGGTGCGGGTGAGTTTATGTGTGTGTGGTGTTTAGGATAGGTGTGCATGTATAATTCGGTGTGAGGGTTTTTGTGTGTGTTTAACTTATGACCCCTAAAAAATATCTAACTAAAACTAATAAAACTAAAAATTAAATCCTAAAAATAAAAATAAAAATAAAAACTTAAATAAAATGAAAACTCAAGTCCTAAAAAAATAAACTAATAAAAGTAAAAAAAATAATTTCCTAAAACTTAAAAATTAAAACTAAAGACCTACAAAAATGTAAATCCAAATAAGACTAAAAAAATAAATGAATTCCTAAAAAAAACTAATCCTAATAAACTAAAAACTAAAAACTAAAAACTAAAAACTAAAAACTAAAAATCAAAATAAAACAACATTAAATAAAAAGAAATAAAAAATAAATCCTAAAAAAACGATTCAAACTAAAAATTAAAAATATAAAAAATATGAAAGGGAACAAATCAAACACACACGGCTCGAGACAGAGTTTATGTAGGTTAGGGTAGGCTAGGGTATGCTAGGGCTATGGGATTGGTAATTAGTTCCATAATCCGCACAATTTCCTTGAAATACGCATTTAAACATCGCAATGTGCATTCGACCAACAAAATAGACAATATAGCGCATAAGACCCAAATTGCAGAGAATTAGCAACTAAAATACGTCTATTCGGGGTATAAAATGTACACTTTTGGGTGCTTATCACTAACTTCCCTTATTTACCACAACTCATATCTCCCTTCATGGGAGTAATCACGATAACCTATGACCACTCATGTTAGTATTTAGAACTTCCGTTCACGATGACTTAACTCTTACGACATTCAAAAGACAACCAAAATAGTTTGTGGTTAACTCCACTATTAACCAACAGACTCCAAATCATGGCCAGTCCAATAATCTAGTTATCCCTTCACCTCTAATGAACTTGAGGGTGAAAGACAAGGCTTTCCACACAAAACCTTAATAGGTACCCCGTGCCTGATAAATCGCTATAAGTTATTACACACAACTCTACCGACGGTAATTTCTCCCCTCAATTACCCTTCAAGGCACCAAACGCACTACTCGCATTAGCCAGCAAAATAAACCACTATAGGTGATACAATATGCAAAAAATAATACTTCATCCCCATTACTTCCTGATAATCCCTATCAGAGGTGGGGTTGCAGAATCCCATCCTTATACACAACAATATTGGGAGGCACCTTGCACTGGTAAAATTCTTCTTTTTATAGAAAGAATAACAATTACATCATCTCAACCAATCCATTCCATACATTCGGAAGAATTCTTAACCTAGTCATGATGTTGATAGCTCGTTAATGAATTTTATCAGTCTACCTGCCCATTCTGCCATTGGAAACGTAGGCTTGTTACCAAATTTTGGTTTATCATCTTGAGGCAACCTTTTTCCATCTATGAGTGGTGTATTCGGAAACTATCTCACTATGTCTAACCCAACACTAATTCGAACTTATAATATCTCACATTAAGTGGTACTTTATACTCCCCTTCTTTGCCCCGGTATTGAAAAAGTCACGGCTCGTGCACTTTTCACAACTGGCACCCTTCTTGGGTATTTTTGCCCCAGAGTTATCAACATCCTATATACGCACAAGCCACTCTCAACATTCGACTAAGTAAGGATACACTCTATTTCCCACAATAGTTCGGCCTCCTCTTTATCAAGAGATATATTTTGAATGACTTCCCACAGCCTTTCAACCCATCTCGGTGTGCTACTCTCATTGCACACATATACTTGGATTATCCTCATTCTCACACGACATTCAATCCATCTTACCATACTGACTTTATCTATAATTTCCCTCGACCATATGTTCCACTCATTGATTCCTATGTCCTCCTATCGGTGCATATCTGCACAACACTGGAAACATCATACACACTTTCCTTAAAACTCGCCTCGCATTATCGATGTGGCTATAACTCATGGGTATTATTAATCACTCCATACATTTAAATTTATTTCTCCTTAACATATTTCCACCCTTCAGAGTGTTTTCTCTACACATCCATTGATTTACATTCGAACCTGGTGCCCTAGCATACATCAACGTCTCTCTACTCACGACGTTCGTTAAAGTACATGCGTATCTCATCACGTAACAACATTCAAATAAGTAAATTCCCCAATATTCTATCACTCAGCATTGGTGGTAATCAAATTCCATAAACCTCAATCTCCTAATCGAGACTCTCAAAATCCTATCCCCAGGCATATAAATATAAATCTTAACTCCCCCATCCCTAAAGGAATGATATAGTAATACGCTCTCCCTATCACCAAGTTCTGAGCCCTAAACATAATAATCAGTTCCGCTCAACAGTAAGTCCAATATACCTCAAATCACATCAATAAAGTCCATACACACCGAGATCAAATATCTCAAGACAACCATACTCTCTGTAGTCCATATCATAATAAATATAAATGCGAGCCCGACCCTCTTTCAGGCGAGGCCTCATCAAAATACATCCTGACCTGGGACGTTAAACACGATGGCCTTATTATCACACCCCTCTATCGTTCCACCCACATTGATAATCAGTTCATAACAAGGATAATATCACAATCTAATGTCACTAGGATGAGTAATTTCAACATACATTTACTCCCTATGCCTATAACCGCAGTCCTTTCGAATAGTACTTAAGAGAGCCCTGCTATACGAAGGCAACTATATACACATTATAGTGCTATCAATGATATTCCCACCAAACTCGCCTCATATGCGAATCTAGTGCTGAAGAAATATTATGACTTGCTCGTGTTACATAAAAATTACCCAACTAACCCGAGGATAAAAATTATACTCCTAATTATTAATAATTCTAGTGGTCCAAATGGTTCTTGGACATGACACGCCTGTTCGAACTGAATTAAAACCATCTTAATCATTGCCCCAGCTTGGCACCATACTCTTGTCCCTTTTTCTCACTTCGGGTGAAATTAATGCATGCGGCCTTACTTTCCACATAAAAAACCTCTTCATACAATCTCATATTCCTATCCATACTAACCCTATTAGGATTGTCATTCTCTTGAACCCTGGTAGCCTAGACCCCGACGGCCACCTTCACTGTTGCCTTAGCTTCTCTGGTCCTAAGAAACACACTACTGGACTTACTAGTCCCAACTGAATACACTTCCACTTGGTAGGAATTCATCTATTGGATCATTTAAATGGGTCCTCTAATGGGTCTCCCCCTTGCGGTGTTTTGCTAGCATCGTTACATACAGTCTTACTCCATGACTAAAATCTCCAATCCCTGAAACGAACTCAAGTAAGGCGCCCTTGTGGCTGGACACCTAAATGGTTTTGAAATTATTTTTATAGCAAGAGTTAGTACTCAAAGCTATTTCAAAATATTTAACAAGTAATTTATCGCAATTAAAATCGGTTATTGATTACACATGTTAGATTCATGCAAACTCCCTTGGTTTCATCACCTCTCATCTAATGTGTACATATAACGTCCTATACTTAGCCCACCTAGCCATTATACCCAAGATATCTCGACTAAAGTATATAATTGATCTTCTCAAGTCTACTCACCCGTACCGCCCATACAACACGCTTCATTATTAATATTTCTCACATGTTATTCAGTTTTCATATAACATTCACATATGTTATCTTTACTAATAATAATAATTAAGTCTCACTACTTAATTCATATAGCATTTCACATCTAATCATCATTTAACTTCCACAATTAAGTTTCACTACTTAATTCATAAATCATTTCAAAGTTAAAATTCAACTTCCAAAATTGAGTTTCCCTACTTAATTTATTATAGATAGTCCCAATTTGTTTTAAATATTGAAATTAAGTTTCTCTCTACGTAATTTATAATTTAAATGTCTCTCTCTCTCTCTCTCTCTCTCTCTCTCTCTCTCTCTCTATATATATATATATATATATATATATATATATATATATATATATATATATATATATATATATATATCATCTACATGTCTACTCTCGCAAATAAGTAGAATATCATGAAGTATATATTTCACACACAATATATACTATGAGGATATTGGTTCGGATAATCATCGACCCTAATCGTCCTATCATTTACATTGGTCCGGATACCCCTCGACCCCTCGACCCCAAGGTAAATGTTATGCATATGTATATTGGTCCGGATACTCCTCGACCCCAATATCATTTATCTTTACTTTTGTCCGGATAATCATCGGCCCCAAATCGAGCTTTCATGTATTGGTCGAGATAATCATCGACCCCAATAAAGAATTGAGCTCACTTTATGTATATATCTTTTGCACATAATATATACTATAAATACATACTATATAATTACCTCCCTGTATCACATTTTAGGGGTTATTGGCTCGGAATCCTACCTCGATCACCAATAGTTATTTATATCTCTTGGCTCTGAATCACACCTCAATCACCAATATTTATATATAGTATACTTTAGGTATTTACACAACCTAAGTAGTACTTTGCACCAATAGGTATTCACAAAACCCGACAATACATGTTAGTACGTTTTATATATATCTTGCATACTTGTCGTACTATTTACTTTACGATTTATCCCACCATCGTATATACAGGAGTGTTCACACAACTCTAGGGTCCTAGTTGCCCCTTTGTTGTATAAATTTAGTTGTTACCATCCTCAAGCAACTGATATACATAGTTTCAATATATTCTCATAATTCTTTATCCATCTCTGAGATTAATTACGAATTACTATAACTAATCCCATTCCCATCTTAATTCTCTCTCTAAGACGAAGTCATACTTCAATCGTACGCCTACTATAAAATAATAAGTCACCCAATATTACTTGCACAAGGTCCTAAAGATTTTTCACCACCTCTAATTAGGAATGCTAGGAAAAAGAGGAAAATTTCAAAAATTCTAGATACCAAATCGATCCGTACTTCCCAGGACCAGACCAATTCATTTTTGTCTGCAAATTATCCTTCTAGTATCATATGCGTTTTTCACCATTTTCTTCCACACTACTTTGCCAAAATCAAAATCAACAATACCAACCCTTTTCTCCAAATCTTTGGATGTTTTCTAACATTTCAAACACATTAAGAATTTATCGGAATTAATAAAGAATGAATCAATTCTCAAAACTTTTTCACAATTCTAGTTTTGTGTTCTTCTTTGTCATTTAATCTAGAACCCTGATTTAGATCCATAGTAATAATCATAATTCTACTGATTTTTCATCCTCTACAGATGTAAATACAAACTACATGTGTATCTACCCAAAAATGTATTCAATTCATACTTTTCATCCAAGATTTTTCAATAAAATCAACCTATTCATGAAAACCCTACACATGGGTATTATAACATCAATTTAATTTGCAATAAACACTTTCCTTATATTGATTGACCTGATAACTTGGTTCTTTGTTGATGATTGATTGTTTCCTTCTCCAATCTTCCTTTCAAATTACCTTGGGATGCAAGATTTCTTCACCATCTTCAAAATCCCTCTTAAGCTTTAAAGATAGGTTATCTCTCTCCTCTCTAATGGCCCCTCTAACCTTTTTTTGTTATAATCCCTAAACCCAATCTTTAAATATCATATATATGGCTCTCAATTTCGTAGTCCCCTTCACCTCTTTTTGGAAAATGATCGAAACACCCTTAATAGGTGCCGGTTTGGTCCAAAATTGACCCGGGACCCAAAGTATACATCCGGGTACCCTATTTTAACTATTTTGACCCATCCGGAATCATTCGTGAACTTTAAATTATCACCCAAGTCACTTAAAATATATTTCTCATTTCTCACCTCAAAATAGTCTACACACGACTCCCGGTGAGATAAACAAAATATGAACATATCACTCGCTATGCCGTATAACCTCAATTATCAGTTATTTACTATATGCACTTAGAAAATATCATGATGCAATATTAATCCGTATCTATCTCATGGTTAATATTTAATAGTCACAATTATCATCTAATGCTATTAAATTACTTCACGAGCATTATTTAATTAAAACATATTTTTCCTAATTAATTCCTCAAATTAATTAAAAAATACATAGAAATGCGAGGTATTACATACTTCCCCCTTACGAAGGAATTTCGTCCTCGAAATTAGGGCAAGAGTGGTACTAAAACTTAGGATCTATAACATCACGACATCCTCTAGTACAAAAATTCCAATCATAATAACATAAGGCCCACTCCATTATACACCTACTACTAGTATCCACCTAGCAAAAGGCTTAATCACTCTAGCCCAAGTTTATTAACAAGCTTTCCCAATTCACCACATAATGAAACGCTCTATCAGTCGTGTGATCGCAATACTGACTCTATCATCTCCATAACACCCAATTCTTTATTTTCCTTGTGCTCATGACGTGATTACAACACTTGGATACTCTCAATCACCCTAGAAATCAAAATTTTTAAGTCCTCATCTCGTGTTGATATAACAAAACTTTCAATGCTTTCTTACCACACAACCGGCTCCACTGGTTTTAAATCATAATCTTCTTCCAACTTATAGATATAATTACCTCCTCCTATTACGACCGAGGTACCGAACCCATGGACTAATGACCAAACATCTCCCTATTTCCAGCTTTACGCTAAGTTTCATGCGTGGGATGTCTCGCAAACCAAAATCCAAACAAGGAATCCCCCCGATACACTACTACCTAGCATTGTCAATTATCAAAATTTGTTAGGCCCTCCGTCCATAGCATGTACCCCTTTTCGGTCGGTCTCTTGACAGAAAAGTTACATCTCCTCCCGTTATTACACTTAACAAGGAACATTTTGCCAATTGCACTAACGTTTAGTATTGGTGGTAGTCACATTCCATAAACCTCGTTATACAAAATTGGGACTCTCGAAATCCTGTCCCTAAATATATGGGTATAACTCTTAACTCCCACATATCTTAATGATAGATATAACAATGAGCTCTTCCTATCACCAAGTCCTGAGCGCTAAACATAATAATGAGCTAAATCTTTTCGCTTAACAATAAACCCAATACATTCTGAATCATAACAAAAAAGTCCCTACACTCACCGGGATCAAATATCTCGAGCCCACTATCCCCTCCGAAGTCTCTAAAATAGATAATATAAGTGCAAGTCTGACCATCTCGTAGGTGACACCTCGCCAGAACAAAACATGTTGCACAAAGGCAACCACTCTGATAGCCTTGCAATAACTTCCTACTATCGTACTAACCATTTCTATAAAGTGATAACCAAGAAAATATCATACTCATATATCGCATCACTAAAACGAGTAATCGCAATAAAATATATAACACTATTAATACACCCATTCATCCTCAGCGGATAGCACTAAGGATAATCTCGCTACACTAGGGATAATATTAACATAATAATAAAGTTTATAGTTATATGCACTATACTCGTCTCACATGCTAATCTAGAAATGAACAAAATATAGTGACTCACTCGTGTCACATAAAACACGCCTCATCCTCCGAGGATAAAACTCATACTTCTATCTTGCCAATCGCCTTGACTTCACAAATGCTCCCGGAACATAAAACAAAACAAAAAATTACTATAATCATTGTACTTTACTAGGCATCCTACTCTTATCCCTTTACTTACTTTGGGAAAGCATTAACGCGTGTAATTTCATTCTCCATAAAATACCTCTACACATAATCCACTTATCACCTGACATACTAACCATATTAGGATAGTCCTTCTCAGACTTTTATAGGCTCGATTCCTGATGGCTACCCCCGTTGCTCCCTTAGCTTTGTTGGCCCTAAGGAATGTGCTACTGGCTTCAATAACCCTTACTGAATTCACCATCGCTTGGTAAGAATTCAAATATCCGAATCATTTAAATGAGGATCCATATGGGTCTCCCCCTTGAGGTGTTTTACTAACTACTTTTCATCTAGACTCACTCTCCAATAAATCTTTCGATTACTTTATCTCACTTCATAAGAGCGTTAACGTCTCTAAGGACTATGTGTGACATTGTCACCATATGGATCGACTGTCCAACAGAATTCTCTTTAAGTGTTGTCAATCTTTCTTCACGAGTTCATTTTCCACTTGAAATCTTCTCGACTATTGGTATCCACTCCAGCTGATACAAACTTTGCTAAAAGTCTAAATCCATTTACAAATGGACCCCTATCCGGCCCTTCAGTAATGAGTTCAACACGATGTTCATAACTTATCCTGAACAACTGATGAAAGAACGTGCGGTTAAAATGTAACTAAGTTCCTTTCATTTACGCAACATTTCACTACTAACGATGGTGGTTGACTCCCACTATTGTAACTTTGCTTCGCTGAGTCAAGAAAAATTTTACCCCAAATTTCCACTTCTAGTTAACCACACTCCACTATATTTCCAAGCCTTTGAATATATTACCTTCGTTGGGTAACACACACAATTCTCGCATGTCTAGAATTTTCGCTGATAACTCTCCTCAATTTTACCTTTCTACCCTATCCCAAGCGCACCACATTGGGTGGGTCAAATTTGTCCTCACTTTCGACTATAGCAGCACTTGGAATTTGTAGGCTGCGTCCTTGCCGTCTTTACAGTCCTGGCCTCTCATTCCCTAATAGGGGTGACATCGACTACGGTCATCATCCTCGAATATACTTTACAACCTCAACTGAGACCTGTCTCCTGATGTCCGCCTAACGGCCCTCATCTGACATCCTTCACCGTTCGACACACGCACACATCCGATTGTAAATAGAATTTACTAATATACATACGTTATAGCAGGAGAACGGAATCTCACCTTAGAAATGATTAAATCCTAAGCTTAGGGATTTATATCAAACAAAGCGACACTGAATGCATAATAAGTCGCACAGATCCTAAAGGACACTAGAACCTGATGCTTTGATACCACCTGTTACGCCCTGCCTAATTAAATACTTGGTGGTCAGTCCTTTATTAAATTAAAATCAAGGTGAATGGTTGGTTCATTCTTAGCATCACTGTCGCAAAATAAAATTTCCAATTTAAACACCCTCAATAATTAAACTAAGTGTCAAAACAATTTTAAACCTTATTTCCATTTTATAAGAATCCAGATATGAAAACCTGTTTAATACTTAACATATTTAGAATCCAAAATTATTTAGGATGGAAATTAACACACAAGAGTTTAACCATTCAAATAATCCAATGCCAAGTTTAAAAACTATAAATGCAATCATCCTGACAAGAATTAAATCCCAAAGAGTATCGAATACTGAAAGTAAATGAACATAAATCTCTGGCAAATCCAACTGAATAGGGAAACAGGCGACACATGCCCTTACTAATCAGAATTAAAATAAAAGTAGAGTCAACAACAAGGTCGTCTAAGCAATGGCCTGCAACTCCCACTTAAGCCACAGCGCGTCCGTTCCAAGGAAATTAAGCATGACGCCCCTATGGCTAGGCACCTGTAATATATACATATATATACAAGAGAAAAGAAATAACAGGAAACGGGTCAGAGCCCAAGTGTAAAAAAGTTTAAAAATAGTTTAGCAAGTGTTTAAAATGCTTACCGGCTAATGAAACAACCATGTTAGTATGTGACACTCTCTTGAGAAATTCTCACCTCTCATCTAGTGTGCACGCTTATCGTACTAATAATCTCATAAGTTTATTTTAACTTAACTTTTCCATAAGGTTTCATTCCGATAAATACTATGGCTAAGATAATTAATTTATGTAAATTAAGCTCTCCCATATATCTTATGTTATTTAAAATAATCCAGTGATGTCACAAAATTCCCAAACACTTATAATAAAGTTGGAGTATTTATTCATTACTTAACTACTTTTATGCACAGTAGAAAGTTCCCATACTTAAGTATATATATATATATATATATTAGTCACTGATATAATATATATACTATCGGCACCCCACATAAAATCTATGGTGCTGGCATACTCTGTTATTAAGTCCTCGTATCACTCGTACTAAGGGAAATACTAGTTCGGAATCACTCTCGAACTATATTAACACAAAACACATACAATTGGAGGCGAAGCATAGTTCCCAGTCATTAAGAGGTCATCACATACCCTAACGTCTATTAGGACCATCTGACTATCACTCAAATAGCCTGTATTAAGGATACTATCTTCCAGGGTACGAGTCAATATCCCCCATAAAGGTCCAATCGAGATATGATTGTCCCGACGCGGAAACCTCTGTGATAACAAGTAGCTCGGGTATGATTTTTACACAGATACATAATATATGCACAATCACACAGTCATATATATAAATATTCATGTTTTCTAAATTAGGTGCGCTCACGGCCCATAATTATACCTATCCGTTCTTAGCACATTTTACCCGATTATCTCGCATTAAAGATTCGTCTCTTTTATTATCATTTATAATTTATTTCATATTTACTTCTTTTCTCTCAAAGTATTCTATCTCCCTAAGTATAATTTCAGTTGGTATACTCTCACTTATCTTCTAGTCTAACTTACTCACAAGTCACGATCTTTTATTAGACGTACTCATGATTTTGTATGTGTGAATACTTCCTCGTTAACCCATAATTTCATCCTTCATTAAATTTTTACTCAACGGAGTTCACCTAGACCCTACTGGTCTTCTCTATATCCCATTATGATCTAAAATTAATAATCAAAGGTCCCTACGCGTTTTAACCGGATTAAACAAAAAGAAAACAAATACGCAATTTTCCAGGAAGGATCGATCGATCGAGGAAAGGGGGTCGATCGATCAAGCAGTTATGACGAAACCTTCCATTGTCCAGTTATGGGTTTACCTCTCCAACCTCAACCAAATCTCCATTAACGATCCCCAAACTCCCAAACAACATTGCTACAAGTACTATATACCTAACTACATGATTCTCTACATAAAATATGTTCGATTTCATCAAGTATAACGATTTAATGGAGTAAAACTGACATAAACTTCAAGAACCCTAATTTTTCCTCTAATTTCCATTCTTCCAATTATTTTCCTGATTACTTGCTTCTAAATCCATACAAATTCGTGGCTTAACCTCTACATCTGATTTAGATGTCCAGAATATGTCTACTTCCTCTACAACATATGATTTTAAGTCTAAAAAATATTAATTTCTTCCATGAACATGTTCTAAACAACCTTAGACTAACATGATTGAAACATTAACTAAAATAAAGAAAGATAGATACTTGCCCGGAATTTGAGTTTCTCATTTGTGGATGAAATAGTTATGGTTGCGTTCCTTGTCACGTGATCTACGTTTTGGTGGTGGTGGCGGTGCGAACGGGTGAGTCTTTGGACTTGAGTTGCTTGGAAAGCTCTCCAACTTATTCTCTAATGGCCGTTATTTGATTTTCGGTTTCTTAACCCTAAAAGACAACTCCTAAAGGCTGATATATCCTTAGGAAATTCGTGGGTTTAATTACCCAAAAATATCAAATGTCTATAATACCCTCTCGGGATGCCAATTACGCTTAAAAACGCCCGGCGACCCAAACTAAATCCCCAAGTACATTATTTTGATTATCTAGATCCTTCCAGACACATTGGCACACTAAAAATGACTATACGGGTGACTTATAATTTATTCACTTTAATAATTATAATTTAGTCCTGACACGACACAGGAGCGTCCCGAATTAAATTTCCAAATTTGCCATTTTATTCACTCGTGAAAATTTTAATAAAATAAATCTCATATATTACTTTACTCATCCTATAATATTCAACAATTTCCAATAATTAATAACTCACATCACGCTAGTAAATATAAAAATTTAATTTTTGGATTAATATTAAATTAATATCTCAATTAAATTTAATAAATCCCCAATTTTAAAAGCCATAAATATACAAGGTATTACATACTTCACCCCTAATAACGGAATTTCGTCTCGAAATTCGGAAAACACGGTATGCCGCGTAAAAGTAAATCTGGATACTTTATCAAAATTCAAAACGGACTTTCGAGTAACGCAAATTTCTATAGTTCCCCCGTCTCACAATAAACCTATTTAACATTCTCAATACTATCGGTTATAGATTCACACCTTAATAACGACACTTCACATTGTGCTCCAATCCATTGCTATTCGCTTAAGATGAGCCTACACATCATTAGCTCCCATTGTCTCAATATTATTAGGAGGTCGCACCTTACTACGTAACAATTACTCGTATTTATCTAAACGTAAAACTTCGTTTGTGAGAGAAATCATGCGAATATTTTACCACTCTTGTCAGTTCTTCGAATCTCGATTCTTGGTGATCTAACTCTTACGACATTCAAAAGTCACTTAAAACAGTCGTGGTAATTCCACCACAGTCATCAGACTCTAACTCGGCGGATAAAAAATCCTGATTATCCACTAGCCTCTAAACAACCAGAGGGAGAATAGTTAAGGTTTTTCCACACAAAATTTCAATAAGCAGTTTATCCACAACAAACAGGTATGAGTGCTTCCACGAGACTTTACTGTACTTGACGTCACTTGCTAGATACATCCGTTGTGGAAATTAAATGATCACCATGCCTTCAAAATAAATTTCACATGGTTCCACTAATCTTTAATCACCTCGCCTACTCCCCGACTAAGGGTGATAAAACCTACTCAAAACGAAACGTTATCCCCATTACTTCCCGAAACACTGGTTTGAAGGTGGGGTTCAATGATCCCATACTAGTTCAAATAATATCGGAAAAAACTTCTTACCGGCGTGTTTCTTATTCACAAAGAAAGGCTGGGGCACACTGTTTAATAGATTATACCATCCAAAAGAATATTAGTCACTTTCTTTTAGGTCAAGTTGTTCCACACATTCGAAGGAACTCGTGACCTTACCTTGAAGTTGTAACCCCACCCAAGAAATTTGACACAATTGTTCTTTTCTATTTTAGGAATCGTAGGTTTTCTACAACATTCTCTGGTTGATCCTCTCGTTCCAACATATTTCTATCTATGAGGGATGCCCGCGGAGACTACTCACTATGTCCCAATCAATATCAACTTCTACTTGTAATGACTCACATTAAGTGACACTTAACACTCCCCTTCTTTTTTTCCCGTATTTTGGAACTTCCGACCCATGCATTTTTCTCCACGATGTGCACTTCTGTACCTTTTATACCTTACTAGCATCATCATTCTTTGTACGCGCAACTCGCTCTCAACATTTGACTAACTAAAACTTCACTCAGAGTGTTCTCTACATAGATAAATTCTACCCTTCTCAAGGAATACCCTATTTTAAATGGCTTCCCATAGCCTTACAACCAGATTCAGATGTGCTACTCTGATCGCACACATATATGTGGATTTATCATCTTTCACACGGTGCTTCATCGACTATACCACTTTCACATCGTTATTTTAGTCCCACAAACATTTGTTCAATATGTCTATTCCCATGTCCCTTCAACTCGGACGATTTTAACATTTTCTAACCAGGATGCCCACACTCCCTGTAAACCATGCATTCTAGCGTAAGTATCACACACGCTTCACACATAACACCCAATTCTTTATTTTCCTTGTGCTCACGACGTGATTACAACACTTGGGTACTCTCAATCACCCTAGAAATCAAATTTTTTAAATCCTCATCTCGTGTTGATATAACAAAGCTTTCAATGCTTTCTTACCACACAACCGGCTCCACTGGCTTTAAATCATAATCTTCTTCCAACTTATAGAAATAATTACCTGCTCCTATTACGACCAAGGTACCGAACCCTTGGACTAATGACCAAACATCTCCCTATTTCCAACTTTACGCTAAGTTTCATGCGTGGGATGTCTCGCAAACCAAAATCCAAACAAGGAATCCCCCCGATACACTACTACCTAGCATTGTCGATTATCGAAATCCGTTAGGCCCTACGTCCATAGCATGGACCCCTTTTCGGTCGGTCTCTTGACACAAAAGTTACATCTCCTCCCATAATTACACTTAACAAGGAACATTTTGCCAATTGCACTAACGTTCAGTATTGGTGGTAATCACATTCCATAAACCTTGTTATATAAAATCGGGACTCTCGAAATCCTATCCCCAAATATATGGGTATAACTCTTAACTCCAAAATCTCTAAATGATAGATATAAAAATACGCTCTTCCTATCACCAAGTCCTGAGCGATAAACATAATAATGAGTTAAATGTTTTCGCTCAACAATAAACCCAATACATTCTGAATCATAACAACAAAGTCCCTACACTCACCGGGATCAATAATCTTGAGCCTACTATCCCCGACGAAGTCTCTAAAATAGGTAATATAAGAACGAGTCTGACCCTCTCGCAGGTGAGGCCTTTCTAGAACAAAACATGTTGCACTAAGGCAACCACTCCGATAGCCTTACAATAACTGCCTACTATCGTACTAACCATTTCTATAAAGTTGTAACCAAGACAATATCATAGTCGTATATCGTATCACAAAAATGAGTAATCTCAATAAAATATATAACACTATTAATACACCCATTCATCCTTCGCGGATAGCACTAGGGATAATCCCTCTACGTTAGGGATAATAATAACGTTTATAGTTATACGCACTAAACTAATCTCACATGCTAATCTAGCAAAGAACAAAATATAGTGACTCGCTCGTGTCACATAAAACACGCCTCATCCTCCGAGGATAAAACTCATACTTCTGTCTTGCCAATCGCCTTAACTGCACAAATGGTCCCCGAACGTAACGCGCATGTCCAAACCAAACCAAAAACTACTTTAATTGTTGTCCTTTACTAGGCATCCTACTCTTTCCCCTTTAATTATTTCGGGAAAGCATTAACGCGTGTGATTTCATTCTCCACAAAATACCTCTACACATAATCCACTTATCACATAACATACTAACCATATTAGGATTGTCCTTCTCGGACTTTTATAGGCTCGATTCTTGATGGCTACCCCCATTGTTCCATTAGCTTTGTTAGCCCTAAGGAATGTGCTACTTCCTTCAATAACCCTTACTGAATTCACCATCGCTTGGTAAGAATTTAAATATCCGAATCATTTAAATGAGCCTCCTGATGGGTCTCCCCCTTGCGGTGTTTTACTAACTACTTTTCATCTAGACTCACACTCCAATAAATCTTCCCATTACTTTAGCTCCCTTCATTAGAGCGTTAACGTCTCTAAGGACAATGTGTGACATTGTCACCATATGGATCGACTGTCCAACATAATTCTCTTTAAGTGTTGTCAATATTTCCTCACGAGTTGATTTTCCACTTGAAATCTTCTCGACCATTGGTATCCACTCCCGATGATACAAACTTTGCTAAAAGTCTAAATCCATTTAAAATTGGACCCCTGTCCGGCCCTTCAGTAATGGGTTCAGCACGACGTTCATATCTTATCCTGAACAACTGATGAAAGAACTTGCGGTTAAAATGTACCTAAGTTCCTTTCATTTACGCAACATTTCACTACTAACGATGGTGGTTGACTCCCACTATTGTAACATTGCTTCGCTGAGTCAAGAAAAATTTTACCCCAAATTTCCACTTCTAGTTAACCACACTCCACTATATTTCCAAGCCTTTGAATATATTCCCTTCGTTGGGTAACACACACAATTCCCGTATGTCTAGAATTTTCGCTGATAACTCTCCTCAATTTTACCTTTCGACCCTCTCCCAAGCGCACCACGTTGGGTGGGTCAAATTTTTCCTCACTTTCGACTATAGCAGCACTTGGAATTTGTAGGCTGCGTCCTCGCCGTCTTTACAGTCCTGACCTCTCGTTCCCTAATAGGGGTGACGTCGACTACGGTCATCATCCTCGAATATACTTTACAACCTCAACTGAGACCTGTCTCCTGATGTCCGCCTAACGGCCCTCGTCTGACATCCTTCACCGCTCGGCACACGCACACATCCGATTGTAAATATAATTTACTAATATAGATACGTTATAGCAGGAGAAAAGAATCTCACCTTAGAAATCAACAAATCCTCAACTTAGGGCTTTATATCAAACAAAACAACACTGAAAGCATAATAAGTCGAACAAATCCTAAAGGACACTAGAACCTGATGCTCTGATACCACCTGTGACGCCCCGCCTAATAAAATATTGGGTGATCAATCCTTTATTAATTTAAAATCAAGGTGAACGGTTGGTTCATTCTTAGCATCATTGTCGCAAAATAAAATTTCCAATTTAAACACCCTAAATAATTAAACTAAGTGTCAAAACAATTTTAAACCTTATTTCCATTTTATAAGAACCCAGATATGAAAACCTGTTTAATAATTAACAGATTTAGAATCCAAAATTATTGAGGATGGTAATTAACACACAAGAGTTTAACCATTCAAATAATCCAATGCCAAGTTTAAATATTATAAATGCAATCATCCTGACAAGAATTAAATCCCAAAGAGTATCGAATAATGAAAGTAAATGTACATAAATCTCTGACAAATCCTACTGAATAGGGAAACATGTGACACATGTTGTAACTAATCCGAACTAAAATAAGAGTAGAGTCAACAATGAGGTCGTCTAAGCAATGTCCTGCAACTCCCACATAAGCTGCAGCGCGTCCGTTCCACGGAATCTAAGAATGACGCCCCTGTGTCTGGGCACCTGTAATATATACATATATATACAAGAGAAAAGAAATAACAGGAAACGGGTTAGAGCCCGAGTGTAAAACAGTTTAAAAATACTTTTACAAGTATTTAAAATGTTTACCGGCTATTGAAACAGCCATGTTAGTATGTGACACTCTCTTGAGAAATTCTTACCTCTCATCTAGTGTGCACGCCTATCGTACTATTAATCTCATACGTTTATTTTAACTTAACTTTCCCATAAGGTTTAATTCCGAAAAATACTATGGCTAAGATAATTAATTTCTGGAAATTAATCTCTCCCATATATCTTATGTTATTTAAAATAACCCAGTGATGTCACAAAATTCCCAAACACTTATAATAAAGTTAGAGTATTTATTCATTACTCAACTACTTTTATGCACAGTAGAAAGTTCCCATACTTAAGTATATATATATATATATATATATATATATATATATATATATATATATATATATATATATATATATATATATATATATTAGCCACTCATATAATATATATACTATCGGCACCCCACATAAAATCTATGGTGCTGGCATACTCTGCTATTAAGTCCTCGTATCACTCGTACTAAGGGAAATACTAGTTCGGAATCACTCTCGAACTGTATTAACACAAAACACATACAATTGTAGGCGAAGCATAGTTCCCAGTCACTAAGAGGTCCACACATACCCTAACGTCTCTTAGGACCATCTGACTATCACTCAGATAGCCTGTATCTAGGATACTATCTTCTAGGGTACGAGTCATTATCCCCCATAAAGGTCCAATCGAGATAAGACTGTTCCAGCGCGAAAACCTCCGTGATAGCAAGTAGCTCGGGTATAATTTTTACACAGATACATAATATATGCACAATCACACGGTCATATATATAAATATTCATGTTTTCTAAATTAGGTGCGCCCACGACCCATAATTATACCTTACCGTTCTTAGCACATTTTACCCGATTATCTCGCATAACAGATTCGTCTCTTTTATTATCATTTATAATTTATTTAATATTTACTTCTCATCTCTCGAAGTATTCTATCTCCCTAAGTATAATTTCAGTAGGTATACTCTCACTTATCTTCTAGTCTAACTTACTCAGGAGTCACGATCTTTTATTAGACGTTCGCATGATTTCGTATGTGTGAATACTTCCCCGTTAACCCATAAGTTCATCCTACACAAAATGTTTACTCAACGGAGTTCACCTAGACCCTACTGGTCTTCTCTATATCCCATTATGATCTAAAATTAATAATCAAAGGTTCCTACGCATTTTAACCAGATTAAACAAAAAGAAGAAAAATACGCAGTTTTCCAGGAAGGATCGATCGATCGAGGAAAGGGGGTCGATCGATCGATGTTCGTGATCGATCGATCGATCAAGAAGTTATGACGAAAACTGCCATTGTCCAGTTGCAGGTTTACCTCTCCAACCTCAACCAAATCTACATTAACGATCCCCAAACTCCCAAACAATATTGCTACAAGTACTATATACCTAACTACTTGATTCTCTACATAAAATATGTCCGATTTCATCAAGTATAACGATTTAATGGAGTAAAATTGACATAAACTTCAAGAACCCTACTTTTTCCTCTAATGTCCATTCTTCTAATTCTTTTCCAGATTACTTGCTTCTAAATCCATACAAATTCATGGCTTAACCTCTACATGTGATTTAGATGTCCAGAATATGTCTACTTCCTCTACAACATATGATTTTAAGTCTCAAAAATATTAATTTCTTCCATGAACATGTTCTATACAACCTTAGACTAACATGATTGAAACATTAACTAAAATAAATCAAGATAGATACTTTCCCAGAATTTGAGTTTCTAATTTATGGATGAAAGAGGTATGGTCGCATTCCTTGTCACGCGATCTACGTTTTGGTGGTGGTGGCGATACGAATGGGTGAGTCTTTGGCCTTGAGTTGCTTGGAAAGCTCTCCAACTTCTTCTCTAATGGCCGTTCTTTGATTTTGTGTTTCTTAACCCTAAAAGACAATTCCTAAAGGCTGATATATCCATAGGAAATTTGTGGGTTTAATTACCCAAAAATGTAAAATGTCTATAATACCCTCCCGGGATGACAATTAGGCTTAAAAACACCCGGCGACCCAAACTAAACCCTCGGGTACATTATTTTGATTATTTCGATCCTTCCGGACACATTGGCACACTCAAAATGACTATACGGATGACTTATAATTTATTCACTTTAATAATCATAATTTAGTCCTGACACGACACATGCGCGTCCCGAATTAAATTTCTAAAATTGCCATTTTATTCACTTGTGACAATTTTAATAAAATAAATCTCATATATTACTTTACCCATCCAGTAATATTCAATAATTTCCATAATTACTAACTCACACCATGCTAGTAAATATAAAAATTAAATTTTTGGATTAATATTAAATTAATATCTCAATTAAATTTAATAAATCCCCAATTTTAAAAGCCATAAAAATACGGGGTATTACATACTTCCCCAATAATAACGGAATTTCGTCCCGAAATTCAAAAAACAAGGTATGCCTCGTAAAAGTAAATCTGGATACTTTATCATTATTCAAAACGGACTTTCGGGTAAGGCGAATTTCTATAGTTCCATCGTCTCACAATAAACCTATTTAACACTCTCAATACTATCAGTTACAGATTCACACCTTAATAACGACACTTCACATTGTGTTCCAATCCGTTGCTATTCGCATAAGATGAGCCTACACATCATTAGCTCCCATTGTCTCAATATTATTAGGAAGTCGCACCTCACTACGTAACAATTACTCGTATTTATCTAAATGCAAAACGCCGTTTGTGAGAGAAACCATTCGAATATTTGACCACTCTTGTCAGTTCTTCGAATCTCGATTCTTGGTGACGTAACTCTTACGACATTCAAAAGTCACTTAAAACAGCCGTGGTAATTCCACCACAGTCATCAGACTCTAACTCGACGGATCAAAAATCCTGATAATCCACTCGCCTCTAAACAACCAGAGGGAGAATAGTTAAGGTTTTTCCACAAAAAAATTTAATAAGCAGTTTGTCCACAACAAACAAATACGAGTGCTTCCACGAAACATTACTGTACTAGACGTCACTTGCTAGATACATCCATTGTGGAAATTAAATGATCATCATGCCTTCAAAATAAATTTCACATGCTTCCACTAATCTTTAATCACCCCGCCTACTCCCCGGCTAAGGGTGATACAACCTACTCAAAACGAAACGTTATCCCCATTAATTCTCGAAACTCTGGTTTGAAGGTGGGTTCAATGATCCCATTCTAGTTCAAATAATACTGGAAAGAACCTCTTACCGGCGTGTTTCTTATTTACAAAGAAAGGTTAGTGCACATTGTTTAATAGTGTATACCATCCAAAAGAATATTAGTCACTTTCTTTTAGGTCAACTTGTTCCACACATTCTAAGGAACTCATGACCTTACCTTGAAGTTGGAACCCCATCCAAGAAATTTCACACAATTTTTCTCTTCTATTTTAGGAATCGTAGGTTTGCTACAACATTCTCTCCTTGATCCTCTCGTTCCAACCGATTTCTATCTCTGAGTGAAGCCCGCGGAGATTACTCACTATGTCCCACTCAATGTCGACTTCTACTTGTAATGACTCACATTAAGGGACACTTAACACACCCCTTTTTTCTTTTGCGTATTCTAAAAGTTTTGACCCGTGCATTTTTCTCCACGATGTCCACTTCTGGACCTTTTATACCTTACTAGCATCATCGTTCTTTGTACGCGCAACTCGCTCTCAACATTTGACTAATTACAACTTCGCTCTGAATGTTATCCACATAGATAAATTCTACCCTTCTCAAGGAATACCCTTTTTAAATGGCTTCCCACAGCCTTACAACCAGATTCAGGTGTGCTACTCTGATCGCACACCTATATGTGGATTTATCATCTTTCTAACGGTGCTTCATCCACTCTACCACTTCCACGTCGTTATTTTAGTCCCACAAACATTTGTTCCACGCGTCTATTCCCATGTCCCTTCAACGCGAGTGATTTTAACATTTTCTAACCAGGATGCCCACACACACAATAAACCGTGCATTCTAGCGTAAGTATCACATACGCTTCACACATAACACCCAATTCTTTATTTTCCTTGTGCTCACGACGTGATTACAACACTTGGGTACTCTCAATCACCCTAGAAATCAAATTTTTTAAATCTTCATCTCGTGTTGATATAACAAAACTTTCAATGCTTTCTTACCACACAACCGGCTCCACTAGCTTTAAATCATAATCTTCTTCCAACTTATAGATATAATTACCTCCTCCTATTACGACCAAGGTACCGAACCCATGGACTAATGACCAAACATGTCCCTATTTCCAGTTTTACGCTAAGTTTCATGCGTGGGATGTCTCGTAAACCAAAATCCAAACAAGGAATCCCCCCGATACACTACTACCTAGCATTGTCGATTATCGAAATCCGTTAGGCCCTCCGTCCATAGCATGTACCCCTTTTCGGTCGGTCTCTTGACAGAAAAGTTACATCTCCTCCCGTAATTACACTTAACAAGGATCATTTTGCCAATTGCACTAACGTTCAGTATTGGTGGTAGTCACACTCCATAAACCTTGTTATATAAAATCGAAACTCTCGAAATCCTGTCCCCAAATATATGGGTATAACTCTTAACTCCCACATCTCTAAATGATAGATATAACAATACGCTCTTCCTATCACTAAGTCGTGAGCTCTAAACATTATAATGAGTCAAATATTTTCACCCAACAATAAACCCAATACATTCTGAATCATAACAACAAAGTCCTTACACTCACCGGGATCAAATATTTCGAGCCCACTATCCCCTGCGAAGTCTCTAAAATAGATAATATAAGTGGGAGTCCGAACCTCTCGCAGGTGAGGCCTCGCTAGGACAAAACATGTTGCACTAAGGCAACCACTCCAATAGCCTTGCTATAACTGCCTATTATCGTACTAACCATTTCTATAAAGTTGTAACCAAGACAATATCATACTCGTATATCGTATCACTAAAATGAGTAATCTCAATAAAATACATAACACTATTAATACACCCATTGATCCTCCAAGGATAGCACTAAGGATAATCCCGCTACGCTGGAGATAATATTAACATAATAATAACATTTATAGTTATACGCACTAAACTCATATCACATGCTAATCTAGCAATGAACAAAATATAGTGACTCGCTCGTGTCACATAAAACACGCCTCATCCTCCGAGGATAAAACTCATATTTCTGTCTTGCCAATCGCCTTGACTGCACAAATGGTCCCCGGACGTAACATGCATGTCCAAACCAAACCAAAAACTACTCTAATTGTTGTCCTTTACTAAGCATCCTACCCTTGCCCCTTTACTTACTTCGGGAAAGCATTAACGCATGTGATTTCATTCTCCACAAAATACCTCTACACATAATCCACTTATCACCTTACATACCAACCATATTAGGATTGCCTTCTCGGACTTTGGTAGTCTCGATTCCTGATGGCTACCCCCATTTTTCCATTTGCTTTCTTGGACCTAAGGAACGTGCTACTGGCTTCAATAATTCTTACTGAATTCACCATCGCTTGGTAAGAATTCAGATATCCGAATCATTTAAATGAGCCCCCTGATGGGTATCCCTCTTGCGGTGTTTTACTAACTACTTTTCATCTAGACTCACTCTCCAATAAATCTTCTGATTACTTTAGCTCCCTTCATAAGAGCGTTAACGTCTCTACGGACAATGTGTGACATTGTCACCATATGGATCGACTGTCCAACAAAATTCTCTTTAAGTGTTGTTAATCTCTCCTCACGAGTTGATTTCCCATTTTAAATCTTCTCTAACATTGGTGTCCACTCCCACTGATACAAAATTTTCTAAAAGTCTAAATCCATTTAAAAATGGACCCCTGTCCGGCCCTTCAGTATTGGGTTCAGTACGACGTTCATATCTTATCCTGAACAACCAATGAAAGAACATGCGATTAAACTGTACCTAAGTTCCTTTCATTAACGCAATATTTCACTACTAATGGTGGTGGTTGACTCCCACTATTGTAACTTTGCTTCGCTGAGTCAAGAAAAATTTTAACCTAAATTTCCACTTCTAGTTAACCACACTCCACTATATTTCCAAGCCTTTGAATATATTACCTTCGTTGGGTGACACACATAATTCCCGCATGTCTAGAATTTTCGCTGACGACTCTCCTCAATTTTACATTTCGACCCTCTCCCAAGCGCACCACGTTGGAAGGGTCAAATTTGTCCCCATTTTCGACTATATCAGCACTTGGAATTTGTAGGCTGCGTCATGGCCGTCTTTATAGTCCTGGCCTCTCGTTCCCTAATAGGGGTGACGTCGACTACGGTCATCATCCTCGAATATACTTTACAACCTCAACTTAGCCCTGTCTCCTGATGTCCACCTAATGGCCCTCACCTGACATCCTTCACCGCTCGGCACACGCACACATCTGAACGCAAATAGAATTTACTAATATACATACGTTATAGCAGGAGAACGGAATTACACCATAGTAATCAACAAATCCTAAACTTAGGGCTCTATATCAAACAAAGCCACGCTGGAAGCATAATAAGCCGCATAGATCCTAAAGGACACTATAACCTGATGCTCTGATACCACCTGTGAAGCCCCACCTAATTAAATACTGGGTGATCAGTCCTTTATTAAATTAAAATCAAGGTGAACGGTTGGTTCATTCTTAGCATCACTGTCGCAAAATAAAGTTTCCAATTTAAACACCCTAAATAATTAAACTAAGTGTCAAAACAATTTTAAACCTTACTTCCATTTTATAAGAATCTAGATATGAAAACCTGTTTAATAATTTACAGATTTAGAATCCAAAATTATTGAGGATGGAAATTAACACACAAGAGTTTAACCATTCAAATAATCCAATGCCAAGTTTAAAAACTATAAATGCAATCATCCTGACAAGAATTAAATCCCAAAGAGTATCGAATACTGAAAGTAAATGTACATAAATCTCTGACAAATCCAACTGAATAGGGAAACGGGCGACACATGCCCTAACTAATCAGAACTAAAATAAGAGTAGAGTCAACGAGATAGTCTAAGCAATGGCCTGCAACTCTCACATAAGCTGCAGCCCGTCCGTTCCAAGGAATCTAAGCATGACAGTCTTGTGTCTCGGCACCTCTAATATATACATATATATACAAGAGAAAAGAAATAACCGGAAACGGGTCAGAGCCCAAGTGTAAAAAAGTTTAAAAATAGTTTAGCAAGTATTTAAAATACTTACCGGCTAATGAAACAATTATGTTAGTATGTGACACTCTCTTGAGAAATTCTCACCTCTCATCTAGTGTGCACGCTTATCGTACTATTAATCTCATAAGTTTATTTTAACTTAACTTTCCCATAAGATTTCATTCCGATAAATACTATGGCTAAGATAATTAATTTTTGCTCTCCCATATATCTTATGTTATTTAAAATAACCCAGTGATGTCACAAAATTCCCAAACACTTATAATAAAGTTGGAGTATTTATTCATTACTTAACTACTTTTTTGCACAGTAGAAAGTCGCCATACTCAAGTGTATATATATATATATATATATATATTAGTCACTCGTATAATATATATACTATCAGCACCCCACATAAAATCTATGGTGCTGGCATACTCTGTTATTAAGTCCTCGTATCACTCGTACTAAGGGAAATACTAGTTTGGAATCACTCTCGAACTATATTAACACAAAACACATACAATTGGAGGCGAAGCATAGTTCCCAGTCATAAAGAGGTCATCACATAGCCTAACGTCTCTTAGGACCATCTGACTATCACTCAGATAGCCTGTATTAAGGATACTATCTTCTAGGGTACGAGTCAATATCCCCCATAAAGGTCCAATCGAGATATGACTGTCCCGGCGCGGAAACCTCCGTGATAACAAGTAGCTCGGGTATTATTTTTACACAGATACATAATATATGCACAATCACACAGTCATATATATAAATATTCACGTTTTCTAAATTAGGTGCGCCCATGACCCATAATTATACCTATCCGTTCTTAGCACATTTTACCCGATTATCTCGCATAACATATTCATCTCTTTTATTATCATTTATAATTTATTTCATATTTTCTTCTCATCTCTCGAAGTATTCTATCTCCCTAAGTATAATTTCAGTAGGTATACTCTCATTTATCTTCTAGTGTAACTTACTCACGAGTTACGATCTTTTATTAGACGTACGCATGATTTCGTATGTGTGAATACTTCCCCATTAACCCATAATTTCATCCTACGTTCATTTTTTACGCAACGGAGTCCACCTAGACCCTACTGGTCTTCTTTATATCCCATTATGATCTAAAATTCATAATCAAAGGTTCCTACGCATTTTAACCGGATTAAACAAAAAGAATAAAAATACAAAGTTTTCAAGGAGGGATTGATCGATCGAGGAAAGGGGGTTGATCGATCGATCGTTGATCGATCTATGTTCTTGATTGATCGATCGATCAAGCAGTTATGAAGAAACTTTCCATTGTCCAGTTATGGTATTAGCTCTCCAACCTCAACCAAATCTCCATTAACGATCCCCAAACTCCCAAACAAGATTGCTACAAGTACTATATACCTAACTACATGATTCTCTACGGAAAATATGTCCGATTTCATCAAGTATAACGATTTAATGGAGTAAAATTGACATCAACTTCAAGAACCTTAATTTTTCCTTTAATTTCAATTCTTCCAATTCTTTTCCAGATTACTTGCTTCTAAATCCGTACAAATTCGTGGCTTAACCTTTACATGTGATTTAGATGTCCAGAAATGTCTACTTCCTCTACAACATATGATTTTAAGTCTCAAAAATATTAATTTCTTACATGAACATGTTCTAAACAACCTTGGACTAACATGATTGAAACATTAACTAAAATAAAGCGAGATAGATACTTGCCTGGAATTTGAGTTTCTGATTTGTGGACGAAAGACATATGGTTGCGTTCCTTGTCACGCGATCTATATAAACCCTAGACTAACATGTCCAATTTTGTTAGCTTCCTTCACAAGGAAGCATTTATATCAACACTACCAAAAGCACAACATCATCTCCATCTACATAAATTGTCTAAGAAGAATTTCCCTTTAAGTGCTCGTGTCTCCTCTTAAGAGTCCATAACTTACCTTAAAGGCTATTTTCTCCATTGTACCAAATATGGTGATTCACTCCCACCATTATACCACCTCTCCTATGAGCCAAGTGAAATTTTACCCCAATTCCCTTCCAGTTAAATATATTACTTCCTGCTATGTGCCAAAGCCTTTGGGTATTCGACATCCATTGGCTACACGCACAATCTTCGAATGTAACAAGATTTCAACAGGTGGTCCTTTTCAAAGACCCCTCTATCTCTATCCCATCCTAGCCACACTAGGTGAGTCTCATTTAGCACCAATCCCTGCTATAACGATACAAAAATATACATGTTGCACTCTAGCAATCCTTACATCTCCATCATCCCGAGCAATAATAGGGGTGACCTCTTCTACGGTCATCGACCCCAATATATTCTTTAACTCCAACAGAGCTCCGCCTCCTACTGCCTTCCCAACGGCCCTTACTGGTCATCCTCTACGTAATCGTCATACGAAGCACACCTGTCTGCATAAAAGATTCACTAATATTTATACACTATAGCAGGAGAATCGTAAGCCACGTATGTAAAGGAATACAACAATCCTATAATAGGGCTCTATATCAATCAAACGATACGCTGAAAACGTAGCAAGCCGTACAGATCCTATGGACACTAGAACCTGATGCTCTGATACCATCTATGACACCTCGCCTAATAAAATACTGGGTGATCAATCCTATATCAAATTAAATAGAAATCTCATCTGGCTCATTCTTAGCATCATTGTCGAAAACTTTTTAAAACTTACTAACCATTTAGCATTCAAATGACACGGTACTAAATTTGATCTTTCAATTAAACCGGATAAATAACTAGTTCGAACAACAAAACAACATTCACAATATACTAGAGTCCAAACCATCATGATATGTAAATGAATCAAAGTCATGCCAAATAAACTATCGACCAAAAACAACTAATTCAAGTAAACATTCGCAATCTAACAACAAAGTAAAAGTGATACAAATTTGGAACTGTAATGGAGTCAACTGATAACATGTCTACATATAAAATATAGGAATGAGATCCTATGCTAGATCTGAATGAAAGAGTCATCTACTCAATGATCCTTCCAGCATCCACAGTGTTATAACTCCCAATCACTGAAATGAACTCAAGTAAGGCGCCCTTGTGGATGGACACCTAAAAGGTTTTGAAAGCATTTTTATAGCAAGAGTTAGTACTCAAAACTATTTCAAAACATTTAACAAGTAATTTTTTGCAATTAAAATCGGTTATTGATTACACATGTTAGATTCACACACACTCCCTTGATTTCCTCACCTCTCATCTAATGTGTACACATAACGTCCTATACTTAGCCCACCTAGCCATCATACACAAGATATCTCGACTAAAGTATATAATTGATATTATCAAGTATACTCTACCGTATCGCCCATACAATATGCTTCATTAGTAATATTTCTCCTATGTTATTCAGTTTTCATATAACATTCACATATGTTATGTTTGCTCATCATAATTAAGTCTCACTAATTAATTCATATAGCATTTCACATATAATCATCATTTAACTTCCATAATTAAGTTTCACTACTTAATTCATAAATCATTTCAAAGTTAACATTCAACTTCCAAAATTAAGTTTCCCTACTTAATTTATTATAAATAGTCCCAATCTGTTTTAAATCTTGAAATGAAGTTTATCTCTACGTAATTTATCATTTAGATGTTTATCTATATATATATCATCTACATGTCTACTCTCGCAAATAAATATAATATCATGAAGTTTATATTTCACACACAATATATACTATGAGGATATTGGTCCGGATAATCATCGACCCTAATCATGCTATCATTTACATTGGTCCGGATACCCCTCGACCCCAAGGTAAATGTTATGCATATGTATATTGGTCCAGATACTCCTGAACCCCAATATCATTTATCTTTGATTTTGTCCGGATAATCATCGACCCCAAATCAAGCTTTTATGTATTGGTCGAGATAATCATCGCCCCCAATATAGAATTAAACACACTTTATGTATATATCTTCTGCACACAATATATACTATAAACATATACCATATAATTACCTCCTTGAATCATATTTTAGGGGTTATTGGCTCGAAATCCTACCTCTATCACTAATAGTGATTTATATCTCTTAGCTCGAAATCATACCTCGATCACCAATATTTATATATAGTATACTTTAGGTATTCACACAACCTAAGTAGTAATTTGCACCAATAGGTATTCACACAACTCGATAATACATGTTAGTACATTTTATATATATCTCCCATACTCGTCGTACTATTTACTTTACGATTTATCTCACTATCGTATATATAGGAGTATTCACACAACTCTAGGGTCCTATTTACCCCTTTGTTATATAAATTCAGTAGTTACCCTCCTTAACCTACTGATATACGTAGTTTCAACAGATTCTCGTAATTCTTTATCTATCTCTCAGATTAGTTATGAATTACTATAGCCAATCCCATTCCCGTCTTAATTCTCTCTCTAAGATGCTGTCGTACTCCCATCATAGGCCTACTATAAAATAATAAGTCACCCAATATTATTTTCACAAGGTCCTAAAGTTTGTTCACCACCTATAATTAGGAATACTAGGCGAAAGAGGAAAATTTCAAAAATTCTGTATACCGAACCGATCCGACCTTCCCAGGACCGGGCTGGTTCGTTTTTGTCTACAAATTATCCTTCCAGTCTCAAATGCATTTTTTACCATTTTCTTCCACACTCCTTTGCCAAAATCGAAATCAACAATACCAACCCTTTTCTCCAAATCTTAGGATGGTTTCTAACATTTCAAACACATTAAGACTTTAGCAGAATCAATAAAGAATGAATCAATTCTAAAAACTCTTTCACAATTCTAGTTTTGTTTTCTTCTCTATCATTCAATTTAGAACCCTAATTTAGATCCGCAGCAACAATCATAATTATAAAATCAATTTAATTTGCAATAAACACTTGCCTTAGATTGATTGGTTTGATTTATTGGTTCTTTTTTTATTATTGATTGTTTCCTTCTCCGGTCTTCATTTCCAATTGCCTTGGGATACAATATTTCTTCACCATCTTCAAAATCCCTCTTAAGCTTTTAAAGATAGGTTATCTCTCTCTTCTCTAATGGCCCTTCTAATCTTTTTGTATTATGAGACCTAAAACCAATCTCTAAATATTATATACATGTCTCTAAATTTTGGAGGTTCCTTCACCTTTTTTTGAAAAATGACCAAAACGCCCTTAATAGGTGTCGGTTTGGTCCAAAATTGACCCGGGACCCAAACTATACCCTCGGGTACCGTATCCCGACTATTTTGACCCATTCGGAATCATTCATGACCTCTAAACTCTAAATTATCATCCGAGTCACTTAAAATATATTTCTCATTTCTCACCTCAAAATAGTCTACACGCGACTCTCGGTAAGATAAATAAAATTCGCACATATCACTCGCTATGTCATATAACCTCAATTATCAATTATTTACTATATGCACATAGTAAATATCATAATGCAATATTAATCCATATCTATCTCATGATAAATTTTAATAGTCACAATTATCATCTAATCGTATTAAATTACTTCACTCGCGTAATTTAATTAAAATGTATTTTTCCTAACTAATTCCTCAAATTAATTAAAGCAAATACCCAAAAATACGAGGTATTACACCTTCCTGGCTTTCTGGTGCCAAATACCAACTATTGTTCGAACTAGGAATAATAAAATCTAATTTTTGAGATCACTATATTGGTCCCATATAGTTCATTCATTCTATATACTCCATTTATGACCCGCCATGTGTTTTGGGCACATTGGATGAGAACGAAATCAAAAAACTCGCAGAACTCCAAAAAGTTGGTTTCCGCCCCCCCCCCCCCCCCCCGGCCCCTATCCACTGAGAGGGTATAGATTCAATGGACACCATCAACAGCAATGCAATTTCTGGGCATTGGGGAACATTCAATCATAACCCACGGGGGACTTGAGTATGTTTTTCTAAAATCCTCTAAGATTTTCTCATTAATAGTGTAAACCATTTTCAAAAAAGAAAAGAGCGGGAGAATACCACAGAATAAAAAATAAATAGAAGGAACTACGAAGATGGAAGAAGTTAGATGGAATAAAGAAGACTTACAAAGCGAATTGAGAAAATAGGAGCTCCAAGAAGCCTTTTTGAGCAAAAGAAGAATGGAGAAAATAGACGGTATAAAGATTGAAACAAGTGAAGATCGAATTCCAAGAGTTTAATCACATGGAACAAGAACCAAGATTGAATTTGACGGTTCATTTTCTACATAGGTACATCGTACCCTTGCTATTTTCAAGTAATTACAGATTTTCAAACGCGCACAACTCAATCTTTGGACTCATAACTTGGGCCAACAAAAGATGTAAAATTATTTGGCCCATTTTTGACAAAGAATTTTATGGGCAATTGTGGGTGCAAAACCTTAAAGGCCCAACTTTCGACAGCCCACACAGGCCCAACATGCTACCCTAGTCAGATTTATCATCACATGGATAAATATGAAAATATATCACGCAAATAATTATGAAGATTGTTCTTGGTTACCTATATTCTTGGAAGAGATAAATAGGAATCACCAATGATCCAATATGGACCAAGAGGAGTTTATGCACATCTCAACTAGTCTTATCACTATAAATAATACCCTCACCTATGGGCAATGAGGCATGCAATTCTGAACCTCTGAAGAATTAATAAAACTGAGAAACCCTCTGTGGATGTAGGTAGTTTCCGAACCCCGTAAGTCCTATGTGTTGTGATCCTTCCTTGCTCTTTTAATTCATTTTCTTTTCGAAATTATTAATTATGATTTCTTGCACTCACACTACCTATAAACAGAAGACTCAAGCATTATTTTAAGGGTACTGAATTTTGGGCAGAAACGTATAGAGAGAGAAAGTCACTTTTAGAAATTGATTAAGTTTTAGTAGATAAATAATTTGAGGGTTGTAATTTAATTAAGATAGTTGTTTGTTTGTGTAGGAAGTGGAATCTTTTATCAGTTCAATATATTGGTTTGATCCTTTCTTCCCCTTATTTACACTTGTTTAGTATGTATATATGAATTTGATTGTTTATCTTATGCTTTGTATATTCATTATGGTATGATAATCATCCTATTCAAGGGATGAAATGAATCATCCGTGGATTTAATTAATTTAGTTTAATAGTTTCTTTTTTATTTAATTTCCTTTGATTTGTAATTTCTAATTCCTATACTGGTTTATGCATTGAGAAATGGTAAACCATCTTTGAGAAAAGATTAAAAGATAGTTTACAATTTTATCCTAAGATTCAAACTAGAGATGGGTTTATATTTTAATTAAACATGTAATCTAACTTTGCATTACTTTCATTGTGTTTTTAATGAACTAAAATTAGTTATATGAATTTTCCTTAGTGGGTGACCCATGTGATTAATTTTAGTCTATTTGGACAAGAGTTTATAGGAATTGAAATTCCTTTTCTAAAATAATATTTGTTGCAATTCATTAGTGTGATAAGGACCAACTTTTAAATTAGATAAATATATTGGAATTTAATTAAATTGGTAAGTTTCAAACTAATGTTAATTGTATAAAATGGGGGTTAATTTCATTCCTTGTCTCTTTCTCATTTTAGTTACATCATTTGTCTTACTTCTTGTTATTTTTTCCATTCACTACTTAACATACTTTAGATTACTTACCATTTAGTTAATTACCTTTAATCACCCTTGAAATTATTTTTAAAAGAAAAAAAACTAGAAAACTAAAAATATTTGAGAATTAATTTCCAATTTTCTTCACGCTTAGTTCTTCACAATTGATAGTTGGATTGATATCCCACTTACCTCTATGTTAGTTTTTTTCACATTTTATACGTATACTTGGACTTTGGTTGAAAAACTTTGTTCAACAACTACTACACACAAGGCTTTGTATGATCAAACTTCCCCATATGTTTGCATTTTTTGCCTCCCGAAAAAATTGTGTGATGCTGAAACATGTGCATTATTATAATGAGGGAGTTAAGACTGTTTGGTTTAGCTTGGAGTAAGATATTTAAGAAAAATATATATAGGGTCATTTTTAAAATAGATTGCATAATCTCACGGTTAAGTTAATAATTTGTTACATAAAACAAGGAAGTCTTGTTATTTGCTCACACGAAACACATTTATCCATCTCAATCTCTTCCAATCTATCCCACTTAATTTCCTTACGGCATAAATTTCCAATCTATCCCACCTAAATGTCCTTAGGCATAAAGTGGGTAAGTTTTCTATGAAAAAACATTTTATCTAACGGTAGAAGTGGTACGAGTTTTTACTATACCGTACCATTTTGGTCCAAAAAAATGGTTTTGGCTTCATATTATAAAATACCAATAATTGATTTTATCAAAAGTGAAAATTTCGTAAAAGGGTTGATTTTTTTTTTGGACGTAAAAAAACAACTTAAAGAATTTAGTGTACAAAAATACGAAACCCAAATTACTGCGTATTACCGTACCAAATTACCGAGTTAAAAAGAAAAAATACAGAATAATATATATATATATATATATATATATATATATATATATATATATATGTGTGTGTGTGTGTGTGTGTGTGTGTGTGTGTGTGTGTGTGTGTGTGTGAATTTATTAAGACCCTTCATTTTAAAATCTATCTCAACCATTCGTTTAACTTCATATAGATGCCAAACCCTAAACTAAAACCTAATAACAATTCTTTATTTTCAACTCTACTTCCTAATGGCATCAAGCAACTTGAGAGGACTCCTCAAAGTTCCAACAAAGGTAATTAACTAGCCTTATTATTCGATGTCCTCCTCCCCCTCTGATTTTCCCATATCCCAACACTCACGGACACCACACATGCACACATACCACACGTATACAACAAGCACACATCACATGCATGGAAATCAAGTTTATGTTTTTTTATTAAGGTAAATGAATTTTTTCAGTCAAGCCATCTCTAAATTTAACTAAAACTAACTCTCCTGAAGTTGGGTGTATGTATTTGAGTATAATTGATTCATTTCATTATCTTATTTGTAATTTATGTTTATAATCTCACATCATTGATAGTTATACTAGGCAGAAACATATAAGGTCAAGTGGGTGCATTATTTTATTTGTTATTTTGAGTTTTTTTACTAGACTAGAAGTTATAACATTTCCAACTAAAAGAGTGATTATTATCTTTTTTTTCCTCAAGTGTATTCTATTTTGTACCCCTTTTGACTATTTTGTATACTAATTCTTAGATTATTCATTATCTATTTGTTTAAATATAAAAAAATCTCATAATTATGTATTTGTTTAAATCTGAAAGCCCTCATAGTCATTTTTTCTTTATGTTTTTGTTTGCCTATGACATGTGCTCAAATGTTGTTGTGCTCAAGTCTTCAAATGTTGTTGTGTTCACAATACCGAAACTTGTACCAGATTAACCGAATGTGTAAACTGACTTGTAATTTTGGTATTTACTAGGAAAAACTCAAAATAAAACTTAAATTACCAAAACAAAATTACCCGAAATATCAGCCAGTTTGGTTTTGGTATACTGGTTGCTAATTTTATTACAAATGAATTTACCATCTAGATTATTATTTTTGTATTATCAAGCAGTCGTTACCGACCAAACCTTATCATTTTCTCCCCTAATTTTATTTAATATCCTGTGATTTTGGAATGTGAATATCTTTTAATAAATTAAGAATAAAAAATATTATTATTGGGACTTAATTATTTTTAGTATTTAAAAATGTTGATTTTAATTTATATGAAATGACATTTTAATCGTGAACAAAATTGAATTTTTCCAACTTTTCTTCTCCGTCCGCTGAACAGGGGCAACAAATTTGACCGTGGGTGAAATACCCTGTATTTTTCTAAAAAATTAAAATCGTTAGTAATTAAATTAAATTAGCTGAATTTAATTAAATAAGTCATGAATAATATACTAGGTTTTTTGGCTTTAGTCCCATCTACAAGGATGTATTTAGGCTTCACTCCCATGTGTTTTTAAAATTGTAAAAAGTCCCATAAACACTCAAAACCGCCTATAACTTCCCTATAACCACCCACAATTATTTTTGTAGAGAATGACACTTGTGCCATATAGGAACAACAACTAAAAAAAAACATGGGAGTGGTGACAAATAAATCATTATAAATAGGACTAAATACTCTAGATCCCATAATTTACTTAGTTATTATTGCATATTATTTGGATTCATTTATGCATGTTAGACTTACTCGTAGAAATAAATTTGCATGTTAATTAAATAGTTGGTATGTGGTGTTCAATCTAATATAAAAGTGTGTAAATTGTAAAGTTATTATTTGGGCACATTTGGGGGTAATTTGGGTACTCGATTATGTGTTTTAGACTTCTAAAATTAGGCCCGGGGTGTAGGTATACCTTTTGGGGGGTTATTGGGTCAATCAGATTATGATTTCATATTCATTTGGGCGTCAAAATGTGAAGATTGTGGGGTAACTCGGGATTAACAGTTGTTATACGTTAATTAGCTATTAAGAAAACTCTTCCCATTCGACACAACTTAACCCTAACAACTCCACACCCAAGTATAGAGGTTACCAAGGTTAGATAAGGGAGGAAGATCAAGAGAAGGGAGGAAGATTAAGATCCAAGAGATGAGGAAATCCATCGTCAAACTAAGGCAAGAATTCTCTTGCTAATTTAATTTCCAATACATTTCTTAATTCATTTTCTTTCGAATGATTTGTGATTTCTTTCGAATGACCCTTTAAGTTTTGGGTCAGGTTAGGGCCGGGGAAATGTCCGGGTGATTTTAAGGAACTCAGGCCAGTATTTGGAAAATTATCCAAGTGAGCAGATATTTTTTTTAAATGGGTTTGTGTCACTATTTTATTAATTAGGAAGTTGTCAATTAACTAGACGGTTAATTCTTAAATTGGAAAATTTTAATTGGAGATTAAATGGGACTCGTAGTGGGGTAATTATAGAGTTAATTACCAATGCATATTATGTGATAGAAATATGTAGTTATTTATTTGTGTGGACATACCCATGTTCGTGGGCGTCCCATCGTTTGGGGTACATGCATCTCAGGACCATAGCACACGTCAGCACGGGTGGGCTAGGCATTGTGTAGGTCATAATTTTAGGAACTACGTGGCAACGCCAATTATGATATGTAGTTGTGGATGATGGGATCCATTGAAACCGTCGGGGTATGAACAGTGCAATGGTGTACTGCATAAGGACCACCCCAATTGTAAGTGTTTTGTGATGTTCATTTGGATGAGGGACTCTTCTGGACCTACCAATAGAGCACGAACGGGACACTGAGGGTAGATGCCTTTATGTGTCATATATATGTAAGGACATATATAATTATATAAATGAATTGATAACTAATCCTTAGTCTAATGATGTAGAGAGTTGATAATGAACCCAATACTACATAAAATGCATAATCGATGTTATGTTTCTTTTGTGGACAGTACAGTAGGGATACTCTAGGAAGTAGAAGCACACATGTGGATGATTAGCTGTATTATTGCATTTTAATTTCGTAAGGTAATTCTTGCAACTCTAGGGCATGGACCCACATTATAAATTATTTTTCCCCGATTTTGCCTAGATAGGGACATCGTGGCTGACGAGATATCAGACTTGCGATCACACATTGCTCATCAGTAATCAGCTCATTTAATTCTAATTAATGGTTGTTATTTCCCCTTCGATTATTTATTATTTCAGATATTGTATGGGCGTAAGCCAAAAGTTCATCATTCTGTCTGTTGAGACTAGTCATGCTTATGTGTGAGTTTTATTACTATCTAGATGTTGAATTTATTATTTATTTTTAGTTATTAACTAAATCGGTTTTATCATGCATGTTGTTTTCAAAATACAAATGTTTTACTATGGTTTGATGCTGAAAATGATATAAATTGATAGACAAGCCCCATCTTTGGCGTATTGCGTCTAGATAATCTTTGCGTGGAAAATGGGTGTTGTTACACTAGGGGAAACAAATTTTCCTGGGGAGAATCGATTTGGCCTAAGGAAGAATCGATTCAGTGCAGGTCAGATTTAGCAAATTTGCTTATTTTTAGGTGTTTATGTTGGTTTCAAAGTTTGTTGTTTTTTTATATTAAAAAGGCTCGAGTTTGGGATTTTTTCAACACTTTTGAATCATCTGAAAAAATTAGTACCCTCCCAATATTTCTTTCCTCTCTTTTAAAAAACTTAAACCCCATTACAAAATATATTTCAACTCAAGTTTTAAAGCTTCCAATCGAGTTTTCTCAAGAACAACCAAGAACGAGTCTTTGTTATTTTCGTGAGAGGATCAAAATCGTGGAATCAGAATTTTAACTAAAAATGTTAGGAGTTTTCAATTCTTAACATTATTTGAATTATATTAAGGTACGGGGATTACACAATATGCTCCTCTAAATCTTTCAAGAGTATTTTCCTTGTACCTCATTTATATGTATTCCCTTTGAAAATGTTTTTGTATTTATTATAACCCATGTGTTATTCAATTGAAATATTGTGTATTTGTTTATTTGGGCATGGTGCCATGAAATTTTAACATGACATTGAGAATGGCCGCCTGCCAAACGTCCAAGTATCCAACAACCGGAATAAGGCTTTTAGATGCTTAGGCGAGGTGAGGTGAGGCCAGTGACCCATTTATGTATTATTAAGAAATAAATTACTACAATGCCCAGGGATCGCATTGGACTCGTATACGATTTTTGTATTACTAGATTTTTGTTTACTGCCAATGTATTGAGCATATATTCTTGTCATATTGTGTACTTTCTCATCTTTTTTGGTGGCAGGTAAGCGTGGATTTAGACGATGTTGATTTATGAAGAATATTAAGAGCACACCATTTTCATAATATTATTTGTGTACATAAGTTAGTATTGTAAACATATGGGATCTTAGTGTTTTTTATTAGTGAAAGGGGATGTATTTATTTCGAGGTCTAAATTTTATACAATTTTTTTTATTAAGGGACTATTTAAATTGGCATGTACATTGGATTATTAATTGGACATTATGTATTGTGGTGACTCGATATGTTTATTTTTGTTGAATATAGATGCTTTATACAAATTATTGGGGAGTTAGTTTAATTTTAAGCAAAATGATGACTCGAATTTTTGGGTTGTCACAGATGGTATCAGAGCATAGTCTTAGGTCTCATAGGTCTGAGTCTGTTATAGCTTCCATGTTATCGATATTTTATTCCTTTATTGATTCACACTCTCTAAGATATTGGGTCTAGCATACGTGCTAGTTGTATTTCTTGGAGATAGGTAGTTTTGTGTTAAGGCCGTTTTAGGAATTGAGTTTAGGAATAGTAATCTTGATATGAAGATCCTTAGAGTTGATTTTGGAGATGATATTTATTTTGCAGATCTTTAATAGAGATGTTAGGTATCTCTAGTATCAATGTGGTGATGTGATTTGATTTGAGGACTTAAGAGTTTCAATGGGTTTTGGAGATAGAATCGCGTAATGATTCATGGGATACAGAGCTACGTTTTATTTTCATAGTTATTCCAATATATAATTAAGATATATATATTTTTTTTGTAGGGAAGGTTTGTGAAGGATTGAGTGCATGGGTCCCCAATTATGTGAAACACAACTTATGATTCACTTCTTAGGAGTCTGTGCCATATTGGAATTTTAACTAGTTAGATATGAAGACAAAATTTTTGTCGATTGAATTGAGCCTCCCTTCTTCAAGGTACAAGAAAGTGCAGCCTAGAGTACAACTCCACCAATCCTAATCATGGTTTATAAGTCAAAACGTAGTAAACAACACACTATAGGAACACATTGCACTCATATTCCATTTAGTGTGTTTACAATTATTTTTAATAATTTTTGGGAATTTTGAAATATTTTAAAAATTATTTTTTAAATGTTTAAAATTGATTTTAAAGTTTGTGGGCTTCATTGGAAATATCAAAAAGCTTCCCAGAAACCTTTTGGATTGAATTTAAAATTGGTACAAAATTGGATTTTATAAACCCAAAAAATGAACGTTTGTTGGCTTGTTATTATGCTACACGTGTTACACACCTGCTTGTATTTAATTGGCTCATTGTGTGTTTCTACTCTCTCACAAACCTGAGATGAATTTCAAGCATTCGATCTAATCTAATCAACCATATGCATGTCCTTAGACTTAATCCCAGTGCAAGACCTGTTTACCAATCAGAGTGTTTTACTTGAAACCGGTTATAAATTGTTATTATTTCCTTGGGTGGTGCATTCTTGATAGAAGAAATCACAACAATTGATTCAACCCTAAAGTTCCAGAACCTTCCCATTTCTTTATAAATAGGACTCTCATCTCCTCCATTTAAGACTTTTGTCAGTCGTTAGAGAGAGAAGAAAAAAAACAAAGAGTAGAGAGAGAAGAGAGAAAAATCATAGGGAAAAAGATTTTGTTAGAGAAATTCTTTCAATCGTTTTCAAAAAGAAGTGAGTTAGTGTTTTAAAATACAATAAGGATCTCCCTTATGATTTTAAAATCACTTCTTAAAACCCTTTTTCGTTATTCAAACTTTAGGTTTTCTCTGAGTTTACGTTAGTGCAATTTTTGTGAGAAAAATCGTAAATACCTTCCTCTGAAAATTTATTTCACTTACAACAACAACAAAAGGTTGAATATCTCATTTTATTTTTAGAAATTTGTGATTTCGACCAAGTGATACATTACACACACTAATTAGGTTGTTTTGTATAATTTCTATTTATTAGAAATCGTCTCTCTTTGGATCTTGTGTAAAATTACTTATAATATTTTAAATCAATTTTTTCTTATCTTGAAGAATTTAAATGTTGACTTAAAATTGGTTGCATGTTTTAGATTTCGTTTGATTCGTAATTTTACCATTTGTAAAAAATTTCTATATATAAATAATATTTTAGATCTGAGTTTTTCAAGATATAAAAAAGTCTTATAGTTTGAAGTCTGATTTTCGATTCTTTTGAATCAAAAGAACATATAAATTCTTTGTAATTTGTAGGGTTGGTTTGTAACGTATAATTATGAGTGTGTTCATATATTTCGTATCATTAGACACACATGTTACATTTCTCACACACATTATACACGTAGTCAAAGTGTAATGTTTAGAAAGATATTTATTTGACTGAGTCGACGTAAATCTAAAAAAGGAGAAGGATAAAATACAACTATTGGGAGAGGACAGAACAAAAGGAATACCATTGGAGGTGTGGTCAACTTAGGTATACTTCTATATTATTTTGAACTTGTGTTATAGTTTGTAATCTTGTAACCTTCCTTGATTTTAGTTGATTTTTGGTTTATGGCGTAGAGGTCACCATGTATGTTTCCTCTAATTTGGGATTTTACCCCGTAAAAAATTTCATGCGTACTTTAATGTTTTCGTTTCTTATTTCATGCAAACTGGTTAGGATTAATAAAGCTTAATAAGGTTTATTTTCAAAAAATTGGTTTAACAAAAAAAAATTAAGTTGTTTTATGTTTTAGATAGTTACACATTTTGTGTTTTTAATCAAAAGGAGTTTAATCAAAGAGTTTAATCGAAGATTACCTAATCATTAGCTTTTATTAATTACTTGGTGAGCGATTTTCAAGTGGCATCAGAGCACGTTTTTCAAAATAATTTTGGATCCCGAAACTCCTGAAATTGCTTTTGAAATCAATTTTTTAGAATGGTTAAGAAATTTGATAACCTTGGTAATCTTTCCTATCTACCCCTATTTGATGGAAACTGTGGCCATCCCCGATCCTCGCGATGGGATAGGATCCTAGTCCCGTGCGTCCCTCTTGGGAGCACTTCGGCCGATGTCGTTTGATGAGGTGAAAATGTAGAGAGATGGAGTTGTCAATCTATTTTACTCAAAACAGACAAAAAAAGGGGATCCATCCCGAAGGACATCATCCAAAGACATACTGATACGTACGAAATCAAAAATGATTCGAAAAGGGTTCGGAGGCTAAGTTAAGAAATGGAAAGGTGTTAGGCACCCATTTTTCCCTTACGGTCTCTCATGGGTTGTTATTATTTTCCTTTATTTCCTCGTGATATGTGTGCATGTGTATATGTAGCGGAGATACGAATCATCGACTTGTATCATGGAAGAGATAAAGCGAGTCATCCATAGGAATGTTCCTAAAAATAATATTAGAAAATAGGATTTACGCGATTATCCTTGTATTGATCGTTATAATGGAACGATAACGCATGTGGAATAATATGCCACTAAGAACAAATATATGCATATGTAAATATATAGAATCTAAGAGAATTGAGTTTAAAGAATATAGAAAAAATAGAAAATGAAAGAAAAGTAGGAATAGGACTCGAGTCTCGGGTTTTACCCCGAAACACCTACGTAGTCTATAGAGGCATCAAAGTCCACGTAGTTCACATGCAAAATGAGGGGTGGGGTTTATCCCATAAATCCAACCGGGGACTTCTCTTATGTGTGTGTGTATGTAAAAAAGTGTTTTAGTTGTGAGAAAAGTGTGAGAATTCTCGTTTGGAATTTACGAGAAAACCCTCTTTTTCTTATTATTTGGGTTTTATTTGTATGAAAATAAGAGATGTGTAATAATACTAGATAAAACGTATATTAGGATATATGGGATGAGAGAATAAAATTACTAAGTAATAAAATAAATTAATGCAAATTTATGAGAATTTAAGGAGAGAGTTGAGAAAATTGGACCTTCTTGAAGATCTTGAGCTTGATATTGACTGTTGGAGAGCAGTCCTTGAACTTGGATGATGATGGAGAGTAGTTAATTCACCAATTTTGATGAAAAGTGAAGGTTGGAAAGAGATTTGAATGTGGAAATCACGCTGACTTCGAGAGACGTTTTCTGGATTCGCTGAGAGTGATGTATTTCAGATCTGGGCTCCCTTTGCAAGGAGGTCAGGGCCTCCTTTCGGCATAGCCTTGTTCCTGCCAATCGGCAGGTGTGTTTAGGCACACTGCCGTTTGGTAGTCTCTTTCAGGTTCCTTCAGAAAATTGGCCGTAGAGCGCAAACCATTGATCTGAATCGCGTACGGGGTGAACTGTTGGAAAGGTAATTCAGAGACCTTCGAAAGTCCTTTGGACTACTCCCATGTTTAGGAGTTGACTTTGGGTCAAATGTGGCTCGGAAGTGCTCGTCAACCCTTTGGACGGGGAAACTTCGAACGTAATTGGATCGTTCGTCCGCATGGTAAGTCAGAATTACGCACGGGGTAGACCGTTGGAAAGGGGTTTTAGTGCCCTTTGAATATTCATTCAGTCTCGGTTGAGCTGAAGAGTTTGAATTTTTGGTCAAACGGAGCCTGGGAGCTCCCGATGGCCTCCAGATCAGTACCCGGGGTATGACTTAGGTTTATAACGATGAAGGGAGGTGCTAGGGACCTAAGGAGAGTGTAGGGCGTACGAGAATGGGGTGTCTATAGAAATAATTTTCCTTATTAGAAGGTAAGGATGATTGCCTTCATCCAAGGGACTCTGGGTAATGATGTCTGTAAAATGATTGAGAATGATTATGTTCACCCTACTAAGACTTTTGCTGAAACTAGTACCATAAGAATTAAGAAAAGTCGAAGTGAGTTCACTAAGGAAGAAAGACATGTGTCACCTAGTAATAATAAGGGTAAAATATGCATCTTTATGTCTGTGAATGGACATGAATTTAATCTTATATTTATCTGTACCATTTCCAAAGAAGTCTGGGATACCCTTGTCACTACCCATGAAGGTGATGAGTGTGTTAAGGCTGGGAAGATACACATGCCAGTTCAATAATACAACATCCTTATGATGGATGAGACTGAGTCATTTAATGACTTTTACATTACGTTGATGGATATTATCACTAAACTTCATGCCAATGGGATAGTATATGATAGGAAAGAAATCGTACTTACAATTCTAAGATCCCTGCCTATTAAGTTCGATAATAAGAGACATGCTATTGAGGAAATGGATGACCCTATTCCAACTCTTGAATTATCGAGTAGTGAACTTAGAGTTGTTTAAATGGAGTTAGAATACAAGAAACATATGACCTCAAGTACTAAAAGATCATTTAGATCTAATGTTGTGTTTTCATCATAGTTGACTGTCCCTAATAAGACATTACCTGACTTTGACCTAGGGTTAGATGAATATTGTGATTTAGAAAGCCTTGATAACTAAATTCCTTGATAAGTAAACAGTTTGAGAAAATTATGAAGTTTAGGAATGTAGTGGCTTCCAAATAAAAAAAAATTGGTTATCCAAAACTTTTAGAATCCTAGACTCCCTGGTAGGGATGGAGATAGATAAACCTCTTATAATCACTTTAAACCTAAGAATGACCTTAGCAATTTACAGTGTTATAGGTGTGGCAAGTTGGGGAAATTTTGCTAATAAATGCAGGACAAAGCTTAGCAATACTGTTAAGGCCCATATGTGTAAAACATTAGACGACTCTAGTGACTTAGAAGAGGATAAACCTGAATCATCCAATGCAAACGAATAATGTATGTCTTTCTTTGCTAAAAATTCTATATACTGATGATAAAACATGGTTGCTTATAGATAGTACTAGTCATACTATACTTCAAGTTGTTGTGAATGATGTATCTACTGCTATGGTTAGTGATCCTAGTACTTCTACCATAAGTGTGAGTCAAAGAAAAACATCATACGACGAACTGGATGGGTGTGTGAGTACTAATACACAAATTGAAGCATTAGGGGACACATCACACACATCACTTAGTGAGTTCGAAGATGAATTACCTAATATTCAAGGACTGTACACTAAGACCCTTAAGAAAAGTGCCAAACTAGAAAAGATGGTGAAAGAGTTAATTGAACGTGTTGAGAACTTGAGCAATACTGTTAGGAAGAATGATGAGGAATACACTAATCAATGTACTTCCCTCGAGATAGAAATAAAAGAATAAATTTCTAAACTGAAAGAACTTTTTGAGAAAAAAATTATTTTAGAAGAAAGGTATAAAGCTACCTTAGTGGAATTAGAAGAATCTAAACAAAAGGTCTCAACTGTTTTTAAAAAATGTCTTCATTTTGAGACTAATGCTAAATATTATGACAAAATCATTAGTTCTAGCAAACTTAATTCTGATGACAAAACTAGCCTTGGGTTTGGTAAATATCTAAATAAACAAAGACAAATTTTCATGATTCAAAAGCAATCTTTGTTAAAACGATCCCGACTTTTGATAAATCTTATAAAGGAGTTATGAATATTGATGTCTCCAAAGTAACACAAAGTGTGAGTAATCCAAAGCTGAAACCTAATGGCAAAGCTAAGTATGTTTGTCCCCGCATAAGAGAACTTGGAAAAAGAAATAAAACTGTAGTTAAACCAGATGTTTCAAACATGTCTAAACCTATTTTCAAGGACTTAGAAGAAAAAGTTGAGACTACTTCGCAACAATACTGTATCTTTACGATGTCTGTGGTCACTCCATTGCTTAATGTTTTCAATAACGTTTGTTCACACCAGTTTACCGGAACTTTGATTATTCTTGGAATAGTAGAAATACATATGTTCTCCGTAGACAGACCACTCAAAACTCTAAATATAGGAAGAAAAAGGGAGGACCTCAAACTAAGAAAAAATCTTTTAAAAAGACTACTCACCCTTTTTCAATGTCCAAGGACAAAAAAACATTAAAACCAAGGCCATTTGGGATAGAAAAGATGACATTTTACTCCAACTTATGTGCAATATGGTTTTAACTACGTTTTGGGCCGAACTCACTTTTGTTGGATGGTATTTCAATTTTGATTGTTCGAAACACATAACCAGTGTTGAGGCTAAATTAACTAATAAAACAGACTTCTTAGAAGGTAGTGTAATTTTTGGCGGCGGAGTCTCATCCTAGATCATTGGTAAAGGAACACTTTGTGAAGAGGGTCTTCGTGCTCTAAATGATGTCTTTTCGGTAAAAGGACATAAATCCAATCTGTTTAGTATATCACAATTTTGTGACTCTAATCACATTGTTACCTTCTCTAAAAATGAATGCAAGATTTTAAATAAAGAGGGTAACTGGATTCTATAGTAAATAGAACTATGGATAACTGTTATACATTGATTCTAAGTAATGAATCCTGTAGAGTAGGTAGATTAAATAACTCTTATCTACGACACAACAGATTAGATCACACTAATTTTAATAATCTACGCAGATTGAGTTACCAAGAGATAGATAGAGGCTTACCCAAACTGGAAAATATTTTAACACTATCGGTGGCCCTTGCCAAGTGCGGAAAATAAGTAAGACTGCTCACAAGAAAGTTAAAGACATTATGAATTCTAAACCTCACGAGCTAAGCCATATGGACTTGATGTGTCCATCTAGAAATGTGAGTCATTGTGCTAAAAGTTACATCCTTATAATGGTGGATGACTTTATGTGATTTACTTGGGTTACTTTTATGAAAAATAAATCGGATACATTTCGAGAATTTCTCAAAATCCTTTTAAAAATTGAAAATGAAAAGGATACCCAAGTATCTCGTATAAGGAGCGATAGAGGTGGAGAATTCAAAGACTCGGGTGTGTCGGAATATTATCTTGGTAATGGTTATCAACATGAATTTAGTGCACCTAATACACCTCAACAAAATGGTATTGCTGAGCGAAAGAATAGAACAATCCAAGAAATGGCTAGGGCTATGTTACACGCCTAAGGTTTGCCAAAATACTTTTGTGTCGAGGCAGTCCAGACAGCGTGTCACATTATCAATCATGTCTTCCTTATAAAGAATACTAAATAGACTTCCTACAAACTATCCGACAATAAAAAAACCAACTTGAAATACTTTAGAACCTTTTGGAGAATTTTCTATGTTTATGAAGACAGAGAAAATCTTTCTAAATTTGATACCTGAGGTGATAAAATAATTATTTTGGGATATTCTCAAACAAGTAGGGCTTACGGTGTTTACAACTTGCATGCCAAAGTTATGCTGGAATCTATAAACGTAAACGTAAATGACACAAGTGCGGAGAGTTATGACAGTAGATCGATTATCGCGGATGAGTCAGAAAATGATTTTTAAATTTGACCCTTCTCAGATAACTGAACCACTGCCACCCGAGGACACTATAGTACCAAACTCGATTTTTAAAGACAATCCCCTAGATAGGTTGTTGGTAACCCTTCGAAGCCTGTGAGAACTAGATCCCAACTCAAAAATGTGGAAAACTTTTCACATTTTATTTCTCTTATTGAACCAAAGAATGTAAATGATTCCCTTAATGATTTATACTGGATTAATGCTATGAGAGATGAATTAGTTCAGTTTAAGAGTCATGATGTTTGGTAGCTAGTCCCTAGGCCTGAAGACAAAAAGGTTATTGGAACCCGTTAGATTTTTAAAAATAAAACCAATGAGTCCAGGGTAATCATTATAAATAAGGATAGGTTAGTCGCGCAAGGATATTCTCAGATAGAAGAAATATATTTTAATGAGACTTTTTCTCCGTTAATAAGGCTCGAGTTTGTTCGTCTCCTCTTAGCCATTGCTTGTCATTTGTAATTTAAGATTTTTCAGATGGACGTTAAGTTTTCCTTTTTTAATGATATTCTATCATAAAAAGTATGCATTGAACAACTTAAGGGATTTGTTGACCATTCTTGCACTAACCATGTCTTTAGATTGAAAAATACATTATAAGTCTTAGAGTAAGCTACCAGGGCCTGGTATGAACGCCTCTCAACCTTTCTAATCAATAAAGGGTTTGAGCGTGGAGACGATGACCATAAATTATTTGTCCAAAAAATTGACAACAAGGTTTTGATCACATAAATTTATGTGGATGATATCATTTTTGGTTCTACTTCCCTTGAACGATTGAATGATTTTTCAACTATCATGCACGGGGAATTTCAATTGTCCTTAATGGGGTGGGGGGGTTACAATATTTTCTTGGTTTATAAGTTACAATATTTTCTTGGTTTACAAGTTAAGAAATTAAGTGATAACCTTTTTATATCTCAAACTAAATATGCTAGTTAATTAATCAAAAAGTTTGGTCTATATTTGCTAAAACTCCACGAACACCCATGATCACTACCACTAAGATATCAAAAGATGAACATGGGAAATATATTGACTCAACTTTGTATAGAAGTGTAGACACCCCATTCTAGCACCCCCTAACATCTCCTCAGGTCCCTACCACATCCCTTCATCACTACAAACTTAAGTCATACCCCGACTACTGACCTAGAGGCCGTTGGGAACTCCCACACTCCGTTTGACCAAAATTCAAACTCTTCAGCTTGACCATGACTGAATGAATCTTCAAATGGCATTGAATCCCCTTTTCAACGATTCACCCCGTGCGCGATTCTGACTTACGATGCGGACAAATGACCCGTTTTCCCTCGAAACCTGACCTAAAGGCCACTGAACGCTCCCAGGATCCGTTTTACCAAAGTCATCTCTTCAGCTCAGTCAATACTGAATGAATCTTCAAAGGGCACGGAAACCCCTTTCCAACGGTCCACCATGTGCGCGATTCTCACTTACGGTGCGGACGAACGATGCGTTTTACTCCGAAAGGTCATCAAATGCTTCTAGGGTTCGGTTGACCAAAGTCAAATTCCCAAACTGAGTCAAACTCTTTGGAATGTCGAATTAAATCTTCTAACCTTTCCAACGGTCCATCCCGTGCGCGATTCTGACTTACCATGTGGACGACCGATCCATCTGCGTCTAACAATCCCCCGTCCAAAGGACTGATGAGCGCTTCTAAGCCACATTTGACCCAAATTAAACTCCCAAACCTGGGAGCATTCCAAAGACTTTTGAAGGTCTCTGAATTACCTTTCCATCGGTTCTCCCCGTGCATGATTCGGATCAACGGTTTGCACTCTACGATCGATTTTCCAAAGGTAGCTGAAAGAGACTGCCAAACAGCAGGTTCCAAACCATGCCTATCAGCAGTGTGCCTAAAAACACATGTCGATTGGTAGGACCAGGACTATGTCGATCGACAATTCCCTGGGCCTATAAAAAGGAGGGCCCAACCTCATTACAAAAGGGACCGAAGATCTGAAATCTATCACTCTCTGCGAATTCAAAAAACCTCTCTCGAAGTCCGCGTGATTTCCATATCCAAATCCCTTTTCAACCGTCACTTTTCATCATTTTTTCATCAAACTTGGTGAATTAACTACCCTTCATCATCATCCAAGTGCAAGGGCTTCTCTCTAACATTCAAGATCAAGCTCAAGATCTTCAAGAAGGTCCAACTTTCTTAACTTTCTCTTCAAATTCTCCTAAATTCGCATTAACTTATTTTATTACTTAGCACTTTTATTCTCTCATCTCTCATCTCACATATCCTAATATATTTTTAATTTATTATTATTGCACATCTCTTATTTTCGTATAAATAAAACCCCAAAAAAATAAGAAAAAGTGGGTTTGCTCATAAATTCCAAATGGGAATTCTCACACTTCTCCCACACTTTTCTCACAATTAAAACATTTTTTACACACACACACATAAGAGAAGTCCCCGGTTGGATTTATGGATAAATACCACCCCTCGTTTTGCATACGAACTACGTGAACTTTGATGCCTCTATAGGCTACGTAAGCGTCTCGGGGTAAAACCCGAGACTCGAGTCCTATTCCTTTCATTTTTATTATTTTTATATATTATTTAACTTAATTCTCTTAGATTCTATAATACATATATTTTTTATTAATGGCATATTATCCCACATGCTTTATCGTTCCATTATAACGATCAACGCTAGGATAATCGCGTAAATCCTATTTTCTAATATTATTTTTAGGAACATTCCTACGGATGACTCGCTTTATCTCTTACATGATACAAGTCGAGGATTTCTATCTCCATTACATATACACATGCACATATATCACGTGGAAATAAAGGAAAATAGCAACAACCCATGAGAGACCGCAAGGGTGGAATGGGTGCCTAACACCTTCCCAATTCATAACTTAGCCTCCGGACCCTTTTCGAATTATTTTGGTTTCGTATGTATCAGTATGTCTTTGGATGATGTCCTTCGGGATGGCTCCCCTTTTTCTTTTGTCTGTTTTGAGTAAAATAGACTGGCGACTCCAGCTCTCGATATTTTTCTCCTCATCACCGACGCCGACCGAAGTGGTCCCGAGAGGGATGCGCGAGACCAAGATCCTCTCGACATAGAAGATACCCTCTTCTTTGTCTCTCCCGCTGCGAGGATCGGGGATGGCCACAAGAAGCATGATAGGGAGTCTGTTATATCTTACTGCATCCAGAATAGATATTTCATATGTTGTATGTGTTTGCGCATGCTATCAATGTTAACCTAAAGAGTCATTTATTGTGTGTTAAAAGAATAAAACAATATGTTAAGGGAACACTTGATTATGGCATGTGGTATGCAAAAGACACTACAAGCACAATAGTTGGTTATATAGACGCTGACTGCGAAGGTTGCTCAGATGATAGTAAAAGTACATCTGGTGCTTTCTATTATGTAGGAAATAATTTAGTTGGGTAGAGTAGTAAGAAGTAAAAATGTATCTCCTTACCTATTGCGAAATTTTAGTATACAGCAGCTGGGAGCTATTGTGCTCAATTTCTATGGATTAAACAAATGTTGTGTGATTATGGCATTAAAGAAGACAAACTAACTCTATTTTGTGATAATCAAAGTGCTATAAATAAGTCTAAGAATTATGTTAAGCACTCACACACTAAGCATATTAAAATCAGACATCACTTCATTCGAGAACTTGTGGAATCCAAAGAACTAGAAATTGAGTATCTAAGCACCGAAAAACAATTGGCTAATTTATTTACAAACCCTTGGATAATACTTGTTTTGAATCATTAAGGAAATATATAGGGATGATAGTCCTTGAATAAGAATTTCGCCTTATAGTCATATTCCTCGGTATATATCTTACTAATAATTGGTTTCTTAGGATCTTGGCTATGGTTGTTTGATAAATGAAAAAAGATGACTCATTTATCTTTTTAATGTAGGGGACCCTTGATAAGATCCTGATAATGACTTACAACTTAGAAGAATTATTTTATTTTTATCTCTTGTAACTCTGTTTACCTATTGTCTAATTGAGACAAAATGGGATAGAAGGCTTGAGTACATTTATGAGAACCTTACTCCATATATTTCTATAACTCAACTAACATGACATTCCAAGTGTTTTATTTCAGGAGTTTTCATAAAGATCTTGATGTACATTATTCTTTATTTAGGGCAACGGTCAGTATTGTAGTTGAGTTATGTATTTTTTTTCTTCATTTTATTTTTTATTCGGTGATGGAATTGAGTAGAAGAGAATTTTGTATAAGGATCTAGGACATTTTTTGTGCCTACGAGTACTAATGTACTCAAGGCAATTTTGTCTCCAATATCCAAGGGGTTAGAATGAAACACACTATATAATTGACTTATTAGGAGTCTACGCCACATAGGAGTTCCAACTAGTTTGGATATGAAGACACAATATTTTCTATATAAAATTGAGCCTCCGTACTTCAAGGTACAACAAAGTGCAACATTAAGTACAACTTCAACAATCCCAATCATAGTTTATTAGTCAAAAGGTAGTAAACAACATACTACAGGAACACATTGCACTCATAATTTGTGTGTTTAAAATTATTTTTAATAATTTTTGGGAACTTTAAAATATTTTAAAATTAATTTTTAAAGCATCTAAAATTGATTTTAAAGTTTGTGGGCTTAATTGGAAATATCAAAAAGCTTACCAAAAACCTTCTGGACTGAATCTAAAACTGACACAAAATATTCTAGTTGAAAATTAGATTTTAGAAACCTAAAAACTGCGTGTCTGTTGGCTTGTTATTATGCTACACGTGTTACACACTTGCTTGTATTTGATTGTCGCATTGTGTGTTTCTACTCTCTCACAAAAATGAGATGAATTTCTAGCCTTCGATCTAATCTAATCAATGGTCTTCATGTCCTTAGACTTAATCCCAGTGCAACACCTTTTAACCAATCCGAGCGTTTTACTTGAAACAGGTTAAAAGACGGTTATTCTTCCATTGGGTGGTGCACTCACTATCGTTGTATTGATTTCAAAATGGTAGATGAAATCACAACCATTGATTCAATAGTAGAGTTCGAGAACCATCCAATTTCACTACATAGAGGACTCTTGTCTCAACTATTTGAGACTTTTCCAGTCTTTAGAGAGAGAAGAAAAAAATAGAGAGTAGAGAGAGAA